>CM054114.1:92708613-93308613 GCA_028673005.1 Tanypteryx hageni | reverse complement strand
TTCGCCATTTGGTTCAAAGGCGAAACTTTCACGAAAAAATTCGCGACTATCGACGCAGGGATTCGATTTTGATTCCAACACGCGAGGCCGATTTTTTTTTAAATTCCACATCGATTGGATTCCGTTTGTCTCGACTCGTTCCACAGCCACCTAGAAAAATATCCGAGACATCCATTTTAATCACGCTCCATAAATTCCAGCAGGATTCCAGCCAAGTCCTTAATAAAGGAACTGTTTTTTATTCCATTGACTCTCGCCCCAGTGAGGGCGCGACCAGGTCAATCCAAAGACTCTACCGTATAACTCCCGGAGAAAGTGACACCACATATAAAACCGGGTAAAGAGAGTGATTTACTTCGCGCCCGACGCGAGTCCAACGGTTACCTCGGGAGGTAGTGCGATAGGATGGCGAAGAACTAAAAGAGGGAGGGAGGGATGTGCGGGAGAGGTAACATCAAAGGCCTCAGTGAGAAAGAGTGAGGAGAAAAAAAAAGATACTCCCATCTTACTAAGGGTGTGAGCGAGATGGTTGGAACGGGAGGAGCACTACGGGGGAGACGGAAGAGGTACCCACCCCATCCTCCCCATACCCGCCCCCATCGAAAGAGGTGGAATGAAGACGGCGGCATCACTTCAAAAGACTCCTCGGAAAGCTATCCCACACCATCCAAGACGATGTGCGCTGAGAGAGAGAGAGAGAGAGAGCGGGGGAGGTTGGGCATAATGGGGGGGGGAGGGAGGGTAGGATGGGAGATAGGTGGTGATTATCCCCCCCGCTTGCATTCCCAGCGGGGTGACTACTTCCAACGCCCTCTCCACAATTCCCTTCTTCCTCCCACGCAGCATCCCCTCCCTCCATCTGTCGAAGCTACACGAAAACATAGCGACGCGTCGTTCTCTATGGTTCGCTCAAAAATACAAAGGCTAGGCCGCCGCGGCCATCCGTCCGTCAATGGACGAAAAAAAGCGTAAACAAATTCGGGTAAATCTGTGGATTTATTGGGAAAAGGAAAATAAACTGTGCCTTTGTTAAGACTTCGACGCTTTATCAACCTCGTAGAGCTTGGATAACCTCTCATTCGAATGAGGTGACGGCTCATCCCGTACGTTTAGAAACCTCTAAAAGTTTTTACCTCGGATTTTTTTATGCGTGCGAAATATTTTACCAATCTTGGAAATTTGATAAAATACGTATTAATGAATTCAAATTGACAAAATGAAATTTTCTCAAAATTATCCATTAGCCACGAAAAGGTTACGAAAAACCATATTCGCATTTTAGCTACCTGGCAGGCGTCATCAGTGGACAGCAGATTCAAGTACAGGAGTGTCCAAACTACGGCCCGCGAAGGGTTTTTGTGCTGCCCGCGAAAAGCAATCCGAAAATTTTAACACACAAATGAATGAATTATTATGAAAACTCTGATAATAAGACTCTTAAAATAGAAATGTTAACCAGAAAAACCTAATTTATACTTGATTTTCACTCATAACTTATATCAGAATATATACGTAATTTTCGACGAAGTATTCGCAACCAACGATGCGGCCCGCCAATTAGAAAAGGTTCGGCATCACTGTTCGAGGCTACCAGAAAGCCGCCATCGGCTCTATTCACCGATAGTACAATATTTAAAAATCTACTATCAGCGAATGTCATTGATGACGTCTGCTCAGACGAAATGCGCATATGGTTCCCCATAACCTTTTTATGGCCATAGGTGGGAAAACTCCTTAAGTCATAAAAGTTTATAACATACCCGTACCTGAATCCTCATTGTCCTCACAGTTGACTTTCTGTCACTGTCGAGTGAAGTACGCCCTTGAAGATGCTCACTTAGTGGGCGAAGTGCATCGGGTATGTTATAAACTTTTATGGCTTAAGGAGTTTTCCCACATACGTAAATCGAGCCATAAGTTAATCAAGCCACCTACCTTTATTTTTACGGCCGTTGGAGGCACTTGATTAGGTTCTTATTTTGTCAATTTGATTTTCAAGTAATTATCTTTTAAATTATAATTTCTGCCAGAAGACGGTCCGGATACTTCTGTTTAAAATCGTGAAAAGGGTGAAGACATTTAGCGTCCGATTTCATCATTGGCTAAGTTTACTACTGGTTAGATCATTTTTCAATTTTGGCGAAGGATTCCTTTGAGGAAAAAAATTACACCGTTATCAGGAAGGAGATCGCGTATCCGATGACCTTCGCAAATATGCGTAAAATGACGTTCTGCTGATTTTAATCTTTAAAAAATTCTAGCGAGCAGCATTTAAAAAAATTGAACATTTTTTCTGGGTCAAAGTCAAAAGATGTTTTTGGTCAAGTTTCCAGGAGTATTCGAGTTGATCGAAAATATATATTTTTTAAATGGGCATTAAAACAACGAACAATATGTTCGCATACTTGGCACACTTATAGTCTTAAGCAAAGTTGCTTATTCATCACACATTCAAACCTAAATTACTTAATTTTTTTGAAGCGATTGGAATTGGTACAGGCGAATAGAAAGGTAAAAAATAGAATTTTAGAAACTTCTTTTGGTTTATGTATAAACCCATCAAGGTAACAATTCTAAAAAATCTAATGTGGCCAACACGTGACTTTCTCTATATGTAGTTGGCGGCGCTGGAATCGCTTTCAATATTGAACTGAAATATCTCCTAAGTAATTGGCTCGACGAAAAATTATTAAACACAAAAGTTGTAGAGAATACAATTATATTATAATTATATTATAAACATCCACTTCCGATATACTGATTTTAGCTTAAATCTAATCAGTTATTAACTTTCTAATACAAATCCTAAATAGAAAATTTTATGCTGAACGGATTAATAGTTTTTGAGTTAGAGCGCCCACAAAATTCCGGCCACAGACAGACACACACACATACAGACGCACCCATAGACATCATCGAGAAATTAGTCAAAATACGTTCAGGGGACTTTAAAACATGTATTTCCGTTGAAATCGCGAATTCGATTTTTTCATGAAAACAATACTTTCTTTATATGCGATATACTTCGTATAAGGAAAAAGTAAAAAGTCGTTTGATTTACGAATGACGGAAACTATTTAGGTTTTATGTATAAAATACCTGCTGCATCCCTTCGTCATGTTTACTCGACGCGTGTCACCAACGATAAACAGAACGAGTCACAATAAAGTGTGAGTAATTTATTTGTCGCAATACAAAAACCCACTGAAAGATTTTTTTCTGTTGGCAGTTCTCTGCAAGAGAAAGGAGAAGGTTCCGAATCTCGACAAAAACAAAACGACCGCGACGCAAGCGATGGTTTGCAATAGAACCGGCAACTTCTCATTCCCACCTAATTTTATATCGATGGATCATCACGAATCGAATGCCTCGAAGGAGGAATAACTATTCTCCTCGTTTGTTTTGCGCCATTATTCATGTGATGCGAGACACGATACATAATAAGCGGTTGCCACGTGAGTTGATCGGCGGCATTAATTACTGAGCGCCCAATATTCGCCCAAGAACTCATTACGAAGACTTAATTACCACTTCTGCATGGCGTTGAGTGGATTATCATAATGTGCAACGACATCGTTCTTTTGTGGGAGTGAAAGTTGGGCGGATGAAATGAAGGCCAATACATACAGTCACGACTGTTAAAGACTCCATCTACGATCGGAGGGTGTAAAATACGGAGAGAGACAAATGAGTATTCTTACAATAAATTTTCCAGTTATGTCACTGGTTTTTTTCTGCGTAGGTATTTTACCCTGTTGACCGCTATGTTGACAGTAATAAAAAAGTGTCAAAAATACTGTAACCTATGAAAACAATGCTTCTCCAATAGCCATGAAAAGTTTGGAAATATCATAGGCGCATATTGGCTACAAAGTGGCAGCCATCAGTGGTAATTCATCAATAATAGATTCGAATAAAGAATCGTATTATATAGAAATATATTAGTCTATTATCAGTGTCTCACCAATGATGGTGACTGCTTTGTACCTATGCACATCCAACTTTCGCAAACTTTTTACAGCTATAAGAGAAACATAATTTTTCGATTTGATTTCAGCCATGAAGCGGAATAGAGTATTCTTTCTTGAACTATTACCGATAATAAATCCATAATTACGTCGTAAAGAGAGGGAACGTATTTATACCCTTAAATTCTCCACAGTGTGGCCTGAGAATTACGTTTCTTCGTGTAAAATAACTTAAATTAGTGGCAATGCATCCACTTAAAACTCTTTATAGACATGACGCACTGAACTTCGGATCTTTCGCTCCTGCCGCCCTTTCAGGGAAACTCTATTTAGTTGTATATAGCGTTCTTTTAATGCACAGCTTTCGGAGCCATCGAAACTGAAAGCGACATTCTGAAACGAGACAAGTAAGAATCGTATTTAATGTTGCATAAGACACATTTTTACTTTCTCCATATACGTAATATAGGCGAAAGTATTGTATTCATGAAAAAAATCGACTTCGAGATTTCAACGGAAATACACGTTTTGAGGTGCCCTGAACACGTTTTGACCAATTTCTCGATGATGTATGTGTATGTGATAGCTTTTTTGTGGGTGCTCTAACTCAAAAGCTATTAATCAGGTCAACGCGAAATTTTATATTTAACATTTTTATAAAAGTTACAAAAACTGATTAGTTTTTGGTAAAAATCGGTCAACGTGAAGTGGGTGTTTATTCTTGTCACATCCGTTATTTTGAAATATTTGCTTTAATATTTGATAAATGAAAAATGTATCGGAATAAACGTTATAGAAAATTAAATTTTCTACAACCTTTGTTTGAAACATTTTCCCATATAATGCATTGTTTAAGAGATATCTTATATTTTTAGCTGCCACCACCACGCCACCTACCGACGGCTACTGTTAACAATTGACGCTTAGTTACATCTTAGTAACGTTCCTTTTTATTTTCTTAATTGTTGGAGCTTTGTGGCTATATCCAATATCAGAAGGCTATGGTTTGACTTTATTTCTGTTCTTTGTAAAGTCTAAAATTTTCTCAGTTTCTTAAAACTTTTATTATTGTGTAACCTTGGAACAATTTTTGAAACGAGAAAAAAGTCTGCTATGACCCCGGTCATAGCAGACTTTTTTCTCGTTTCAAAAATTGTTCCAACTTTCACAGCTTATGCCTGTCTGCATAGGATCTTCGGATCATATCATTCCATCAATTTCATTGTGTAACCTATTTGGAATTTTTAGAAATATTACAGATATGGAGAAAGTCATGTGTATGTACATCAGATTTTTCTTGATTTAGCTACATTAATTCATACCGTACATTTTGCACAGCTGTTCGGATGCAGGACACTAATGTGCTAACATACATTTTTTCTGGAGTGGATCGCTGCCTAAAAATGAGACATCGAATTTAATACGCTGGATCTGATCTTGAAAGGTTTTACGGGAAAACGAAAGTATAACATATTTTTAAAAAGTTGCAGTAAATTACCTGAAACAAAATATGACGTTTTTTCAGCAACAAGGCTTGATGTGTCTTTTATTGTGGGTACTATTACTCATTTCGAATAATTATGAGCAATTACCTTATGTTAATAACTGTTTTAGTGGCAACGATATTTACGATAGGAAAACCTTTCTCTTGGGATACGCGGATTTATTAAAGGAACGATGTTAATAGGTTTCGACATAGCACGTCATCATCGGGGTTTCTCGGGCACCGATAAAAAGCCATTTCATTTTTTATAGCATCTTACTAACAATCACCTACTGAGTAGAAAAAATGTATTTCGAAAGTGAGAATATCTGCTAAATTAACACGAGAGAGGGAGATAGAATACTCACATCTTTCACTGCACTGAAGACGTTCGTGCCCCACAGCCTCTCCAATATTTTTTCGCTTCGTATCTCCAGCCATATTCCGGTCACATATCCACCCAAAAACAAACAAACCTTTACGGGCATCCATCGAGGTTGGAAGATAATGAAAATATATCACTAATGGTCAAAGACCGAAAGAACTGATACTAAAACGAATCCGAAAACTTGAGCTTGCGTTGCCTGTGAGAGGTTGTTTTCCTTATTATGTGAGAGATCCGGACTTATGTGGAGGGGGAGGGAAGGGATGAAAGGGGAGTTTCCCCTGTAATATCTGGCGAGCCTACATGACACTAAATAGATAAAATTATTGCAAAATAGGGATAAATTAGTCTTTAACACGCGCGGGGTAACGTTCTTGGAAAACGTCTTTGGAGTCAAATACGCACATACTGATGAAGAAGACTTATGGGTAAAAGTAGGATATGTGTAAGGTTTTTACGGAAGCCAAAGCGAACTTTCATAATTAATAAGAATAAAGGTATAATGAGTGGAATAAACTTGCTAATTACGTCAAAAAGAAAAAAAGGAGAGATATATTACTCGTTTGCGTTCTTATAGAAAGCGAAAATATTACGTAAATCTAGGCGGGTAGACAAATTTATGCGTCGAAAATGTAATACGTCATAGAGAAAAACCACCCAGGAACAATCGCAACGGCAAATTTTAAGTAGGCGCACAATGGAAAAACCCCGCGAATAATCCAAATCGCGATTGTCGAGGGTTAACTCTCCAAACATTAATATAAATTACTGGAGTTGAACACTTGATGCAAGAGTTGCGGGGCCGGGTGAAATAGCACCATTGAGCATCCCTCAATCCGACCTTCGGTTTTGCCTCTCCCTCCCCTCGTAAAAGTTTCTGTGGACACTCATGACGAGGGGTCAATACAAAGCATGAATAGTGAATTCCATCTGTGGTGACGGGAGTGTGAGAGAGTAAGCCTCACAAGCTGAAATTTGTCTTTAAAAAACAGTCGACAAAAAACTGAGACAGACGTTACAACGGATTAAAAATAAATTTTGACGTACTTATGCTTAAGTTAATTTTGAAGTAACTGTGGTTTTGAATTTTAGAAGAGAATTTACATCTGAACAAAGCTTTTTATTCTTATAAAATATATGCATACTTATTAAAATTTGAAGAAATACAAAATTTCCTCGATAAGACCTGTATTATTTCGTTTTTCAATTGAAATTATTGGAAACTGAAGGGCGATCCGCGTTTTTTGTTTTGATAACTGTGCCACGAACTATGGAAAATAATGAAACAACTTCAGAATAATTGGTTTGTTGCTATGCCTAATTTCATCACGACGACAGATAATAAAACACAAGAACCCTTCGGCCGGTTGTGCAACCTATTTATAGCGTTTCTTTTCTATTGTGGAGGATTGATTTACGTAAACATAAAAACAAACGCCATAATTTTTCTTTCTTTAAAAAGTTCCAAATTTTAAAATAATTTCAACGGCGGCAATGCGCTGAATTAAATTTGACGCGCGGCAAATACTTTAACCCTCTCACTTGCCTTGGATAAAATCTTCACCCTGAAAGTCAAGCTCAAATGTTGAATGTCTTCAATCTTATTGCATAAACTTATAAAACCGGGCAATAATGAGTATTTTACACGCCTCTTGCATTTGTACGTTTCTTTACCTTTGATTTCATTTATTGTACATTTCGCGTGGGACGTATCGCATCTATGGATTCACAACGTATTTATTGTCAAACCTTTTTATTTTTAACCCAACGTCTTTATCCATACATTTAGATATTTGAGTTAATTTAAATATAATTTATGCTCACAACATTTTAATTAACTTAATAATTTTCTTAATTATTTATATTTATTGAATACAAATACCATTAAAAAATATTTTTACAAAACTACAGTCTGGCTTCCGTATCACTCAAGAACCCCCAATTTTCAGAAAACCGTACGCTCCTTGGTCCCGAGTTTATTTTTCTTAAGAGTTAAAGGCTATAACCGTCCACCTCATTCCCTATTTCCTTTAAAAAAAACACACAATCCCTCACTTATTTAGGTCTAGCTCTAGCGTATTATGGCTATTGGAGAGAAATACCGACGCTTAATTTAAGGCAAATACCCAAGCCGTTGTTCTCCGATTAATCCCAACCTGACAACAAATCGCTTTACCCTCTCCTCTCTTTATCTCTCTCTCTCTCTCTCATGCGACAAATCTTTCGCCGACGGCACGGAACGTTAGCTCGGTATTCGCTGCAAGGAAAACACTTTGGCAAACGAGCGAATAAGAGAGAGAGAGAGGTTGAGAACGGAAACCCTAGGCGATCACAATCCCACGATTCTATGCGTGCCTTGTGATTCCACTCAACGAATCCATCTCTCGGACTCATCCTCCACTTTCTCCACCCCCTCCCCCCCCGTCCTCACCATCCCGCTCACTTCCGTCGTCGGGGTTTTGACCATTGACTGCGTCCCTTTGAATGACTCTGTCCGATGAATTTTCTCTCTCTCACACACACTCGCTACCATCGTCACCTCACGTGACCACCCATCCAATTACCCAATTACGGAACTATTGGACTTCCTCCCCAGGGCGGCGGGTAAATAGGAGAGAGGCGTGGGAGGAGGAGATGGAGGGAGGGATGAGAGAGGCATTTATAAAGGGTCATTCCCAGCCCCATCTTTGCGTCTACATGATACCGCACAAGTCATCAAAGGCCGTCGGAGGAGGATGGGAAGGGCGCATCACGACCGTGATGGTAATAATTTTTTATCATCCTTAAGTAGTGGAGGATTAAGAGATAGAATGAGTGAGGGTGTGCGTGCGTATGTGTGTGTGTGTGTGGTAGACGGAGGAGTGGAGAGATGTGATTCGCTTTAGGAGGAAGGAACACTCCCTCTTGGAGAAGGTGCCCGGTGACGCAAAAGATGAACCGTGTGATTTTCCCCGAGTGATGAGAGCGGGAATGGCAAGTGATTGAAGAGGATTTGAGAGTAAGTGGTGAAGGGAAGAAGAGAGAGAGAGAGCGGAGAGAGAGAACGCGGAAGGAGGGAAGAGAGAATAAAGAGGGAAATGAAAAGAGACTGAAGAATAAAGAGATTAGAAATTGAATGGATAAAAAGTTAAGCGACAATTATAAGAGTGAAGAGATGACAAAGAGCGAATGAAGAGAAGACAAAACGATTGGTGAAAATATTGATGTGAGAGTGAAGTGAGAATGAAAAGAGAATGAAGAATAAAGACAATGAACATTTAATACAGAAAATTTTAAGCAAGAGTGTAGAGATGATGAAGAGCGAATGGAGATAATATTGGTGAAAATAGTGACGAGAGAGTGAAGTGAGAATGAAGAGGGAATGAGGAGAAAACGAAAAGAGAATGTAGAAAAATGAATAGAATGAAGAATGTTGAAGAGTGGAGAATTGATGAAGATACTGAACAGGAAATGGTCAGAGATTCTGTGGCAGAGACTGAGAAAATTAGACAAGAGATGTTTACAATGAAAGCAGAGTGGTTCTGTCAACACACAATAAAAGTAATTTTAGATCGACTAATAAAAATATTCCTAATTGATTTCGGAAAAAAATTGAAAGTGAACAGTATGAATTGAGGATTATTGAAGCGCGAGAAAAACAGAAAAAAGACATTTAAACGTTGACGAAGTGAACTCCGTCGAGAATGAACGAATCGAATAAGACGATCGATCACATTTGTTTTGTGCAAGGATCCTTCTTTCAAACTCTTTTAGTGCATATTTTGAACGTGCGATCCCTATTTTTTCTATCAACCTCCTTAATGAAGAAAGCTTAGTTTTTATTATCGATCTTCTTTTTCCTTAGCATCTATCGATCACGCCTTACTCTCTTAAATATTACTTTTTTGTGTGCAATTTAATAGTATTTTCGATGCTAATCTACTAAGAAAAACTAATTAAAATTTTTGTGATAAACGCGCTTATGAATATTTATTTGTAATGCATGAAGTAGGCAAGTGACTTTAGTGCTTATGGGATTGGAATCAATAAAAACGATAAGCCACAACAACTGCTCAGAGAAAGACCTGAGTGAAAAAGGATGATGACTCAACAGGGAATTATCGAGCTCGTCTTACGGCTGAAAAAAATCTAGAACAAACACTTAAAAAATACTTGTCTCGGGTATCTCCGATAGCAATCTATTTTCGGTGTATTACCACTGAAGACGGCAACTTTGTTGCCGAATTGCGCTTCAGGTTTTTCGTAACCTTGCTGTTGCCATTGGAGATAACTTAGGCAAGTATTTTTTAGGTACTTATTATTCTTAAACGAATGACAATTATTCGAGAAAACCTGCGAGAAAATCCGAGTCAAAATTGAAAGAGATTTATAAAATAACTAGCCAGAAATTTTACGAATATAATATTGATCAATCGATTGCTGTTAACCATTGACCTGAAAGAGCAATTGAGGAAAAGACGAAAACGTACCCAAATACGAATAAAACGACAAAGGAATCGCAGGTGCGTTTTAATAAGCATTAAAAAAAACGGGCGTTCGTGGGGTTCCACAGAGGGCGGCTACTTTGCACTCGAGTATCATGCGCGGTTCGTTCAACTGTTTCGATGGCAACAGGAACTCGATGATTTATTTTTTTAAATATATATTTTCCTATTATTTTCGAGACGAGTTTTACTGTCCGACGGAACTTCGGCATTCATCAAAAACTGAGCGGAGAATAAAACGAATCGAATTTCGTGAGGAGAGCGCGTTGTTATTTATATCGCGAATCGGGCAATGGCCTTTCTCGCCGAGATAGAGGAGGGACGAAAGAGAGGAAGGAGGGAGAGAGAGAGGGAGAGAGAGAGGGAGAGAGAGAGAAAGAGAGAGAGAAAGAGAGAGAGAAAGAGAGAGAGAGAAAGAGAGAGAGAAAGAGAGAACATTTCGAACGGGAGATCAATTGCAACTATGAGGGTGAGTGGTGCACTCGATTGGAGTGGCACCAACGGGTGGCACCAGCACCACCCGAAAGGGGAGGGGGTCACCATTTCCCACGCCTCGCCCAAAAGGCCATCGAGGCGAAGCGCCACATCCGCCCTCTCTCTTTCTATCATCCTCTCTCTCTCTCTCTCTCTTTGCACACACGAGAGAGAGAGAGAAGGGGACACGCCCATGGGGTATCACGTGATCTGAGAGTGGATGGCTGGATTCGAGCACCGGAAGGGATTTCCTAAGAGGAGAGGAAGAGGGAGATAGAGGAAGAGGGAGATAGAGGAAGAGGGAGATAGAGGAATAGGGAGATAGAAGAAGAGAAACAGCAAGGGAGGAATAAAGAAAGAAAGAAAGGAAGGAAAAAGGAGGGCAGACGGCAAGAGAAAAGATGGAAAGGAAGGGGAATGAAAACAAAGAATGATCTGCTGAAGTAGACAGTAAATGGCATACTTTTTTCTTCAAAAATCTTTTAGACATACAGACGGACAAACCGTAGAAACGTGCGCAACGGGACAAAATGCTGAATCGATTGGCGAAAAAACTTAAGTCACTATCTGCTTCCGTTCAGGAGTCACCGCGTCAAAATACAGTAAGACGGACAGACAGACGGACGGACCAACCGAGAAAATTTGCAAAACGAGGCAGAATAATGAAACGATTGGCGAAAAAAGAAGTCTCTATCTGCTTCCGTTTAGGAGGAGTTAGCGCTTCAGACAGCCAGACAGACGGAGAAACCGAACGCATAAACGGATCGTAAAAAATCCGCTGAAACTCCCAAAAAGGCGTTATGAGGGCCGGGTAGAGAAAGATCGATAGAGGTGCGTACGAAAAACGGTTGTAAATGGAATGGGAGACGAGAAATAAGGTAATAATGAAAAAAGAAGCCGAGGTGAAGGAGTTGGGAGAAGCAGAGGGACAAATAATAGTTAAAATGCATTCAATATAAGCTTCATATAGGTTTTCGTATTGATATTACTTACTGAGTTTACGTGCAATGAAAAATAATTGCCATTGTTTTAGGGAAAATAATGAAATATTTAACATGAACAAAATCACCATTTAATATTAATGAAAATAACGCTTCACGTGGGCCATAATTTATTATTTTTCAGTTATAAACAACGCTGTAGTCTCACTGCAATCAACCATTTATTATCATAAAAACTTTTAAAATATACCCGCATTGGTTAAAAATGAAAGCTTAATTTTTATACATATACGGCCGAAACGAAAATGAATACCTATCTACATATATAGATAGAGATGACGGATAATTATTTATTAAAAACGTATATTCTGATTCATCATTAATTTTCAGGGGCCCATAAATCATGGAAGGTGACACTCAATATTTTAAATTAATATTCATTATATTCTTAATTATTTCAATAGAAAATTATCGAGCTATAATTATGGCCAAAAATTAAATTAACCAAATGCGTATTTCGTCCACAAAGCAGCCTTCATCAGTGGTGGTTCAGCGACAGTAGTTTCTGATAAAGAATTATAATGCTATAATAATAGTTTTAATCAAGTATCTATTTTTGAAATCTATTATAGGCGAACCACACCTGATGAAGGCTGCTATGTTGGCGAAATGCGCATCTGATTTTCCTAACATCTTTTTACGTTATCGGAGAGACACAACGCGTCAATTAGATCCTAAATTAAGATGATATATCGCCACTCACAAAGACACATTCTCATAGCCGCACAACGAATCGAAAAAACACCCATCGATCAACGCTGTTAGACATTAACCGATCCAAATTTTCTTAGGTGTGAACTGAAAATGCCGAAGAAGCTGAAATAAAGATTCCGGCGAGACGGGGAGCGATTTTGTCCTGTGCCATTCACTTTCCACCCTCCCCCTATCCACCTCTCACTAACGCCGCCTCTCATGGGAGCAACTGGGGCGTGAAGGAACTTTCCGGTGATTGGAGCTTCCTCTCATTTTCAGAGAAGCAATTTTGAGGAAACGAGTTTCACACCTAGCTGGGTAATGATTTTCGAGACGAAACTGCAACATTAAAAAAATCTTATTTTAATATGGTTCAGAAACTTTCACAGTATGTTTGCTTTACCACGTAGGAAGAATTTCTGGAATAAAAACGAAGTTAAAAGCAGGGTAGCTGTAGTCCCCGCTTTCATCAAATACGTTTTCGAGTCTCATGCAACGATTATCAGCATACATTAAACGTGTTGCAGTCAGTAATGTCTAAACAAAATGATCAAAGCACCAGCAAACGACATTCAAACGTGCCAGCTTGTAGTAGTGAACTTGGAAGGTCCTGTGAAGAGCGATAATCGCATCTCAATCGAATTGTAAGTATCGATCGATTGCTGATTAATGCAACCAACTGGAATCATACTCAAGGCTCCTCCTGTGTTTTATATGTTAGGAATCAAATTAAAAATCAACAATTATGGATATGGATGAGATATTTATGTCGGAGGGTGTCAAAAATGTATGCTTGTTTTATAAAAATCTAACTAATGGAAATTATATGAACATTGTGACAATCAACGGTAGTTTGCTATGTGGTTGCTGCACAAAAACATCTCGTTTTATTCACAAATAGATTTTTTATGCAGTTTATAAGAGATTCCGAGCAAGAATAAAAAAGAGCAATTACAGCGCACCACAAAATTCACGAAATCGTATTATTAAACCATAATTTCCTCCTGCGAAAAATGAATATTGAGGTAAACGGGTAAACAGTAGGGACACCTACAAATAGAGAGATTTGATATATGCTAACTTTAAAAATAATTATTCATTTTTTGCTACCTGCATTTATAATCTTCAACAATTCGACCATTTTAAAAATAGTTTCCTGTAGGATACGATTTCTAAATGATCTAGCCGTAATTTATCTCTAATCGTCCTTGAACGTCCTCGGAAATATGTCGCCTAATTTCTGTTATATATCCCGTATAACATTTCCTACATCTCTCCTAAATAAATCAGCGTTCTAAAAATATACCTAGGCTAAAATTTTCAGAAGATGACCACCCTTTAAAACATGCGCCAACTGAAATATCATGAAGTAAAAATCCCCGCGCCTACGATTCAGAACTACCAGCACCAAAAAAACCATTCTAACTCACGCTCAAAACATCCTCCGGGATAATCTTTCAAAATAAATTCCGACTAAACCCAATCTTCCTAAGGCGATCCATCAAAGATTATCGCCCTGGATATTCAATCCCTTCGGAAAAAATAACCCCCATAAAAATACATAACCTTCACTAAAAAAGTAACCTCTCTCTCTCAAAATATACCCCATCACTTTCCATTTAAAACTTCACGCGTCGAAATTACTCCCCGGAATAACCATTCCGTCTTCACCACCCCGTCCACTCTTCCCCACATCCTTACAGTGGGCGAGAGGCGGAGGGAGAGAGAAAGAGAGAGAGGAGGTAAGGAGGGAGGGGGACTCGGAGAGAGGTCGTTTTCAGCTCCGCCTCTCTTCTGCTGCTACCTGCGAGAGAGAGATAGAGGGAGAAAGGTCTTTCGACCGCGTATGTGCCCGGAATCCCGAAGGTGAGAGCTACGCGTCATGGATACACAATTAATCTTCCATCTCTCCTCCCTTTCCAACCCAACCCCCAACTCCCCTACCCTTTCTGCGGGTTCCTAATTTCTCCTCATACTTCCCTCCCCCAACCTCCCCAGTTCCCTTTAACACCCCACGCTCGCTCGCTCGCTCTCTCTCTCTCCCCCTCCTTCCTACTCAATACGTCTTCAACGGAACATAATTCGATTCCCGCACGGATCTCCCACCCTCCCCTCCCACCTTCCAAAACCCAACTCCCGCCCTCCTCTTTTCACACTCTCCAACACCTCCTCGCCGTCCTCTACTCCGCCATCATTATCCCGCCCTCATCATCTCTCTCCTCTACGCTTCCTCTTCTTTCCCTTCTACTCCTCCTCCTTCTGTCTCCCTTCCTCCTCCCCAAACCCCACCCCCCCACCCGTCTTCTCCCTACCTCCCTCCCTAACGTACTCCTTTAGTGAGAGGAATGATAAAGGGGTTAGTGTCTCACACCTTAGGGACACCGAAATGCAGAGAGGGAGAATGTTCACGCCTTCCCAAACTCCTACTAGTTCCCTTCTCCGCTCTTTTCTTTTATTCACTCGGTTTTATCTCTCTCTCTCTCCTTAACTTACATGTTCTTCCTTCCCGTTACGTACGTACTATGTGTGTATGCATGCGTAAGTTTTATACCATGGTGTCTCTAGCTGTTACCCAGAATTTTTCAGTTTTTATCCTATACTTTTGTAATTTTCTTTTTCTTTATATAAAACCTTTCACCCCTTCTAACTTCACGTACATGTATATCTCTCTATTACATTAGATACATACATATTTTGATATGTTTCAACTCGTTCTGAACCTGAAAAATCTTTCCTCTGCAGGATTCGAAACTAGCGCAAGATCGCACCGCCTGTTTGTGAGCCTCAGATTAAAACAATTACACAACTGAGAACGTTAATCTGGGACAGGGAAATTAGCATCATAACTTACACGCTTAAAGAATGTGCTACGTGTCAGCCTGTATATCGTTATGATTTATGAAATATAATTTCATTTTTAGCACGTTTTCAAAATTGTAAAAAAGCGAGCTTTTTGGTCCCTCCGCCTGTATGCATACAATTTTTTTTTTTGTTTTAAGAGATCAGACGGAAAATTCTCTTTTCGCTGGGCAGGTACTCATAAAATATCACGATTTGCATTTTGCAAATCCTCAATTAGTTCGTATTTCCACCATTAGAGTACGCTAAATTTGCAAATTGGTTAAATTTAAACTAATATTGTAAACAGTTAGGTAAATGGTAGGTTATTGGGCACAACAGACAAAAAATATCAAAATTGCAAGAAATTGTAAAATTGCATTTTTAAATTAGTAACAATTATGACAGGAACTCGGGACTTAAACAGTTTCATAGCTGAAAAAAATGTTTATTTTTTAAAACTAAATTTGAATATGTGCCGAAATGGCGTAAAATTTTTAAAAACAATGTTTTTAAAAACTATCATGTAGTATTATGTGGTTACTTTAATGTGGAACTAAAAGAAGAACAGAATTTTTTCAATGAATTCTTAAATCATCTTGAAAGTCGACGAGAGAACAAAACCATTGATGGATTACTTTCCTCTGCGTCGATAGTGAATTAACATCGTCATTCATTTACGAAAGCACTTTTAGCTATCATACGCCCATTGTTATTAGGTAATTTTTAGATGACTTTAAATATTATTCAAATTATTAAACAACAAATATTTTAAGTAATGAATGATATAATTAGGCTTGGTGGTTTTCGACGTTTATTATTCTTAAAATTCGACGATTAAAATGTTCATTTTTCCTAAAAATCGGCGACGAATATCGACATTTATTTGAATGCATTTTATTAGCCTTGGTAGTTTTCAACGTTCATATTTCTTAAAAAGTGACCACTAACATTATTTACCCTTCCTAAATCGTTTATTTTTTTTACATTTTATCTATTTTCGTCAATAAAATATAGATAAATTAGATTCTTCCAATTCAACTTTTATAAAATTTTATATCTAAAAGTGAGACTTCTTGTATGCCGGAATTTATGTTGCTCTCTAAAATTTGGTGATGTGTTGTTGTTCACCCACTAACACGGAACAGCTGATTCTTCGGAATAAATCACAAGTAAATTATGCTCATTAAATTGCGCCTCTTATTCACGAAATCGTGAACATTCAATAACAAAATTAATATGACGTCAATATAATGAATATTTTGAAGAAAAAATCTCATCTTGCTGAGTGACAACCGATGATAAGAGTACACAACAGCCCAGAGTGCGAACATAGAACGACACTACAGCATTGCAAGAAAAAGTAAACATGGTGCTCTCTCATTCGGAGAATAGATTGTGGATACGGCTACAAAAACAGATATTTTATGACTTTTTGAATACCTACCTACGGGCAGAGCTCCAGGAATATACTCGTAACAGTAGATTTTTAACCTAACCAACCACGAAATGAGTTATGAACGAGTGGATTTTGTCAAGCGGGGAGTAGCATTTAATTATAATTTCGAAACCTGCTATAGGGATATTTGGCGATCAGTATTAATTCAACTCGGGAAATTCTTTCTTTTCGCATCTTGGAGGCTGTCGTCAGAAGGAGCGTAGGGATTATCGGATGTGGTCGAGATTAAAGACAGTGCAATAAACCGATCATATTGTTTTGTTCCGTACCCGTGTCAGCTCACTATTGATCTTTAAGACATAATGAATCTTAGAAAAGGTATGGAATACCGAATGAAGTGTGACTGTCTGGAATGACAAACTCTGATTTTATCTTTTGTTTTGTAAGTTGGGCGCTAAAATATATTAAATTTTAGTGTGATAAACCAAATTTAAAAATCCTGAATAATAATTTTATAGAAAATTTAGTAGTGAAAAACTGACACATATTGACAATTCATTTTCGTCGAGTTTGAAATTTTTACGAATGCTATGTTTATAGTGATTTATCGATTTAAATCGATTCCTACCCATCCTAATTATATCATACAAAGTATATGATTTAGTAGTTACTTTGTTTGTAAATATTTCCGTGGAAAATATTGTATATTTGTCCCTGAAGATCCTTGAGCAAAAAACTTTATTTTTTCAAAAACAAGCTTTCCGTATACGACAGAAGCGATTGGAGATTCTTGCATAACTATTATAATTAATTAGATTTTTTGAAAAATTCTCAAAAATGACATTTCAATCAAACTAAATTTACGAAGATAATATTTGCTTACGTTGGTGCAACTCTATTTATCTCCATCAATATATCTGAGGGAATTTTACGACACAAAATTAGCAACCACTATTCTTGCAATTAGTTTTTAGAACGAAGGTTAAATAAGTTGTAAAATCTTGAAATATTTTAATAATAGGAATCATTAAAATATGATTTGGTAATAATTATTACCCCGGTGACTATTTTTATTGTTTAAGGTATGTATATATAATGAAATCTACAAAGTAAAAAATATATATAAATTTAAAAAAATAAGAAAAACAGCTATTCTCAGCGCACTCAAAAGGAGAAAATCAACTTGTTTGATTGATTAAAAGTAGTCAAGTTATCAATTTGATAACGTTAATTATAAGAGTGGTGTAAAATTTGTAAATCTTCGTGGAGTTTAAATATAGATGACTTACATGGTTCAGAGGAATATTTTGAGGTTCAATATAGATATAATGAACTTCTTAATTAGCAAACCACTCAACTTTCCTCTGAACCATCTCGTTTGAGCGCGCTAAGAAAATTCATTATTCTCGTTTCTTTAATTTTTAGGCGTTCTTCAGCAGCGAAGCGATAGTAGCGGAACGCATTATGGGCACGTCTCATCCTTCCGTCAGTAACTATCATCTCCTAAACCACTGAACGGATTTTATTTAAATTAAGTAGGAGTGATCCTTATTAAAATTTATCGCTCAATTGTGATTTTGAACTGCATCTGTCAAATTAAAACTTCCACTTTATATAATTGCTTGAATAAACTTATACTCGTATCTCGTTAAATTGCATCCGTCAAGCAACAATTAGATCTATATATATATATATTTCTTTTACTTCGTCAGCAACAACTTCATTTCTACATACAGCATATCTCGAAAACCAAGAAACTTAAAATTGGGTACACTTACTAATGAGACCATGAGTATGTGCACCTCGGGGCCAGAATTTTTATTTTTTTTTGGTGGGAGGGGGGAAGTGGATCTCGGGTGCCATTTCCCAAAAGATGGCACGTAAAATTCGATTTTTCGACTTGCAGGCTTTTAGTATTTTGCAAATTAAAATTAGAAAGAATTGGCCCACGATCTTCGGACCTGTAACATTTTAAAGAAAAATAAACGTTTTCATATTAACATCGTCACAATTTGCCTACGATAGAAAATCGCTCAAGTTCAACGTTTAAATCGTATTTATTTGAAAAATTTAAGCTTTTGAATTTGCATTAATAAACATTAAATATGTAGAATACAATGATTTTAATTACGAAAAAGAGCTAATACTCAGTGTTGAAATAAAGAAAGACGGAATTTTCTTTTGGTCAATCGTTAAAAATGCCCACAGCCCACATGCAGTTTACTGAATAATAATTTTCTGCGATTATCAACGCAATTCTTTTGTGTATTTGAAAGTTTTATAGAGGCTAATTGAACAGGAGGCAACTAAGCGGGTCGCATTGGCAACACCCGGAAAGAGTACGAAAAAGTCGTAACATTTCGGAAAGAAATGAGTCTTTCTGAGAAATTCGACCGTGTAAGATCAAACATTGCAAGAATAAGATATTTTATAGTTTTAGTCGTCGAATGAAGTAAAAACGTAGAAAACTGTCCATATTTACGTATTTTGATGAACGAAGGAAAAAGTCGTGCACCTTGAAAAAACGAAATTTATCTCCTCTGGGATTTACCGATGGAACTAAGAACTTATCAAAATCGGCAAATAAATAGTACATATCTATTATATACATAATATTCTTATTCTGTCCGTCCGTTGGTCCGTCCGCCGGATCGCTGCTTTCATTCGTATTGAGTGAAATCTGAAGCTCGATCGCGATCTCTTTAACGTGTTGTGATAAAATTTTCGACATCGTAGAAGAATGAAATTTGGTGGGAATGTTTGACTCTTATAGTAAAAGCCATTTACGAAAAAAAAATCCGCAAAGAATACCCAGGTTCGACTCCAGGAGATAATTTCTCTTTCCCATAAGAAAACGCGTAAAAATCGATTTTTCGACATACAGGATTTTACCCTTTTGCAAATTAAAATTAGAATGAACTGACCTACGATCTTCAAACATAGACCTAATTAAACAAAAATAAATAATGTTTCTTATTCTTATCGTTAAATTTCGCCTACGATTCTAAAACGCTCAAGCCATTCGTTTAAATCGTATTAATTGGAAAGTTTTAAGCTTTTTAATGATGTTACCTTGCCGACAGTGTCATTGTTAAACCTCGCGATTATATTGTCGTCTGTCATACTATATGCGTAATGAAAGCGTGCTTTGAATGCTTTAGTAGGAGAGAAAAGGCGCCTGAATTTTTATAATTCAAATCGTGTTTTTCATTAATTTCTTCTCAGTTAACTTCAGAATGAAATTTTCTATAATTAACAATTTTTATAGTTATTTGATATTTAATTTTTTAAATAGACGATTTAAATCGACGTTTATTTTTCTGAGAGATTTTCAACGAATATCGATGCTTAGAATTTCTACCTAATACTATAGGCTTGATAGTTTTGAACTTTTATTTTTCTTAAAAATCGACGTTTACTTATATGCATTTCATCAATTTTTATCTAGAGAAGTGTTATAAATTGAATTCTTTCTAATTAAATTTAACTAAAAGTGTATAAATAATAAGAAGGCTTCTATTATGTTGCTCCGTTTGCTGTTAGGTATATTTTGGCGAATGTCTTGTTGTTGACTTCGGCCACAAACCTGGGACAATTAATTAAAAAAAAAGTATATTCTACTCGTTAATTCGAGCCCCTTTATTCACGAAATCGTGACCATTAGTGAGAAATTAATGCGACGCGAGTATAATGCACGACCTAATGCGTGAATGAATATTCTGATGAAAATTATCTGACCTTGTTTCGTACTAAACGGAAAAGAGCCCAGTGAGCGTATATGGGACGATGCTCCTTCGACAGCAAAGCGAAAGAAACTAAGCACGAGGGACTCTCTCAGATGTGTTATATAAATTTTATAACGGGGTGAAAATGCCATAAGGTCATCTGACTACCAGTGCTCATTTCTCAGTCCGGGGAAACTTCATTTCGCCTCTTGGAGGAGGTCGGCAGATAATATCACGTCAAGGACAGAACAGACGTCCCCCGACTTTTCGGTAAATGGAGTCCATAGAGCGTACGGATTATCGTATCTGGTCGAGGGTAAAGAAAGAGCGCAATAAACCGATCATAATATTTTGTCCCTTACCTTTGGATCCCACGGGAGCTCAGTATGCGCCCTTAAGACAGTGACATAAGCGACATTAGAAAGCAAATTCCGAATGTTGTGTGGCCGTTCGGGATGACAAAAACAGACTGTATCTACCGTTTTGGATGTTTGGTAGTACTTAAAATATGTCAAGGATGAGAGCGGATAACAAAATTTTAAAATCATGACGCATAAATTTCGTAGAAAATGTAGCGGTGAAAATCGACAATTATAGACAATTCATTTCAGTCGAATTTAAATTTTTTTAAAATTCGACGTTTATCGGTATTTATCGATTTAAATCGAATCCTACCGAGCCTAGTTATAATTTATCTGAAAATGAGTCATAAATTTGCATCGCATACATGAAACACGTAAAAAGCCATTTCTTGGCATAGAGACCTTTTTCGTCAAAATTTTAAAACATCTCAAGGATTAGGAATGTACATACGATATATATCTTAGTTATGCGAAGAAAAAAAATTAAATCTCATTCGTAAATCTTCAAAAAATTATGTTTTAGTGTGATTTTCTCGCGCATTTTATTTACATTGTTGCTCCAGTTGTCGAATTCTATTCTTGGCCTCATATTCATGCTTATATGCACCATTTTAGTGCTTTAATACAGATCAGATTTTTATACACGGATATAACTCAGAGGGAGGAAGGAAAAGAGAATGAAAATGAGAAAGAGGACGTAGTTGTGTTCCAGTCGTTGCAGTAGAAAAATAACAATAGTAAATTACAATTGATTATAAAACATTTTATACGATCGAATAATGCGCGTGCCAAATGGTGAGAATTCATAAAACTAAATATAACGTTATTATTAATGGATTTCTTTAAATGATAACGCAGCAAATATTTCGAACCGAATTTCTAATGATTGATAAAATAACATTATTTGACTTATTTAAATTTCTTTAAGCCAATTTTCTGAAAAGTTTTCAAAACTACTATAGTTAAACGAAAATTAAGATCTTAAAATATAGTTGAAGCTCATTGCAGTTCATGTATTTAGATCATAGAAAGTTACAACATATTTTCCTTCAATGTTAAATTGACTGCCCATTCACGTGTTAGCCTATTTTTACGCGTTAAAAAGAGTTAGTAAAATAATTCAATTATTAAGCTAGATTTTATGTTTTAAGTAATTTATCATTTGCTCAAATATTTCATGTAAATTTCTGCAAATTCTTCATACATTATATCTTATTATTACGATATTACTCTTATTTTCAGCAAATCGTTGTCTAATCATTTGGCCTCTCTGATAATAATTATTTAAACAATACAATTAAAACAAAGTTAACTTTCAAAAACAGTGATTTGATTGTACATGAAAGCCAAACCAGATCATTGCATATTTTACTGATTTTTCACATCGAAATAAAATATATTTGGAATACTTTTATGATGATCCCGTCACATTTGACTGGCAATTACGCTAATACATAATATTTCTCTCCCGAGCTCTTATATGATGTGTAAGATTTATTCGGATAGAGGACTACATTGACCACAAATAAGTCCGCGATACCACATAATTACGAGTTATAATTTCAGAGATAAAAATTCGAGAAAATCTCGGTCGAATTATCGCATATTTTGTTTATATCTGTCACTAAGACGGTTCATTTGGCACAAAAAAATGCGCTAGGCCACATATTTACGACTTTTAGTTTCGGCAAAAAAATTCAAGAACCGCCAATTATTTCGATACCGTTACGTACGTATTTTCTATAAAGATAATACTATTCCATTTATGGAGTACACTATTTCATATTCCAGCGCCGCCAACTCGTAAATTACCAACTACATAAGGAGAAAGTCATATGTTGGCCACATCAGATTTTTTTATTATGTACCTGTGTTTCGTCAGCGTCAATTTCACTATCTATACGGGAGATGGGAGATTTGTTCAAAATTTAAATTTGGATGACTTACTAAAATTAGAAATAATCATTTATTGTGCTTATAGATAAATTAAATTCATTCGACGTCTCTCTTGCTGGATTTTCCTCTCTGCATACGACCTTTTCAAAAACAAAGCTTGTAATGCTAAATTTCTTACACCTAAGAATGAATGTTAAAAATGGAAACACAATAGCGGCACATTCTTTTATTACATTATCTTTCATTCTCTGCTTTGTCTTTTTAATGCTTTTCGTCAATGCCGAAAAGCACTATTATCTTCCTGATGTCCGTCCGTCCATACGCATATATCAGGGAAGAATTGGCACAACCGATTTCGACCAAATCTGGTACATAAAATATTCACATAAATTAATGGCCAAAATGACATATTTGGAATAAATCAACTCAGCAGGGGTGCCACAAACACAAAGTTAAACTTTTCGGTAATTATGAATTTAGAAAGAATTAGATAAACCGATTTCAATGAAACTTTGTATGAAGGAGGCGTGTAACATAAAGAAACAAAACCAAGATGTTTAATATAGATATAGAAATCAGAGCTACCACAATACAAGAAATAAAAAACTTTTTACACATATTTGTGTTGAAATGTCTGCATCAATTTTAACCAAATTTAATATTTATAATGTACATATATATAAAAAAAACATAATGGCATATTAAAACTGAATTAACCGAACAGGGGTGCCACAATTACAAATTAAATTCTTTCATTTATTATGGAGTTGGAAGGAATTGGATGAACGGATTTCAATTAAATTTTGTTTATAAAATTAGTACATTATACCATAATGAAATCAAGATGTTTATAGCGGAGCTAAAGAGCAGGGCTACCACAGTAAAACGTAAAATAATATTCCTTTTACACGTAATTCTAGAGAACTGACCGCATGAATTTTAACCAAATATAGTATACCTATTTAATCTTCATATAAATAAATAACCAAAGATAATATATTTCAACCGGCTTGACTAAACAGGGCTACCACAATATCAAAGTTAGAATTTGTCTGTGACGCCGAGATTACCTTCATACAGACGCGTGTGAAAATCTAAAATCTTTCGAGTTTGAGTTTGGAAAGAACCGTACAAAAGGTGTCCCGGCGGCCCAATCTGCACCACAGAATTTAGTATCTGACATTTTTACTTTCTCCCTATACGAAGTACAGAGAAAATATTGTTTTCATGAAAAGAATCGAATTCGAGATTTCAATGGAAATGCATGTTTTTAAGGTCCCCTGAACCCGTTTTGACTATTTTCTCAATGATGTCTGTGTGTACTGTGACCGGGATTTTGTGGTCGGTCTACCTCAAAAACTATTAATCGGATCAGCGTGACATTTCACATTTAACATTTTTGTTAAAGGAAGAAGTACTGATTAGTTTTTGGTAAACATCGGTCAACCGAAAGTGGGTGTTTACTCTTGTCACTTATTCGTTTTTTTATATATTTGCTTTAATATTTGATAAATGTAAAAACATACTGGAATTAAAGTTGTAGATCATTTAATCTTCTATGTTTGTTTGAAAAATTTTCCCATATTTGTTGAAGAGATATTTTAAAAACTAAATTATTTAGCTGCCACCGCCACACCACCTACCGGTGTCTATTGTAAACACTTGGCGCTCTTTTTTATTTTCTTTATTGTTGTAGCTTCGACCTATATTCAATATCAGAAATCTACAATTTGAGCTTATTTCTGTTCTATGTAAAGTCTTAAAATTTTTCTCGCAGTTCCTTCAAATATTTATTATCGTTTAACCTACTTGGAATTTTAAGAAATATTACAGGTATGGAGAAAGTCATGTGGAGGCTACATCCGATTTTTATTATATCGTTTACATCCGATAAGTATTTAACTGGAATTTGACAAACGGAGGATGATGCCTCGGATATTTGGACATTTCCAGTTTTGGGTAATAACAAATAAACTGATTGCAAAAAAAAACGTCACAAACCAGCCTACGAATCCTTCACCATCTCTCCTCCCTGTGTAGCGAGCGTTCTCATTTCTGCCAAAGGGGACCGCTAGAGTCGCAGATGTCATTTTAAACGCGAAAGTTTAGTAACATGGTACCTGCCTACGGATATCGTTATTCAAAATTTAACGTATGAACGGAAAGAAATAAAAATATTTTCATAAAACGCAAAAAAATCTCGTTCTGAGTAATTTAACGTGATATATTCTAAGTGCTGTGAACATACCCAGAACAAGCAATAAATTTATTTTGACTTGATTTAATGTTCGCTGAAAAGTAACATTTAAAACAATTTCTTAAATACTTTCGACATCTCTAGCTTCACAAATAGCAACTGAGGCACGTGTGTTCA
Organism: Tanypteryx hageni; assembly: GCA_028673005.1. Lineage (NCBI taxonomy): Eukaryota > Metazoa > Arthropoda > Insecta > Odonata > Petaluridae > Tanypteryx > Tanypteryx hageni. Next base: position 93,283,531 of record CM054114.1, on the reverse strand, counting down.
CCGTTATGGAACCGCATGGAATTGTAGCCGATTTACTTTTGTTTAACAGAATTGGATGTTTCCAATTAGGCGTTCTTAACAAAAGGTAAACAAAGGACCGTCCCGTCGTGTCCGTCCGTCCGTATACAGGTTTCATCTGCGAAACTACTGGACGGATGTTCATGAAATTTGGTATTTAGGATATAAGGGCAGAGAAAATGATATAAATGGTTCACCTAGCCTAATCGGGAGTGCCACTTTATTGGTGACAAAAACTAACTTTTCTTTACCTATATCTAGGGATACGATATCGAAACGAAAGTATCGATAACGTAATCATATGATGTATCGAATGAAAAGTATCGATACCACAAAAGTATCGGGCCGGAAGTACCGATGTCACTAGAAAATCGAAAGAAAAGAATCGAGTACAAAAGTACTTGGTATCGAAAGGAAATTACCGATGTGAGTAAAGTATCGATACTTTTTTCGTGTCTAAGGATACGAAATCGAAACGAAAATATCGATACCTTACTCATATGTTATGTCGAATGAAAAGTATCGATACCACAGAAGTATCTGGCCGAAAGTACCGATATCACTAGAAAATCGAAAGAAAAGAATTGAGTACAAAAGTACTTGGTATCGAAAGGAAATTACCGATATGAGTAAAGTATCGATACTTTTTCCGTATCCCTACGTAAATGTTTGACAGAATTAGATGTTTCCAATTAGGCGTTCTTAACAAAAGGCAAACGAAGAACGCCTTATGGTCCCGTCGTGTCCGTCCGTCCGTCTGCATGTTTCATCTGCTAAACTACTGGACGGAAAGCTTATGTGGACAATAACCTCAAACTTTAAGCAAAATAAGAATTAAGAATAGCGAAACATTTTTATCCGCAACACTCCACGGGGTAGGCTCAGGTGAGAATACCAAGACGATTAGCGGCTGTTTTCGAAGTACCACTAACTTCCTTTCCACTATCCTCGTTTAAACAGGGTTCTGGGAAACATCAGCATGACGTATCCTTGACCCTCTCTCTATGTCAGCGGTTCTCAACCGGTGTGTCGCGACACGATGGTGTGCCGACGAAACTTTTAATAACGACTTGTAAAAAATAAAATAAAATTCGTTTAGCGAAGTTTTTGTGTTTCGCTTTCGTCGTTTTAAACAGCAATATTAAAAATTTCAATCGACGAAAAAAAGGTTGAGATCCGCTGCTCTACGTATTGAGATGGCCATATAAAATCCCACCTGTACCTTATTCGGCGTTGAAAAATGAGGCTTCCAAAAAAGACTCATATTAAAGCAAAAGGAAAAACCCTTTTTTTGCTCCCACTGTTTATGCGAACCGAAAAAATGGAACGAAATAAATAACGGTTTTCGGTTTCGGTTCGGGCTCAGAAAATGTTTTTTTTTTTGTTCGGATTCGGCTTTACTCCAGCTAAAATAACGTTTTTTTTCGGTTTCGGTTCGGTACCGGTTCGATGCCTTGGTTTAAACTCGGGAACCGCTGGACGTATTTCGATGAAATTTTTTACTGGAGAGTTTTACTCAAATTTGTCGATCTCAAAGAAAGCGTTTGGAATCCGACATGGAATACACCTTTCCATTCTCGTAATTAATACGCGTGAAGTTGTCTCTAAGGTAAATGACGGAAGAATCCTTTTAAAAAATCTTTTAAAAATATTTTAGGAACCCATAACGGAATCGCCCTCATTATTTTACATGCTGATTTAATTGAGCGTCGTAATAAACAAGCAAAGGACAATTAGACCGTCATAAAAGGGGATTTTTTTATAAAGCTTCCCGATCAGCGGTAATTTCCTCAAAAAAAACCTCATTGGTCAAATAAGCCGTCAAATAAAGCGTCAACGCGCAGGATTGCCTTGGCGAAAAATATTTATCGTCACCAAAGGGTATCTGATCCAACCGAAATTCCAAAAAGAAGGTATAATATGAAATAGTCATTTAAAGAGTAACGTTGAGATAGGAAATTGAACCTGTTCCATTTCTTTTCCACTTTCACGTTCTGATTTAAAAAAATATTACAAAAAACTTCATAGCAATAGAGGTGGCGTTGCATTAGATCAGTGGTTTCCAAATTATGGGGCGCAAAATATTACACGTAGTATATTTGCTATCCGTTTAGCCAACCTAACTGTGAGACTTACAATTCGCAGCTTTTAATTGCTTAGGACATTGTTTGCCTCCATGTTTTTCTTAAGGTGATTATATTAATTCCAATTGTTGGTCCAGTAGGCATTGTTTATGAAATTTGACTGAACGTGATATAGAGGGAGGGGGGACCACAAAGACAGTTTTCTTAGGTAAGGGGGAGCGCGGCATTGTGATGTTTTGAAAGGTAAATGCGGAGCCCGAATTCCAGTTTAATTGGTCGCAAGGAAGAAAGACTGGCGAGGGAAGAATTGCAGGGCAAGTTACATAGGGCACTTCCATTCACCGACTGCTATTTTTCCAGCGGAGTAAATAATTCAGATTCGAAGTATTTGTTGGTTGCCAACATTTGCAAAGTATGTACATTTTAGCCATTTTTTTCCAATTGCTCCCCAGCAGCTAATCCACCAAATTTTTATCATGTCTACCAGTCATAGAAAGAGTTTAATTTCAAAATCTGGCGTCTCCAGATTATAGGATTCCAGAGATATTGCCCGTACAGACGAACAGAGAAACCGAATCCTAAGCGCTTTTTTATAGAACGCTAAAAAAACCTATAGGATATAATACCGTATTTGCCCGAATCGTAGCAGACGCCGAATCTAATACGACCCTCCTTTTATCAGCCTGTCAAAATAGAAAAAAGATTTTATGGCCTAACTTCTCACTGACTGTATTTGGTGTATATTTCAAGCACAATCAGTATAGGTATACTAGTTCAGTCATTAATTGAAATGGTTTGCTTCACATTGTTGTCTAAAAAAAAGAATTTTTTAAATGTATTTTTATAATTAAGACTTTATTAATTGAATTCCGGATCGTAAGTTTGCAATGAAAATTTTCAGTAGATATAATTATTTTATCTTATGTTTCATTAGTTCAAAAAAATTCAATGAATCAGGTAACCATATGGTTCTATGACAACTAGTCACGGTCATTTCGTCGCGCGTCAATTCGTCGCCCGAAAAATTCGTCGCCCGAAAAATTCGTCTCCCGAAAAATTCGTCGCCCGAAAAATTCGTCGCTTGAAAAATTCGTCGCTTGAAAAATTCGTCGCGCGTTAATGTATCGACAATCTCATCGCGCGTCAATTCATCTCTCGACAAATTCGTCGTGAGAAAAATTGGAAAGAGCTTTTAGACGCTTTTACACAACAAAATGTCTTTATATTTTGATAATTCCAGAATGAATTGCAATTCTCTTTGCGAATTACGCGAGACACATTGGATAGTGCATGGCAGGGAGTGCCTCTCAACCCAACCCTGCCGTACACCAGTCATGGTGCCTCACCTTCCAATTTCTTGCGACGAATTCCTCTCGCAATGAAACTGTTATGCGACGAATTTTTCTAGTGATGAATTGCCGCGAGATGAGTTTGTCATGCGATGTATTGATGCGCGACGAGTTTGTCGTGTGACGAGTTGACGCGCCACGAATTGAATCTCGACAAATTGACGAGCGATCAATTGACCGCGACGTATTGACGGTATACTATTTCGTACTCGAATTTAAGACGCCTCCCTATTTTCACAAGCTGAAACTTCGAAAATAAATGCTCGTCGTGGATTCGGGTAAACACGGTATTTTTGAACTGGCAACTTTGAGAAACCAAACTCCCTTTCTACGAAGGGGCGCGGACCGAAAAACTTTTTTAATCTGCCACCGCCGACACGATTACGAACTATTTTCCAAGAGCCTGAGGGTCCTTAATAACATATAATATGATCCTCCCATGCTTCACATGGCGAACGATAAATCTGTACATCTACTATGGATTCAAATAATCTCCCTTTGATGTTAAGGCGATTCAATTGGGAAGTCCCATCGTAAAAGTGAATTCTTCGAGAGCGAAAGTAGATTGGATTAAAAACGCTTTTATTGCGGATAAAAACATACAAGGGCAAAGAAGTTGGCGCGCGCTGTAGACAATAGAAGGTAACCTATTACAATAAGCGATTCAGCGAAAATTTTCAGAGAAAGTCGTGCTTATTTTAACTGAGAATTGCCACAGTGAAAGGACAATAGATGCTAATAGAGGCAGAGTAAGTGAGAGAGAAAAAAGACGTGGGTATACGATGCCCCCAAAGGACGAGGGCACGATTACAATTATTGCGCAAGAACAGGTGTGGAAACCTAAGGAAATGAGATAAAGAGAGAGAAAATTATCAAGCTATGTTATGAAAAAGATTTTTAATTAAAAACACCTTTTTTAATGTTTAGAAACAGAGAAAAACTCCATACAATAATAACACGGTAATTGAGACCAAAGTAAATATTTCACAATGAAAATTCTCACATACATCGCGAATTGTGTTAAAAATTTAGTGAAATATATTGAAAGAAGGAGCAATGCCAAAGCTTAAAGCTTTATTTAAACTTAAATAGCAAGATGAATTAATTGTCAATGTATTCAACTTAAATGAGCCGATTTCATAGATACCCAACCGCAAATGAAATTGGAATAAATCACGTGAAGATTAAAACGAAAAAAGGTGAAAACGCAAAGCGCTTTCCCTATAACTTGTAATGAGAAATTTTTTAATATAATAGGTGAAGACTGGACCTTAATTATAGTAACAACAAAGGAAAGCCAGGAAAAACAGGGGGGGGGTTTAAAATTTGAAAGGGAACTGTTTATTGAAAGAAGACACGGAAGGAAAAATATCATGACATGAGGCAAAGAGGCTGGAAGAGGAATTAGACGCTTTAAATGAAGGAATTTGATATGAAAAGTGGAAGAGTAAAGCTTTGGATAGCACAGGTTGAATTGGGTATGGCTAAAACCGACCGGAAAGTAGAATTACAACGTACGTATCGAAAAGCAAATCAATATGGCATTTCAATAATGCGAGAACGATGGGAATGCCAATTACGCAGAACATACAATAAGGATAAATGTTCATCACTTATGGAAACATACATATACATATATATACATATACATATATATACAATATATAATATATATATATATTATATATAATATATATATAATATATATTACACAATAGTTAAATTCCCAAAACATATAATAGGGAAGGCAATAATAATCTGTAACTCTAAAATATTAAGTCTCGGAAAGAATTTCCATTTAAATCAAGACGCGATGCGTCATTAAATGGAAAAAATGGTAGGAGGAATCATTAATCACTATTGCCTCCTTAAATGCTTAGTGTATTACATTCCGCATAGATAATGTAATTTTACCAAGATAAAAATGCGTTGTAGTATAACTTTCGACTCTTTAAGCAATACGTCAATTTATGCAATCAGTTATGGCAAAAAGTGTTTTAAATTTCATTTTTTCGCTTTCGTTGGATTGCAATGAGCTTAGGATATGGCAATTAAAACAACAATTTTAAGGTTGTAGACATGAGGCTCCAATTTTCTATGACTAATAGTAACTCGCTAGAATTGCATTTTCTACACAAATATCTATAGAGTAGCTGTACTTATATAGAAAATGCAATGCTTACATCGTGTACGTATACGATGAAATGCTTTTCTGAACGCGCACAGCTGCTATGCACACATACTTACGTGTATATGTGCGTAATCGTTCAGAAAATGTCATCGGCTAATCACCACTGACAACGGCGGGTATGCAGCAGAAACGCGCGCCTGGTTTTCCCAACCTTTTTGACGAGACCTTTTGAGCTACATAGTTCATCAATTGGATTCCAGTCATAACGCGAGATCGATAATTTTTTTCGAATCTAGAACGACAGTTAGGGTTATGAAGAGACGTTACGGACTCGGAGCTAAGCGAGGTAGGCTCCAAATGGCTCTTTAAAAATTATCAGGTCTCTCTCGTCGGAACGCTTGAAATTGCAGTCGATGTGAAAATGATTGTCAGGTTCGATCGACGCGCCTCGACCCGCGTTGCGCGACGCGAAAACACAATCGTTATTAGCTCCTCCCGACGCGTTTCCAACGACTGCTTTGTGTGTATAGAGATAAAATTGTTGTGTCAACGTCCCGTTTTAACAGGTGTTCTCACAATGGCGTCGTTACTGTCCGACTATCGACATCCTCGGACCTCAATAACTCTGGAAAAATGAACTGAACTGCCGTAAAAGCAAAACGAGCATAAATGATTTTTATTTATTTTTTTAATTACAACAGCTTCAAATATCCCTGCGTCGACGCTGGAAAAAATGTCTTTAATTTCCCGTTACGAACTTCTTCTATGGTTAAAATTAACATCACAACATTATACAACTCCAAGTTAACGTTAACTTCACAATAACGCAGTTTTATACCCTGCCGCCAGATGTGGGGAACGGCAGTCAGATGAGTATTACGTTGCAAAGAAATAACTTTTTGACGATAACAAATTGTGAGAGTGATACAAAAATTAAAATTAAATGTTGATTTCAAAAAAATAATTTACAAAATAAATTTTAAATTAAAGTATATTTAAACAAAACGAGTACGACTTTTTACTTTCTCATATGTGTAGTATATTGAGAAAGTATTGTAATCGTGAAAAAATTCGACTTGGATATTTTGATGGAAATACACGTTTTAGGTGTTTAGGTTTTCGCCATGCCGTCTGTCTGTCGGGCTGATCGCCGTTCTATGGTCAAAACGCATATATAAAATCAAATGATATCTCGTATTTGTGCAAAATATCACTTTTGCAGACCCTTTTTTCGTAAAAATGATATTTCACAAAAATAAAGGGTAGTTTATTCTTGGCAATTTTTAGAAAAATTTGATTTACTCAAAAATGGCTACTGAGAATTTAATTAAAACCAATCAAATTGTAGAGACTTATGTCACAAATAATACTGCGTAAGCCATATGTCTCTTGAACTCTCTATATGCCGTCCAGTGACATTACAATGTACGCTTACCTAAGCCTTATGACGTCACGCGTCCGCCGCGATCCATTCAAACTCTTACTACAGCCTTATGGTTAAGCTAAATAGAATAATATCTCATATTTATGGATAATATAATTCATAAAAAACATTCTGATGAGAAAAACTATATTGCGCAACAATTAAGGGTAATTTATTCTTGGATATTTTAAAACAAAATTCGATTTACTCGAAAATGGCTATAGGGATTTCGATTAAATTTCACCCAGCCTGATGTCACGCGTCAGAGGGGAGGGGAAACCAGGGGATTCCCTAGATGTTGATGGTGTCAGGCGCTTTGGTTCGGTTGCTACACATTATTAACGTAATTGGCAGTGAATTGCCAAATACACAGAGCTAATTTCGGGGCAAAGAGTGTAGTGAGACCAAACACATACACGTATATGAGAAAGTTCGTGCAATGTATATTGCGCCGTTTATTTGTTTCTTGGTATTAAGTCTTTCTCTAGGGAAAGCATTTTCCTGATTGGAAATAAAATTGCAAAACATGTTACTTTCCTTTTTTAAACATAAATTTTTCTTCATTAGTTTAGTGAAATATTGTGGTAATGCTTTAATCAAAGTACTGAACGATCATACCAATGAGGCGATAGATAATAAAATACTAAGCTACTAATTTAATAACTACTTAGACACTATTTGGAACACTTGACCAAAAATGATTGACTACGTTTTACACATAGTCCATTAATAGTACATAATTCATCACTCTGAAATTGGGGGATTTAAAAAAACTAGTAAAATATTATTATTTATTATGATTTTAGTAAGACGGCTATGCCTATTTATTCTTATTTTATGCCTTCAATTTTTCCTTATATTTATCATAAGTAATATTTGCATTATAATGAGGTGGAAGAAGGATATGAACAGCCTCGAGCTCGCCGAAAAATAATAAATTTAATCCAACGTTACAAAATACTTTTCATAAACATATTCGTAACTACGAAAAAAAAACGTATTCTTCCACCGATGGCGATCGGTCTCCAGAAAAGGTTGCAGATAACGACGTAAATTGAAACTCTTCTCCCCCACTCCTTTTAACCGCAACTGCGCAGAAATAGGTCTCAATATTTACGGATCAAATGAAAGAGCAGTTTATCTTGGCCGGTCCATGATTACTCCCTAACCCCCCCTTTCTGTCTATCGCCCTCTCCTCTAACACACCCCCTGCTCTTTCGACGATTCTCGAAAATCTTCGGCCCATCTCCCTCGTCGCATCCTCCGGTCTCTCCCACCCCTTCCAGGCCCTCCCCCTAACCCTTATAACCTCTCTTTCCCTTCTCACCCCATCCCCTTTCTCAACCGCCTCACCGAACCGCCCGAGGCCGCAATATTGCCTAAATGGATTCTGCCTCCGCATACGATTGGACCCCGTGTTGCACGCATGGGCGAACGACATCGGGGATCAGCATATGGCCGTCGGTTAGAGAATCCCCCCTCCCACTTCTCCTCCCCCTCCCTCCCCCCTTCACCCACTCTTCTCCCACATACGGCACCTCTCCTTCCCCCCATTCCCTGTGCATCAGGCCACGGCGATAAGTGGATTATATCGACTGACCTCCCTCTCTCTCTATCTCCCCCCCACCCACCTTTCTCCCTCTCCCCAATTGCCCCTTCCAACCGTCACCTACTCCCATCACCGGGTGCCTTATGTGGAGGAGGGGTGTGCCTTTGACCCCTGGGTCAACCGACTGTGGGCAAAGCCTTGATAATGGGGTGGGAGGTCGGGAGAGGCAGCCCCCGAGAGATTCGGCGCCCACGACGCGAAGGGGAGATTAGGGGAGGGAAGAGTGTCATATCCCTAGTGGCCACCTCCTCCGATGATGAGGGGGAGGGAGGGAGAGGAGTGGGGGAGGAGGGGAGAGGAAGGGGCAAAAGAGAGGAGGGAGAGGATGGCGGCAGAAGATGAGTTAGGTGGGAGGAGGGAAATGGGGAAAGAGGTGAGAATGGAGAATGAGGAAAGAGGGGTAAGAGGAGAGAGGGAGATGGATGGGGAGGGGAGAGAAAGGAGGGGGGAGTGAAGTACGAAAGAAGAGGAGGAAAGTTGCAGAGAAACGGTAAGGGAGAGGAGATATAAAGAAGAGAGAGATAGGAGAGCAGGAGAAAAAGAGAAGCATAGTTATTCCGCGTTATACGTCGTTTCGCTTACATGTAGTTCACGAATTCAGGAACATGTTCCGTTATAACGTCGCCTCTCCCCGCATATAAATCGTTTGTGAAGAGCAAGAGGCGAAATTCTAGTTGTAATAGTCTCGATGTCCTCCGAAACATTTGAATCTCTTAATGCACCCGCAACTGCTTAAATGCGGCTCGCCTCGAAAACAGTTTGTCCACATCTGACATGTCTATAACATTTCGGTAACAAGCATGCTCCTTTGATGTATGCCACCAAATCACCACTCCTTAGCCACAAAAATCTCTGAGAGCAAGCTTCAGAATAATATTAGGCCATTTTAGCACTTTTTTAAAAATCACTTATGTTTTAACTTTGCCCGTCAATTCGTGCGCAATATTTTCTGTCCGTCTGTGAGAAAATTTTCTGAAGCAACGATAAGAGCAGGGCAGATAGGGCTTTCAGGATAATTTATACAGGTGACAGACATGAACTCTGTTGATTTTGAGATCTGTCCGTCTCAATACGTTTGCCTTACAGCAGAAATGAAAAAAAATCCTTATAAACAAACGGGTCCAGTAGTATGGCAATGTTTCGTTTTGTCTCCGTTGCTACAACAATAAAAACCAATCGTAAATAAGTTGAATTTACTTTTGAAACGGGATGAAGATCATATTGCAACCGCTTAACTGCGGCGAGGTGTTTTAAATAACTGGATTGAATTTAGGTTTTGCTTTTAATGAAAATAGTGTTACTTGATAATAACGCAGTTTGATCGATAAATCCGAATTGTTATATTTTTGTACCGTGAAAAGATTAATAATAATTTTATTTGTTCATATTTATTCATTTATCGTACTACATTCGTGTTTATTAAATGAGGATAATTGAACTTTTCGTTGCGATTGCCTGTTAAGTATCTAAAAAAAATTCTTTTGGAATCTGCTTTTGCTGTTATTTTTTAACTTGTTATTAATATGTTGAACCTATGCAACTCTGAAATCTCTGGACCGGAGGCGTTCCAGAGTAAAGAATTTTTCGAACTACGGGTAGTTAGTATATACACTAATATTACTATACAAACTACCTAAGCCGCAGTTTTGTTTTTAAAAACAAGGATATAAGTAAATGAAGCATGGGAAGGCAATACAATATAAAAACTCTGATGTTGTCACCACATGACTTTCTCCATATCTGTAATATTTCTCATAATTCGAAATAGGTTACATAATAATGAATATTTTAAGAAACTGCGAGAAAATTTTAGACTTTACAAAGAACAAAAATAAACTCAAACCATAGCCTTCTGATATTGGATAAAGCCACAAAGCTCCAACAATTAAGAAAAGAAAAAGGAGCGTTACTAAGAAGTAACTAAGCGTTAATTGTTAACAATAGTCGCCGGTAGGTGACATGGTGGTGGTAGCTAAACATGTAAGATATCTCTTAAACAATGCATTATACGGAAATGTTTCAAACAACGGTTATAGAAAATTAAATTTCCTACAACTTTTATTCCAATACATTTTTACATTTATCAAATATTAAAGCAAATATCTCAAAATAACGGATAAGTGACACGGGTAAACGTGTTCAGGGGACATCAAAACGTGTATTTCCGTTAAAATCTCGAAGTCGATTTTTTTATGAAAACAATACTTTCCCCTATACTACCTATGGAAAAAGTAAAAATGGTACAAAAATCAGATCGAAACACCAATAACGCCATATTTCCGAAGCAGATATGTTTATCTACATTATTCAAAATTCCGAAACCTTTCCGAGCCAGAGACGTATCCGTAGCATAGAATTCCGGATTATAGAGGTTCCAAACGCGTTGATGTCACATATTTCATTTTTTAGTATATTTCTTGACAAAATGTTTTGCGTGCTGTATTGTCATGTATTATTTTGGTTAAAAATGATACAGCTGCATCACAAAAATTCCGCCAGGATACCTCATACTTGTATCATCACGTACACGAGGAAATTAGGTTTTGCTATGCGTCGCATTTTCAGGAACGCATTTCCTGCGTACAGTGCCAAAGGGAGGAGTGCGGCGGATGTGAGGAATCTGGGCCCCCGAAAATTTGGTCCCTCCCTCGTAGTTAGGAGATATCGGTTATTAAAGTGTAAAAATCTACATAAAATTTTACTAAAAAAATCATTTTCCAAACCGATTTGCAATAAAGAAACACTGAAAAAGTTATAATCGTAAAATTGGAGGCCCCATAAACCACAGAAATATTTAATGTTTACTGTAATGTTTGTTTTACATCTACAGCTTAACAATGTTTTTCACTATAGTTTGTTTTTATTTTTATATAGTAATTTTTACATAAAATCAATATTTCGTATTACTATCTATATAATAATAGCGTAAAAAATGAGATTTTTAAAGAGAAGGCAACAGCCACCTTAACGAGTGATGCATCAAATTAAATGTCTCGACCTGTAGATTTGCAGGAAAATTATAAAATTGAAATCGGTCATACCGTTGGCGAGATGTTGAGGTTTTTTTTTTTGACCGGCTGAGCTCTGCTCGACGTAGTTGATGTTGATGTTAAGGTCGCGCTGCTGGCGGACATTAGTCGATGTAGGAAATAACGGGTGATTTTAAGGTGGCGCTCCTAGCGGAAATTAGTAGCAGGGAAATAAACCTGGCAGTCACTGAGCTTCTTGATAATGCGACAGAAGGCTTACTACCAATACAATATTTAAAACCAACCAGTCGATTTATCGACGGGCAACAACTAGTAATATATATTAATCTCGTCGAGTCCCACTTAAGTGGTTGTCCGGCACTGCCTGCGTATAGCGGCGAATTATTGTAGAGGGAAGAGGCGAAAGGAGAAGAAATATATGGGGAAGCTCGAAGCAAGAGAAAGGTGGAAAGAAACGGAAAAACTGAAGAAGGCGGAGAAGAAAAATGGGAAACGACGGATGAGTGTGTGAGGGAGTCGTCGAAAGTAAAGGAGAGAGAGAGAGTAAGAGAGAATGATATGAACAAGTAAAGAGGAATCGAGAGAGTGGCGATGAAAGTCTATGCAAATGAGATGCTCCCGCCGCCAGACAATTCATTTGTCACTCTTTCCCTCTCCCACCACCAGAGGCAGCACTAACCGTTAAGAATTTCGAAAGACGGGGAGCCGTGTCCGACTCTCATTATTATCCCATAAACGTCACTTTTCAATTATTTCCACGCGATGGCGGTCCGAAAGAGAGATAGAGAGAGAGAGAGGGAGATTTAAGTGACAAAAGGAATGGAAAATATTCTCTTATATTTTAGATCAGTTGTTGACTTCCCGGGGCCGCGTGTCTTCCAGATAAAAGACAAATGAAATAGGAAAAGCCCTTTTCCTAAGACGGGAGAAATTGATAGCTAATATACGATAAGAAAAGCTTGCGAACACTCATTAGCCGAAAAAATCTTGTCCCGTTAGACGCGCACGTCTCCGATGCACCTGCATACCCCCTCTACAAATGCTTATAATACAGTGTGCATTTTTGAGATGGATGAAAGCGATACTAAACAAGGAACTGGATCATATTCTTCCCGACATCCAAGAGTTACTATTCGGGTTACGCGGAATTTTTATTAGCCCAGGTGGAAAATAAAGAAAAAACGTGCTTACTTGTTTATGATGCATGGAAATACTATTTGATTTTACAAGCATGAAAACTAACGCAAAGTATTATCAAGTTCGTCTTATGGCTAAGATTTAACTGATAAATCGAGATTATTTAAAAACAATAAAATGGTTGTGAAAAACCAATAAGTTGAGATGAGGACGTCTATACAGCAACGTCTACATAGCAACCAAACACTTGGTGTGCGGGACCCGTTTTATCGCGATAAATCGTCGCCGCGTAGAGATGGCTCCACCTTCCATTGCCATTCGAATGCCAACGACTCCGAAAGAATTCCGCTCTTGATCCGTCGCGTCCAGATGGAACAAAACCGGGACCGCGGTCGTATATTTTCTACCTGTACAGTAAACCATGATCCGGCGCGTTTCCTCAACTCAGATTTGATAACAAACGGCTAAATGGTAAATGTCACATTTATTTACATGATACGTATAAAATTTCATCCTGAACTGGGAACGGATCGCATTCCGCGTTCATATGTGGCGTGATAAAGCTATCCGCCTGTACGAACGCGTGATATTTAGTTTGCGCAGCGCGGTTTTGTCCAACGCGGTCTTTTAATGCATCGTAACGCCCACGTTGAGCAAGGGAATACTGTGTATTGCACGCGCGAGTTCACTTGATGTTTTTGCGATTATAAATAACAAACGCGACCGACTGGAAGAGTTCACGCATGGCGTTACAGATTTATGTATTCGCAAAGGAAAACCAAATCAGCTCACAGCGGTGAGCAGAAGTCAGGACTGTCTCTTGTAGTTTAAGTAGAAACTTAATTTTTTAGCGATAATTTTTTTTTGTTTCACTTACTGTATAAAAGACATCATTATTTCATCAAAGGGAACAGTGCCTCTGGAATCTTCCTCCCCGAATATAATGTTAATGAACGCAAAAGCAATAAAATGTATAAAACCTGCAAGCTAGTTTATCTATGAATCATTCATCTCCATTATTCAATTATGATTATTGGGAAAAAGATGATCGACATACTTCCGTTTTCACTTGATTCAGAACGAGAAGTGCCAAGTTGTTAACTTTTTAAGACAATATTAGATTAGATTTCTTGTAAGTCAAGAAAAACTTTAAATACTATTCTATTCGCAAAGCCTCCTTCCTAAATTTAATAGTGGAATCTAAATTATAAGAACAATCAGATATGTAATCTTTAATTTTGCGGGGATATGAGAAAGTCATCTAAAATGACGGTATGATAACAGTAACGACATATTAGAATTCTAATATTTCTGCGGATAACAGCGTTAACTCAATCAACTATCGAATTATTTATTCGACAGCGAAGAAGAGTGTTAATAAAGCCACTTCAGTCACACAGAATGAACATGGATGACAAAAAAACCAAAGGAAAAAGTCGAAATGCAGTGTGTCCCAAAAGCAACGCAACAGTTTTAAATTTAACATCAATACAGTTAGGTTGTCTTACTTTACATTTAAATTCATCACAAACGTCCTGTCAACTCAAAATTCAGCGAGTGGACGTATCAACCAAACACGATGCCTTGGCAGCTCTCGGTTTTAACAAATGACGGCGGCCGTGATCGCGTTTCGTCTTAAATCGATTCAATCTTTATGACGTATCTTATAATTGCATTGGCTGTAAGAGCCTGCTTTTTAAATTCCAAAACAATTCTTCTTGACATTTCACGATCATTTTCTGCGTTGTGAGAAAATGTTTTATCGATAATACTCTCTTTGTAAGTCGCTCGTACATCTGAGGCAAAAAAAAAACAATAAATAATAAACATTGAGTAGTAAAAGGAAATTTACTACCAATTTATCTGCAGCCATATGCCATACTGCTAATAAACTGTAAAAATCTAAGAATTGACTCTGCCCAAAACAAGCATCAATAGTAATTAATTAAAAATTGAATCTCTTGCGTCACTCTTGGAACACCATGTAAATTTTAAGACCTGACTTCAGAATAATTTGTGGATTACTCACATTCGAGTTCATATCCAAATTCTACTCTTGAAACACGCCAATAAGAGGTTGAGATGGTCTTCAGTAGTCAAGAGTATCCTGTAAAATAACATTTCAAGATAGTTTGATTACAAATTTCATCAGTCTAGTATGACGCTAAAATAGGCAATTGAAGTTGAATGTATTGTTACACAGAAGAAGAAGTTAATTCACGAGAGAATTATCGAACTCGTCTAATGATCGAAAACAACCTTATCATGAACGTTGGAAACATCTACGACAAGCATTTCATATTTCAAATTTTGACTGCTTATTCTGGAATAGGAAAAGTTGACTAGAAAAATTTTAAATCCTTTATTTGAGAGGATAAAGCTTTTCATAATATTAAATTCAATACGACAAGAGTAATTCCCAATCTTTATTTGTTACAATATGCAATTTTATCCATATAAAAGTTAAATGCATAAATATTATACTACAAATCGTTAACTTGAATTAACAGAAATTTTAAACTTCAATTTACTTTTTCTTAAAGATAGGCATCCCTACTTGCTGTCGCGCTTTTGTTTAGCATACCCTCTGTGTCAATTGAAAAAAAGATGATGAATGTTAATGTATAAATAAGAAAAATTAATTTAGAAATTAACGATGTGAACTGCAAGATTTATTTTTTAAAATCAAAAGCTTTACGCAATAAAGCATTAAACTTGACGCTCTAACGATTTTTCACTGTTTCGGAGCGAAAGTCAAAATGCTTTCATATCTCGTTTTTACGTAATAGTCTCCAATGCTTGCATTTTTTGACAATTGAGATTTAAACAGCTTTGGATTAAACAATGTGTGCGTTACAACCCTTTTAAAAGGTTATGTACATTTTATTTTGTTTTCCATTGTTGTTTGACTATATTTATATTATCAAATATTAAATTTAATAATAAAAGAATTTTCTTAATGCAAACAAAATTCCAACAACTCGAAAACAATCACACGAACATAGTTTACTCTTTTACAACAGAGATATCATCAGGTGATTATTAAAATTTATAAAATGCGGTTCCGCAAATTACGGCTTACTCAGACGATTTATGATCAAATATTACTGTACTAGTACATTGCCAGTCAAAAATGAAGGTTTCAAATCAATAAAAACGGAATTTAAATTTTAAAATGCTAATATTAACTATTTTAACTATCACTATTTATATTGATTTTATTTCTCGCAGCACTTGATTATCTAGATAAACAAATTTTGAGGTAGGGGAGAGGAAGGAATTTTAATGGGATAACAACATGAGCTCGAGTTTTGACAAATGCATTGTCGTCAAGGCAGTTATAGTTAAAAATGGCATTATTTCTCCAAAATATGTGATTTTAACCGTTTAATATATGAGCGATTTCGAGCTGTAGGCGGAAAAAGTTTAATAGAATACGAAACTTGATTGATTTTTCTTTAATATAGTTTAAATCAGATGATAGTAGGTCAGTTTTTTTTTTCAAATTTTAATTTCCAAATAAATAACAGCCTGCACGTCGAAAATTCTATTTTTACGTGTTACCTTAAGAAAAATAGAAATATTCCCTGGAGTCGAACACGGATCGTTTTTAGCCTACTTACCAAAAATGGAAAGTAGTCTTATGAGATTACCTCGGAGTCCGTGTGTGTGTCTTCATGAATGGACCGATTTCAACTAAATTTGGTACACAGAATATTATACAAACTAGCGTAATTGCCCGTTGAAATTCAATGGAAAAATTGGAACTTAATATATTCAACTATATTGAAAGGAAGTGAGCTCAATCTAGCGCATTATTATATTTGTTAATATTAAAATGTAGTCAGATTTAACCAAGTTAACAAAATCTTTAACGTTTTAATCTGAAAAAATTAGCTATTATGGACTCACAAGATATGCTGATTTTCTGTATGGAGAACAATGCTTTTGATCGCCAAGGGAACGTATCAATAAAAATGCAAAATTTTCGAATATATTCGCTTAATGTGAGCGAATTCGATTCGAAAACAAAAATCGTCGACAAAAATAAGAATTTTCATTTAATTTCCTTTAAAATGGTTCTTATCCGAAGATCGTGCGTCAATTACTTCTATTTTTATTTTAAAAAAGAAAATAGGTCTGCAAGTGTGAAAGATCCCTCTTATGGGATATTCCATATATCGTTCCAACCAACAAACCAACCAACAGATTAAGGCTTTTTATTAATAGTCCAATAATAATAGTATAATGGTTTGTGATCTGTCAGCGTAACGCTGACTTCATCAATTACAAGTTTTAACGCATTTTTAACAAACTTCCCTATCAGGTGGAAAGTTGAAATTTCGCTCCAGGTCGGAGATTTCCATTTCCCGTGGGATAACACGTAAAAGGTGACTTTTTAAAATGCAGGCTCTTATTCTTTTGGAAATTAAAATTAGAAAGAATTGAGTATAGGATCTTCGAATATAAGGAATATTAATGAAGTTTCTTACTCTATTCATCTTTTTCCGCCTACCGTTCGAAATTCCTCATATTAAACATTTAAATAACATATTTTAGCAAAATATCGACTTTTAAACGGGATGTTGCCTTGCCGACCACGTATTTGCTAAACTTCGAGAATCGATTGCTGTCTCAACCCGCATACGTGTAATAAATACGAGTGCATAGATCTTATATCATATTACCTAATCGTGGTAGTAGTAGGCAAACTTTTGGTTATAGCCTATTGGGAAGCTTATATCTCCGCCGCTGTTTGGGCTATTTTCGTCATCTATAATTTGTAAAGATGCGGAAATCTCCTGTTCTTCAACGGTACTAAATTTGACCGGAAAAAATAAATACTTTCATTTTTAAGGGGTTTTCCGACACCCATGAATTCCATAAGAAAAGCATTGGAATCAGTTTCAGGGATTATAAAATCGCATTTTTTTAAATTAGTTAGAATCAAGATACGAAGTCAGGACCTAAATCGTTGTTTTGGAAAAAGAAAGACATAAATTTTGGTTACCGTGAAAATTCAATTACGTTTAGAATGGTATCGCGACAGTTGCGGTCAAGAGATGCAAATAAACAAAATATACTGAAAAGTGGGAGGGGGGTGCCACTGACATTTGCGGTCAGATGTACCATACATTGATAAATTGCTTGTTTAAAATCCGAAGTTATTTATTGTCATAACTATTTACAAATTCAGAAGTTTTTTATAATATAGTTTAAAATCAGAAGTTTTTTATTGTCATTACTATTTACAAATTCAGAAGTTTTACTATAATTGGGTTTGGTTCCTGAAATTCCTAATACACTGTAATATTGTAATAATGTGTGCTCTCTTTTTAAATCGTAATTAATAGCTAACTTTAAGAAAAATTTACAACAGTCTCGCCGAAAGCTGGTAATACAGTTAAGCAGCATTGCCCATGGCTAGAACAATGATGGGTGACCACTAAATATGCACGCGTGGTCAACATCGCGACAACACCGACTTCATGAAAACAATGACCGCATTTGTCATCGCCTCAAAAACAATAAATAACTTGGAAACCATTTTTCAAAACAGTTGACCGCAAATGTCATAGATTTTCCCTTGACCGCAAATGTCGCTGACAGCATCTGTCGCATATTCCTTAGACTTTCCCTGTATATCCGTTTTAAATATGAAAAAAAAGCGACTTTTAAACAATGAGAATTGTCAGTTACCATGGCCACCTCATTTGAGCGAGTGGTAATATTGGGTGTATACTCGCGAGCCCCTTGACCGTATTACGTCATTTTGTTTGTTTACATGGATTTCAAACATTTTTGAAGAATAAGTGAAGCTTTCGCCTTTGAATTAAAAGACCATTTTAATCTTTATTGTAGTATCGTTCAAAAACTTAATTAAATTAATTACTTTAAGCAAAGCGAAAAACATTTTAGAGAGTATAAGATTAAAATAGAGGACCTTGACGATATTACGTCATTTTGCCTGTTTACATTTATGTTGAGCTTTTTTATTCTGCATTATTTGTGAAGAACGAAGTTTAAAAGGACTTAACAAGTCAGTTATTATTATTTGTCACATCACTAGGAAAATTAAAAAATTAAATAAAATAAAAATTAAATTATACATATCCTTAATCGTAATACAGGGTAATAATAAATAGAATCTTCTGTTGTATTTACGAAGAAAGAACTTTATATCTTTTTTCAAATAAATGTGTAAAATTAATTATTAAAAAAAATCAAAATCAACTTAATGTGACAGCGAAGCATCACAGGCTCTCTAGTTGCCTTAAATAATCGTACGATTTTTCGCGAAAATACGTAATTCTAATAGGACTGGGATTGTTTGGATTTATTTGCTTATCTAAACGACTATATAGATGTAGATTAAGAGAGAGTGGAATGTGCGGAGGGAGATAGGAAGGAAGGGATATAGAAAGTAAGAGTGGCATAGAATTAGTCTATTATTCCCGAGGTGAGAGAAAGGAGAGGGAGGGAGGATGTGAGGGAGGGAGGATGTGAGGGAGGGAGAATGAGAGTGACGGAGGATGGGAGGAAGGGAGGACGGGAGGGAGGGCGGACGGGAGGGTGGCAGGACGGGAGGGAGGGGGGATGGGAGGATGGGAGGGAGGGGGGATGGGAGGGAGGGGGATGGGAGCGAGGGAGGATGGGAGGGAGAGAGGATGGGAGGAAGGGAAGAAGGGAGGATGGGAAGAAGGGAGGATGGGAGGAAGGGAAGAAGGGAGGATGGGAGGGAGGGAGGATGGGAGGATGAGAGGGAGGGAGGATGGGAGGGAGGGAGGATGGGAGGGAGGGAGGATGGGAGGGAGGGAGGGAGGATGGGAAGGAGGGAGGATGGGAGGGAGGGAGGATGGGAGGGAGGGTGGATGGGAGGGGGGGGTGGATGGGAGGGGGGGAGGATGGGAGGGAGGGAGGATGGAACGGAGGATGGGATAGATAGATAGATAGATATGTCTTTATTAGGGCGAGATTGAGACTAAACAGTCTCCTCTTCCATCTAACCCAGGAGGGAGGGAGGGAGGATGGGAGGGAGGGAGGATGGGAGGGAGGGAGGATGGGAGGGAGGGAGGATGGGAGGGAGGGAGGATGGGAGGGAGGGAGGATGGGAGGGAGGGAGGAGGGGAGGAAGGGTGGATGGGAGGGAGGGTGGATGGGAGGGGGGGAATGTGGGAGGGAGGGAGGATGGAACGGAGGATGGGATAGGTAGATAGATAGATATACGTCTTTATTAGGGCGAGATTGAGACTAAACAGTCTCCTCTTCCATCTAACCCAGGAGGGAGGGAGGGAGGATGGGAGGGAGGGAGGATGGGAGGGAGGGAGGATGGGAGGGAGGGAGGATGGGAGGGAGGGAGGATGGAAGGGAGGGAGGATGGGAGGGAGGGAGGATGGGAGGGAGGGAGGATGGGAGGGAGGATGGGAGGGAGGGAGGATGGGAGGGAGGAGAAAGTGAGAGAGGAAGAGAGAAAATGAGGAAGAATTGGAAGTTCCTTAAATTTAATACTTAATCCACGCATACTCGTCATATTTGACAGGCAATTACGATAGTAGGGTGGTGGTGGTGAGGGTGGTGGTGGTGAGGGTGGTGGTGGTGAGGGTGGTGGTGGTGAGAATGGTGGTGGTGAGGGTGATGGTGGTGAGGGTGGTGGTGGTGAGGGTGGCGGTCGTGAGGGTGATGGTGGTGAGGGTGGTGGTGGTGAGGGTGGTGATGGTGAGGGTGGTGATGGTGAGGGTAGTGGTGAGGGTAGTGGTGGTGAGGGTGGTGAAGGTGGTGAGTGGTGGTGAGGGAGGTGGTGGTTAGTGTGGCGGTGGTGAGTGTAGTGGGGATGGTGAGGGTGGTGATAATTGCGAGGGTGGTGGTGGTGAGGGTAGTGAGGGTGATGGTGGTGGTGAGGGTGGTGGTGGTCGTGGTGGTGGGGGAGAGGATGTTGGGGGTGAGGATGGTGGTGGAGAGGGTGGTGGTGGTGAGAGTGGTGAGGATGGTCGTGGTGGTGGTGAGGATGGTGGTGGTGGTCAGTGTGGTGGTGATGGTGAGGGTGGTGGTGAGGGTGGTGGTGACGAGGGTGGTGGTGATGAGGGTGGGGTGGCGAGGGTGGATAGTGGTGGCGGTGGTGGTGGTGAGGGTGTTGGTGGTGAGGCGGGTGGGGTTGATGAGGGTGGTGGTTGTGGTGATAAGGGTGGCGGTGGTGGTGAGGGTGGTGGTAGTGTGCGTGTTGAGGGTGGTGGTCCTGAGGGTGGATGGTGTTGAGGGTGATGGTGGTGAGGGTGTTGGTGGTGAGGTTGGTGGTGGTGAGGCGGGTGGGGTTGATGAGGGTGGTGGTTGTGGTGATAAGGGTGGCGGTGGTGGTGAGGGTGGTGGTAGTGTGCGTGTTGAGGGTGGTGGTCCTGAGGGTGGATGGTGTTGAGGGTGATGGTGTTGAGGGTGATGGTGTTGAGGGTGATGGTGTTGAGGGTGATGGTGGTGAGGGTGATGGTGTTGAGGGTGATGGTGGTGAGGGTGATGGTGGTGAGGGTGGTGGTGGTGGTGGTCGTGAAGTTGGTGTTAGTGGTGAGGGTGGTGAGATTGTTGGTGATGAGGGTGGGGGTGGTTAGGGTGGATCGTGGCGAGGGTGGTGGTGGTAATGGTGGTGGTGGTGATGGTGGTGGTGGCGAGAGTGGTGGTGGTGAAGGTGGTGGTGGTGAAGGTAGTGGTGGTGAAGGTGGTGGTGAGTGTGGTGGTGTTGGTGGCGGTGAGGGTGTTGGTGGTGAGTGTGGTGGTGAGGGTGATGGTGAAGTTGGTGATGGTGAGGCTGGTAAATGCGAGTGTGGTGATAGTGAGGTTGGTGATGGTGAGTATGGTGGTAGTCGTGTTTAAAGCAATTATTTTAAAAAAATCGGATGTGATTAGAGTAATACCCATTTGCAGGTCAACACTTGCCTCTCCAACAATTATATCAAATATGAAATTTCGCGTTTACACGATTAATAGTTTTCGAGTTGGAGCACCTATAATATTTCTATTTCATACACAAATACACACATACATCTAAGAGATAATGGTGAAAAGATGTTTAGGAGATCTAAAATTATATATTTCCTTTAAAATCTAGAAATCGATTTTTTTCATGAAAACAATACTTTCTTCGTTATACGTATGTAGTAAGTAAAGAAGAGCGAAAGGATACACACATCATGCGTATACATGCGAGGCAGTTGTGTTATTGACGGTTTATGTAATCGTGTCAAAAAAGAAAACATTAACCGAATAGTACAATGTCTACGTACTGAAAGGCCAGTACTGATGCCTATGAAATATCGAATTTTTGATTCACCGACTAATTTCCTAATCAATTATAATGAGTTATACAATCGATTTTACTTAAAACATATCTTACACGAATAGTATGTAATATAATCTGTATTTTCATGTAATACCTTCCTCGTAAATTACCCATTTCTTTTCACTTACAAATAGGGTGACCAGATTCTGAGGAAGTATAACCGGGACACAACGTGTACTGGGGAATAAAAACCATGACATAACCGGGACAATATAAGATCTTTAGTTTTTTGTAGCTTACATGCCAAATAGATAAATTCTGCGAAATCAATCAGAAATCTACATGTTTAATCGAGCAGTCAGAAATAGTTCGGAGATTGATTTATCTTGCAATTACGTACGACTCGTCTGTGAAAATGAGGTTCACTTAATAACGAGGTGAAACGAAACGATGATGGCTGCAACAACATTTTAACTCAATGAATTATAAAAAAGACATACCTCATTACAATCTCGTGCATTCCATCAGTCAAACCGACTTCTTACGTCGGTGTTTAACTTGGAATATACGGAAAATGCTTATAAGTAGCAAGTAATGGAAGAAGAAACTCTGCAAAAGTGTTTTTTCCTTTTTTAAACGCTATGTCTCGACTGTTTTTGAGAATTGGGCCTTGTCACTTTCGCCATTTCCGTTACGAAACAAACACTATCGAACCGGGGAATTCGATAATACCGATGAAATCGTTGATTCGAAATTCCTAAATTCACTCGTACTTCTACTATTAGAACAAATTACGGAGCGAGTTTTCTTCAGCCCTCCCCAAAAAATCTCTCACTTGTACAAAAAAAAATTGCATGGGCCTGCTCACGCTTTCATCACGATGCAAGAATGACTGTTAAATAACAATGGCGAATTATAATAGTACGTTCGACGTTCGCTCTTGAAAGCTGAGGACATTGTAAACAGCTGAACGTGTTGAATCGTCTACATGCTCCGACTTGTATTTGAAGTACTGATACACTTTATATACGATTTCTCTAGCTTGTTTGTACAAAACCTTGCGTTTACTTCTTTCACCCTCCATTTCAGAACACCACAAGACGGTACTATTTAGAAATCAATTGTAAAACACGCAAATAAACACGAAAATCACGCCGCAAATGTACGAACCGCATCCCAAGATCCTCTGTGACTGGCGCTGATTGGCCAAGTGATGGAGTGAGAGAAACTACGTGTCATTCCTTGCCTTCTGCGCATCCAGTTGCCACCCGCCTTCGTTCGTGCTCCCAACTATAGTATAATGATATATGTTAACCCTCCTTTGTAAGAAAAGTCTATTTATAATGATTATATAGGAGGATACTATATAATGTCCAGCCCACACTATAAAGAGCTAGTGTGCTGAAAGTTTCATCGTTTGCAGAGGTCATGGAGAAATCTCCAGAAAAAATAAGAGCCCTCACCTGAGTGACATAAGTTCGACTCCAGAAATTCCGGATTTTACGTTTTTCCCATAAGAAAAGCATTGCGTTAATTTATAAATTCATTTCGGGCACATTCCGATAAGCTGGAGAAATGAAATTTAGAGTGTTGCTAGATGGCCGCAATAACTATTAGGAATTGTTATCGGTTTTGATTAGAGTTTCTTAGGTTCGATTCCAAATGCTCCGGAAAATCTCCCATAAGTTGGCATGGGGAAAAGTTATTCCAGTGTGTAGACCAATCCAAGAGGAATAAACATCTGAAATTTTTAACGATTATAGAATTTTGCTCAAAACCAACTAGAAAAATCGAAGTTCAAAATTGTTAATTTTTAGGGGTGGTTTTTACATAGCTGTTTGTACGTTCAAGTTTAATAATTATTGTCTTGAAAACTACAAATCGTAGGTTCGAGCTTTTGCAAACATATTGCAACAAATTCTATGAAAAAAAATTTGAAAAATTCAACAATGCGGCTGCTAAAAATTCGCAAATGTTTAAACAAAGTTTTAAGATTTATATATTTCCGAAAGTTCTACGGAGCTGAAATTTTTTTAAAAGGTAGAATTTGTAAAAACACGATTATAGAAACCTTGATATTTTTGTTTGTTTTGCTGTTAAAAATTCTTAAATTTTAAACAAATAGATAAATGTTTAGGTACTACGGGGTGAGCTAGGAAGCTGAAATTTCTTAAGTTACTTAAAGCATTGTGCATATGCAAAAATAAACATTTTAAAATCCCCATGTTATTGTTATTGCGGAAGTTAAAATTTTTGAAAAATTAAAAACTTAGAAAAATATATTTTCACTTTTAGATGTGCTATAACTTCAAAATTTAGCACAAAAGTGTGGGTTTAGTACACCACTATGGAAAAAGTATAATATTGTCAAAATTGCAAATTTTAGAGATTGATTTACTCCAATATTGTTCCACAAGTAAAGAAATAAATTCGATGCAGAGGTGAAATCTTTTTAATTTAAAAAAATATTTCTACTATTGAAATATTTCAATTATTATTTCAAAAAATATTTCTACTATTGAAATATTTCAAATCTCTGAAAAATTAATGTTTTTCAACGTGAGATGAAATGCTTGCAGAATGCATGCACCTACTACTTATATGTAGTATATGTGTAAGGAATGCGCGCTATGAACACTTTAATACGAGAGAGAGGAGAGAGAGAGAGAAGGAGGGCGACAGAGAGGTAGAGAGAGACAAAATTAAATGTTCCATAAATTAAAAATTATTTTGGGCGTCAAAGCTTTGTACAGAGTAATGTATTTCTTTGTCAAAAAATATATATTAGCCTAAAACTATTTATACTTTGTAACAGCTAATTACGTGAATTCTATATTTATTGCTTAATTTTTAGTGCCTATAAAAGTTGGTTTCATTAATTTTTATTTCAATTTAAACTTAATAATTAACTAACGCATACCCGTCATATTTGACGGGCAATTACGCTAGTTATTAAAAAAAATACGATGTATTCATGCGTATCGACCGGAGTTTATATCTATCTAAAACCGAGTTGATATAATCATACGTTTAACTATCGCCAGTGAAGTATTCCGAGTCTCGCGCGATCGTTTGAACGCAGTATAACACTTCGCCATTGTTATTTAACAGTCATTCTTGCATCGTGATGATAGCGTAAGCAGGCCCATGGAATTATTTATTTATCCAAGTGAGGGGTTGTTCGGGGAGGGCTGAAGCAAACTTGCTGCTTAATTAGTTGTAATAGTAGAAGTACGAAAGATTTACGAATTTCGAATCGGCGATATCATCGGTTTTATCAAATTCCCCGGTTCGATTGTATTTGTTACCTACATAACGGAAACATCAAAAGTGACAAGGCCCAATTCTCAAAAAACAGTCGAGATATATGCGTTTAAAAAAGTAAAAAAAAACACCTTTGCAGAGTTTCTTCTTACATTACTTGCTGCTCGATGGCATTTTCCGTATATTCCACGTTAAACACCGACCTAAGAAGTCGGGTTGGCTGATGGAATGCACGAGATTGTAATGCGGTATATCTTTTTTATAATTCATTGAGGTAATTGTTTTTGAGGCCATCATCGTTTCGTTTAAGTTCGTTAGTAAGCGAACCTCATTTTCACAGACGAGTCGTAGGTAATTGCAAGATAAATAAATCTCCGAATTGTGTGTGACTGCTCGGTTAAACATGCAGATTTCTGACTGACTTCGCAAAAGTTTTTGCGGGTTCCACTAGATAGTTTAATTTTTTCGTGCGCACGGAACATTTGGAAAATGAAGGGAAATGGATTTACGGCGAAGAAATGAACGTATAGGTATACGTCTATATTCTTTCCGTATACATGACGTAAGTGAAAAGAAGTGAGTAATTTACAACGAAGGTATGAAAGTGAACATACAGATTATATTAGTACTATTCGAGAAAGGTATGCTTTAAGTAATAGTCAATTGTTTTATTAATTACCATTCATTAGGAAGTTACTCGGTGGCATTTCAGTTCGTAAGCAGTTTGCTAAACCATTAATATTTTCTTTTTAGACATGATTGCATAAATCGTAAAGAACGCCTCTGCCTCGCATGTATGCACGCATGATGTGTGCATCATTCCACTATACTTTACTTTCACCATACGCAGTAAAGGCGAAAGTAAAGTTTTCATGAAAAATCGATTTCGAGAATTCAGCGGTCCACAGAACACATTTTGAACATTTTCTAGATGCTGTCTTTGTGTGTGTGTATTTGATCGAAATATTATGGATGATATAACCAAAAACTATTAATCGTGTCAACGCAAAAATTTCATATTTGAAACTTTCTTTAAAGAGACATATGTTGATAAGTCCTGGAAAAATCAGTGAAACAGAACTGGGTGTTTACTCTTGTCACAACCAAATTCTTGAAATAATTGTTTTAATATTTGATGATGATGAGCGAAGCTGTGGTACTGGCGGAGGGCGTGGCGATGGTGCTGAGCGTGTTGGTCGTGGTGGCGGTGTGCGTGGTGGCGATGGAGGTAAGCACGCTGGTGGTGTGCGTGGAGGTGGCGGTGGTCAGCGCGCTGGTCGTGGTGGTGAGCGTCGTCGTGGTGGTGAGCGTGGTGGTGGAGGTGAGCGTGCTGGTGGTGAGCATGCCAGTGATGGCGCGGCGGCGGCCGTTGTGGTGGGCGCAGCGGTAGTGGTTGTGGTGAGCTTAGTGGTGGTCACCACCACCACGTTCACCAACACCATCACGCTCACCACCACTGCCATGCTCACCACCATCTTCACCACCACGCTCACCACCACCACGCTCAACACGACCACCACGCTCACCACCACCAACACCACCACCAAGTATCAAGTAATGGAAGATGCTTTGCCAATTTTTTAATCTTTTAAACGCATATATCTCCACTATTTTTTAGAGCTGTGTCTTGTCACTTTCGATATTTCTATTATGCAACAAATACTATCGAACCGGGGAATTAGATAAAACCGATGAAACCGTCGATTCGAAAGTCGTAAATTCGCTCGTACTTCTACTATTGCAACTAATTACGCAGCGAGTTTGCTTCAGCACTCCCCCAATAACCCCTCATTTAAATAAAAAACAATTCAATGGGCCTGCTTACGCTATCATCGCGATGCAAGAATGACTTAAATAATAATGGCGAATTATATTACTAGGTTCAAACGATCACGCAAGACGCGGAATACTCTTGCCTACTCCAGTCGATACGGAAGATTACGTCGTATTCTATACAATGATAAACCCTGAAGGCTGAGGTGGCTTTACGACAGGAATAGATATTCACCGACTGATATAATATTCATGTGGATGGAAAGTTAAAATTCAATCGGCCGCGAAAGCGACGCCGCTCAAATTGCTGGAATATTTTTGAAAATGAGTGTACACGTTGACATGAAATTCACCCAGGTGGTGTGTACAGAGGGTGCCACCTACTCAACAATTTTGTCTCGAAGGTTTGAGTCTCGTGTTGTGATCTCGCATTGCCCTCCGCAAAAGCAATAACGCCTTATCCTACAATCTATAGCACGTATTTAATCGCGACGATGGTGTATATCTATGTAAGCTGGTGTTTCAAGTATGCAACCCCGCGTTACTATCCTTACCCAGAGTCGTTCTTTCGGCGGCTCGGATATATATATATACACACACACATACGGGAATCCGAAGAGAGATAAAGAAATGGAGGTGTTAAAAAAGAAGGGCGGGAGAGAGTTAGATTGAGTGAGTGAGAGAGACGAGGGTTTGTCGTGTCGGTGCGTGACCCACCTCCTTAAGAGACGGACGAGGAATGGGGGGGAGGGCGGAGGAAGAGCCAATCAGAGATGGAGCTGGGGTCGAACGTGTGAGTGTATGTGCCATTGGAGAGGAAACAGGATGGACTCGGGTCAAATTCGGCGGTCGAATGCTCTACCAACGATTCTCCCCCTCCCCAGTTACCCTCCGTCTTCGCTCCCATCCCGTTCCTCGCCAACACACGGCTCCCTCTCCATCTGTCCCTTTCTCGCCTCCGCTCCCCTTATTCTCTTGGGCCCCTCGAGGGCCAAGTCAACGTGCTCCCTGGAAATGTAATGCTCATGGAGCGACTCCCAAATGGGAATCTGGGAATGCCTGCAGGGAATGGAAGGGTGGGAGGGTGGAGAGAGAATGCGAGAAGGAAAGGAAGAATTCGTGGATGAAGGGGGGAGAGGGGTGGATGCGGATGTGGAAGAGCGAATGGGGAAATTGGGAAGTGAGGGAGTGGCGAAAAGAAGAGAGAGAGAGACATATTAAGAGAAGTTTTCCTAAAGAAGAGGTCCATAGACGAAATAAAACTCAAGTGCCACGTTAAGATTTGGCTCTTGAAGTAATTAAAAATTTCGCTGCTTCATTTGTGCGACCGGCTTATTTGTGTGATTTCTTAAAAGAAGTTGTTCGCGGTCACGTTTTTGTTTGACCGGAGAAATTCGATAACTTGTGTGTCCGTGATAATTGTGCGTTCAATAAGTCGAGATGGACAATTTTCCTCGTTCGCATTCGTCTACGTCAAAATAAATTGCACTTAAAATGGAAGTTTCGATTAGTCGAGCTTTTTCTGTCTTTACTCGATGTTTGAATCATCGACGTTAGAATGAAAAACAGATGGTTTTAGTTAAGGAAGTTGTAGGAATAGTTGAAACTCCCATGCAGACACGACCACGATGATAAAGTGTGTGAGACCTATTACAGAGCGTGACTGAGATTCGATTTTTTTAGAACAACGAAAATAGATAAAACCAAGTGAGTCAAACATGGTTGAGAAATGTGTTGGGAGATTTTTGGTTCATTATACCATCTGCCAACCCTGCTTTCATGAATTGCAAGACTAAGTGTCGATATAGAATTTATTGGAATAGTTAATGCGGGAATAATGAGCCATCACTTACTAGCGCACAAGACTCCTCAAATTGAAGGAACCACAATTAAGTAATCACGGCTAAACAAGGCACCGGCACGTCAGATGCCGAAGCGAATCAAGTAAAACTAGTTCTTTGATCGCGATTTAAGTTTTATGTCGCAACATGGTACTGTCGCATAACAGGTGGAGGCGTTCTATGAAAGACATTATCGCAAGCGGAATCGCCGAAGGAGACAGCGATCTTGATTGCGGTTAATTTACGAAGACAAAAACTAACACTTTGCCACAGGTCGATGGCAACCATCCCACGACAGATCGTTACACTGTACGATAAAAAGACAAGGGAGCAATTAGGCGACTATAGGTACAACCTGAAGTGAGATTGCATTTGGATGACACATACCCGTTGGTAGCGCTGGCGGCATAGGAGGGTAACACGAAAGGTATGTTGGACATAGGGACCCCTGAAAAGAAAGGGTCCCTAAATATGGCTTTACCTTACCCCTTCATTTCTACGCCTAACACACACGTATAATAAATTTCGCCTTAGGGATGAGAAAAATGTGCGACGCCGATGAAAAGTTAGCAATTGGAAATTGTTAAGAAGCCAAGCGCAATCATCTCTGTGCGATTCATCTTTCTAATAAGGTATATTAATTTAAAGATCGCCTGCTTTAATCATATAGTTTTTGCGGATAAAATGAATGCCAATTTATCAAGCGCATTCAGTTACATCATCTCTTATGGAATCTAAAGGGTAAACATTTTAACAATAACAAATTTTATTCGCACGTGTACCCATGAAACTGTCACGCCGACTCTGGAAGTTTGTGATTGACGGACGAAAACTTTTATAATCGGAATAAAACATTCCTATTCGTGATCGATGAACAACTTATAAATGCATTGAAATATGAATTATCCAATTAAGAGAAACACGTTCTTCTCTTTAGATTATTTAACCGGTGAGTCACCACCGACCAAAATGCTTAACCTGTTTCCCCAACATTTTAATGGCTATTCGAAAAGTTTCTCAAATTAAATCCGGCCATTAGGCGAGCTCGATAATTCTTTTTCGCAACATAATTATCCGAATAACATCATAACTTAGGCGAAATAAATTAGGTATATCGTTCCTATATCCCTGAAATAGTTGAGTGAGACGTAAGCGCAATTCACCTGCGGGAAAAGTGGTCCTTAGCAGGAGGAGGGGGTAATTAACAGATCGCCGATTCTAATCTTCCGGCCGACGCAGCTGCTGCCAATGGAAGCAACACGTATTTTGGCATGTTTACGCGGAAGGATGGAAATAAAAAAACAGTAACGAAACGATTATATAGTTGACCTCCCCCCTCCCCCCGTGGGATTCGAACCCTTAACGTACAATTCGGCGGGTTTTTCCATCCGTATTCGAGTGCCCTTTTCCCTCGATTGCGTGTTTAAAACGAGTCGTACTATCTCTCTGTCGACCCTGCAGTTTCTCCGCGTGCCAATTCTCGGAGCATTTCACCCGCACAAAAGGGTCTTCTCTCCCATCCCCCCTCGCCGATACTCCCTTTAATCCGACTGACAGAGAGGTGTGATTGGGCAAGCGATGCACGTATAGAAGGCCCGCATCTGTCGCTGGCGGTGCATTGGAACTACGCCCGTAAAAATAGTCCCATAAATTTGTCAGCCGGACCCCTCCTCCCTCACCCCCTCCCGCCATTTGGGGGGTCGAGGGCGCGTCCCGCGGGGGTAGACACGCGGGGAGGGTGGAACAATCGTCGTCGGAATCCTCTCTATCCTTTCCAAAACAGACGCCGCGGCGTCGAACGCTTTTGTCCCCATGACGACGCTCAGCGGCTTGCCAATACGAGTGTTTTGACTCGTCGGGAAGTATCGAACGGGGGAATTTTATTGACGCTTTGTTGATTTTCTTCTTCTTCCCTCCGCGAAAGAATCTCTTCGTTCCCCAGAAAAAACGTAGAGTCGAGAATAGCGCCCCTCTCGCGATGGGCGTCCGAATTCCGGTCAGGGATGATATTAATTTGAGACAAGCTTTTTTAACGGTGTTTGGTTATAACGACTCAAGAATTCGAGGAAAACATCTTGATCATAAAATAAACTTCTGCACAACAATGCGACGATGGCAACGGATATATTTATCGGCAGCTTTTGACGCTCTTTATGACATTGATTCTGGTTATCAGTATATGACCTTTATGGATTATAATTATGGATTTTTATTATTGTACTCACAATATGTTAATGAATAAAAAAGTGCTTCTGATGAGGAAGATCAAATATTAATATAGCATAAGATAATGCGCTGCCTCTGACTAATTCCATGGTATCCTTTTCTGCGAAGTTCATTCAGCAATGCAGTCGACTGATTTCGTCTCGAAGATACAGATTACGCAAAAACAAGTTCAGTATTATTTTTTAAAAATTTTCTTTGGAAATTGAATCCGGCAAAAGAAATTGGCGTAGGTTTTTAAATATTGATATTTTATTGACTGCCAATTCTGATAGTTTAATTTTTCCAATCGATGTTTCACTAACATGTTTTAACATAACGAGTTCATCTACAATCTTCATTCGGAAAAAAAGGATATCGTTTTTCGAAAATGCTGGTTTTTTAGGGATGAGAAAATATTTTATTTTATGCAAGAGCTGATTACAAATTCCAGAATTCATCTTGAATAATAATGGCAGACATATATTGCTACAGGTTATTCTATGTAGCATTCAACTTAATTCGCGAAAGTTTGGAATAAGCTATAAAATTTCATCACAAAAAGTTCTATAACGTGAAAGCAAACAGTATCATCTGATGCAAGCATAGGTCCCATACTCACCCAGCGGATATCTAACATAACACATTCACTGTTCTGTTGACGAGGTTTACGAATACAGTATTTAAATATTGCAGATGACTCCTCGCAACCGTAAAATATCGAATTTCCATCTTAAAAATCAGGGTTTGAAAATGATCTACAATCTCGTACAGACTAAACATTTCAATAGTTCGACAGCGTTTTCACCGTTATGAGGGTAGATAAATTACAGAATAAGCACTTAAGTATAAAAAATTGAAAACTTAAGTATTATGCCAAGTATTATGTATTATATATATATATATATATATATATATATATATATATATATATATATATATATATATATATATATATATCTATCCAATAACTATAATAAGTTTATAAGAGACACTTAAAACAGATAATTAATTTTTCAATTTTTTACACTTAGGTGTTTGTCCTGGAATTTATTTTCAGCGATAAGGCGAGTTCAACAACTCTCTAGTGGGTTATGAGAACAATGTTTTTTAGGTTTTCCTCATACCGTTTGCCGCAAAGGTTTCTTAGACATCATGGTGGATTTTGTTTCTGCATTTATACTAATCATATTTTCAGCTCAGTACGCAATATAAAACGATTGCATCATCGACGAATGTCAACTGAGAGAGAAAAATTATTTTTTAACTGCAAAATAACTCCGACAAGAACCGTTAGCGATATTTGCATTCTGTTTACCTTGAGAACGAATAAAGGATCCAGATATAGTTAGTATGTGAGGAATTAGATTTGAGTTAATTTCATTATGCCTCTTATAATGGACGAGTCAGCAGTGAAACCAAAAATATAACAACAAAACAGAAAAAGTAGCAAGAGTAACATAACAGTTACAAAACAAAGAGCAAGAGGTAAATAAAAGGTCACAAACGAAGTTATCGTCACAAAGACACAAGGCGCATAATCTAGGGCAGTGTTTTTCAAACTAGAAGCCACGGCCTCAAAGGGAGCCACAAAATTATTTTGGATGCGAGGTAAAGTGAAAAAAATAATAAAATTATCACAAATAATAAATATTTATCAAGGAATTTTAGGAAATGCGATGATATAACAATTATTAATAGTTGCATAAAATGAAGAATTCTGTATTCTTATTTTCTTAGTCTTACAATTAGTTTCATATTTTTGATATTTTCAACTCAAAGGGGGCCGCATGATATCCAAAGGAGCCTCTACAATTGAAAGTTTAAGAACAACTGGTCAAGGGGGCGGAGAACATTGTGAATAACGGACAGGGTAATGCCGCACAGCAAATGAAAATGGGGAGAAAAGTTAGGGTCAGTTATGGTGCTTTAGGCGAGAGTAATCCAAAGAAAAATAAATCTTCACAACATTTCATTTCCCTCGAAAATTCTTCGGGTGTTTTTGTTTCGACGATGATTTTAACCGGCAAAAACCGGAAAATTTTTCGACGCAGAATGGATTTCTCCGCCCAGAAGAGGAAGCGACAGGCGAACATCAGGAGATACGCACACGTCCCCAGTCGTCCTCTCAGAACACGGCGAGTTTACCCTCTAGACACGGCGACGAGGAGGTTCGATTGGAGAGAGAGAGAGAGAGTAAGGCTATCTCCCCCGACTGCCCGATAATTCCCGCCCCCACTTTCCAACCCCTTTTTTTAACCTTTCTCCCCGGCACCGCGATCTCCCAGACTCCAGCGCTGGTAGGGGGGGTTAGCAGGGATGTGAAATGGAGGGTGGAAAGGGGCATCCATTACGATTCATTAGAGGTGAAGGGGCGGTGGTGGGGTGGGGGAGGAGTAAAGGGGAGGGCAAGGGAGGTGCCGGGAAAGAGGCAGGATGGAGACGGGGGACGAGAGAGAGAGAGAGAGAGAGGCGTCGTAGGCCTGAATGTGAGGCGGACACGGAATTTCAGACAGGTGATCAATTCTGTCGCACCGCCCCTTCTCCGTCTCCCTCTCTCTCTTCCGACCTCCCCCTCCTTCCACGACCCACGCCTCCCCCGCCCTCCCACCCCCTCAACCTCTCCCTCATCAACACCTGCCCCTCACTACGCCGCGCCCTCTCTCCACCTCTCTCTCTCTCATGGGCGATGGGAATGTTAGCAGGCTGTTTTCAGAGAGGAGTGGGTGGGAGGGATGTAGAGAGAGAGAGAGAGAGGGAGGGAGGAGTGAGGGCGAAAGCTTGCTCATCAAACTCCCAGGCGTGGAAAATAAGCGCTGAAAAACAGGGGACGAGGAATATTGCGGAAGGGGGGAGGAGGGGCGTGAGAGGAAGAGCTTTTTTGGGGTGGCATGGAAGGGGTCTCGAGGGGTAGCGGAGGGAGGAGTGAGAGAGAGACCTAGGTGCCACCTCCGGACGCATGCTCGTGACAACAGAAGCTATTGCGCTCCCATGCCCCCCCCCTCCCTCCCCCGACCCCATTCTTCCCCCCCTCCCCCTTTCGCCCACCGGCGGTTGTCACGACAACCCGAAGCGAGAGAGGGAGGAGTCGGGAGAGGTGTGTGGGCGAAGAGGAGGGAGAGGGCGAATCTACAGCGTCATCATGACCCGACACCAGCACAGAGGCCCTTCCTCCCTTCTCCCCCATCCCCCTTACGCCCCCACACGGCAATTAATTACGCTACTGACAGCCCGCCCGACACAGCTTCAGCCTGCGTGCGAACGGAATATTAGAATTCTTTCTTCGAAGAGCGGAGGAGGAGGAAGGGGAGGGGGAGAAGAGAGGAGGAGGGGGCGGTGGAAGCAATTCAGTGCCCCGCACGGGTTATCGGCGGCGACGGCGGCAGCTACACCCCCCCTCCCTCCAACCCAACCCGCCGCCTTTAATCCCTTCTTCGCCACCACCCCCACCGACTACGCCTTCCTCTCTCTCCTACTCACGTCCCTTTTTTTCTCCCTCTTCGCCCTTCCACGCTGGCCTCCCGTGGAGTGCCCTTCACCGCGGTAGCAGAGAGAGAGAGAGTCCTGGAATTCGTTCTCGCGAGCGAATGACCTTATCTCAGCTGGTAATTACGTTTTATTTCAAAAAGAGTTTCTCGGCCGAATAGAGGGGGTATCTGCGCTTGTTTCGGCGCGTGCGCAAACACGTGTGTAATTATGTGTATCAGGGGCGTAACTTGAATTTAGGGACCCTCATGCAAGTATAATTCCCTTCTCCCCTTCACCTATGTGAAAAAATCGTTATAAAGATATTTTTATTATTAATTTTTCCTGAGATTTCAATTCGAAAAATTTCTCTAGCAACTCGCCAGTTTTCATTTTGCATGCTTCCGAGTTTTCTACCGAAGGAAGTTTAAAATAATTTAATCTACTTCTGAGCTTACAAGTGCACAGGTTATCGTTTCATCAACTTTAATTTTGAAAAAGATCTTTT
This sequence comes from Tanypteryx hageni, assembly GCA_028673005.1. Lineage (NCBI taxonomy): Eukaryota > Metazoa > Arthropoda > Insecta > Odonata > Petaluridae > Tanypteryx > Tanypteryx hageni. Next base: position 93,248,472 of record CM054114.1, on the reverse strand, counting down.
ATTTAACGACACAAATATATTTCATCAAGGCTGCGCGTGCATTGCTATAGATTGATGCCAGTCTGTATTTTATCATCTATATATATCCAATAGTTTCTTGGTGTCCATATGGTTTTCAATCTCATCTTTCAAAACAGTGTTGATAGCGAGACCAGTTCGTCACAAAGGCCTTGGTCAATCAAGTCCTTATATATTTTCATAAATTTTTGAGAATATTTTTATATTTCTTCTTCATTCAATTTAGTGACTCTTTTAAGAAATTTTCAGGCCCCTCGAGAAGCTTGGGTTCCCCACACACTTAGTGGGCCTGCCCTACACAAGTTACGCTCCAGGTATGTATATACCTGTGTGTGTGCGTGCATGTGTGCACGCGCGTATGCATTAGGTCCTCAATATTCGCGGGGGTTACGATCCTGGAAAAATACCGCGGATATCAAAACCAAGGGCAGTACGTTGAAAAAGTGTCATATACTGTTCCCGAAGAACAAGTATAAACACACGTACTATAGCAATGAAAAATGTGTATGTTTATTAAAATAGTGCATGTAAATCGTCTATAAAAATGTGAATCGATAAAATTTTTCTGTTAGAAATTAAAGTACTCTTTAGAGGTAAGTCAAAAAGATTATTATGCCTTTTAAAAATATAAGGAAAAAATTTGGAGCTTCATTTGCTGACGAACTATGAAAAAGCGCGTTTTATTTATCGATGTTTATTTACAATTGCAAACTTAACATTATTTATAAATTTTGTAATATAATTACCATATGAGATAAAGTAGTTTATTCAATAATTAAATTAATAACATTAACTTTCGACCTATAATCATTTGCTCACAATAATCCTTTTGAAAATTTTAATATTTTTTTCTGTAGTGTTATAGATGGCATTAGAGGTCACACAAATAGTGAAAGATTTGACTCCATCCATAAAAATTTGCGCAGAATCTTTTGAAATATATGAAGGCACCGCTCACCAATTTATCTAACAAATTTCAGCGTAATAAATGGCTTCATATATCTCACACACTCTGCAAATTTCAGTCTTCTGTCTCTTGCCGTTCACTAGCTATTTGAATTCAAGTGATCGCACAGACGGACAGACAAAGCAATTGCATAAGCGCGTTCATAAAATTAAAACGCGCTAAAAATGCTTCTTTACCAGCGAAGCGGTAGTAGCAGAACGCCTTATGGTCACGTGTCGTCCGTCCGCCCATCCGTCGTAACCTTCGTCTCCTAAACCGCTAGACGGATTTTAATTAAATTAAGTGTCCTTTATTAAATTTGTCGCCCAATTGTGATTCTGAACTGCATCCCTCAATTAGAACTTCAACTTTACATAAATACTTTAATAAACTTTTACTCGTATCTCGTTAAATAACATCCGTCAAGCGACAATTAAATACGATAAATTTCTTTCCCTACCTCTTATATGATCAGTAAGGTATAGGTTAAAACAATTAAACGGATAGAGGACTTCTTTTGCCATAAAGAAGTCCGCGAGACCACATAATTATGAGTTATAGTTTCGGAGATAAAAATTCGAGAAAATCGGGAGAAAAACGTCGCATATTTTGTTTACATCGGTCACTAATACAATTCTCTCAGCAAGCAACAATAAAATACCATATTTTCCTCTACCTAGTTCTTATATGAGCAGTAACCTATGTATTTAAAAAATTGTTCGGATAGAAGACAACATTTACCACAAAACAGTCTACGAGACCACATAATTGCGACTTTAATTTCGGAAATAAAAATATAAGACCCACCCAAACTTTTGATGCTGTTTTGTACGTATTTCCTACAAAGAACACCTTTCAGATCTCTGTGTATTCCATTTATGGATTATAATTTTCCATCTAGTTTTAGCACTTCTTACAAGTGAACGCCGTCTTATATACATCCATTTGTAAATGTATGCCAAATATTACTATGATTACTTTTACTTTTGGACGCATAACATTTCATTTTCTAACTTTTAGACGAGTTATCTACATTACGCCACTATCCGAGTACCGCTGCTTGGGTCTTGCGTTCCTGCAGCTTCTATAATAATAAAAGAAGCTGTCTGTCTGTGGCAGTCGTAACACATCAGAAAATAAAGGTAGGAGCTTCAAAATTTGACGACAGCTTTAGGTTGATCATGAAAGTTACACCCAAAAAAAATATATAAATCGGTCTACGGGGGTGTGAGGGGTTCTTATGGAACTGTCAGTTAAAATTTCAGTTTTTTCAGCAACCATTTGACCGAGTTTGATGAATTCTCCACCAATATCAATGTTTTGATGAGACATTTTCATGCTAAAAATGGACAAAGAGTTGCAGGGCCAAAAATAATTTAAAACGGCCCGCGGAGCTCGAGGGGTCTCCATTTAACGATCGGACCAAATTTGATTTTTTGAAGATATCTCAGCAAGCAATTGACCGATTTTGATGAAACCTCCACCAATATCAATGTTGAACCAAGAAACTTAAGAGGCTAAAAATTTGATTCACATACTAAAGGGACGTTGAGGACGTGCACTTCGGTGCCAGAATTTTGATATCTGGGAGGGGGGGAGGGAAGTGCCATACAAATCATACCTTATAGCATTTCACGAAAACCAAGAAACTTGGAGACGTACAACTTGGTGCAGATACTAAAAAACATGAGAATGTTCACCTCTGGGCCAGAATTGAGATTTTTTGGAGAGGGGGGTTCCATGAAAATCATACCCAGAGTAGGGGTCCAGGTTATTTTTTTGTAAAATTACTTATTTTAAATATTCTTAGCAAAATATCAAATTTTAAACTATATTTAATTTGTTGATACCAATTGATGTGAATTGTTGGACACTCATCTTGAGAGTACCTTGAGTTTGAATGAAAATATTAGCGAGTGAAATGAACATGAAAAATTCGAAACTGTAAATCCGAGGCAAAGCCCGGGTAATTATCTAGTAAGAAATAAATTACGGCTTTTTTCAGAAAAGGTTAACGTTAAATATTTGGAATTATTTGTCAGTGCAGAAGCAAGAAAAATATTTCTGAATTATAGATGGTGGCTACATGGTTTAAATTGTATGTTTATCTACCATGGAATTACTGGATCATTTCAACAAATAGGTAATATCGACGAAGGAAAATAAAAAAACATTTATAAAAATGGATTCGGCTCATAGGCTACCAAAATTATTCACGGTTAGCCAAAACCGCGAATAGCGAGGGACTACTGCATATATCGTCTGTCAAGGCTTATAAAAAAGCAGCCTAGAAATTTTTGTTTAATAATGAAAGAGGAGAACTTTGTACCTTCCACAAACAATTTATTTCTATTTCACTACCGGTTTCGTTGCAGCATATAGCGAAACCGATCGTGAAATAGAAATAAAATTATTTGTGGAAGTAGCCAAGTTTTCTTCTTTCATTGTTAAATAAATATGCCTACTTACTAGGGTCTCTCAAGCGGGATCCCGTACTTAAAATGCATCCGGGAATTTCCCGGGAAATTTCCGGTCTGCTGTCTACTATACGAGAAATATGATTTACTTCAGAAACACATATCTACACAGGAAAATATCTAATTCCATTAGCAAAAATTGTAAAAATGCATAATATTGCATTGAGATTATGCACAATATTAAAATACGCCGCATAACTTTCTATCTGTCATCTACATAATTATTCATTCGAGATCGAAATTATCCTGTTGAGCGCTTGAGTGTAAGACGTATTGTAAGTTCCTTTATAACATGTTTTCACTAAGAGCGGTTAAACCAATTTAAATAGATTGAAAATATTTGTTTGCAGGGGCTTAAGTGATCATGCAACGGATTTCCCTGACAACGCTTCCTTCTGCCCTCACTGGCTGTGAGAGGGACTATTCTGCTCGCCTCCAGCTCGATGTATCAATCCCAAAGTTATTTCGTTTAAGCATTAACAATGTATTTATTTGTATCTTTCGTTGGCATCTTAATTACATAAAGGTGAAATACTCCTTTAGCCAAACAATTAGAGGGTTACAAAACCCAATGCATTTCGCCCACAAGGTGGGCATCGTCAGGGGTAAAACCTGTTTCAACAGTGACTGTGAGCCAACTGCAAGGTTTGAAACGGAAAGTATTAAGAAGACGACCGAGAAACAAGTGAAGCGCGGAAAGATTTTTCGGCGTGTGTGTCGTTTAAATCTGTCAGTTTGTATAGGGTCTTGTTGAAATCTGTGTCTGTGTTCATAAGTGTATCGCGGTTGTTGTAAATGTGAAGGTTTTCTAACGAGTTTAGTGAGTTATTGGCTGAAGTTATCAATGTTAAATCGTTTACGTGTATACTATGACCTGTTTCAAAGATCTGGTTGGCAACGCTTGATTTTTCAAAACGATTATATTTATAGTGAGCCATGTGTTCCTTGAAGCGTGTTATTAGTTTCCTTCTTGTTTGTCCTATGTACTTTTTGTCGCAGTGTGAGCATTGTATTTTATAAATACCGGACTTGTTCAAAGATTCTGTTGTCTTTTGTACTGCCCAGTAAATTTTTCAAATTATAAGGATTTGTATATGTTATGGTATAATTCTTATGTTTAAAAATTTTGTTCAAGCCTCTGTTTAATAGTGGAAAACAGGTTGAAACAGGTTTTACCCCTGACGATGCCCACCTTGTGGGCGAAATGCATTGGGTTTTGTAACCCTCTAATTGTTAGGCTAAAGGAGTATTTCACCTTTATTAATGTTAGGCAAAGTTATTGAGCTACTATCAATTATCTTAATTACATTGTTAGCAGCTAGCATCCCTTTCTTCGTTTGCTGCTTCCTCAGCCACAATTCCGGGATCACCGGTCTCGGTTGTGTTAGATATAAGTCTCCACAAAATACAAGTCTAAATGAATCAGCTAATGTAGTGCAGCCTGGCCGAGTGTAGTTTTATGTACATAGTTACGGTGACATTTAACTTCTGCAGAGGGGTCCCAAGTGCAACCTTGCCAATGTTTCATCCATCAACACCGACATCTTCTTCCTGGATCATCCTTTCATCTAGGTACGTAATCGCTCATCGATATAACTGCAGCATTTTTTACCAGAAAATTAATGTACATATATGATATCGTATTTTGTAGGAAACTGGAGAGCTTCTAAATCGAAGATTATTCTTTAGTCTCATGTCCGAGCCGTTGCCTTGAAGTTGTACGGACGGCTGCTAAACTTTTGTTTTTCCAAAAAACACCTTGTTATTAGTTCTTATTAGCTTAAAAAAAATTATTTTATTAATTATAATACAAACTGTAGATAACCCATAATGTCACAACCTATAACAAGTGGATCTGTAGCTTGGCAAGGGGCCGGGAGTCTTCCGAAAATATCCTCATAAGGATTCGAACCGGGTGTCGCTTCAGGCGATCATGGGCCAACACACCCACCACTACACCACCGGCTCCCATTATCTAGCTCGCTCTTACAGTCCTTCCAAATCTTTCGAAGAATTGATCCAATCACGTCTTACTACAAGCGGCCCTTTTTAGGGCAAAACCTAAACCAAATTTTTTAAATTCATAGTGATGTTTTACTTATAAATTGTTATTATAAATTGTTATAATAAATTATTATAATAAATTATTATAATAAATTGTTAAATGTAAGAATGGACCTTATGGTCTAAATTTTTCCTGAATAAAGACGATTATCTTATCTATCTATCATCATTGTAAATAATCATCCATGAAAAGGCCTTTTTACCATCTCGCTTCTCCTTCCTTGATCAGGCCGTCTACTCTCTCACTTATTTAGTAATTAGACGTAGCAAATGGTTTTGAATTTAAATATTAGCTTTTATTAGTTATAATTTTATTTGAAAATTTTCCCTTTTAAAAATATTAAATATTGGACTTGTTTTTTGAGGGAAAAGGGTTAAACCAAACAAAAAATAAAGAAAGAAAAACAAAATAATAATTAAAAACTAAAAACAAAAAATAAAATGTAATGTTACAACAATATATTTTTTTAATTGCATACAAAAATAAAAACAAATGACAACCCCATCAAATGAAGAAAAGAAATGAAAAATAAGAAGAAAAAATGATTATGTACACGACCGTACAATGTTTCTTTTTTCTAGATATTAAGTTAGACATAAAGTTAGCGGTAGTTTATGTATTTTACAGCCCTAGTTTGTATTTAAAACCTTCTACAGCCCTAAGGCATTTTATAGAGCCACGAGCTCACACTTAATGTAATCGCTGTCACTCAGTCGGGAGTGTGGGCAATACCCACGGGTACGGCAACTGTGTGTGAAACAGCACCAGAAAACAGGAGAGAGAGAGAGAACTTACAATTTTGATATTACCTTAATTAAATCTGCAAAACTGCTTCACGTACGCACGCACGTAACTTACAGGATATCATGGATTAACGCTATGTAATATATATATATTGCGTTAAACTAGCATTTTCTCATTGATAGTTTTCATTGTTACTAATTTCCAGTTTTTACTTTGTGGCGCTTATTACACGACCTTTCTCTATCAGTGTGATTTTTCTCACCTTTAAAGATGCTAAGTTTAACTATCCAGTGAATTATGCATCAAATCAAATGTGCAATATGCACCTTGTAAATACATATAATTAACTATTAGAATTAGTAGATGTTAAGCAGTGGTAGAAAAATAATTATAAATACTTCATCTCTTACCCAAAAGGTAATAAAAAAACACGGTTACTACTGATGGGTGTGGAGAAATTCTGAAAAGTTACCCAAGGGTGCCGGGACTCTAAAAAGGCTGAGGATCACTGCTCTAGGAAACACACGTTGCTCATTAGCGTCTAATGGGGCGGCAGAGAGTTAATTATAAAGACAGGTATAAAAATTATGCCATTTCCACCAAAAATACGACAGCTTTCTACGCTTAACCTTTGGATTAACACGGGAGCTTGAGAATTTTTCTAACGCAATGTACCAAGAATCCTCTGAAATTTTGGCCTAAGAAGAAATAAAGTATAATTCGAGTAATCGAAAATACAACTTCTATAATTTCAATTTTACGAGTAGGTGCATATAGCAGCAGATAAAAGGCATACTTTCCAATTAGTATTAGAGGTTCGTCCGTAAATGTATCAGCAGTTGTCTATGCTTATTTTTTATGCTTATAAACACATGGAGTACATGGAAATCATCGGCCCGAGATAGTCTTGAGAGAATTACAATTCAAGTGTTAGAGGCATAAAAAGTGCATACATACATTCATAAGCGTAGAGGTACATATCCAATACCTTTCACACCGAGGTATGCTTGCAACTTGCAATTAGAGGAATTCCCTCGCGGAACAAGATAAACGATGGTGTACTTAAATTAAAGAATAAACCTTTTTAGATATGTATCGTTATATCCCAGAGGTGGGCAAACCGCGGCTCGAGAGCCGCATGCGGCTATTTTAAATATTCATTCAGTGGCGTGCCAACGTTTTCCTCTGCATAACACAATAACGCAGTGTGACTTGAGACGTGTTTGGGATGCCTAAGAGATATGCATTATATCTGAATTGCTTCGGATACAGGTTATGTTTTACTGTTCGTAAAATTATGACCACAGGACGTGTGTCATGCGGATCTCTCAAACTACTGAAGATTATCGCATACGGCTCCGACGACAAGTAAGTTTAGCCACCCCTGATAAGTATATACGTACTATTTCACACGTTTTTAAGTTACCGACAAATTCTGGGTGGCGACACGGCTTTGATGATTGAGCCTAGCGACCGCTTCTGTAGCCCTGTCGGGGAACTGACAATTTGTGAAATAAAACTAGATTGCTCTGCGCGATTACTACAGTTGCTGAAGCTTTTGAATATTTTGTTTTATATCGTTCGGTCTCAACCGGGCTAAATTTTCCCGCATCTTTCGATAGTTCGTCAGGGTATGCAGCCAAAAAAAACGTCGTGGTTTTGCATTCTTCGGATAGGCGGAAAAATGAGAGAGGGAGGGTGTCGAGTGTCAACGAACTTATCTCCTGCATTCCTGGTCACAAGTGGGGCACGTTTAACCCCCTCCCTTTCACTCCGATCTCCTCTTTTCACCTTCTTTATCTCCATACATCCGTCTCCCACATCCTTCTTCTCTCCTGTCTCTCCATTCCTCTTCACTTTTAGCGGTTTTTTAAATCCGCTCATGTAATCATTTTGTCCGTCCGTCCGTCAATCTTACGTGTCCGGTGAACTACGTCTATATCGTTCAAGTTGGAACAGCGAAACTTTGAGGAATTGTTTATGGCCACAAGTTCTTTCCGGGGTTGAATAATGATGAAACTGGCGGCGTAATTTATAATTTTAAAAAAATTCGCGAATGTGTATTATTCGCCGCGCATGCAAATGTTTTCAACTCTTCCCTCATCGCCTAATTTCATATCCTCTCCTCACCTCGTTCCTCCCTTCCATTCTCTCACATGCCCCGCCTTAATTTCATCACCTCATTCCCTCTTACTCTCTCTCTCTCCTTTCCTCCCACTACCTTCACGTCCATCCACCGTCCTTATTCCCTTCGCCTCCTCCACTCTCCCTCCCACTCATCTCCTTCTTCTTTCCCTCGCACTTCCTCAGTCCCTTCTTCCGCTATATTCCCCCTTACCACCGCCCATCCTATCGAGATTCATTGGTTAGGCGATAAGGGAAATATACCTCTCATCGCACCTGAAAATGTGAGGAGAGGTGAGGTAAGTATATGGGAGGGGAAAGGGAGAGAGAGAGAAGGGATGAGGCAACAAGAACGGATTGATGGAGAGGTGGAAGGGGGAGCATACTCCCCCTCCCCTCTCATTTCTATTTTTTTAAATCCCTTTCGTCGAATGAGTCCCCCATACTCAGCGGTGGAGAGTGAAGCAGTTTGAAAAAAAATGCCGAGCGTTAACTGGAAGTAGGAGGTGAGAGAGAGAGAGAGAGACAGCAACAGTATATGGGTTAAAAAAAAGGCGTTTTGGTGGGAGAGATAAGGGAAGAAGTAGGTATCTAGCCCCTTTCTCGTGGTGCCGCATTAGCACCATTCATCCGCCTGTCCTTCCGCCCTACCTTCCTCCTCTCTCCCTACCTCCCCATCCCACCTCCCAACTGGGCCCACCCTTTGCCCCATCCCACTAGCCGCACGAGGTGCACCTCTCCCCTTAAAAGAGAATAAAAGAGACTTCGAGAGAGAGAGAGAGAGAGAGAGAGAGAGAGAGGGGGGGAGGAGGCGCGTCGCTGATAGCGCATTCATTGCCTCCCATTCCACACTGCTGTCCTTCCCAAACCCTCCAACCGCATTCCTCCCCCTTCCAAAAACCCTTACAAGAGTCATTCTCTTCCTAAAAAAGCTCCCTTTTTTACCCCCTCCCCCTTCTCCCCATCCACCCCGCGCTAACGCTTGTATTTCTCCCGTGATAAGCGGCGTGTGCCCGTAAGAAGGATCCGACCGAGATTGCGATCGTATATAAAATACGTCGTTCTCTACGGGAGAAAAAAATGAGGACGAAGGTGAGAATTACTTGGACGGTGGGGTCTTCTCTTCGCCATCTCTTCTCTATCTCACTAACACACTCTCCCCTGAGCCGAGTGCAACGGTCGAAATGAAACTGCTGGAAACGGTGTCGCGTGCATAAGGATTTTAAAAGAGCCCTGCAGAAGTGTATTATGTTAACGTGATAGAACCTCCTTTTATTTTTAGTTTTACGCGTCGCGGGTTTAAAAAGACGATGCCTGCGTCAGATGCTGGACCAAAATTTTATCGCTTCACAAGTTTACCTTTACTTACTTAATTCGGAATAACATTTGAACCGAGGGAATGCCATTATTTCATAAATACGCTGATTTAGGAGATAATATTTAGAGACACTATACGTTAAACTTCGCCGGAATAAATTACCCGAATGAATGTTAATATTAGAGAACTACATTTTTCCGTTAGAGTAATGAGGGACAGACAGAGGAGATGGGTGGGTCAAAAAATTTGAAAGGAATCGGTTTACTGAAAGAAGTGATTGAAGGAAGAATGTTAGGAAAGAGGTAGGAAGAGGAAAGGTATAATGCAATAAAAGAAGGAACTGGTTATGAGGACATGAAGAGAAAAGCTTTGGATAGCACAGATTGGGTCGGAGGTGCCTTAAACCTACCGGAAGGTAGAATTACGTGTAATATTATTTGATTATTGCTTATGGTTTCTCCTGAAAAATTTGCTTGCATCTACTGTACAATATTTAAAGTACACAACTGAAATACTTTTCTTATATTAAAGTTAAAGCATACTGATATAAGGCTATTAGCAAAGAAAAGGGCAAATGAAGAAATGCGCAGTTGGATTTATTTCATTATCTAGAATATAAAGCACGATGTAAACACTTTAATATCAAATTGAGAAAACATGGCATGATAGAGTTGAGAAAATGTGTTGCGCGTTTCGGCTACAAAGCAGATGCCACTGATTTGGTGCCAAAATGCCCATCAGATTTGCCCAACTTTTTCATGACAATTAGTGAGACATAGATTGTCAATTACATTTTAGTCATACGGTGAGCTCGATAACTCTTTTTTTATTTCAACATCTATTTTGCATGCATTCATCTTCGCCTAACGCAAAATGAAAAACGACCCTTTAGTAGGCATCTACGTTTAATTTCACACTGGATAATGAAAGTAACTCATTGCAGCGAAAATATGCTTCATTGTAAATCATAACAGCTTAATATAAAAAAATATCCTTTTAGTAAAATATACGAAAACGGAAGAAACAAGCCATAATATGTGAAAAACTAATCCATCGTAAACATTTTAAAATTTTCTATCGAATAAACATGATTTTTTTCGAATCTCTGATGCTTCCCCAGGTCGAAAAAAACGACTTCAGCTTTAAGATTCCATAGTTCCCTCACTGGATCGCTCCCTAGGGTAAACGCAGCACATGCGCGTCTCTCTACCAACGAACGCCTTTGTGCCATTGTAATCCCTCAGATGTGAAAACTCTTCGCTCAAAAACACTGCAAAATACACCTCATCCAAGCTCAGTCGTCTTTATGCGTCTTATTTTTTAAATAACGTCACTCGCGAGTTCTGGTTGTTTACTGCGTCTGTTAGAAGAGTTACGAGGAGATGTAAAAACCGAGTAAAATAGGATAAAATTAGCTTATGAAAGAGAATTAGTTCACGTAAAATGAAATAGAATATCAGGCGGTAAAATAACAATCATTCAACAATAATAAACATCGCCAACTAAACCACATAAAGCTCAAATGATTACCTTTAGCTGTAAATTTCTCATTTACTGAAGGGCGCGGTGGACTCCAAGGCACAACTTCAATTTTAGAAGGTACTGAAGGCACGGCAGTATGTTGTCCAGCTTCCATAAATACTAAATCGAAAAGAGACAAAAAAATCGAGCATTAGAAAATTCAAGTTACAGTACTTCCACCGCTTCATTGATTTGCTCGAGATAACTTGGGCCATCCCGTCAAGTTTAAAAGCTTATAAGTTAATTCGGGCGTGCCATTCATTATTTACACGAATATATATCCACGTAAATCTACGCATGCGTACAGGTTATAAAACGGAGAAATTAAAAAAAATTGATTTTTTTACCCCATACAAAAACACCTGACCCTGAAGAGGGCATTTCAAGAAATAGGAATACGAGTAAGGATAGGCAAGGAATAAAAAAATGTCAAATATTAGGAATAAAACTTCACATGCCCATTATTGTTGGCTTGTATTTCTGGCTAATCAACCTCTTGGATTATTGCAGCCATTACTCCTTACACACCGAACACAATCACAAGGGAGGAGGGAAACCTGGTGTCGGCATTATACTACTCTTTACGAAGAGCACCAAGGGGACCCACTGTTTAACGTCTCTTCAAAAGGACGGAGCGCTGACTTGCGCGGTCTCCTCTAATCACACAAGTAGGGGGCGGGACGATCCCAGGCTTAAAAATCTGACCTCCCCGGATTCGAATGCCAACACTGTAACCACTCCGCCACCCCGAATCTACCCATTAGATGATTATTTACTTGGGCAACTGAACAAATAGCTCCTACCTCCCTCTCTCTCAAATTAAGCTCCAAAATCCTAACCTTCCAGCGTTTTCCTACCCCTCTCCCTTTTCCTAATTCAGCGGTTTCCTAACATTACAAAGCCGCGCTCCCCCTCACCTAAGAAAGCTGTCTTTGCGCCCCTCCCCCTCTATATCATGTTCAGTCAAAATTCGTAAAAAATACCTACTGGACCAAGAATTGCAATTAATACTATAACCACCTTAAGAAAAAACACATGGCTTTCTCCATGTACTTTTGTAAAAACAAATGTTTAGAAAATATCAACATCTATAATATACTCTAAACTAGCGGCAAATCTTGTAAACAAATTATCTAATAGTGAATTTCCATAACGATTCCAGCGCCACCAACTACTATGTAATAGTTGTAAATAACGATTAAAAGGAATATCTCCTTAACAATCCGTTCGACAAAAAATATTCCAAACAAAAGTTATAGAGAATAGTATTATTTATGAAGATTATAATAAACAACATTTACAATTATGAAGATTTAAAAGAGTTATTTGCCAAAAACCAAGATATGACTAGAGTAAACAGCCACTTTAGGTTGAGCAATTGTTGCCAAAAACCTAATCAGCTCTTCATTATATAGTACTCTTTCTAAATATAAAATTTGGTATTGATACAAGCCTAAGTTTTTGAGTTAGATCGCCCACAAAATCCAGACAGACATGATCGAGAAAATAGTCAAAAAGTTTTCAGGGTACCTTGAAACATGTATTTCTGTTGAACTCTCGTATTCGAATTTTTTCATGAAAACAATACAACTCGTACGTCGTATACGGAGAAAGTAACAAGGAGGCAAACGATACGTCCTATTCAATCGAAGGCTAGGATTTGACGGCTGCACATTGTAGGTCTTACATTTAGGACAGCTAAACGGGCGGCAAACATACTTGTAATATTTTGCGCCCCCCTACCATCTAACCCCCGCCCCCCTTAGAGGGTCTCGACCCACAATTTGGATACCACTGTCCTAATTCCAAATCTAGTTTGCCCTCCTCTTTAATTTCACTCTCTGGAAACTCCTTCTAAATTCTCCTTTTTTTCCTACCTTCCTTTTTCGAATCTAACCTCCTCTCGTACCTACATACGTCCACCTCCAACTTCCTCGCTGCATTCCCCTCCACCTCCCACACAACTCCCCTCCTTCCTCCTCCATTCCGCCTTCTCCTGCTACCCTTCCTCGCGACATCCAGTGGCAAAACCATTTATCACTCTTGGGGATCTTTTGATATCACGGCCACTGGAGCGAAGGGGGACACGTGGGGAGGAGGGGATGTAGTGTGGGAAGGCGGAGTTGGAAGAGAGGAAGAGGCGGAGAAGAAGAAGAAGAAGAGGCAGCATGAGAGAGAAAGGGAGAGGATAGAGACAGGGAGGCGATGCGATGGGTTCGAGAAGGAGTCGGAAAGAAACGGGTAGAAGTAAGAGGTGGGGGGGGGGGACGGCAGGGCCCGGCGCGAGAAGATGGCGGGAGGGGGGGGGGGTCAGAAAGGTCGCACTGCGTGGTACTTTGTGGGTTCTCCACTAGTCATCTTTTATTATTTTTTTAAATCGAGCGAGAATAGTAATTAATGGATATAGGCGATCCGGATGAAGCGGCGCTGTAAAGCCGAGCAAAACAAAAAGAGAAAACCTTCGCATGCTGCATGTAATGTGTCTCTTTTGATTTTCATGATTGCATTCTTAATTTTTATCGGTGGAGAGAAAGACTAATCCGTTAAGTTTAGGCTGTCGCACCCAGCGCTGTAACTAGCAAAATATGCACCCTCTTCATAAAAGATTCTCTAATACCTATATGGATTTAGGGCGAACAATTAATAAATAAAAATAAACTATAAATGATATAATTTCTTACTATAAATGTATATAATTTAAATACATAATTATAAATATAATTACATACATAATTATACAGATGCATAATTTAAATACAAAAAGTATAAATATTTTAATATTAAAGATGTGATTTTAATGCAGAAAACTCATCAATAGCATCATCGAAATTTATAGTTTCTGCGTAATGTCTGGAACAAGTAGGTATAGTAGTGAAATCTCCCGTCCTTGTGACTTGCACAACTTGCCTTTAACAACAACACCGTCCGCTCCTGAACTACATCGATCAACATCTATCGATTAAAAACATACAATGTATCGACATAAAACATGACTTAGACATATAAATACCGGTAAATCGTTTTCCTCGATACCGTGTGGCTTTTTAAACCGAAATTCGAAGCAGGAGAACGAGGTATTTTAGTTGGTTCTCCTGATAAAATATACATATCCCCCTTCTAATTGCTGATAATTACGTCATCAGAATTGTCGAAATTTTTTGATGAAAATTCTCAACTCTTCCAACAAATAATATTAGCTCTCATAAAAGAAATTAGGGGCACGCATAAATGAAATAATTGGAAGGATGAATCATTTCAGCTGAACATTTCAGATGAACGCAAGGTTAAATATTTAAAAAATAACTCAGAAATAACAAATTGATGAAGAAGAGAACTCCGAGAGCAAAAAAAATCCGCTTGTAAAATGATATGAGTAATTTGGCTCGTAAAAGATCGTCCTAGGAGTATATCAATCATCAAATGGATTCCAACCATGAGGTGAGCTCGATATTTCACTTTTGAATAGATTTATATAACACGCACTTTAGAACTACTAACGAATAACAGGACTGACAAATCATAAGCGTGTTGCAAGGAAGCATTAACGCTTAAGGATAGCGATCAAGTTTACATGAATAAATTAGCGAAAACACACAGAGAAAAACTGTTAATTTACGTCTCTGCGGTCATGACGTTCCACGAAGTTAAGGAGTCATAATTGGAATTTATGGCCTGAATACATAAACCAAAATTGAAACGATTCAATTTTCCAGCTATAGCAACGCGATATCGATTAGGATTATCGATTTCGATTATAATGAAACCGGGGAGAATTCTGGTAGAGATTGTTGTCTCTTAAAACTTTCATGGCAAGATTATCAATGTTTGGTAAATTCAGCAAAACAAAAAATATATATTAAATTAAAATCGATGAATAATTACGAATCTTAATTAATTTTGTTTTTTAGGTTTTGATACCTATGATAAAATATGCTCTATATATATATATATATATATATATATATATATATATATATATATATATATTAACTTAAGGAAAAGAAAAGGCAGTGATGAGGGTGGCAACAAGGTGTTGAAGGAAGCCCAGCGGACACTTACCAAGTTGGCAGGCTGCTGGGGGCGTCGAAGAGACACGTACAACACACGAACACAAATAAACACAAAAAACACGCAAGCTTATCGGGCCTATGCCCTTCTTCAGCGATAGAGTAACTGAAAGTCTATTATATATATATATATATATATATATATATATATATATATATATATATATATATAAAGTAGAAGTTACAAAATAATTTTAATAATTGATAACTGGAGAATTTTCTTGTATTATTTTGAAAGTGATAAAACAGACACTATGATATTTAATAATGGGTTCAGATGTATAACTAAGTAATTTACGATACACTGTTTACACAATACGCTCTCAGAAAAGTCAGAATCGCAACGTACTCACTGAGATCAAACTTGAACGTAAGCAAAAAGTTGATTCAAGTGATACATCGATGTTTTTTCAGGTTCCTGAATGTCCCGAGTAGATGGCAGTGCACGAATTGCGGGAAATATAATCACCTGATGCGAACATAATAGTGGAAGATATGTCACCAAACGACCACGAATGGGTTCAAAAGAGCGCGCCTCCTTCAGCGTAGGCCCAAAACACTGCAACGGAGCCATCCAGGTGGCCTGCATACACGCGCTATGACGGTTCTGCTCTCCTACGGATGCGGTGCGTGGCAAAGATAAAATCGATAAAAAAAACTTCTGGAATTAAGTTGATACAAAATTATTCAAATATAATTAGTGTTAAAGATACTCCATTCGCTGCGAGTTTAACGAATAGTTTCACAACTGCAAAGGCAAATTTGATATCAATCCTTTCTCATTTACGATCATAAAAACGTTAAAGACAGAATATCTATATCCTATGAATCGAAGATCTCCATCTCCGGCGGATCGAACGCGTGATTTTCTCTCTACATCTACATGTTACCCTGCAATTCACCAAATTGGTGGGTGGCGGGAGGTGCAACTCACCGAGGCCTACTTAATATACACTTATTCGTATTCATGTCTCTCAATTCTTTAAGATCTGTCAAACAAAGTACGCCTACAAAATCGATTTTTAAAAATCTCCCTTGAGGTCCTTTAAGTTACATTGCATACTTTTGTGCCTTCACTATTCTCTAAATGTTGTAAAAAAAAGGTTGTGATTCTCCCTTCGATTAAGTACATTGCTACAACTGCTGTTGTTATTTAATTCGCCCTCTAGCGGTAGATGAGAAATAACCAAGAAAAAGGACGCCAGATATTAATTTAACGCACGAATATAAATCAACACACGTAATCCATCTATATGTATATGTCTTCCTTTATCCGTGAAAGTCTATTCACTTTAAGATCCTCCGGCATTCGAAACGCGCCCCATCCCCGCGACGCTAGTTACCAAGGGAACCACAGTTGGCCTTCCTGCATACCAAAGTGGTACGTTAGGGATTGGGCGGTGGGAGGGAGGACTGTGGAGCGTTGGGCGGTGACGGTAGTGCGGATGAAAAACAAAGTAGCAGCGCTAGGAGAGGGGGAGAGAGAGAGAGAAGTTCCCGCTGCCCTTCATTTGTCTTCTTCTGCCACCTGTCAAGGGCTACAGCGTATATGGTGTAGGGAGTTCTTTGGGCTCATCCCCCTGTCGTGGAAAGGCCTCCAGTGAGGGCCCCTTGGGCGGTAGGGGAGTGGGGAAATGGTTGGGAGGGAAATGGGAGACTGAAGGTATGCGGGGGAGAGAGATGGGGGAGGCGTTCCTACTCCGAACCCTCCCTCCCTCCCCCTTTGATTCCCCCGTCGCGTTCGATTGGAGGAGGAAGTGGTGACGAAATAATACGGACTACATCACGGAGCATGCGCGTGAAAGGGAAATGAGTGTAGGTGGTCTGGTGAGCGTCGGGTGACGTCATGAAACTAAGCAAAAAGGGGTAAATAAACATAATGGAAACTATTCATAAATGTAATGTCTGATTGTTGCCTCCTCCTTCATGAGCACATCAACTGGTGGCAACGTGATCCGTCGAAAGAAATCCGCCGCAGAAAAACGTCGAATTAAGAGACAAGTTATAAAAATAAATATGAGAATTTACCACTTAAATAGAGCGCATAATATGTAGGGGTCAATTTGGCTCGGATGGGAACGTATAGATCGCCGCTGCTTGCTTCCGAGTTAATGTAACAAGTATGTAAAGGTTTACTACTCCATGTCGGAGTACACCGGGTTTTCAAATGCGTTCTTTGATATCGACTAATTTTAGTAAAACTCTCCAATACCAAATTTCATCAAAATACGTCCTGCGGTTCCCGAGTTGAAAAAGAGGCACGTTGTATATTAATGTAAGTCTTCGTGTAAAGTGGTCGTTATTTTAGTCCGATTTTAACAAAAATTCGAATCGGTCGACCAATTTTAGTCAAACTTCCCATTGCCAAATTTCATCAAAATACGCCTAGCGGTTCTCGAGTTGAAACAAGAACATTGTAAGCGGCGTGAAGGTATTCATGTAAAGCGGTCGTTGCTGTAGCCCGATTTTAACCAAAATGGAAATCGGCCAACAAATTATAATAAAACTTCCCAATACCAAATTTCATTAAATTATGTCCAGAGGTTCCCGAGTTGTAAAATTTTTAATTAATATATTTTTGGAATGAACAAAATAACATCTAAAATAGTATAATTACGTAAATACGTTAATTTATTTTTCCTTAAATTTTATCGTAAACCTTACGTTTTACGATAAAAATGCGTATTTAATTATTTTATTTAACTTTTGTTGTGAATATTCTTCTTTCAGATGAGTATTTAACGAGATTCTTGCGAAGTACGGTGTAAAATACATGTAGGTCTTTATGTAAAGTGGCCTTAATTATTGTCCGATTTCCACCAAAATTGGAATGGGTCGACAAATGTTAGCAAAACTCCTAAATCTCGTCTTGGTACTTCCAGCGGTTCCCGAGTTTACACATGCGGACAGAAGGACGGAAACGATCTCTCCTACAATATGCGTTCACTTCGTGCAAAAAACGCACAAAATTGGCAAAATATATGGGGAAATATAAATAACGCTTGTCAAAACGTTTTTATTCAGAACAGAATTATCGACGCACCCTTATGACTCGAGTTAAATAATTTATGTATCGCCAGTTTATGACTAATGGAGCAACATAAATTATCGATCAAATATTAATCCAATTTAGTAAATAAGTACAGGATATGAAGTGTGTTTAAGTGAAACCGGTTTTGAGGAATATTTTATTCTCATTTTTCAGTCATTCCATCATTCCGATGCAATACCTTTTCCGGGATTGCCGGTGTATATTACTCCTTAGTTACAAGCGCAATGCAGTAGCGTAAATATCACTCCGACTGCCAGGAAAGATGTGAGATGAACTCCTAATCCTCCATGCAAAAGACAGCGCACACTTTTAAACTGGAGCTAAAAATCGACGCGACGTTATTCTAAGCTCAAAAGTGCATACATTAAACATTTAGACGCAAGATTTAACAATATCAAAATTGAGAAAACCATTTGGTAAACGTCACGAACGTATGCGACCATCGCCGACGTAACCATTGTAACGGTCCTATAATTTGGGATCGACGAAAACATGAGGTCTTCGCCAACAAATCCACGCAACAATGTCAATAATCCGTAGGTCAGACAGTCGAGATCTGGTGTGGCATTAAAACAAGTAAGCAGGAGGTGGAAGCACGTTTTCTTAGGATTTTTCAGGGTTCTGGTTTGCCTCATCCTATGAGGAGGGGAGAACCCGCACAGCTGGACTTCCGTTTTTCCCATCCGCGAAAACTTCACTTCTTTAGCTGCAGTAGTTCGGATACAATGTCACTTCAAAATTGAAGCCATCTAGCGGAAAATCAATGAAATAAATTGAAAACCCAATCGATGGAGAATTCATCGACTGATAAGAGCTATATAATTCAAAAAGAATTTTCCTAACATTCTTAGTAGTTTGACTACAACACCATTTCAAAGTTCTGAATTTTTCGAATTTGACATCTAGCGGAAACTCGACGAACCACCGTAAAAATTCAATCATTGGAAACTTAATTGATTTATAAAGGGCTATCTAAATCAAAAAGAACTTTCAAAATATCTCTTAAAACGAAAAAAGGTTGGCGTCCACAGACGGACAGACAGAGTGATCACATGAGCACGTTTTCTCTTTTACGAAAAAGCGACTATTTTTTAAACGGGTGATATTTTATCCGAATAAGTATCAAGCAACTGAAGCATTTCGGCGAAAAATCTGATTTCTGGTCGACTTTCTGAAAAAACTGTCGGTTGAAATCCTACGTACGTCATAGACTTCCGTGTTTGCCCTAATTACTTCAATCGATTTCAACATTCTGAAAAAAAAAACCAAAGCAATAAGAACAAATGTCCTCGTTTTTAAGAATTCCAGCATGAAATGCCGCACTGGAAATTAAGGAATCGGCGTTCTCTAAGGCACTTGCGTATGGTAGGGGCAGGCAAACTGTGGGTCGCGACCTTACATGGGGCCGCGAAGGTCCAAACCGGAGTCGCGAACAGAAAAATTCATGTCCCTAAAATTATCTTTTATCTATTATAAAACATACTAGGGGCATGCTGCAGTACTTCCTGCAAACATCTAGAAAGCCTTGCGTGAAGTGACCCAATGGGTTAGTTCCTATGACAAAAATTGATACGAAGAGTATTATTAGTTGAACCACTTTTATTGCACCTCTTAAAATAATTTTATAGCTCACGCCATTCATGCCTTTTCGGGAGACGACTACCCACTTAAAACAAGCAAGAGTTTGCGCCGAGTATTCAGGCGAAAGATTTGTCGAAATCGAGTCGACCGTTCTTGATTTATTTGCGTTTATACTGAGAGGTGACGTCACACGATCTGTTTTTGTCCTTCACGCGTTTTATTGCAAGCTTAGTGTAAATGCACTTGAAGCCCGAGTCTAACAATGCAAAAATCCGAGATGAACAATGCCGGATACCGTAGCAACCTCCTTTTTTAAATGTAAAAAAACGGAGAAAATCGAAAACAAACTTAAAATATGAGCAAACAGGAATTAAACAACAAAATCGGCGGTAAGAATAAGAATGTTCATTTATTTCTGCGTCAAATGGTATAAATCTCGAGTCAAAGTCTCGATCGTAAGATATTTTAAAATGTTAAAGAGTCAAGGTCTACACATCGTATTCTAGCCGATTACGTCTTAATCAAATGCAAAAACGAAAACTATCCTGGTATCGAACCCATGTCTTTCCGGGTCAGGACTACCCGCTTAAAACCTGTAGGAGTTCGCGCCAAATATTCAGGCAAAAGATTTGTCAAAATCGAGCTGACCGTTCTCGGTTTATTTGCGTTCATGCTGAAAGGCTTCAGATGCAGACAGGGACGCAGAGACACAGCGCTTATAATATACTCGTACTAGGAAGATGCCCGTTGAAATTCATCGAGAAAGGTTTTTGTGTTATAAAAAATTAACATAAATATGCCTTGACTTTCTTTGGATGGCAAGAAAATAAACTTTCGTTTTTTTTTTTAGGCGTTCGTTTTTTCAAGTTTCGAACTCCTACGATGATTCTAAGTACCTAATTTTAATATGCGAATGATTAATATTCTACATTCAAATGTACTCCTCGTAAATAACGCAATGAATGTTGTTTACCTTGGTTGCTATGAAAAGAAATTCTCTCTCCTTCTCTCTCTCGTACTAATTGTAAGAGCATTCAAAGCACGCTCTCGCCCATAAGGATTAAAATAACAATAGGATTTCGAGGTTTAACATTGTAATGGGTTGGCATGGCAACATCCCGTTAAAATGGCAAGATTTCTCCAAAATATGTGAATTAAACGTTTAACACGAGGAATTTCGAACTGTAGGAGGGAATAGATGAACAGAATAAGAAACTTCATAGTATTTTCTTTAAAATCGGCTAGATCCGAAGATCATAGGTTAATTATTTCTAATTTTGATCTCAAAAAGAATAAAAGCCTGCAAGTCAAAAAAGTCGATTTGTACGTGTTATCATATGGGAAATGGAAAGCTCTACCTTGTAGTCGAACCTAGGACTTTTTCGAAATTTATTTTCGTCATCATCTTACAATATGTGAATCAATCTTTCCTACTAAATATAAAAAATTAATTTCGTTCCATTATCGAGTAATTCGCATTTTTATAGCGTGACAGAGGGAGCCACAAAGGGACAGAAGTAGCATTTTGTTATTGTTAGATTACTATAAACGTCTGACCCGGACGCCCGCACCTGGAAAGCAGGCTTATCCATCTCATTAAGAATAAATTTATATATTTGTATCATCATTTAAAATTATTTTTGTAGCTACCATTATTAATGATTTTCTGAATATAGTAATGTAACAAAAATGTATACTCTTGTTTCTTGGTAATAGTAGAATTAGATATTCTTAACCGAATTTTAGCCAGTATGTAATTAAACCAAGAAGGGAGGGAGGGTTTGCAACCACGTGAATGAAGGAAGAAAAGTTTGCCCACTCATGACGTAGAAGAATACCGTTTAAACAGATGCATTGTAATAAATTCCTTCATCGGAAATTAATAACCTTGGTGCTCGTGTTTTTTTTGCACGTAGGTACCTCTAAATGTTTTCGTAAATAAGAAACTGCCCTGAAAAATGTCAACAAAATCGTCGCGCCTAAGTGGAAAACTGTACCCTTACACTATACAATTACCAAATAGTTTATTAAAGCAATTTAATGAAAGTGAATGTCGATGTAGATAAGGAACTGTGATACATGAGGTAAGAGCAAGATTCTGTTCGTAGGTATCGCTTTTAGAGAGATCCTTCTGTTTATCAACAAGTACCAAGAAATGACTTCTGCCACTAGTTACTTAGTAAGAAGAAGTTTTTTCCGATGAGCGCTAGAAATTCAAAAGGTGCAAATAGATAAAAATAAACCGATGTGGGCAACACATGACTTTCTCCATATTTATATGGCAAATTAAATGTTGTTAGCTCTGGGATCATTGTCAATATTTACTTCCGGTTGACAATTAAGAAAAGAAAAAGGAGCGTTACTAAGAAGTAACTAAGCGTCAATTGTTAACAATAGTCTTCGGTAGGTGGCGTGGTGGTGGCAGCTAAAAATACAAGATAGCTCTTAAGCAATGCACTATATGGGAAAATGTTTCAAACCAAGGTTGTAGAAAATTAAATTTCCTACAACATTTATTCTGATATATTTTTACATTTCTCAAATATTAAAGCAAATATTTCAAAATAACAGATAAGTGAAAAGCGTAAACACCCACATCCGGTTGACCGATTTTTACCAAAAACTAATGTCCTCTGACTTTTATAAAAATGTTAAATATAAAATTTCTGGTTGACTTGATTAATAGTTTTTAAGTTAGAGCACTCATAAAAAAGCTATCACACACACACAGACCATCGAGAAAATGGTCAAAACGTGATCAGGGGACCTTAAAACATGTATTTCCGTTGAAATCTCGAAATCGATTTTTTTCGTGAAAACAATACTTTCTCTATACTTCGTATATGGAGAAAGTAAAAATTGCTCGTTCTGTATTTCATAACTAAGCGAAGAATTAATAAGCGGTTTCTTTGTAAAACACTTGGGAAAATCGGACGTGCATTCGGAAAACCGCGTCTTAACCCGCGGTTGGCGAGTGCCAGGGCAAATTGGGGGTTAGGGAGGGTGGTCCCTGCTCTAAAGTTCTATAATATGCACTTCTAGACTTAAAAAGAAGCACACCATACTTCAAAGAGACATGTTAATTATGTAAAAATACATAAATAAAAAGCGTTAAAAATAGGAAGAAGAGAAATGTAAGCAATTTAAAACATAATGGTAGTGAGGTCCATTCTGACTCAGCTCGCCTTATCTTAAGCTTCAAATTTCTCAAATAAAATTCCTCGAACCTCCACCACCCGACTGAATTGCGGTCTCTCTTTCCTATGCCTCCCCTCCTTGTAAAGACTAGGGTCTTCAACAAGAGAAATTATATTATTAACAAATTTAACGAATTAGAGACGGCCACGAGAAGAACAACGGATACTAGACTGAACACCGCGGTTGATAAAATTAGGCGTAATTCTTCATCCGCGGATACTTAAACCCGCGAATGACGAACGACTGCAGTATTTACATACAACAACACGAATAAAAAACCTTATTACTACCAACTACATGCATTTATTATTTGTGTTCCGGATTCGCATATACGCGAATTTGCAGAACTGGCTCTTTATTACATGCTCTTTATTACCTGTTTAACTTTGGAATTCCATTTAAAAGTACCGGTTCGGCCCTAATCGCCGAAAATAACATAGCCCGGTTTAACGCAATGGCGCGACAATCCGGAGTTCCTGCAACGTAAACAGAACAGGCCCATTATATCGGACGCATCAGAAACTTGAGATCGGCCTATTAAAAAAAATCATCAACCCACGATGTGAACGCGTGATCCTTAAAAACCCTATTCTCTCTCTCTTAACTCTCTTCTTTACACGTTCGTCATTTCTTCTCTCTCTCTCTCTTCATAGCGTTTCTCTCCCACCCTCTCTCTTGAGAGAACATCCACTCCCCACGTCACTCAGAGAGAGAGACACTCTTCCTCCTGTTGCTCGGGTTACTTGCCTCTATTTCTCTATCTCTCTCTTTCCGCGCTTATCATGGCCTTCCCGCGAGTACTCCCCCCCTCCCGCATCTCTTTTTCCCTACTCCCTCGCACTCTCCCTTTTTTCCTGCGATTTCCCTCCCTCCCGAAACGTCATAACTCCCTCCACGCTCCTCCCCAAAACCCCTTCCGCACTCCGTCACCATCCTGCCCGCAGAAACGGCGGATTGCTGGCAGCCCGGAAGAGAGTAGAGGGAGGAAATAGGGGGAAGGTAGGACGGGGTACTTTGGAGGTCCAGGAGTTCCCTAACAATGTCATCTGCGGACAATGCACCCTCGCTATACCCCTTCGATCCCTTGCTCCCTCTCGCGAACCTACCCACCCTCCCCCCACCTCACTCCGCTAATTAGGGGGACGGGTGGCCCTTCCCTACTCCGCTTGCCACTTTCCTTT
Source organism: Tanypteryx hageni (assembly GCA_028673005.1). Classification (NCBI taxonomy): domain Eukaryota; kingdom Metazoa; phylum Arthropoda; class Insecta; order Odonata; family Petaluridae; genus Tanypteryx; species Tanypteryx hageni. Next base: position 93,224,180 of record CM054114.1, on the reverse strand, counting down.
TGGCCTTTGCTCTAATTAAGAGCGCGCAGGCGGTGTGGTTGAGCCCGCGGCGGGAACGAGTCACCCCCCGAAGGGATGGAGTGAGGAGGAGGGGGGGAGGGGAAAGAAGGAGAGGGAGGAGGAGGAAGGGAAAAAATAAGGGGTGAAACCAAGGTGAAGGGAGGGGGTTGGACGCTTCTTTGTTACGGGCTGTGGGGGCAGAGGGGGTCGGGGAGGAAAAAATAGAGACGGAATGGAGCGTGAGGAGTTTGCAGGAAAAAGGTAATATCAGAGATGGGGCGAAAAGGAGTGCGGTAATGAGAAGGATGGAGTATAAAGTGGGAAATGTGGTATTACTGAAGAAGGAGGGGAGGGAGCGTTTGGAGAGAGGATGGGGGACAAAAAAATTTCGGAGGGGGTTAGAAATTCCATAGGGAGGGAGGGGGGGGTTAGCAAAAGTATAGGAGGGAGTTTCACAGAGGAGGGGAATAGAGATAGAGGTTTTTTGCAGGAGTAGACGGGGCGTGTATGGCAGTGGTAGTAGTTGAGGTCGTTAGTCGCTGTTTTTTTTAAGCGAGGGAGGACGGTATGTCCGAAAAGGAGGGAGGGGAATTTGGGCTGGTTATTGTAGGGATGCGGGTTTTAGTAGAGAGAGAGGAGGGGACAAGTAAAAAAGGGTTGTAGGCGGTTAGGCGTTAGCGGGAGTCGTGAAGGGGTGAGGAGGAGGGAGAATGTGGAGGGAGAATGTGGAGGGGGAACGTGGAGGGGGGCCTGTGAACTGAGAGAGTCGTCTGTTGGCATGTGAGCTGGGCCGTGGCCTCTTTCTCTTACTCTCGTGCTCTCTCTTCCTCTCATTCTCTATCTCTTTCTTTCGCTGCCTGTAATTAAATGCGAGTGCCTCCCTTTTCGGCCCTCAAATGGCACAACAGAGCAATGATTCCGGAAACTCGTGCATTGAGGAGAGCATGGCGTTGAGGTCGATGCGATGGCTTCCATTTAGAATTAAAGGCGGAGGGAAGCGGGCGAATGGAGAGGCAGGGAGGAGCTAGAGGGCGCCTGTGTTACTTTGCCATCGGGATGCTTTCCCGAGAAGTCGAGAATAGAGAGAGAGACATACACAGTGGAAGAATGGGAGGAGATGATGAAATTTGAGAAATTAGCAGAGAGAGATAGCGATCGATGGGAGTGTTGGAGAGGACACATTTTTGACGCCATTTAAAGTTCAATTCCATCAAGAAAATTAATTTAAAAAATTTTAATTTCACATTTACGAATTCGTATATTTATGCGCACGGTGCGAAAGACCCATATACGCCCCGTTATCGCAATTGGACATTCCAACTGAGTGGAATATATACAACGAATTTAGTGATAATAATAAATAGTGTTCTGCATATCTGAAGGTCCAGGTGCTCCTCCTCCACTTTTTTCTATCCTGTGCCCTTCTCTTCATCTCCCCATACCCTCCTCCTTCCCTTAGAATATCCAACATTTTAATTCTTCTTCTTCCTCTTTTCTTTCTTCCCTCCACCGTTACTTCGATAACATCCTTCAGTAATCCCTCTCTTCTTAAAATATGTCCCATCTATTTCTTTTTCCTAGTCACTATCGTGTCCATCAAACTCCTTTCCTCTTCTACTCTTCTTAGCACTTCCACATTCCAATTTATAGATAACCTCCTGAATGAAAGTGCCTCACTTAAGAAAGTCGGAGTAATCTATCAGGTTTTAAAAACGAAAATGAGCAGTTTTACTGCCTCGAAATTTCTCTTATCGTTGGCGAAGCTGCTGAAGTTCGAGATCGCCCCACATACACAAATTAAAATATGTACATCGCTGAAAAAATATATTTAAATACACACGCGTGTGTATGTTTCGAGAAAGAAGGACAAGAAATTGACAAGGACCAATATATAGATACATACTCGCACAAATTGCACTGCACAGAATTTTTTAAAATTTCATATCTATATATAGATCAAGATGAACTTATAAACACGTACTATATTCCACGTAGCAAAAATAATTGTCGTTAAAAACTTAGGATTCGTAAAAATACCGCCATATCTTAATGAAATACTCTGCATTGCCGTCCTATGCCGCTCACTATACTAAATCAGGTCACTCAGAGTCGTCATTTGTTATTAATTTCTCCATTATTTTGATGAATAAGTAACAAAACTTCAGACATTTTAAAATTTCGAGGCACCAATCCGCGAGGGCGATTCGTTAAAAAAATAACAAATATCTCGCAAAATTCCTGCTACCGATTCTAACCGAACGATTCCCAGCGGAAGCGCACTCTTAGCGCCACTTAAATTGTTTCTAGGGCAAACAATAAATGGATTAAAACACTCCCAAAACTCAGGGCGAAATGAGACCTCCATTAGCGAAACCAATCTCGCCATAGCGTCACAACGCCAACCTCAAGACGCATTCTCCGAACGTAATAGTTCATCGAGAAATTAAGGAGTATGGAGCGGGAGAGATAGAGAGAGAGTGAGGTCCAACTCAAAGGACTAATTAACAAGATGATCCAGGCAGCGCAATTACGGAGCGTACTAGGTATTGCGTCCCTCCGGTGGAATAACAAAAGGGAATCGCTTTCACGAAGGGAGTATATATCCGGTTGCCATGGGAGTTAAGCGCGATGCTGAGGATTTCTAGGGGATGGACCACGAGAGGTGGAGAGAGAGAGAGAGAGAGTGGTGGAAAGAGGTGTGGAGTTGGAGGAGGAAAGGGAGGGAGGGTAGGAGAGAGATAAGGAGTAAAGACTATGTTATTACCCGGCATTAGCAACAACCGAAACAACTGCCATTTAAAAAAAAGCTGTATATTTTTTCAGATCCAGAATTTGACTCGAATAAAGACTCCGCATATTTCGGAGGATAATGCGAGAAAATTGAATTTGAAATCTACCGCTAACAAAGTCATCGCAGAAAAGGAATGAAGGCAGAGGTCCTCTCTTCAGTGTCTCTCCCGTTCTCGAACAGACCGGCCTAGGGGTTTTGTAAACGAATCAGAGAAGAGGAGTTTATGTGGGAATGGGGAGGTGAGGTTGAATAGAGGTAAAAAAGGGGGAGGCGTAGAGGGGAGGGGGAGAAAAAGAGGGGCTTATGAGGGAAGCTGAGAGAGAGAGAAGGGGGAGTGAGGGGGAGGAAGAAGGGGGAGAAGACAGAGAGGGTGCGGAATAAGAGGCTTTGGCGGTTGTTCCTAACGCCTCCGGAAAACCGCTCCCTCCTCCCTCGCCTCCTCCCTCCCGCAAAAATCCAAACTTCGCCTCGGTCCCGCCCCCACGCCCTCCTCCCCCCCCCCTCCTCCGTCCCCCCCCTCCCCTTCGCCCTTCACCCTCATTTCCCGCCCCCTCTTCAGCCCCGAGGCCTCAGCGCTCTAAAGTCCTCATTAGTCCAGACCACGTAACCATAACAACGATATTATTACCCTCCCACAGAGTCCAACCCCTCAACACCACGCCAGCCACCACGCCACTTCATCCCCACCCCATCACGACCACAAAAGGCCTCCCTCTTTTTCGTTCCTCCTCTCTTCTCTCGCCATCCCCTTCCCCTTAACCGCCCCCCCACCCCACCCTATCACCCTCCATTCCCATTCCCCGAAGTCGCAAACGAGAAAAAATACTCTAGAGAGGGAATCAGAAGCAGCAACTCTCTCTCTCTCTCTCTAACTCTACCCTCTCTTTCTTTCCTCTCTCTCTCTCTCTCACCATCCAACTCCGTCCTTTGACTTCCGTTTTCATCTTTTCAAACTCTCTCCCTGTTACTTTGCCTTTCGTGCGTTTATTTTTTTACGGTTAGGGGGTTTGCGCAAATGTTGAACGATTGGCGCGATTTTTCCGCGTTTGTTTATATGAGTGTTTCGTCGTATCTCTGATCATTGTCTAGCTTTGGTCAGGTGATACACATTTATCGATAGTTATCGGATAAAATGTAACATTTTCCATGAAAAAACAAATTAAAATTTTTGTCGGCCGGAAACAAATTTGAGATTAATAAGAAAATGTGGATTATATAGAAAATGTACGTTCACTGGATAGACGGAATTACCCGTTAAACTAATACAGCATACTTATTGTAATAGAGAATTCTCGAGCTCACGTTATCCCCTAAAATAAAACTGGCACATTCTCCCTCCTCCTCCAACAAGATGCACATTTCTGCCAGAAAGTAGGCATCCTCAGCGATTATTTAATTGCACCAGGTTCAAATTTTAATTCTTATACGTACTTGAATCTATCTGTAGCCAAAATACTCGTCGGATTACCTCAACTTTTTATGGCATTTGGAAAAAATGTTCTTTCCATTCTTGCATTCTATCGAGTTTTACAAATAAATGAGCGCAACTTGACGCATAATTTATCTTGACGTGACTTTCTCCAATTAATTATGAAAGAGCAAAATATTTTTCCTTGGTTAACTATTTCAGATTAAATTATTACTGAAATTCTGAATCGACTGCGGCATTGTTTAAAAAACGGCGGGAAATGTATTCAAATAAACGAAATCGGCATACATTTGATAGACGTAACGCTGAATGTAATATATTTATGGTTTACAACTGACGCAAGTAAGAAACCAACAGCGAGTATCGCATCATTTAGAGGATATACTTCCGTGCAATTGAGATACAGGACAAAAACTCAACATTCAGTGCGAATGTATCGCTCAGGATAACAAATGCGGGAATCTTGAGTGGCCATGATAAGGACGGCGATCGTAACCTTGACCCAGTTATCGGATGGGGTGGCAGGATGACCGTTGCGGATATTATGCCTTTAATTCCGTGAGTTCGAGCGAGAGGAGCGGAGGTTATAATAGAGAGGGCGGAGACGCGGTCTGAATTTATTCATAATATGTTGGGGCGTTTGCTTGGTTTCGCATTGCTGGCGCCATTCATGACGAGCAAGTGGAAATTCGTCCATTTTTGGTTGAGGCGTCGATCGCCTTGTTTACGTTACCTCTCGTTCAACGACTAAGAAACCCCACATATTCATCTATCTAGATGTGTACGTGCTACCCTGTAATTCGTCGAAATGGTGGGTGTCAGAGGGCACAGTGATCAAAACTGTCCCGCAAAAACCTTTCGCTTGCAGGTTTGACGTTCCTGTTATGATTACTCATTCCAGACCATACAAGCAAACAACTTCTGCTCATTCGTCGGCAGGTGCATTATTTTTATTCCTCGAGGTAAATAATTATCAGAGCATAAAGGCGTTGAATCTCAGTTGCTTCGAAACGGTCTCGACCAGTCGGCAGAATAAACGAGCGAAGTGAGGACATTATCATTAAATATCATGATACTGAATAAACATCGACCGTATATCCATTCTGCTTCATCGGCTTAACACTTTCGTGCATAATTAATCTGTAAAAGAGATAATAATCGAGGAGGAGTTGAAATAAGTATCAAAACAAAGTACGCGCAAGAACTTTCTGGAATCCGAATGAACCGAGGTAGAATAGGTTGTTCCCAGAATTTTCCAAAACTCAATGAATTTTAAGTCTTTATTTGCATTTACTAACAATAACAAAAAGATTAAACCGTTATTTTATAATTTCTATAACCAAAAGAGCTGCAGAAAAATCAATAATTAGTTCGGTTACATAAGAAGTCATGAATGATATACTCGAAAAAGTACAAATTTCAAATAAGCAGCCATTATTTGTCAGTAGCAATAAAGCAATATGATATAGCGCGACATCAAGTTTTTTATCTTCGTGAGAATGAGGCAAGAAATGTTATAAAAATCTTACGAAATGTTAATTTCAATTCATCTTTCATTTGCTATTTGCCAATAGTTGGTATAAAATAACGTATTTATAGACATCCTATCCGGTATCTTCTCTAAGCTGTGACTAGTAATCAATTAAAACTGTCATCGCCTTCAGCAAACTTCTTTGAGTAGGATGCGCAAATAACAGCAAAGTGCAATGGGGAAGTGATTTCAGTCTGCTCAGTACAAAAGCGTATCTCGTCAATGAGTTGCGTATGTCAGCGCTGGAAATCCGTACACATTCCTTAAAAGCACATGTGTATGCATCAAGTAGAAATAGGCGAATTTGAAGACAAAGCGTCAAGAACGGTCAAAATTCGATAAGAACTATTCGACCGCACTCGTAAAAAAATTAATTCATATCACGATAACCTTGCAATCCGTATTAGACTCAAGTGAACGCGCTCGGTAAATATGAATATTGATGCCAAGACACTTTCACAATTTCCAAAGCCAAAGTAAACGATAACATTAAGTAGAAACAATAAGTCCAAAAAAGGACTAATGCAGGCTGGTTTCCCAAAGTTGACGTCCCGGATATATACTTATACTTATATTGACAGGAAATTTTTAAGTATGTGTTAGACATTCGAAGGAATTCTCATACCATAAATACCATTTGTATGCTCAAGCCGAGTTCGGTAATATCCATCTCCATGACAACAATCCGATAAAATGCGATTTAAAACGCAAAAACGCTGTTTTTGTAGAAATTCAAGAAAATATGATCAATTATCGAAATTATGTAATAAGAATGTAAATCTTCATCCTTTTCCCTTTAGAACAGTACAAACCTCGCTCCGATATTACAATTATAAGATATTTTAAAGTATTAAAGAAAACATCTATGCACGATGGATTTGAGATTTCCTATGCACAACAAATAGGGAAAAAACGTTCCTGGACTCGAAACCGGGAATTAAATCTTCGGCAAATAAAATATAGCCTGGAGATGGGCTGGCAAAACGAGCCTCATACCAAGTTTCATGAAAATCTGTCCAATGGTGCAAAAGTTGTAAGTAGGGGACACATACACACAGGACCAATTCATAAGGCTGTTTCCTTTGGAAACCAGCCTAATAAATCATTATATATAGTAGGAGCGGCCAAACCGCGGCTCGCGAGCCGCATGCGGCTCTTTTAAAATTCCATTCAGAGGCGTGTCAACGATTTTCACTACAGAACACAATGACGTAGTGTGACTTTAGACGTGTTGGGGATGCCTACCAGGCAGACATTATATCTGGATTGCGTCGGATACAGGTTGTGTTTTTTGTTCGTAAATTTATGAGCACAGAACAGCTAAAGATTATTGTATGCGGTTCCGGGGTTAAGTAAGTTAGGCCACCCCTAATATATAGCATCCATTTTGTGATTCCAGTACGTTACACTAAAAATACAATATTACGCCATACAAGGGTAAATACGTATTATTCATTTTGCATACTGTCTTGCAACTCTAGCGTACCAAAAAGCTCTCAAGTTCAACTAAACGAATATAATATTCAGCGAAATGATGATGATCACTGAGCAAACAAAACTTGATCCAAGTGGAACCACTTTGCCTATAAATGGACGCTCCGATATGCAAGTGGGTTATCGAGATAGCTATCCTAGTTTTATATAAGCAAACGACGAGCGTGGCACACCCTCAACATCGCATCGGATCGAGTTTGTTATTGCTACGTACGACTCCATGCATCCTCCCTCCCAATCCCCTCATCCATACCCCGCGCGTCTTCCCCTGCGCCATCTCTCCTCCCCGTCTTCTCCCCTCCCCCTTCAGGAAGTCCTCAAAATTCCCCTTTCCTCCTACACCCAGCATTGTTCTCCCCTTCCCCTGCACTACATATCTCCTCCATCTCTCGCCTGCACCTCCTCCTCCACTCGCCCAGTTATTTCCTCCCTCCCCCTTTTCGCCGTCAGCCGGTGATAACCGAGGCGGTGAAATACATGTTCGCCCCCTCCATCAGCCCCCCCATCTCTCCAACCCACCCCCTCCTCTCGAACGCTCTCGTGTCCACTCCATAGTGTCAGAGAGCCAGCATCCACAGACCTCTCAGCTGCCAACCGCAAATCCCTCCCCGCGCGCCCCTACTCATGCCGCACCGACACTCCCCGGCCACGATGCACTCCGTTCCCTCCAATCCCTCCTCCTCCTTCCCACAAAAACCACCCCTACTCTCTCTCTCTCTCCCACTCATAACGAAGCATCGCCGAAACCTCTGAATCATGGAGTCGCTATGAGAGATTTCTTCTCCCTCTCTCTCTTCCTGCCCCACCCCAAAAAAACATCCCCACCCAATCTCCTACCTCTGTCGATAGCAGAGACCCTTAGTGCTCTCTCCCTTCCTCTTCCCTCGCATTCTTGCCAGTGACGTTTATTCGCTCGCTAAAAGAGTTCCACAGACACCGAAATTAGAGATCCGGGAGACTATTCCCTCCGTCTCTCCTCCTCCTCGCCAAACCTTCCTCTTTCACTCCCCGCGGTGGCAGAAAGTGCTATATGGGACCACGGGAGCAAGGAGGGCGGGCTGGGCGGGTGGGAGAAGGTGAGGGAGAGAGAGGCTGTAGGTGAGATAGGAGGCTGCGAAGTTTGGAAGGGTTTACAAGGGCCTTGCCCTCTTTCAGGAGTGAGAGAGAGGAGAGGAAAAGAGAGAAGAAAGACAGCGACTTCGGAAGAAATAGAGAGATGGAGAAAGAGAAAGAGATTGGATTTAAGGGTGGAACTGGAGATAAAAGGGAAAACAGAATGTGCAAAAGTGGAGATAGAAAGTGGGAAAGGGAGTAAAGATTGGTGGCGGAGAGAGATGGAGGATGATGAGAAAGATGGATACAAGGTAGATGGACGGAGTGAAGTTGGAAAGGAGAAGAGATTGGAAGAAATGGAGGAAGATGGAAGAAGGGAGATTGAAGGAGGCTGAAAGATACAGGATGAGGAAAAGGGTGGAGGGAATGTTGGTGGAGTGAGGGAAGGTGGGAGTAGAGTTTGAAAGGCAGAAAATGTGGAGGATGGAGAGGAAATTGAAGGAGACGGAGAGGGACGAAGAGAAAGGGAGAGAATGCTCATGGAAGGAGAAGAGATTGGAAGAGGCGGTGAAAATGGAGGAAAGAGTTGATAGAATGGAGGTTGGAGGAAGAGGAGAGAGATGGAGTGTGGTGAAAGGTGGAGAATATGTTGATGAAGGAGCGGAGTTGGAAGGGAGAAGAGATTGGAAAAGAAGACGACTAAAGAAGTTGGATGAAGGAATTGGGAGATGGAGATTGGAGGAAGAGAGAGACGGAGGAAGAGGGGGAGAGAGATGGAGGACGAAGAGAAAGGCGGAAGAATTTTGATGGAAGGAGTGAAGTTGGAAGGGAGAAGATATTGAAAAAGAAGGCAAATAGAGAAGTTGGATTGAGTTGGGAGATAATGTAGATTGGAGGAAGAGGCGGAGTTAGAAAGAGGAAGAGGAGAACGGAGGAAAGAATGTTGATGGAAGGAGTGAGATAGGAAGAGAGAGATGGTAGTGGGAGCGGAGACTGAAGGAGGTAGAGACGGAGGATGTGGGGAAAGGAGGGGATTTTCATGGCGGGAATATGAGTAGAAGAGAGTGCGGAGAGAGAGGGTGGAGCTAAAAAAGGAGGCAGAAAAGCGAACAGGGATTTATGGAAGAGAGGAGGGAGGTGGCAACCTTTGGAGGGAGAGGAGGCATTCGATGGCTTCCCACAGTACCACCCTTGCTTGACTCCCTCCCTCCCTACTACCCTTCAAACTCATCACCCTCTCTCTCTCTCTCCTCTCAATTCCAACCGCCCCCACTTTTCCTCCCCCCCCTCTCTCTCTCTCTCAAAACCTCTCGAGAAAGCCGCCAACGGTCGTGCGGGAAACTAATTGATATGGCACAGAGAGAGAGAGCGAGAGCGTAGTGGAGACGGAGTGATATTAATTCAAAGCTTCAGAGGGTAATTGGCTCCCTACCCACTTCCCGGCCTTCCATGCAGCTTCGCCTCGCTCCTCTCCTCCGGCTCTCAGCCCACCACCTCGCCCACCACCCACTCAGCTTCAGCAACGCTCTTTCCCTCTCACACACACACACTATTCCTCTCTCTCTTTCACACAGAAACACACGCCTATAAAAATATACATACTTCCATATATATACATACAGGCAAGCATAAATTCATACGTGCACATAAAAATGTGTGTGTGTATAAATAAATAAATAAATATATATATATATATATATATATATATATATATATATATATATATATATATATACACGCGCACACAGAGTAAACTTTCGATTAACAGAATATAGAATAACAGGAATTTTCAAAACTCATAACTCGAAAGTTTTACACAGCATCACTTGCGTCAACTTTCCTCTTCCTCTCCATCTCTTTTTTCACGAATTCTATATTTTTCCTTTCTGATCTCTCTTCACGATTCCCTTCCTTTCAGGGAGAGAAACAGAGTCGAGCTTCGATAAGACTGAATGAGTTCGACTTATGGAAACCCCAAGTCACAGAATTTTATATTTTAACGTATGTAGGAATACGAACGAGGAAAAAAATTTCCATTTTGAATAATGTAAAAATCGAATAATAGACGTTCGAGCCGCCGAGGTTCCACCGTATGTAAAAGACGTTCGTAGCAAGCACGATCAATTTCGATAATATTGTGGAAATTAGCGAAAATAAATACGCTACCCTTATCTTCTGTGTGTTCCCAACCTTATTATAGAGTTCTACAAGGCATCGGCCTATATCCTTTTCGTTTTCTGCTTTCCTAATTCCCTTCCCCGTCTCTCCTTCATTACAACCATTTTCTCACCCCCCTCTCTCTCTCTTTCGATCCCTCCCCTCTCGTTTTACGATCTCCTTTTTGATCTCTTTCGTCAACGAATTTTGACTCCGCCGGAAAATAATATTGACATGAGCATCAAGGAAGATTTCCACTTTTGGTGATTTAATGCGTGTTCCATAAGACTTGCCTGTGATTTATAAGAGGAAACTAAGGAGAAAGATGCTGACTCCGCCGTAGAGAATGAAAAGGAGAGGGAATTAGGAGTGAGTGGAGAATGGACGATATGAAAGGAGTAGGAGAAGGGTATAATTGGAAGTTGGCAGAGAATGACGGGGCTATTACACACGCGCAACTGCATTCTTATAAAGGTGATCACATTTTATACACAAATTTCAGTGGAATTTTAATAAAGAAACATGCATCGAGAGACAAATAGAACACGAAAGTAAGTGATTCAAATTATTAAATATGCTATACTTATACACGCTATCATGGTTATACACGGTTAAATATATGTGGCACTTAATTACCCAACACGTACACGAGATCATGGATTGGGCGCGCCCCGCATTTTACGCATGCATTTGACGTGAGGAACATCATCGCTTACACGAACACGTAATTTTTCCATAAGGTATTAAATTTGTGCAATTAGGCTTTGGCAAACGCAGCCATTACCAAGAAAGAGACAACTATATTTTTATAGTTGAATATATAACGATCCAAGAGTTGTGCACATGATTTTCATCATGTTTTAACTTCCTCTGTGATCCCCGTTCTATATTATATCTAAAAAAAACATTAGAAAATAGTTTTTAAAAGTCGCAATTTCTCGTATCTCTTCATTTGCCCTGGAGCAAAAATGAGGGCGTTGGAACAGTTCTCATTCAGTCAAATCCAAATAAATTTTGATTACGATAGATACTCAACTTTCGTCGCAAAGGGAGATATTTTTTCCCGCCTCCCGTGCATTATCTGCAATCAAAATATAGTTTCAAGGGCTCTTCACACAACTAGCAGCAATTCTTACTGAAATCCTCTCTCTTCGTTATATAACCTACGTTCACTTGAAGGTACATATAATGTTTAAGATTAATGGAGATCTCCGGAGGTGCTCCCGGCCCGCTGATATCTCTGGCCATTCCTGATCGCAAAGCACATTATACGTAGCCCATAAAGTCAAGTGACAAATCACCGAACGCCATTCTGCATAACTACGCAACTGCAGTATTTCAGCTTGGAGCTGTGCTGTTGACTTTGGTCTCAGTCAATCCATTCTTCTCCTTCGAAATAATTCAAAGCGCTACCTCCAGCAGGCGACCTTCGAAGCGAAGAGATATTAATTGTTCCACCACGCATTTTAGTCGTCAGCGATTGCTGCGCCAATTTGCGATGCACTGGCAATGACATCTACGGTTACATCAATCGATATGTGATTGGACGCTTCCTCGATCAGGAACAAGGCAAAATATAAAATAAATGTATCATTGGTGACCCTTAAATGCCTATTAAAATCTAAAAAAAAAACTTTATTACCCACTACGTGCTCATTCCAACAAGCAAGACTCTCTATTTCCTTGGACTTGTAATTTTGCAAGATCATTGCTTCGTTCCTTAATATCCACACACTATCCCGATTTTACTGGACTTGACCAAACCAATAATTTCAAGTATTCTAAGTCCCGGCAGGATTAGCCTCCAATTGCTTGTTTAAATTTCTCACTTGGAAATATTTCTATTGCCCAAAGACGATTGGGATTATTAATTCTTGCAATGACGCAGTGGCGTAGCTAGGTTTTCCTTCGCCGGAGGGCAAGTCACGGAGATGCGCCCCCCATCCCTTTGCTCCGTGTACAATTTCCAGACAAATTTAATGTGGGGAATGTGATGGAAACCCAAGCATACTACACTAGCGTTTTAATCCCGCATATATTACAATATTACTAGCGTAATTTGTCGGTCAATATGACGGGTAAGCGTGGATTAAGTATTAAATTTAACACCCTTCCCATTCTTCCTCCTTTTCTCTTTTCCTCTCTCCAATCCTCCTCCCTCCCATTCTCCCTTCCTAGTCTCAATCTAGCCCTAATAAAGAACATTATCTATCTATATCTCCCTTTTTCTCTGTCTCCCTCCCTCTCCCTTCCTCTCTCTCTCACCCTCTCTCCTTTCTTTATTCCTCTATCTCATTCTCTCTCACGTATTAAAATATTCAAAGTACGCTTACCATACGGATATAGATTAAGGGTTGAAAGGACAATACAATCTCGAGGTTTAACAATGACATGGTCGGCAAGGCACCATATCGTTAAAAAGGTTAAATTATTCCAATAAATATGATTTAAACGTAGAACTTGAGCGATTTTGAATCGTAGGCAAAATGTGACGATAAGAATAAGAAACAATATCCATTTTTGTTTGAAACGGTTCAGATCCGAAGATCGTTGTTCAATTTTTTCTAATTTTAATTTGAAAAAGAGTGAAAGCCTGTAAGTCGAATAAAATCAATTTTTACGTTTTATCTTATGGGAAAAAGAAATTATCTAGTGGAGTCGAGTTCGGGTCTTTTTGAGGGTTTTATATCGTAAATGGCTTTTACTGTAAGAGGGAAACATTCCTACCAAATTTCAGTTTTCTACCTAGCCGGAAAGTTTGTTAAAATAGCATTGGAGTCAATCGTAATTAGTTCTCGAATCCCCCGGTCTTTTATAAATCCTTTTTAAAAGCGGCGCAACAGTCGAGCGCGAGGGACAAACGTAGCTTATTATATAAAGAGATTACTGTTTATAAACAGAAACGTTAATTTTCGGTCCATGAGTTTGCGCCCCTTCAGCCGTGCGCCTCTGCAATGGAGCCTACGACAGTATATAGGTATATACTTTGGAATTCACAAGATGTGTGTGAGGAATAAGGCCCACAAAGTTATGATATTACAAATAAGCTACAAGGTTAAAAACAATTAAAAAACGGAAGGAAGTAAATAATTATCGTAGTTATTGCATACCGCGGAAGGAAGCAATGTCCCAACAAGAAATTAAAAAAATGCAAATTATCAAATTCCCTTAGTTAAATCATTAAAATCCAAAACGTTAAAAGAGCTCATTATGAAGAAGTAAAACAAAATTTCTAAAAAATTTATCGACTGAAATAGTATGAAAAAACAATCTGAACAGAAGGAAGCCTCGGTGAAAGGCAGGTGGATTTAAAAAAAAACAAACAAAACACAACACGCGTTGACGAGATGAGACCCTTACCGTTCGTTTTAAATGAGGTAGGCACTTAAAAAACACGGAGTGAGCATTCGTCGTACGAGGAACGAAAAAAATTTGAAATGCTACGAAAGCCAAACGCCCTCTTCGCGGAACTCTCATTCGCCCGCGTTAATAATATCATCGCAATCAGACAAGAGATAAATTTATATAATATTGCAACTACACGTAATCGGTTACATACATATTATTAAGTTTCATTTAAACATTTCCCGAAGCGACAGAAACTTAAAAAAAAAGAAAAAGAAATTTTCTGATAAATAAAAAGACCAAAAAACAAATGCCGCGTATACGTCAAGCATTTGTTTCTCCTATTTTGAATGGACGTGTCACATTAATTAAAGGTACGTTTTGTAATTGGATTTTCTAAAAACAACATCATTAAGTTTTGATCCGTAGATGCGATTCGCAAAAAACGTGTAACGTGTCCACGAATCACTTAATTCGTTCGTCATTTGTCATTTGCTTTGCCGAATTCCTCTTCTGGTAACCATCATTAAAAAACAACTGAAAAGTTATGCATTCTCGATATGCTCCACGACAAATATCCAATCACTAATAACTGCATTTAAAACTTATTTAACATTTGAAATAAACTAGTGACAATTTAAAAAGGAATTTTTATAAACAGCCTTTTCATAGATAACTATTGTAAGTGCCTGCCAAAAATTAATTTCCAGAGTAAAATCCTAATTTACTCTCTCGTACGTATATTAGAACTGAGACAACAATAGGAGCTCGAGATTTGACAATAACATGGTTGCCAAGGTAGCATACGATAAAAAGGCAATTTATTTCCAAAACACTTGATTTAAAAGATAAATCTGAACTATTTCGAATTGATGGTAAAGTTCGACGATAAGAATAAAAAACTTGGTTCATTCTTCTTTAAAACAGTCCCGGTCCGAAGATCGATGTCCAATTTTTTCTAATTTTTAATTTGCGAGAGAATGAAAGCCCGCTCGTCGAAAATTCGACTTAAACGTGTTATATTACGGGAAACAGAAATAATATCCTCGAGTCTAACCCAAGTCTCTTTATGGGCTTTTTTCGTCATATACTTTTAAGGCGTGATTGAAACATTCCTTCCAAATTTCAATAATCTACATAAACGGGAAGTTTTTTAAAAACGGGTTAAAAAGCGTCGCACACAAAGTGACAGAATAAGCGTTTTATATTGAGGGATGCCTATAATAATAGTTATTTATTTTGAATTGTTATCTATAGTAACGGGCTTGAGTACCTCCATATACCTATTATACATACCGATATATGAGAGTGTGGTTAACACAAAATATTCATTTCAATTATACATACATATATATATATATATATATATGTTTATAATTTGTATTTTAAATTTTTTGTGTTTACGGATGAAACGAACAACTCCTAGAAGAGGCGCTTCCGCCACGGCGCATGCGCAGTCTGAAATTTGAATCATATGCGCGACAAGAATACATGACGCCGGTGAGCATAATAAAAAAATCTGATTTGGCCACCACATCACTTTCTCCATATCTGTAATATTTCTCATAATTCCAAATAGGTTACATAATAATAAATATTTTAAGAAACTGCGAGAAAATTTTAGACTTTACAAAGAACAGAAATAACCTCAAACCGTAGCCTTCTGTGCATATAGCCAAAAATCTGCAAAAATTAAGAAAAGAAAAAGGAGCGTTACTAAGACGTAACTAAGCGTCAATTGTTAACAATAGTCGTCGGTAGGTGGCGTGGTGATGGCAGCTAAAAATATAAGATAGCTCTTAAACAATGCATTATATGGAAAAATGTTTCAAACCATGGTTGTAGAAAAGTAAATTTCCTACAACCTTTATTCAAATATATTTTTACATTCATCAAATATTAAAGCAAATATCTCAAAATAACGGATATGAGACAAGAGTAAACACCCACTTCCGGTAGACCGATCTTTACCAAAAACTAATCAGTTCTGGTGAGTTTTATAAAAATGTGAAATATAAAATTTTGCGTTGACTTGATAAATAGTTTTTGAGTTAGAGTACCCACAAAAAGTTATCACATACATACATACATAAATACACACACACACGCACACACACACACAGATATCATCGAGAAAATGGTCAAACCTGTTCAGGGGACCTCAAAAACGTGTATTTCCGTTGAAATCTCGAAGTCTGTTTTTTTCATGAACACAATTCTTTCCCCTATACTACGTGTATGGAGCAAGTAAAAAGTCATAAAAATGCCAGAATTTGGAGAAAATCCTAGCTAACGACTAGTTTAAATTCTAAAAGCCTCCGTATTACTCGCGAGGTTGAAGAGACCGCAGGGAAGTTTACTTAAAAGGTTAAGATGACTGGAGAGAGAGAGAGAAGGAGAATACGAAAGGAGCAAGGAGAAAGATGGAGAGATACCGAGAGAAAAAGAGAGGGAGGGGGGGATCCGTGGGAGGAGCATAAGAGTTGATTGATGACTACTTGCGAGCTGCTGTGGCCCCCGTAGCACCTAATCGAAAGTAAGAGAGAGAGAGATGGGAAGAGAAGGAGAGAAAGGAAGGACAGAGAAGGGAGGGGACAGCCCCGGCCCCTGTGTTGGCCGCTGGAATGGATCGTGAAAAAGGGGCGGAGGAGATATCCAGTGACATAAGAAACTAGCCGTGATTTACGGGCACGGAAAGGTCTAGACTGGAAGTGGAGATACGTGAGGGAGGGGGGGGGGGGAGAAAATGCAAGGAAAGAGAAGCAGTCAAATGGGGGAAGGGTTTAGAATGGACCCAGGAACAACTAGTAGAGGAGATAAAGAGGGAATTGGGAGATGGAAGCAGGCGAGAGCTACGGAAAAGGTAAGAAAAACATTTGGAAAACGGTTATGTCATTAAAACAACTTTTTAATTAAATATATCTCAATATGGCCTCCCCTTACCAATGTGATGTTGAAAGAAAAGTTCACACCATCGGTGGGATTTTCTAAATTTTTCGTTAAACTAGCCACCTCGCGAAAGCGTGATATTTACGAAGTCAGACGCATATATTTAAAACAAATTAAAAGATACTATAATTTGACAAGAACTTGAGGGGCGCGCTGGGAGTAATATAACTAGCAATTATGATTTTTTTTTAAATTAGAGAAGCAGTAATAAAAAAGGACACACTGAATCTAACAAATAAACCATATACCATATATATGTCACATAAAAGCAGGCTTCGTTTTTGTCGAAGCTTTCTTAACCATCCGCGACGCGTCGCTTAAAACACAAATACGTATAAATAGCAAACAATCGCGGCTAATGCAATAGTTCGAACCATTTTAATCGGAGAGGAGTTTTCCTGAACTAATAATATACATGCAACCCATTTATGAAACCATTTACCCAGCTATTAAATTAACTAACAAACTATGCAATTTATAAAACTATTTACTGAGAAACTACAATAATCCAAAAGGTTGACTAGCCAGAAATACACAAATTTACTGAGGAAACGTCCAACCGAAGTATATTTTGCATGCGAAAACAAAAGAACAATTCGCAGTCAAGTTAAAGCTGGCACTTAGACACAAGACTCAAAATGGCATAGGTATACGCATTTTAGCTAAAAACAAACCAATATCAAATATTTTCATCTCCACGATACTCCGTGATTGTTTCGCGCGCTCTGCCTCTTACACCAACTGGGAGCAGAACGAAAGTAACGAAGGGGCGCAGTTTTTTTTAATTGGCGAGCCGCAAGCGGCCAGCATTCGCGACAAGAGATAGGAAGCGCTTCGAGTTGTATGTTCTAGGAGAAAGAGAAAGGCTACGGCTTTAAGATAGGAGATATGGGAGGAGTCGGGGGAGTGACCCTTAAAACAGACATAAAATGAAGAAAATGGCGAAGGCGGAGCAAAGGGGGGGATGGGGTAGGATGTACGGTTGTGTAGTTGATGGGAAGGGTGGGGAGGGATTAATATGAGCGGGAGAGGAGAGAATGGAGGGCGGGAGTGGTAATCGCGCCGTGATGGAGGCGGCGGCGGGAGAGCCCGAGTTCGCTTTTCTTTCTTTTTTTTTCATTCCATGCCTGCGGGTAGTCTCCGTTTCTGCTTCTGCTGCTTCGCTCTCATTAGCCATCGCAAAGAGAGAGAGGGAGAGAGAAGATAGAGAGAGAAAGAAGAGGGAAGAGAGTAAGAGAAAGGAACGGCCTAGGCATTGAGGGCGAATCGAGATTTCGGAATGGCTGGAATGAATGGTAACGAAAAATAAGGCCCGAATAGGATGTGGTCCAAATTTATACACGTACAAGAAGGGAAATAAGTGGCATTGCTCGTTAACTCAATAACATTCTCGTGAAATAAGCTGGTTGATATTTCATATTAAATGGTTATAAAAATATCTTCGTAAATAATTAATAACAAAATGTTTCTTTTTTCTCTGTGTAATCTGCATTTATCGCTGATCTACCTGCGTTCCCAAATATAATTCACCGGCACGTTTCGGTTGCAATTCTCTTTTATCGGTAACAATGCGCTAAAAGTTCATATTTATGCAAGGTTAGATTTCCCTCAGAACGGCATGATTAAAACACAAAATAAACATTCGTCCCAACATGCGCTGCACATTCGCATGGTTGTAGTTTACACATAAATGTCACTGTATTTTATTTAAAAATATCTAGGCGGTATCTAAGCGTAAAACGGGATACATTATAATGCCAGTGGAATCTATGCAATTATTTAGAGACATTTAGTTAATGGGGTATTTTAATGTCATAAAGTCCTCTAAATGGATTAAATTTGATCAAAAAGATGAGTTTATAACCGGATATCTTACTCGATTAAAAAAATAAACCACGAAATAGGTTGAAACCGCAAGTAATTTATTAAAAAACCAGTGTACTTTTTACATCAGGTATGAAAGAGGTTGCTTTTTTATCTTCGCTACCTACTTTCACGCATGCAAAATGAAATAAGCAAGGCAATGAAAAACTCCCGACCGAAAATATAATACTGTCATTTCTAGGGCTAAATTAATCCCTAAGTAATTAGCATCGTCGAAAATTGCCCGGTAGGAAGGCTCCAAGGGTTTCATTCTAAAACTACTTGGCAGATTTATAGCTTTCCGTTATTCAAACGGTTTCCTCTCAATGCGATAAATCTCAACTCTCGAGACGAAAAATTCGGCGCAAATGGGGGTGAAGGAAACGGAAACCTCATTGAAGGCATGGTTTAGCGATTAATTAGAGGAAAGACGTCACCGTCTCCACGCGAAGGATCCCCTCCCTCCCTGTGTAAATGTCGATGGGAATGTTCGGAATAATATTAAGGGAAATTAATTGCGGAGACGATCCTTCCGATAGTTCCCCTTTTCACCCCGGGGACGTTATCTCGTTGCGAAAGCGGGCCCCATCCCCTTACTCTCTCTTTCTGTCTGTCTGTCTCGCTCTCTAACTCTCTCGCGACGCCCTCTAACGTAGTCGGCTTTCGGTGGAACGACGCAAAATGCCGCCGAGACACAAGGAGGGCAAACGAATCAAACTCCGCCGAGATTTCTCCGACGCGTTTTTCTCGGCGGATTTTACGCGTCAAAAGACGCCTTTCCCAGGCAAATTTTCCGCATTGATCACTTGAAAAAAAGTAGCCTTCTCCAATGTTCTTTGAAAGAGTATGAGATAACCAGACAGAGCAGCCGTCATCAGTAGTGATATACCAACGGTAAACATTAGATTTTTTTAGAATCTAACTACGGCGAATCAGCACTGGCGAAGGCTGCTTCGCGGCAAAATGCATATCCGGTTCTCCAAACATTTTTATGGCTAGTGGAGAAATCAAGTTTTTCAGTCCGACTTCAGCCGTGAGGTAAGCTCGATAATTCTTTCTCGAACTGCAAAGACCTTTTGGTAGATACCCGCGATTCGGGAAACTCAAACAAATAAACTGCACAGGTGAAAACGAAGTATACAGATGGATCTTCCACAACTCGAGCGTCTTTAACTCGAATTTTCCATAACTCGATGTGAATGAATTTTACCGGGCAAAATCCCTATGAAAAAAGCCTATATCCGCAAGTCGAATTTTCTACACCTCGAATATTTTTTTGTTTTTTCTCGAAGTTCGACTTATGGAAGTTCCACTATATATCAGTGGGACTGAAAGAAATACAGAGGAACGAAAACGTAGGAGGAGAAGTGCGGTACAGATACTTAGAGCCATAGAAAATAAGACGTTTGAAGTGGAGATGGGATCGTTGTATGGGAAAAAAGAGGAAGGAGGAATATTGACAGAGAGAGGGAGAGACCGACGCGAGAATTAGAGGGAGGGAGTGAGAGGGAGAGAGAAAAGGAGATAGAAGAGGAAGTGGAAGAGATAACGTGGGAGGAAAGACGAGGCGGAGAGAGGATTGAAGAGAGAGAGAGAAGGGTTTTGTTAGATTATGGAAAGAAACATCCCGGGCCCTATTACCCTTCTACTTTCGACCCTGCCTTTCCCTCTTCTCCCTCCCCACCCCATACCTCCGCTCCCCATGGTGATTAATGAGCGGATTATTCAATTATAATGGCGAAGGAGCTTCAGCCGCTCCTTTTGAAGCCTCTACGGCGCTACCTTGAGGGGCGAGGAGGAAGGAGGGAGGAAGGAGGAAGGGAGGTGAACTGGCAGAGGAGGAGGAGTTGAAAGGGAAAGAATAATGAGTGAAGATTCGAAGGGAGGAAGTGAAGAGGGTGGGAGGGGAAGGAGAAAGAAATAGAGAGAGAGATGGAGATCGAGGGAAGTGAATGTATAAGGGCAGGGGGAGAAAGGATTGCATGGGAAAGGGGATGGAAAATTAAGCGGGGAGTGAAAGAGAAATGGAGGAATGGTAATGAAAATATGGAAGAATAGGGGATAATAGAAGATTGATGAAATGAGAATGGAACAGAGGAAATACGGTGAGCCGAGAGCGCCAAGAGGGAAATGGAAAATTGCAGAGCGAAATAGAGGGATGGTAGAACAGGAAATCGGGGATTAATTGCTGTAGTTTTTCAATCCTTCAGATTGGTTACTGCAACCTTCTATCTTTTAACCCATTCCGTATGGGGGTGTTCAAAATCCTGCGCTTCCTAAAATTTATGGATGATAGTATCACTTGTTTAATGTACATTTTCCAACTTAAGATTTTCCTGGCCTCCTCATTTTACCCTGTAATTTGCCTTCGATCATCGATTTTAAAATACCATCTTGTCTTTGCCCGTTCCTCTTCCATGTTGCTCTTCTATCGCTAATATACTCACAAGAATTCTCTCTCAGATTCTTTCAAAGATTACCATTCTAGTGTTTCTAGAATTTCCGCTTAGCTTTACAAGTTTTTCGAAAGCCTCTATTTTCCTCCCTTCGATCGCTCCAATAATTCACGTTCCTAATCCATACAAGACTACATTCCAAACAATGAAATTCTTCCATGTATTTTTAATGGCCGTATTTTTCTTAAGAAATGCTTCCTTTTTACTTCCTCCAAATTTTATATTCATCTTTTTTTATAATACTAGCAAAATAAATTTATAAACTTTTTATTATTCCCTTAATTAATATTCATTGTTCTATTGAGGTGTTGAGAAAATAGCCTAACTTTGGATGGTTTTTTGGTGCTCATAAATGGATATTATTATTTCCATTTCTTGTAGCATTCCTAGTAATTCTCCTTATCTCTGCATATCAATAATTAAAGAAAAGTCATCGGAAAAGCGAAGAACAGTCATGTTCTCATCGATTTCTTTAATCCCTATATTCACGTTCTATCTCAATTCTTCCGTGAAAGAGGGGGGCGGCAAAAAGGAATGGATGAAAGGATGGTAGAAACGGGGAGATGATGAAAGGATCCTGGAAGAGTGGATGAGGGAGGGAAGAGGATTCAGCTCCGGTTCGAGCTTCCTCTTTATTGTCATTCAGGATATATCCTAACGAGAGACTCCACGGAATCGCGGAATTCGAAAGCGAAGCTCGATGATCTTATGAAAGATATTTTGGGAGCGCTGAAGCGTAAATATTAGCAATAATTGAATTAGAGGCAGCCTGGTATAACTTCAATTTAAAAAAAATAACTTTTCAGTGCGACTTGCGTACCGATATGAATTGCGATTAATCCATCCAACATCTATCGTGACATTTAAATGTTATACTCTCGCTATATTAAACACCTGTTTCGAGGCAGCTGATATAAATATATCAAAACGGTTTAAAGAAAGGATTTCTAAATCACTGGATATTTCCCTATGTAGACTTCATTACTAGTTTCCAAAATATTTCCGCGTAAGAAATAGTGCCAAGAGTAAAAGTTTCGGCGAAGCATTCATCAACTTCGTAGCATGACCTAAAATACTAATCACATCTATATAAATGCAATTGAATGGATAAGCGGAAGTACTACGCTTACGTTTTTTTACATAAAATAGTTGACCCAATGTAACCGAAGAACTGAAATTACGTTTGAGACCACCAACTTAATACCATAGGAGTAGTGAAAATACGGCTGAGAAAAGATAAAAACTTTTTAAAGATCTACTATCAATGAATCCTAATGGGTGAAGGCTGCTTTTTAGCCGAATGCACAGCTGATATTGCTAACCTTTTTATGGCTATTAGAGGCACATACTGCGTCAATTGATTTTTTGTTACAAGGCGAGCTCGATAGTTCTCTGTTTAATTCCTTTTCTTTTGCTTGAAGTTAAGTGACTTGAATTTTCTAGAGCACGAATTGTCTTTCCTCGAGTTTCGAGCTATGTTGTTCGGATATGTATATTGGTATAAATTTTTTATATCAAAGTAGTACCTCGCTTATGTCATAACAGTTAAGCGAAGTTTAATAACATTTACAATCAAATCGAATTGAGGTAATCTATAATTTTAACTGCTGTCAGATACAAAGAGCATTTGTTACAGCGTGCGTAATTTTGCATTTATAAAAATGGAATGTTAGTTGTAAAAAATACAGGTGATGTTTATGAGAAAATTTAAAAGAAATAAATACACTACACTGCCTATTAAACGGATTGTGATTAACAGGAATTTTTAAAAGTTACACTTTTAATTTTTTATATTAAAATATGCAGAGCGTTATTTACTTGTTATATTCCTATCTAAGGTGTTCATAACTTGGGCAGAAATCATTTTAACTAATACCTTACTTTTATTTGAATATATTCATTATTATAATAACATGCATACAGTTTCTTTCGCTTGTGTGCACTACTGCAATTTCAAGTATACAAATTTACATCCGATTAACCGGAATAAGGCTCTGCCACCAGACATCCGACAAATCGGGAGTCCGCCGCATTGTGATAACACAGCACTACATTCTTCTCCTCGCCTCTATCTCTCTCTCTTTTTCCCTTACCCCCACCACATTCCCTCCTCCCCCCACCCCCCTTCCCTTGGCAACCCACGACCGTGTTTCCCGTTTCCAATCGAGTAGCGACGGACAGGAGGCGGCGAAGGAACTAGGAAGGGGAGTGAGGGGGAGGGAGGGGGGGAGGTGGTGGGAAGGGTTGGAGGGAGGGCATTCGCATCGCAAGGGGTCGCGGGTTCGAAAAAATAGGAAAGGGAGAAAGGGAAGGGTGGGGATGCGGAATAGGGAGAGGCGTAGTTACCGATTGGTCACGGGGGTTTCCCCCCCGCTGGAAATTGCCTCCCCAATGATTGATGCCCTTCTCGGGTCATCATGCGGACACTCGCTCCCACCGCCCGACAACACGGTGCGGTGACCTTAACACGCGACGCATACATATATTCATTCGTCCAACGGGAAAAACATTCGCCCCATGCTCCTGGAGTTCGCTCCGTGTTTGCTCTAAGGCGCAGCTCACATCCTTGCGCGGCAAACGCCGTGGAAAAAGAACAGGAAGGAGTTTACTGCTGCGGCCATTAGGTTCGAAGCGCCCTCTCTGCCCCCACCTTCAAACTCCTGCTGCTATCTATTTCCCTCCCATTCTTCTCCATTCCTCGTTCTCCCATCCGCCTCAGCTTTCTTTCTGCTCCTCCCCTAACTCCTATCCCTCGCCATATTTTAGACTACTTTCCAGAATGGAAATAGTCTTATAGATGTGTCTGTCTGTCCGTCCCCCCCTATCAACTTTTGAACCAATACACCGATTTTCATGACACTTGGTGGAAAACTCCTGCTACTGGAGTCCAGCTCCCGAGGATTGTTTTTGTTGCGAAGATTGCAAGTCCCGGGTTCGGGATTTTGATTTACATGGAAAATCTGGAATCCATCGTGCAGGATAATTTTCTCTTGCACATTCAAATATCTTAGAATTGTTATATCGGTACGGGATTTGTACTGTTCTCTGAGGAAAGGAATGAAGATTCTAATTTTTATCGTAGAATTTTGCTTATCGATCGGATTTCTTCGAATCTTGTGTAAATACTATCGTTTTTGCAGTTTTTATCAGTCATTACTAGAGAGTTGCCATAGCAATGACTATTGTTGGTCTCGGATTCGGTATATTCTAAGACACACGTGCGTGATTGATTTAATATTCCATTCGAATATGTTTGTAATATTTTATAATGCTAAATTATGAAATTTGGGAACACAAAGAGCAGCATATCCGCGGTGATTTTAAAGCTAATAAAGCCAATACGTATATTAAAAAACTGTTTCAATGGAAAGTAGGCATCATAAGTTCCGTTTGGATCATCTGGTTTTCTCTCCTTTCTGCTAATTTTAAAAAACTTTTTCATAACATACGATTTAAAGTAATGCAAAAAAATTTGAGTTCAAGATTTCGAAGAACGTACACGATTTTCGGTGCCACCTGGTCCTAAAAAGCGGTTTTTGCAATAGTAATCATTCTATATAGACGTTCCTTACAGAGGAGGAGGAGGATAAAACATATAACAGGAGGATACTAATGTTTAGGCACTTACAGATGTGCTGGAGATTCGAAATTTTTTTCATAGGTAGAATTTTGTGCAAAACCGACTAGAAAAAGCGAAAATCTTTAAAAAGTGCAGCAATGCGGCCGCTAAAAATTCGCAATTGTTTAAACAAATTTTCAAGGTTTATATATTTCCGAATGTGTCACGGACTTGAAATTTTTTTATAAGTAGAATTCTTAAAAAAAACGAAATAGGGATTATACAAATTTTGATATTTTAATTTGTTTGGCAGTCAAAAATTCTTAAAGTTTAAACAAATAGATAGCTGTTTAGGTATTATGGGATGAGCTAGGAAGCTGAAATTTTCAAATTATTTACAGTATAGTAAATTTGCACAAATAAACATTTCAATTTTACCATATATGTATTGCGGCGGCCGTTAAAAATTATTTAAATTTAAACAATTAGAAAAATATTATTTTATTTATAGAAGTGCTACAACTTTAAAATTTGGCTAAAATGTGTAGCATTAGAACCTTATAATGATGAAAGTGTAAAATTTTTAAAATTGCGACATTTGGAGATTGTTTTAAACTATTATTCTTACATGTGGGAAAAACGAAAATCGCTGCAGAAATGAAATCTTTAGAATTAAAAGACTATTTGTAATGTTGAAATTTCTGTCCGAAAAATGAATGTTCATTTAATGTGAGATGAAATGCTTGCAGTATGCAAGCACTAACTACTAGTATAATATAAAATTTCTGGTTGACCTGATTAATAGTTTTTGAGATAGAGTACCCACAAAAAGCTATCACATGCACACACTAACACACACAGACATAATCGAGAAAATGGTCGAAACGTGCTCAGGGGACCTCAAAACGTGTATTTCCGTTCAAATCCCGAAGTAGATTTTTTTTCATGAATACGATAATATCCCCTGTACTTACGTATATGGAGAAAGTAAAAATGAGAGAATAAAAGTCAAGATCCTAATTTTACATAGGTCAAAATCGAAAAATTAAACCACAAAAGATTTAGGCCCATGAGGTCAAAATTTAATTTAAATAAAGCAATGAACAACAAAATGTCTAAAATCATTCAAAAAATTCATTGTCATTATATAAGGCTCACAAAATGGGCAATATGGCCTACATAGGCCGTATTGGGGAAACATGGACTAGTAAAACATATTCCGTTGGAACCACATGACATCCCAATGAATTGCCGAACCAATGACACCACTAATAATGGAGACAATTACCTTGTAGAATGCCTAAGGTCAAATTAATTAATTAACTTTTACCTGTACAAACAATGACTTAACCAACCGCTTGAAATTAGATGCACGTAACCACAGACGCTGATCTCAAACAAAACACTCCAGCAAATTCAGCCAACTGAACCCCATATAAACACAGTTGTTAGCAGTCTACGGATATAACTGCAAACACCATCTATCAATTTTGTCACGCAGTACGTTCGATACGGTGATTAGGTCATATTGGAGAACAGGCCATATTGGGTCGAGTTACCTTACATATAAGCCTTGTTGATATGAAACGTCGCGATGCAATGCAGGATAGGTATTCATGAGCGGACCGAGGATTGCTGGCACCCCGGGTGAGATAGCACTCCAGCCCCCCCCCCCCACCTCCCATCCGTTAATGTTTGTTGAGATATTTACAAAGTACATGTTAATTTATTCATCGCTCTGTAAAAGTTACTGACAATGAAAAATTAAAAGGAATGCCATCAAGATTCTAGCTTGTTCGTCGATATAAATTGGTATCCAACTTTTAGTCACTTGTAAGTAATGCATAGATAAATGATCGGGATAGCGCTCCCAAATATTTGGCGCCCCGAGCAGCCGCCCGGCTCGCCCGTAGCTCGGGCCGGCCCTGTAGTTATTCATGTCGATTTTTTCAGAATGTCGCTTTAATCAACAATGGCTACAAGGATTAAGTTTTAAACTGTCCAGTTATAAAACTTGATGCCAAAACTAATATCGTATAAGCCACATTGCTCAAAACACAACTATATGGCGTCATGTGGCGGCATTACAATCTTCGGTAGTGGAGTGCTTATTATTATGTCTGGCTCCCAATGCCGAGTTCGCGGGCTCGAATCCTGCAGAGGGCGCGGTTATATGTGGTCGTTTCTGTTGTAGTAATTACGCTTACTGTACAACGCTGGTAGCGGTTGTTTACAAGTTTGCCAAATAAAGAAATAAAATAATTTACCGAGCTATATTATACCAGCCATCATCTTCGCAGTTAAATCACTCACAAATGTCCTAAAGATGACGCAGAGGATGCAACTACAAAAGCGGCCTTCCTCAAGGGATTCCGACTGTTTTTATCAGCGTCAGCGATCGGGAAAATTATCTCTCGATGACGCGCAATTTTTCGGACGAAATGCTCATCTGTTTAACTCTCGACCGCCCTTTTTTTATGGTCGCGGGAGTCGGCTCGTTTCTTGGATTCGAGCCACGGGGCCGGCGGCTCGATAATTCATTTTTGATCTCTCGTATGTGTTACACATTCCTCCCTACCCGCCCCGAAAAAATCGCTGTATTTTCCTCGCGTACTTCGTGCCTCTCTATGGGCCATAAACCTTGTGTCTTTCCACGTGGCTCCTCTCTTCTCTCTCTCTCTACCACTTAAATTCTCTGTTCTTTGTGTAGGTGCGTTTTCATTACCGTCTCCTCGACGCATCTCTTTCAACCATGTCCCATCCACTACTCCCTTCCTTCCCACCTCCGTTTTACCAAACCATTTCTCTTCTCTGCCCTCGCGTCCACTCCCTTTCCTCTCCTGTAAATTCCCTTTAACACATCCGTTCGTCCCTTTTCCTATACTCCTTCCGTCCTTCCCTCTCTCTCTCTCTTACGCAGCATGTCTCCTTCCTCCGTCTTCCACTCCCTTCTCCCTCCCTCCCTCTCTTTACTCGCTTTTCCTCCTCTCTCCTTTCTCACTTCCCTCAATTTTCTCCTTTATATACACACAGATATATATATATATATATATATATATATATATATATATATATATATAAGTGTGTGTGTGTCTTTCATCTGTTCCTCAGTGGGTTTCGAGGGTTTTTCACGCCCCCCTTCATGTGAGGGTGTATACCTGCAGTGAGATTTTTCTAGTTTATGGTAACTTGATTATCCTTAGTTGTGCCCACAAATAATCATCCTCTATTTTCGGTTCCGATAAATCTAACTTGGCTTTGCATTTAAGTAGCATTTTATTATGCGTTATTTTGCACGGAGTGCACGAATTTAACGCATATAGGAGAGGTCGTTTCCGTCCGTCCGCATGTTAAAACTCGGGAACCGCAGGTCGTATTTTGATGAAATTTGGTAATGGAGTGTTTTACTAAAATTGGTTGACCGATTCTAATTTTGGTCAAAACCGGACGATAATTACGACCACCTTACAGGAAGACCTACATGTAGTTTACAATGTTCCTTTGTTCCAACTCGGGAACCGCAGGACGTATTTGAATGAAATTTGGTATTGGGGAGTTTTACTAAAATTTGTCGATCTCAAAGAACGCATTTGGAAACTGTGTACTGAAACATGGAGTACATCTTTCCATACTTGTTTTACTCTTTGTTACTTTCTACTTGTTTGTAATTGACAATGGTTTAGATGGAAGAAGAGACTGTTTATATAATTAATAAGTTCACCTTCACTTAATGGAATTTATTCCTGACAGAAATAAAATTCAACTATATTTTGGAATATACATATGTACTTGAATTTCATTTATATCAATAGACTGTTTAGTCTCAAATTTCGCCCAAATAAAGACGATTATCAAATCTACCTATCCCCTTTCTCCTTCCCCCTCTCTTATTTCTCTTTCATTCCCACCTATATCTTCCGTCTCTCCTCTCCTCTCTCCAACCTCTCTTCCATACTATCCATATCCACCTCCTATTCTCACCTCCCTCCAATTCCTCCTCTTTCGTATCCCTCTTTCTTCTCCTTTCTCCATTCCTTCTCTTTCTATCCCTCCTTTCTTAGCTCTCTCTCCCTCCGCTCTCCCGCCACTGCTCCCTTGCTCGCCTTCTTTCGCCCTTCCTATCCCACTATCTCCCCTCCTCCAGTCACCACCCCCACCTAACCTGTCTCTCTCAGTCTCCGGCGTCGGCGCTGCAACACCCAGTCCTCCTCCGCCATAAAAAGTAAATATCATCCGGAGAGAGTCTCGGCAAACCGCAGTTTCATCCCCTCGGAGGCAATTGGGTCACGTGAACGAGGGAGTGATACTTGCACAGGACGATCGTAAAGCGAGGAGAGGAGAATGGATGAGGTGAAACGGGGCGAAATTAGAATTTTTTAAGAGATTGAATTCGCAACAGGATAGGAGGGTGGTATAAAAAAATAATATGTCTGTTTTGCGAAACAGGCCTAAAAGAGCTCTTTTTCCAACTAATCTGTTCCAAACGGAGAATCATCGAGCAACGCAGATATAAAATTAAAATTGTGTAATAAAAGTTTCCCCTCTCTTTATGCGGGCTCGCTTTATGCGATTCGCTACTATGCGACAAACTTATTGCTACCGGAATTTCTTTTTGTGCGTCTTTGATTCGCTCTTATGCGGTTACGCGGTCATTGCAATACAAATGCAAGAAAGTTCCCCACTACACCACAAGGCTACTATTCGATCTCTCATTCTCTTATGCTGTGCGTATTAGTACTACAGTAAAAGAAGTGAGATTGGAGTGGATATTGCAGAGTGGAGATGAGACGGAGCTTTTTAGCGATGCTTTTTGAGCACACACGAGAAGTTTTGTCTCCTTGCCCGCGGACCTTTGGTTGGGCCAAGACAATCCTCCAGCACTTCAAACCTCTACTATTATTTCACCCACAACAGCCACCACTTGTGCTCGTCTGCTTCCTTTTATAATTTAGCGTTTATTGTTTTAAGTATGTATTTAGCGCATAAGAAGTCGTTATGGAGCGAAAGAAGAGCGTCTTGGAGGGGAGTTAGGATTGCTTGTGGATAGGGTTGCCAGGTGTCCGGTTTTTAACAGGACTGTCCGATATTTGGGCAGTCGGTCCGGAAAAAAATTAAAGGTAACACCAGACAAAAATGTATGTTTTCTCGCTTTCTTCGCCCATTCGACGCCTGTGTCCGGTATTATTGGAGAAGCCTATTTTGGAACGTAACCCTATCTTTTAGATGTAAATATGGGTTCTGTATATGCGAATTCGCTTCATGCGTCACTTTTCTGCAACGCAACCCCCGCATAAAGAGAGGGAAACCTGTC
This sequence comes from Tanypteryx hageni, assembly GCA_028673005.1. NCBI lineage: Eukaryota > Metazoa > Arthropoda > Insecta > Odonata > Petaluridae > Tanypteryx > Tanypteryx hageni. The sequence continues at coordinate 93,194,242 of CM054114.1, read as the reverse complement.
TGTAAATCGAAAAAAGACAACTTCTAAAAGTAAACGAAAAATACAACTTTTAAAACCTTATTCATCCTTTAGCCTTTTAGGTAAACAATAACTAGCCCAGCACCAAATAAGCAAAACTTTAAAAGACACCTAACTTCGCTGTAAAATGTAAACCTCAGATTACAAGCTATATAAGCATTCTTCCAAAGTCATGGAGAAGTTCAATCTTTCAAAACTGGGAAAAAATTACTCATAGTTAAATTTTGTTTCTTATTACTTTGGCATCTTTCAAAAGAAGTATTTATAAAAAATAAGAACCAAAAATAGTCTGCACATAAGAACGGAGATTAAAATAGACCGACGATAAGTATAATAATACTTGGGTTTTCAAATTCCGGAATATGAAGAAAACCACAGTATAATCAGGTAACTAACTTTTCCAAAAGGTTTTTATATTGTTCGGCGCGGACATTATCGCTTTCCTTCACCTAACAGGAGTATCATTATGTCGTATATTATGTTTAGTCATTGAAAATATGAAATTACCCACACATTGGGAACCACTTTAATAGAAGGATAAAATATAATACAACAAACACTGCGAAACTAAAAATACACATCAACATTCGTCACTAGAGGGATTCTATTCTCTAATTTAAATACCGACGAAACTTTCTGCTGATATTGGCGTAATCTCACATTGGACTTAAACGCATCAAATATTTCTGGATGGAATTTGCCTTTCCTTCGTATTTAATGCTCTTACTTCGAGATTATCGCATCGCATACCGCAAATATATGTAGGTGTGCGTACGCGAACGCACATACACGAAGGCACTTGTATAAAAAAGTTACATGAGGGTACATGTAGTTTACACGACACGACTTATGACACGCTTGTTTCTCTTGGCACAATTTTCTGAGAAATTGAAGGCGATGAGAGCGCAAAGGTTTGACCGACGTCGAGAAAAACGTTAATAAAACTCGCTATAATTAAACTGACCGAATTTTTTTCTGTCTTTCCTATTCCCTTCTCTCCCGCCGTATCCCATCAACCTTCCCCCATCCCACCCCATTCTCCTTCATACCTCCCACCTCCAACACCACACATCATTATCATCGCCCCTCCCCCTCTCCCAAGCAATATCCCCCTCACCTTCCTCCCGCCGCATAACCTCCCTCCCTCCCTCTCCCTCACACTCCTCCACGGCCTCCCTTGCCTCCTCCTCCTCCCACTCCTCCACCACCCTTCCTACCGCATCCGAGTGGGGTGGGATAGGGATTAGTTCCGGGTGATTGGCTCGGGAGTATGCGATGCGAAGAGAGGAGAGAGATGGAGAGAGAAAGATGGAGGGAGAAAGAGAGAGAGAGAGACCTATCACTTTCCTTTTTTTTGCTTACCACCCAACCTCCATCCCTCCCACCCTCTCCCGTTTTATTCCTTTCGGTAGAAAGAGAAGCCCATTCCCGGCGCAGCTGGAATATAGCGAGGGAGGAAGAGTGGTGGGGGAAAGGGAGGAGGGGTGGGGGAAAGGGAGGAGGGGAGTGCGATGCGGTGGGGGGTGGAAAGCCGCAACAGTGGCCGATGAAATTCACCGTGACGCCCTGGATGACGGGTTGGTGGGGGGGGGGAGAGGGGAGGGAGGTGGGGTCGGAAAGAAGGATGCGATAAAAAATGACTATCGTCGTGAGCCCTAGCGACGTTGGCCTGCGCTCTTCCCGCTATGAATTTTGATTGAGTGTAGGGCGAACGATTTTGGGATGTGTGGGAGGGGGGAGGGAGAAGATGGTCCGGAATAGAGGAAGAGAGAGAGGAAGAAATGGAGGAAGAGAGGAAAATAGAAGTGAGAGAGGGATGAGAGATTGAGCGAAAATGGAGGGAGAGGACGGTGGAGAAAGAGTTCGTAAATTTGAGAGTTGGAAAAGGATTTGGTGATAACGGAAAAAAATGTCGAGAAGGATCCCGCGGAATAAGATGAAAAAGGGAGGAAAACTTAATGGAATAAAGGATTTTTACGCTGAAGAAACTGTGATAAATAAGAAAATAGATCGATTAGATGGCGCGGCAGAATAAGACGGTGAAGAAGAGAGAGAGTCTTGTGACCGGTTTTAAAATGACGGAAACGGAAAAAATTACACAAAAATTCTGATTCAGCCTTAAAATATAATATCCTTCGCTAAACTATTAAACGATAAAGTTATAACTTGAAGAAATCATATTTAATTTTCATGGGTTTAGCAGGCGAGAATACGCAAACCTAGTGCAGTAAAATTTGATAGAAATTTCTAATTCAAGAAAATATCAATTCCAGCTTTAGAAAAAACAATGAATGTGAAATGATTGGAAAAATTGCGGAATATCGATGGCAATACAATCAAACCTCTATAAGTCGAACCTCAAGGGAAGATGGAAGTGTTTCACTTATCGAAACCCAGAGTTAAAAAAATTCATTTTAACGCGTCTAAAAGCGAACGAGGAAAATCCATTTCAATTCATCGAAAATTCGAGTTATTCAAGGCAGCGCTATGTACATAAATAGTAGATCAGAGAGGTGGACGCAAAGTTAATTCACGAAAACTTTTCTGCATTTTAAAAACACAAACCGATCCGAAGAAAATCATACCGAAACTAATTCCATGCATGTAGATCGAAAGGACGCGCAAACGAATCGAAGCACATATCGAAGAGCTCGCAACAATCGACTTCAAATTTGGCTAATTCGCGGATGCATTGACTCCAACAATGAAAAAGGTTCCCTTCCCTGTAAACTTAAAAATACGTCGAAGGATCACGCGTGTCGCAATTACTTACTCAAACATTATTGCTTGATTCAATTGGCTTTTTCGAACGGTTCGCCGGAGATAATGGATAAGGTTTGGAATGCAAAATAAAATAATATCACGAACGGGAAATAAAAGGCGGCAGCCCAAATGGACCGCATAATGTCATCGGTCATAAGAGGGGCGAACCATTGAATTGAAGGGGGGGGAGGAGGGTTGAAGGTGAACTTGGGGGAGAATTGGATACGGAGTGGGGTTGGGGAGCAGAGAAGAGGGCGAACCGAGGGCAGAGAAGAGGGGACGGAAAGGGTTCAAGGGGAAACAGATGGGGGCTCAGGAATAGAGCGGCGACGGGGCCGAGGATTTCTTTCTACTATTAAGTTATAACTTTTCAAGCGGCGAAGGGATTCATGCAACGAAGTGTCGGAAAAGAACAAACGGTGACTTCGATTCGATAATCAAATGTATCGTCCATAATAGCAAAACATTGTTTTCGGTTGTTTTTTCATGGGTGTCAACTAACTCTCTCGATACTGGACCGCGAGCTTCAACTGCTTCTGTTTGGGATGTATTTAGGCAGCGTTACTGTTGCGCGATGAATTATCGTCGATAGCGTGAAAAATATGCATTTCTGAAAGTTATTTTTGTCTCATAGATTGATTTTTGATAAAAATAACAAAGAGAAAAACACATATTTAACAAAGTCTGCGGTTATCACTAAAGAATTATTTACCTCCACCTACCTAGCAGTGGTTCCCAAATTGGATGCCGCAGATGATTTTCAGGGTTGCAGCGAAATGCTTAGTAAATAAATCCACGATTTGGATACGATGATAGGTAATTAGAGTATTGATTTTTCCTCTAATAAAATGTTTACGCTCTAGCACAAAGAAATGGATGCGTCCAAAGGTACCTTACTCGCATGTAAAAATATTTTTAGAAAACCATGTTCCACCGCTGGAGTGCCGCAAAATTGCGTTTGTAGCTAAATGGGTGCCATGCATACAAGAAGTTTGGGAAACACTGGCCTAGAACATGGGCACCCAACCTGGTGCTCGCGAGCCCCGCTGTGCTCTCTGGTAGACTGAAGGCGCTCTTCTGAGATGCTTAAAATTTCGCTTCCTAGCACCAAAAATTTAATTTTCTCGGATGCTTTCTTTCTAAACGTATTTTAGGATATTGTTAATAATTTTGAATCTGGTCACATTTTATTTATGATCATTCCTTTGTTTTGTTGTTCTGATGCTTGCTTAATATTTTGGAATACAACTTGGTTTCTCTTTAATATTCTAGGATACAACTTGGTGCTCGCCACGTTGAAAAGATTGGGAACCCTTGACATGGATCCTAGAGCAGTGTTTCTCAAACTAGAAGCCGCGGCCCACCAGGGATTGGCAAAATTATTTTGGAAGTAAGAGAAATGCTAAAAAATAAAATTTTCACGAATAGTAAAACTTTATCAAGGAATTTTAGGAAATAAGATGTGGTAAAAATTGTTAATAAGTATATAAAATGAAGAAATTTCTATCAAAGTTTCTTATTTTTACTATTTACAAATCAAAGGGGGCCGCATGATATTCAAGCGGGCCGCGACGATTGAAAGTTTAGAACCACTGCCCTAGAGGATTGCTTTTACATCTTTCATGATATATAAATTTTGAAAAAATTATCTGTAATGTATCTACATGAGATCACTTTACTTATTTTATCGAACGAAGGTAGTATTTATTTACAACTAAATCTATCTCAAAACAAAATAGAATCCCCTTATCCTTAAGACTGCAATGAACGTTTTTACGAATTAGTGCTGATCTTAAGCCACCTTTCGTTAGTTTAGCAATTTTTCACTTTTGCAGCAAAGCAGTTACTATGCCCTTAAAGCAGTCTGAAATTTCGCGAATTTTAGTCCAATAAATAACATCAAACCTATGTTTGATGTATATTCACAAAAATTTTTCCATGTTATTTTCAATTTAATTAATGAAGTACAGTCGGACCCCGATTTAGCGCCACCGTTTGTCCTTCACTGGGATTGGCTCTAAAGCGGGGATGGCTGTTAGTCAAGGTATACGCTAACTATTTATTCGCAAGATGGAAGCTTTATTCACCACGACTCATGAGCGGTATGCGGCGGTGGCACTATATAGGGGAGAGCTAAATCGGGGTTTGACCGTACGTAAAATTTTCACTCTCGTATTTCTCTTTTACAATTTTAACAACTTTACCGGTTTCCTGAGTGTATAACGTGGAAGATTAAGGGATAAAAGTTTGGCAATTTTAAACACGAAAAGCCTAATTAAAAAATAAAAAGTTATTTAAAATTTAATTTTTATAAGCAAGGGCCGATATCATTCTGGCCGCAAATAAAATAAGTTGATAACGCGTACCATTTATTATTCCTTCCAAGCGGTTTTAGGATATCCGTTTAATTTCGGACATTGTCGAGAGCCAGCTTCAATCTCCAGCCATTTTCCTACTGCCCATCCCTCCCCTAACCTATCATAGCCCACTCCTTCGCCTTCAAAGCCACCCCTCCCACACACACACACGTCTCTCAACCTCCCCACATCACCTCCCCTCCTCCACTCGCCGCTGTCCTTCCTTCAGTCTCACTCAACGGGAGCAACGTCCGAAGAACGGAGCGCCCGTCCCAACACAACTGCTACCGGCTAAGCCACCTGAGGAGATGATGAGAGGAAAGTCGGGAGGGAAAATGGGGGAGAGAAGAAGAGAGAGAAAATCGAATAGAAGAGGAGTGGAGATGATCTGAAAGGAGGAAAAGGTCGCTGAAAGGAAAGAGGGAAGATGAGAGAATGGACGAACATTAATTGGTGATATGGAAAGGTTCGTGATATGATTTGCCGTTGAATGGAGTACCCCGATTATTCGTGTGAGTGTTAATCTGGAGGTGGATTATCCTTACTCTCAAGTAAGGCAGAATTTACCACGGTAACATCTAATCGGTTCTCCCAGTAGTATGCACAATTCTCATGGGAAACTTTGCACGTTTATTTACTTATCCATGGACGACACTCTTATGCCAAATAAAATGTCCTCGATTGTTTGATTTCTGCAATTTCACTAGATATTTCGCGACTCTCACTATACAATCAAGAAATTAACTTTTATGCATAGACATTTTATCATTCGAGCGAATACGATATGTGGCTTGATTATTATGAAAAACATTTGTTTGGTTTATAATAGATATTTTAAAGAAGGTTCACTTTAAGATTTCATTCTCAAAGATTATTCTTGTTTTCCTATTATCTGCGCTCGACCTAGACCGAATCCGCACGAATATTGAGTATGACTTTATTCACACAGCTCTGTCGTAATTGCTTAAATTATTTCCATCATTAAACGAATTTATAAAAAGAAAACAAAATAATATTGCAAAATAACTTTCTTTACCGACGAATCGATCTCGAAGAAACATTGTATTTCGATAAATTAAACAATATAATTTACCCAAAATGGAAAAAGTCACCCAAATGTAATCTACAAACTGTCATCTTTCATGGAGGTACATTGATTCATTTTATATATATATATATATATATATATATATATATATATATATATATATATTTCATAGCGTTTTAAAAATGACACCATGATTCGAAATTCGGGTTATGGAGGTTTGGCAGAAAAATTACCAAAATTGGGATGAAAAGGAAAGGAAGTACGATTAATCGACTATACACGAAATGAAACAAGTGAAAAACGGTGGTTCATGTAAGTAAACGGAAGGGTGATAACTAAGACAAAGAAAGAGATGAGGTCACGGACGGGGGAAAGAATAAATGATGCAGAAGCGAATAACGACGAAACAGGGAGACGGAAAATATTGTACGAAAAAGTTTATTCTATTTTTTGATCAAAAAACATCCGGAAAAGTACGGAAAAGGGGTTAGGACGAAATAACAAAGGAAAGAGATCTTGCGCTGATAGAGTGTTAAGGGCGAGAGGAGGGGAAGAGGGTGGTCTGAGAGAGAGCTAGATAGAGAGAGAGAGGGAGGGAGGTAACGAAAGGATGGAAGGGGGGGGGGAAGCAGATGAAATTCTTCTGCCGATTCGACATCCTCCTGGGAGGTGACGCTTCTTCCCTACTTCTTCCGCATAGCACTGTCGTCTTGGAGATGGGATCGTTCTCCCACTCCCCCCCCTTTTCCCACCTCCCAACCCCTCTCGCGTGTGCCCTCGGAGAGGAGGGGGGAGGGACGCCGCGAGGCCTCGTTCCGTCTCGCCTTTTCTTCACCATTTCGTTCCTCAGTTAAGACGAACATTCACGAGCCACGGGAGAAAAAAATGGGAGGGTTAAACATTCCGTTGAAGAGGAGAAGGAGAGGAAGAGAGAAGGAGGAAGAGAGAGGGAGGAAGAGAGGAGGAAGAGAGAGGGAGGAAGAGAGAGGGAGGAAGAGAGAGGGAGGAAGAGAGAGGGAGGAAGAGAGAGGGAGGAAGAGAGAGGGAGGAAGAGAGAGGGAGGAAGAGAGAGGGAGGAAGAGAGAGGGAGGAAGAGAGAGGGAGGAAGAGAGAGGGAGGAAGAGAGAGGGAGGAAGAGAGAGGGAGGAAGAGAGAGGGAGGAAGAGAGAGGGAGGAAGAGAGAGGGAGGAAGAGAGAGGGAGGAAGAGAGAGGGAGGAAGAGAGAGGGAGGAAGAGAGAGGGAGGAAGAGAGAGGGAGGAAGAGAGAGGGAGGAAGAGAGAGGGAGGAAGAGAGAGGGAGGAAGAGAGAGGGAGGAAGAGAGAGGGAGGAAGAGAGAGGGAGGAAGAGAGAGGGAGGAAGAGAGAGGGAGGAAGAGATAGGGAGGAAGAGAGGAGGCAGAGAGAGGGAGGAAGAAAGAGGGAGAAAGAGAGAGAGAAAGAGAGGGAGAACGAAAGAGGGAGAAAGAGAGGGAGGAAAAGAGAGAGAGGAAAAGAGAGAGAGAAAGAGAGAGGAAAAGAGAGAGAGGCAAAGAGAGAGAGGAAAAGAGAGAGAGGAAGAGAGAGAGAGGAAGAGTGAGGGAGGAAGAGTGAGGGAGGAAGAGTGAGGGAGGAGGAGGGAAGGAGGTTGGGGAAATGGCAGAATAGGAGAGCCAGTGGGGCGGAATGAATTTTTTGGCGATCGGACCGAAGTGTGGAAGAGGTTTAGCCAAGGAGGAGTAGGACTGCGTAAAAAAAATGTATTTTTACTTCTTCTACGAACAAAGTATTTTTAAAAGCGCACTCCCTCGAGAAAAGGGGTCGAAATAGTAAACAGTCGTGAGATCCGTGCCATAGATAGCCGAAGGCGTGGAGGTCCGCGTGCGCGCTCTCTCTCTCGCTCGGGGTGAATAGTAATTAACTGGGTGAACCTTTTTGTCACTTAAAAAAAACAAATGCAAACTCCGAAAGAAATGTCCGAAAATCGACCTTCAAAACTGCCGTTGCGGTCGTGAGATGTTTTTTTTTTAGATTTTTTCGAATCAAACTGTCAAACGCCGATGTTGTACGTGCGATTTTCTGAAACTCTTTCCGTAATTTGTTGAATTGGCTTCGATTTGTTAAAAAACAGGGTAACTATGGTCGTATTCGCGAAATTAACTCGCAAAACGTGTGAATATTCATATCATGCTATCGCTTTAGCTTTTTTGTACAACTTCTCAATCGCTTTAATGCCGCCGCCACATAAATTATGCAATTTATTCATCCAACAATTTCGCCAATTTTACATAATTATTTTTTATGTAAATATGACCCAAATATTTTTATGGTAGGCTAACTTGGAGTTGAAAATTCGAAGAACCTGAGTCGGTTTTATTAGTTATGATTTGGAAACGAAATCAAGAGGAAATGTTGAATTAACTGAGATATGACGATCACCTGAATAAGCACACGGAAGCAAATCTTTTCATGTAAATATCACATCCATAAGTGATAGAAAACCTGCCATAACAGTGGTACCGAATGTATGTAGTCTCGACAAAATAAAACTTGGGGGGAATCTCTTTCATCAGAATGGCCAGAAACTTAACACGTTCGCGGTCAAGACAGCTTCAAGCCACTGTGCTACTGCGTGTGGGCAGGATGGAACTGGCAAGCACAATATATTGTTCAAAATAATCACTCAAGTCATTATGCATTAATATTGTCTCAAAAACATTCATCATCGCGCTAATGTGTACATAAAATATACCGAGCAAAAAACTAGCGTCCGCGAATCTTCCTCTCCCCATCCCTTCACCCATTATGAACATATTCAAATGTATTTTTCTTTCTTCTTTCTCCGTCACTCTTTTCCAATTCTTTCTCTATCATTTCTGTCTCTCCCTATCCTTCAGCCTCCAGTTTTTACATCACCAATTCTGTCTCTCATCAGTTTCTCCCTCTCTCTTTGCATTCATATTTCTACCCTGTACATTTTAATTATGAACTTGACGATGTTAACATGATTGCAAATGCCTACCTTTCATTTTACTGCTATCTTGTATATCATTTTTCTATACAGGCATTTTCGCAGTGTTTTTTCACCCCCCCCCCATTCTCCTCGCAGGTGTTTTCTTGCGTGGGGTTTTACTACGTTGGCCTCGTCTGGCTCATCACAGACTTTCCCCACAAATGTAATTTCTGTTTTAGTTTTCTGAGCCATACATTGCATTGATGAATTATATAACTGTTGAATTATATGTTTGTCTTTATATTGTAACTATGGATTAAATGTTATAGAGGACCCAATGGTCTCCTCAATTTTGCCCGAATAAAGCCGCATGTTTGCCTGTCTCTCTTGTCCTCCCATTTTCACTCCTCACTCTCTTTCTCACGTTTACATCCTCTTTCCATCTTCCTCCGTTTATCTCTCATCTTTTTCATCACTCCTTCCAACTCATTTTCCGTCTCCCATTTCTTTTATCCCTTCATTCTCTCTCTCTCTCTTCCCCTTGGGAGCTCCCTCCCCCTTTCACCTCACTCTATTCCCCTTCTCTCGCATTTTCCATTTCGTACTCGCATCATCCAACGGCGCTTTCACCGCAATCTCGCCCCGCGATGAATTCCTCGCACATCGACAGTAGACGCGCACGTCCCTCTCTCTCTCTATGCCTCCCACATATCACTCCCTCCCTCTATGGCGACCCTCTCTATCTCTCTTCATCCCTCTCTCCTCCCTCCCAATCCCCTGCCAGGCAGGCCAACCGAATCCCCACGCTCCACTACCCGCGCGCCCTTCCGCATCGTCCCCTTCTCTTTTCTCCCCCTCTACCCTTCCTCTTTACCCTCACACACACACACACACACACACCATACGCCATCCCCTAGTCTCATTCCCTCCCTTTACACCCCCTGCCATACCCTTTTTAAGATCCCCTTTCACCACTCCCTTTCTATGTACACTATCTCGTGCGAGCGTCTCGCGTCTATATATGTACTCGCATCCCCTATGTGCTGTACCGCGTCCGCCGTTCAACCCTCCCTCTTTCCCCTTCTTCTTATGAATATGTCCTCACGTATTCAAAATATCCCATGCCTTCTTTTTTTAGCCTGATTCGTCTTCCTCCGTAATCCCCCTCTATCTTCATCTCTCAACCCCTTACCTTTCCGGTACGCCTAAACTATTTCGGAGAAAAAGTAATCAATTAAACGACGAAACTCGATATGCCACTGTAGCCGCGAAATCGTTTGCGTAATTTAAAATCAGTAATAACTAGAGAATGTCATCATTCATTATATTTCCTTGATTAAACTGACTGCGCCTTCACCAGAAGAATCTGCACTTCGGTGAAAAAACTGAAATTTTAATTTAATTTCAGATGGATTGTAGTTATAATAACATTGACCATTTGACAATAAAAGTAAATTTGCGCTACAATAACATGCATCAAAATCCGTAGATATGGTTGCTATAACAAGTCCTTTTTTTCCGGATACGACACGACCGGCAAATTTGTGACAATTGTTGGAGTAAAGGAATGTCGAAATTGCTACCCCTACCATAAGCATTAGGCGGCTTGCAGGGAAATAACGCAAATATAAATATTATCCGCTGTGGAATATAAGAGGATTCTGAGCCTATCGAGATCTCAAATCCAAGACGAACTTGCGAAGGAGACAAAAAAAACTACACGAAAAAAACCCATATCCTCGATCATATAATTTCTAAAAAGGCGCACATAAGAACAAGTATGTGCCCGTATTTCAAATCGAGCGACCAATACTCAAGGTATTGGGCAACGACAAAAGATCGTCTTAGATTCCCGCAATTGCGGTATTTTTCTAAGTACTAAAAGTTTCTCAGCGAATCGGATACAAGTTTTTTAATATTAAAAATTCGAACGCGTATTAAGCCGCTGGAGGAGAGGAACGAATTATGGAGGACTGTTCGAAAGCCCTGCGGACAAAAACATATTCCGAGGCAAGCTACGATTTCATCCTTATGTAGTATTCCGTCCACAGCGTCTCTGTTCCACGAGGACGCTGCAGACGCTCCTTCCCCCAAATTTCACAGGAATACTCTCCTTCACACGCCATCCACTCCACCCTATGTCACTACCCAGACGTCTTGTCCTTCACCCTTCGCCCTTATCCGCCAACAATCTCCGACTTCCCCCCCCCTCTCTTCCCCCATCCTCTCCCCCCCCCATCCCTCTCTCCGCAACCAGAGCGATATCCGACTCCTTATCTGCGAGAGAACGTACCGCGCCCCCCACCACCGCTACCACTCTTTTCTGAACCTCTCCCGCCCCTTCCCTTTATCACCCTCTGTCTCCTCCTTGATTTTCATCTGCCATCTCTTTTCTTCTTTCCAGTCCTCTTATTCCCTCTTTCATCTCCCAGCCTTTCCTCTCGAAGTTTCTCTTCCATGCCAACTTTCGCTTCCTTCCATCCATCCTGATTAGCTGACCAACTTATTATCCACACTAAATTCTAGCTTTTCCTTTCATCTTTCTTCGTCTACTGTCCTGTGCTTCCTCTTACAAACTTTATGCGGCGAGTCCCCGTTATACATCGTCACGTTTGACGTCGCTTCTCTCATCAATGAAATGAGGAACTCGTTCCGTTATATGTCGCGTCGCTTAGCATATGCGTCGTTCGGAAAGAGTGAAGGGCAAAATTCCTGATTTTTCAATCGCGGTGAAGTTGATACATACACATTATTTCGTTTTGATATTTTGTGTGAATGGCGTATATCTGAGTGTGTGATCAAGACTGAAAACGCAAAAACAATTTAGTCTTGCCCATGCTTTTGTTCGGCCGGGAAGCTCTGGCTATTGTCATCTGTACCTTAATATTCTTCCTTGTTTTTATTAATATTAATATGTTTCGTGTAAATTAGTTTTCAGATTTTTATGCAATAATGCTGTATAAAATACAATGACTCCACATCAGCCCCACTCTTAATCCATAAAAACCTGCAAAAACAAGCTTCAGAATCGCCTATAGTGGGCGTCTTATGGGCACTTTACTTTTATGATTATTAAAAATGATAAATATTACGAGTCACGAAAAGGCTGCTAGGAATGTCACGCTTACTTTTACGTTTATGTTTACGGCAAAATTAGGTTTCGCCATAAATCGTTTCGTTAAACGTCGTAGCATACAATAAAGCATCTCCGACGTATAACGGGGCCTATATTTCTTTCGTATCTTTTTCTCTCTCTATTTCTATTTAGCTCTTATTACCTTTTTTCGTTCTTTCTTCTCTCTTTATCTCCTATTCTTCCTTTACTCTTATCCAATCTTTCTATGCCTCTTTCTTCCTTGTTCATTATGCTTTAATGCTATCAATTTCATTGGTGTATCAGAGCCATATTAACGCGATCGACGTCATAGGAGGACCACATGAGGATTACGAGTTTTCGGAGAAAATATGTTATCTTCTCGATTGGGCGTTAGTCGTGGAATTAAAAATGATAATTTAAAGAAAACTTGCTGTGTTTTAACTTAAGATATAGAAATGATATCTCACCTACTTCTCGCCAAAATATAGGATTATTTAGGCTTGAATGATTTTGAAAAAATTAACATCAGAGACGCAAAAAGGAAAATAAAGAGCCGCATTCGGACTGCTTTAATACTTCTCGTCCTTTTCGCTTATCCGCCCTTTATCCTTCATTCCTTCTCTTTCTATCTTCCTCATCCCTCCCAAACCCATCCTTCTTTTCCTCCCTCTTGGATCCTCTTTCCTATCCTTTGCTTCAATTTTCCCATTCTCCGCCTCGCCCTTTAATCTCTTCCTCTACGTTTCCATTTCCCCCCTTACCTTCGCCCTCTTCCAATCCACCCTCGCCCGCCCCTTACCTCCTCCTCCCCTTCCACACTCCCCCATCCAAATCTTTTCCGACCCTCTTATCTCAGACTGGATCTCCCTCTTTAACCCGGAGGACCATGCTGGCGGTGGGAACGACTACCGTCGCAACCTCGTGTCGCGCGGAAGAGAGGACGGAGGGGAGGAGAGAGAGAGAGAGAGAGAGAGAGAAAGGACGAGGAGAGAGAAAGAGAGAGGGAGAAAGATAGAGAGAGTAGGTGAGCGGCAACAAGACTCAGGTGATCCCGAAGCCTGACTTAATGCCTCCCATGAGGCGTGAGACAATGCTTCACCTACCGAACGCCTTTCCCTCTTTCCATTCTGGCAAGCCATGTAAGGGAGGAGAAGAGAGGAAGCCGGAGGTAGTAGGTCCACGAAGGAGGAGGTGGCGGCGAGCCTTTGCCAACAGAGAGAGAGAGAGAGAAAGACAGAAGGAGATAAGGGTGAGAGAAGAGGGGAAATAGAGGTGGGACAGCACGGTGGCTGAGAGAGAGAGAGATGAAGGGAAGTGGGGGCGGATGGGAGTTTTTAAATGGGGATGGGGAATGAGTCTCCCGAACGTAAGAGGGAAAGAGGTAGGGAGGGAGATTGTCCTCCATGTCTCTCCGGGTAGCGACCCCTCCCAATCCAAAGAGCAGCCCATAAGGCGTCCTTTTTTATGTTCGCCCCTACTCCAGCAAGTAAAAAGAGGGAGTCGTACACAACCCCCTAATCAATCCCATGCCCTCGAAATCACCGCCGAGAGTGAGTCCCCCTTCCAACCCCTTACTCGTCCTCCCTCCCCCCCACCTCCGCCCTCTCCTCCCCCATTTCTCGAAAACCCCTCCTACACTGTTCATCTCTACAACGACCCCCCCTTCCCCTTTCCTCCCTACAAAAAAGTCTCGTCCGACCACGGGGAAGAACAGACCGCGATTACGATTACCAGGAAATTAGAATCCTACGCGTGTGATTGGCTGTCGGGAGAACGATGTTCCTCTCTTTTATGCGACCGCTGACCGACATCCATTCCTCTCTCTTTCGTCCTTCCCTCTTCCGATCCTTTGAAAAGGAGGTATCTTCATCCCTCTTCCTCCACGTTTCTCTCTCTCTCTCTCTCCAAGACCGTAACTTTAGCTACTAACCCTATGACCAGAGGAAGCGATAAACACGACTCAAAATCGTCACAAAACACCGAGTCACACGTCATTATAAACGTCGGCGTGTATATTCCTTAGAGGCTGTGTTTTTACAAATTGAGCTACTTCAACTTTTGAACCCTAAACTTTCGCATTACGATCGTTTTAAGTATTTTTAATGGTATTGCTTTCATTTTGAAAATGTGCCCAAGGTTTTCAAAATATAATTTTTTTTATCGCAGTGGAGAGCATTAAAACTCATCGCTAATAATTGGTAAAAAATACAATATAGGTAACGTTTGCTTTTGCCTCTTACGCTGTCATTTCAAGTAATTACCCACCAAAGTGATTCAATTACCGAAGCTAGCAGTGAAAATGGATAAAACACAGACCACGTACGAGTAATAGGCCTTTTTAACGTATACAAATACGGAAGTGGATAGTTTTCTTCGAATTATCAGAAATTCGAGTTCAAGAAGCTCGAAATATCGAGGTTCAGCTGTAAATTTATCGAATAATTCATTCCTTTACAATCACATCGCATGAGAAACTGTATAAATACAGAATATACCGATATTTATAAGATTGCTTCGTGTTAAATTCATATCAAGAATCAAAATAATAATATAGTATTTTATCTGATCTGAGTGTTGAATGCTAAAAGTTGACGTCAAAGTAATATTGTTTTGTAATTTTTACGTTAGAGTATTAACTGCTGGAAAAAAGACGTTCTACATTTATTGCACGAAAAATGAGAAAAACATAAAGCTTGTGCTGTCCTTAAAAAGACGCACTTTCTGTATCTCCTCGCGACCAAAAATGGACACAACGCTAGAGAGAATGAATTTTTTCATTCCTCGTTTCTGATGACCGAAAACTAAAGGTACAATAGGATAGAGCAGGGGCCCCCAAACTTTTTTATAAGTGGGCCACTTGGTAAATAAATTTTATGCTCGCGGGCCAGAGTATCAACATGAAAAACCTTATGAAAATATAGTCGCACAATATACAAATGTAAGCATTTTCCTATTAAAAGATGGTTTAGTTAATTAGGTAAATTACAATTTTTCCTGGAAAATTTTTGACATGTCCAATTAAAATTTTATTTTGTCTTCAACGAATGAAAAGGGAGGGTTGAGAGGCACGGTGAAACAATACAATAGTAAATTAACATAAACCCCTCCGTAAAAAGGAAGAGAATACACTCACGCTGCAGGTTGCTGGTAAACACCGTCGCAGGGCCTAAATCAAAAGGAGACACTCACACACGCATAAACATACCAGCAACCTGCAGCGTGAGTGTGGGTATTCTCTTCCTATTTACGGCGGAGGAGTTTTTGTTTATTTACTATTTCACCGAATATGAACCGAAATCAGATATAATTGGAGCAAAACTTCGGTGGATCTCTGCCACGCTTTGGGACCAGAAAGACCCCAATAATCCCGTACTGGGTGCATTTTATGACGGCATGACTGCACGTGGGGGCTAATAAGACCGCTGAGGAAGAAACAGAATAGAAATGGTATGGCGAACAAGGGACGAAATGTCACATAGAAGAAGCGTGAACATAACGAAATAACGATATTTTTCGTTTTCGTTACGTTTTTCGTTACCGTTATTTTGAAAATTTCTTTAACGTTTTTCATTACGTTATTCAAAAAACGTTTCGTTACGTTACGCATAACGTTTTCCAACACTGCTTGATTGTTATCTCTAGAAAAAATGGCAAAGACGTATTACAGGCTCGAAGGCCACATGTGACCCACGGGCCATAGTTTGGAGAGCCCTGGAACAGAGGATCACAACTTTTTGCACATGTGATCCCCTCTTAAGGCACATTTCCATACCGCCACTTCCTCGAACCTACCCATCCACCAAGATAAGTTTAAAAATTCATATTAATTATAAAATATAAATATTTGTTTTTTCATCGCAAAAATTGATGTTAATTCGAAATATCTACCCCTACATGAAAAATAAAACGCTTCGTTTTCGCGATCCTCTGTGTTGGAACCATCCCAATAGAGCAGGCGTTCCCAACCTGGTGCTCGCGAGCACCTCTGAGTTCTTTGTTAGCCTGATCGCGCTCTTTGGCAAACTGAATGTGCTCTACTGCGATGCTTAAAATTGCGTTTCTTTGCACCAGCAGTCTAATCTATTCTGTAGCTTTCTTTCAAAACGCATTTAATATCACTATGAATAACTCTTGAGGTTGGTTTCATTTTATTTGTGATCATTCATATTTTTGAATAAGTATAGTGGTGCTCGCTTGATATTCTATAATGCTATAACCTGGTGCTTGCCACATTGAAAAGGTCGGGAATCCCTGCAATAGAGACTTATCGGGGTCACATCGTGGTTCAAATAAAATCGCCACAATACCTCTCCAATGGCCATAAAAAAATTATGAAATTCAGACGCGTATTTTGGCCACAAGCAGCCGTCATCAGTGGTGATTTATCGATAATAGATATAGGATAGGATATAATATTAATCTACAATCGAAAAATCACATCGCATGAAAGTTGTTTTGTAACCCAAATGACCTATGTTTTACCTAAACTTTTTATGACTATAGGAGATACATATTACGCAAAATGAATTTTCGACGAGAGAATACCAGTATTTTGTTACAAGACAAGTAAAGTGACAAGTGAAAGCGTACGAATGCAATTGTTTTTCGGTGAAAATATCATGCATATATAGTTATAACTTGTTATTTCTTAAGGGGCGTTTATCGACGATTTTCAGCAAGATATTTACATCGCTAAAGAGTGGAACACATATGAGCACATCATGATACGAACCCGCGAAACTTTTATTTGGAGGCACACACGTTGAAGACAACTCTAAAGAAAACGAAAAGGAAAAAAAACAAACGCGTTTTAGAGAAATAAAATATAAGGGAGAAAAATCTTGGGCTCACGTTACATAACTTGTTTAAGTTAAACCATATCAGAAAAATACAGTAGAGGACCATGCACAACGCGGGGGGTACAATCTTAGGAAATCCTGCGTTGGGTAAAAACGCGTCGCGCTGATTTAATAGCTCATCGAAAAAATGGCGTGTATCGTGTAGGCCACGAGCTATCTCACGTAAAATATGCAAAGTGCGCACAATTCAGGACCCCACATGTATACTCAAATTGTATGCGTGTTGGGTAAGTAAGTACCGCATGTATTTAACCGCGCACGATCCAATCCGAGTCAGATCCGTTTTTAAAGTTCCGCACGGGAATGACACGGACAAAAACATGCACTATTATTTCCCATCTGAAGTCGCCGCAGTGTGCGAAGACACCACGTGATTCTCCCACAAACCGTCTCTTAATACTCTTCCTATTTCCCCCCGCCCCATCCCCCTTTTAACCTCCTCCTCTACTTTCAATCCAACCCTTCATCACTCCCACCGCCATCCACGCCCATCCAAACGGGCAACCCTCAAGGCCTCCGGAGGGAATCCATCGCACAGAACGCACCTCTTATTCCACCTCCTCCTGTCTTTCTCCCTCCCTCCCGTAATCCTTCAGTCCTCTTCCTCTCCTCCGAATTCTCTCTCTCCTCCTATCTCCCCCCGTCTCTCCAACCACTTCCTCCCTCCATCCCTAACTCTCCTCCAACCTACACCCTCATCGCAATCTCTCCTTGCGCTAATCCCTCCATCTCTCTCTCCCAATCCTTTCCCCTATTCCTCACCCTACCCTCTTCTTATCCTCTCTCCACTCACACCCTCCCTCTCTCTCCCTCTTCCTCCCCCTTCCGCGTCTTAATTAAAGCCTTTGTCGAGGCGATCTGCTTTAGCCAGCCCTCTCTCTCTCTCTCTCTCCCTTCCTCACTTCTCTCTTCCTCCCCCCCTCACCCGGCTCTCCCCTCCCCCTATCTGATCCTTGGCGAAGATTGCTCGTCCGCATGTGAATCACGTGGAGATTCTTTTTAAGAATGAATGGGGGTGGGAAAAGGGATGGGCGGTGGTGGAGAGGGAGGGAAGTGGAGAGGGGGGTGGAGGAGGAAAAGAGGAGGGCACTAGGTTTGTGTGTGCGTCGTCTGGGCGATTCGGAGCGAAGAAGATGAGACGAAAAACGCACTCGGAAGCTATGGATTACGACCTTTGCAATTTTCTCGCTCGATGAAAGCTTAATTTTATACTCGAGGATCTGGAATTGACATGGGTAATCGTTTTAACCATTTGAACCTATTTTTATATCCCCTTTGATCTGTAGATTCGATCTAGCAATCATATCTGCAAATACACTAGCCTGTGCAAAATGTTACAACCTTTCGAGTACTTTAATAATTGAGCGTTAAAGTTATTTTTTTTAAAATTATATATATGCAAATACTACCACATTTTAATAAAATTATCTGAATTTATTGACAATAACACATACTGAATTATATCATTTTCGTTTCCTTATGGTTTAATAAAGTCATCAGAAACAAGTTAAGGGCTACGAAATGGAAAAAAAACAGTTGAACTTTTCGATATTCTAAAAGATAACTGGAGCATTTAAGCAAAAATATAATTCCGCCTAAATTAAAAAAGATTGAAAGTTGATATTCTGTACAATCACCTTTTCATTTCTCTATTGCTGTAATCCCCTTTGAATTTAATGGTTGAAGATTTGGAGAGGTATACAATTGTTGCGAATACGAATAATTCCAACAATGAAATAAAAACGAAGCGTAAAATTACCAGCAGCTACACACACGAAAAATAAACTGATGTGGGCAGCACGTGACTTTCTCCATATTTATATGGCAAATTACATGTTGTTAGCTCTGGGATCGTTGTCAATATTTACTTCCGGTTGACAATTAAGAAAAGAAAAAGGAGCGTTACTAAGACGTAACTAAGCGTCAATTGTTAACAATAGTCTTCGGTAGGTGGCGTGGTGGTGGCAGCTAAAAATATAAGATATCTCTTAAACAATGCATTATATGGAAAAATGTATCAAACAAAGGTTGTAGAAAATAAAATTCCCTACAAATTTTATTCCAACACATTTATACATTTATCAAACATTAAAGCAAATATTTCAAAATAACGGATAAGTGACTAGAGTAAACACCCACTTCCGGTAGACTGATTTTTACCAAAAACTAATCAGATCTTCTAACTTTTATAAAAATGTTAAATATAAAATTTTTTAATGATCTGATTAATAGTTTTTGAGTTAGAGCGCCCACAAAAATCTATCACATACAGACATCATCGAGAAAATAGTCAAAACGTGTTCAGGGGACCTTAAAACATGTATTTCCGTTGAAATCTCGTATTCGATTTTTTTCATGAAAACAATACTTTCTCTATACTTCGTATATGGAGAAACTAATAACGAAGCAATAAGTGTTTTTCTGGTCCCTGCAAACATATTACATAGCACAGTCAATGAATATGACTCAATCGAGTTCATCTTTTGGCTAAAATCAAACCGACACGATGTCGTTCCAATTGCCATAAAATGGTTATCAAAACCAGATGCAGATATAAATGTAAAAACATTTGATGTGGCCACCACATGACTTTCTCCATAACTGTAATATTTCTAAAAATTCCAAATAGGTTAAATAATAATAAATATTTTAAGGAACAGCGAGAAAAATTCAAAGACAACAAATAACTGAAATAAACTCAAACCGTAGCCTTCTGATACTGGATATAGCCAGGAAGCTCCAACAAATAAGAAAATAAAAAGGAGCGTTCCTATTACATAACAAAGCGTAAAATGTTTACAATAGTCGCCGGTAGGTGGTGTGGTTGTTGCAACTAAAAAATTAGTTTTTAAGATATATCTTAAACAATGCATTATAGGGGAAAATGTTACAAACAAATGTTGTAGAAAATTAAATTTCCTACAACTAATATTCCAATACTTTTTTACATTAATCAAATATTAAAGCACATACTAAAAAAACTGATGTGACAAGAGTAAACACCCACTTCCGTTTCACCGATTTTTACCAAAACCTAATCAGTTCTTTTGCCTTTGACAGAAATGGCAAATATAAAATTTTGCGTTAACCTGATTAATAGTTTTTGAGTTACAGCACCCACAAAAACTGTCACATACACACACACAAAGACATCATCGAGAAAATGGTCAAAATGTGTTCAGGAGATCTCAAAACGTGTATTTCCGTTGAAATCTCGAAATCGATTTTTTTCATGAAAACAAAACTTTTCCATATATTACGTATGAAGAAAGTAAAAATGCGTTTCCAAACAATTGGCACAAAATCGAACGCAAAAAATAATAGGAATACCCACATTTTAAAATTTCCCTTTAAGAAAAAATTTTAATCGATGTTATTTTTTCGTTTTCAGAGAAGTCGTTAGATGCGTATTAACGTGTTTGTGCATAGCTCTGAGTAATATTACCAAGGAAAAAAACTAGATAACGTATGAAAAATATATGGGGAATGGGTCGGCAGAAATCGTGAGATTTCGTAGGTTCTCGGCATGTGAAAGGTTAAAAAACACTGACATAAGCAGTGAACAGACATACTTACTATGTCAGGATAGCAACAGAAACACCACGTCGACCGCGACAACAGAATTTAATACTTCCGAAATAAACTACGATTTCGACTAGTACGACAACGTCATCGAGGGTGACTTGATCGGTGATCACGAATTTCTCGCGTTTTAATGTGCGATTTTTTAAAAAATTCAATTTGTTTTCATAATATTTAAATAAATATCTTCTAATGTATAGATGTGAGTACTCAACGAATCTTTGTTTGTTATCGTTTGATTTTCGTTTCTCATTGATGATATCGCTGAGGAAAAATAAGAAGTATTTCTTTCTGCATATGTAGTTGGTAATTTACGAGTTGGCGGCGCTGGAATCGCTGTCAATATTGAACTGAAATAACTCCTTAACAATTGGCTCCACAAAAAATTATTAAATACAAAAGTTGTACAGAAAAAATTTTCTATAACTTAGGTTATTAAATACGATTACGTTAATGACGAATTACAGAAGATATTTGACACAAACGGAAAACGGACAAGAATAAACATCCGCTTCCGGTCGGCTAACTGATTAATAGTTTTTGAGTTAGAGAACCCACAAAATCCCGGTCACAGACACAGACATCATCGAAAAAATAGTCAAAACGTGTTCAGGAGACACTAAAACGTATTTATGTTGAAATCTCGAATTCGATTTTTTTCATGAAAACAATATTTTCCCTACTTCGTATACGGATAAAGAAGAAAAAAATGGGTCCTATACGCGGGCTCTTCCTTAAACAGTACCTCTGTCTCCTATCCTCCCACTTTATTTTCAATCCTGTAACTAATCCTTAAGTGACACTACTTCAGAATTAATTAAACGGCATCCTATCGAACTCGCGAAATCGTCAGAACTCATCAAATGTCATTCTCCTGTGAGCAGTATCACGGAAGTCATTCCTAGAACTTCTTCCAATAAATACATCGTATATATTAAAAGGTTATTCTGACATCGCGACTTGTGTGATATCACGTAGATGTAGCTGTAGACGTAGATGTAGCTGTAGACGAAGATATAGCTGTAGACGCAGATGTAACTGCTCCACATACAGCGTCATAGCTTCTTCAAGCTTTCTAAATCCATCGAATATTGCTTGTAAATACATAGATTTTCATCCTTAATATATCTGAAATTTGACTTTTCATCTAACTCACAACTAGATTTCTCTACTGTCCATGCCTAAATTTTCTCATATAATCTCTGCACTATCTATTCCTATGAATTCAAAAGAATTATTCGGAATTTAGGCGGAAGTAGAGGAAAAACTATTAAGTAGAGATCACATTTCTTTAATATTAATAAATAAAATAAAACACTTTTTTCTTATACTAGCCTATTCGTCGTAACGGAAAAGCAAATAGAAGATTTAACAAAGAACTAAATCCCTAGGAATACAGTAATTACTCCGTTTGAATTCAGCTATTATTTTTTGCTCACTTTGAAGCCTTTTATAATGAGAACATCGATTACAACCAAGACGGGCAAATACGACCATGACCTCGGTATGTCTGGAACCCGCAATCCTAGCATTGGGAGCCAGACACGCTTTTAACCTAAGCTGTCCGAATTCAGCAGTCCCTTTATTCAGATTTGGCCTTTTCCTAACTAACAATGACAATCGATGCAACTTTTAACTTCGCATTAGCGTTTTCAGGTTCGCTCTGCAATTTTTCCCCGCACATATCCGGTGATGGTCAACCGTGGTCAGATTTCATTAAAATGCTTGGACGCGTATTGTCGTCTGGTCATCACTTTCTTACTCGACTCGTAAAACATCGTTTCCTGCAGGTTATGCGCCATGCTATCACCTGAACGACCCGAAACCCTTGCGCATAAGATGGACTGCATTCATTCGAATCTTTTTGTAAGAGGAATCCTCTTTCTCTCTCTCTCTCTCTCCCAACAGCGAGGCATACCTCTCAAGTGAGGGAGGGAGGGAGGGAGAGAGAGTGAAGTGGACGGACCTCGGAGGTCGTTACACGAGGTCGCCGTTGTGAAATGTTTCACCGCTTCCCCCCCTTCTCTCCCCCCTTTCCCCCCCTTCTCTCCCTCCCTCTTTTCCCCCTCATCTCCCCCCTCTCCCCTTCTCCTTTGGTTGGAAAGGGTTCGAAAATCTCCTCGCGACGCTTCCCTCCCTTCCTCCAAATCCATTCATTTATCGAAACACTTAAAGCGCACGCTACGTCGAGGGAGACGGTTTTAAGAAGGGAGATTGAGGGAGAGAGAGAGAAATGGGGAGGGAGAGATAGGAAGAGAGAGGGAGAGAGGTGGAGATTAAGTGAGGAGAAGAAGGGACGAGTGAGAGAGAGAAAAAGAGAGAGGGGGAGAAATAATACTTAGGGGGAATGCGATCTCCGCGCCACATAAGGAGATGTGCATCACGCCGTGAGACGATCTCCACGAAAAAAAATTATAATTATAAAACAAGCGCGTGGTTTGGGATCTTTAAGGTCTCGAGAAGTGTCCCTTCCATATTTTTTTCTTGTTGAAAACGCGCCTTTTCAATATATCTCCAAAAGAACACCACGAGTGGGAAAAGGTTTCTTTTTTTCTGATGAAAAGGAGGTCCTTCGTTTGCGATCAGAAAAGAGAGTCGGATATGCAAACACACACACACACACACACACACACATATATATATATATATATATATATATATATATATATATATATATATATATATATATATAGATCATCAACCGGAAAAATTAATGAAAGTACTGCGAAGATTCCTTCGCTTCTTGGTTCCTTTAAATGAGAACCGAATGATACTCCCCGGTGTTTTTTATTCGTCATCGCTAAAAAATTAGTCCAATCAAGCCGCATCGGGGTTCCAAAAAACAAATTAACGCGAGGAGAAGGGAAAAATCTTCCGCGTGAAACGATTTCGTTGCCTGGTCGCGCTGGATGACGGTTGTTTATTCCATGTCTTGGTAGAGGTAATATCGATTATGAATTTACCTGTGTCAAACTTGTGCAAAGAGAAGGCCACGTTGGGAAAATTTAATACCTTATGGAAAAACCTGAGACGAGGATGTGCCACCTCGGAAAATAACTCGCGGAAACACAATTGGACGTTTTTTTCGTAACAGATAACCTGACTCAAATGAAAGTGTTGGTGAAGTTTTTATGCAGATTGGCATATGCTGGGCATTGAAGATTACTGAAAAATCCGGAGAAAAATTATAGGATCTAAATGGCAACCTACACTTTCATTTGGGTTTATCTGGCCACCTCACCTTTAGGATGTGTATGGGTATTTTTTTGGCCGTTCCTCATTGAGGACATTCGTTTGGGGGAAGTTGATACCCGAATAGTCTGCCTCGGTAGTTCAGTGCTTAGACCCATGTTCGATTCCGTTTAAGGCAGAATTTTTCATTGGCTTTTTTCAGAAATCTTCAGAAAGCCTGACAGAAAATACTATCATCAAATATATCATAAGGTATAAATGAATCATAAAACGAGAAAATATGACTGTAAAAGGCATTTCCGATAAATTCTGAAATACGGTATTGTACAGTATTTCCTCGCTATACGTCGGAGAAGCGTTCCTTAAAACTGCAACTTGAAAAGAAACGACACCCAGCGTAACGCAATTTTTCCGAATTAATAATGTCAAAAGTACGGTTTACGTTCCTGGCGGAGTTTTTACGAAACAAATGTAACCTTTTTGACCAAAAAACATTCATCGATTAATTAATGTGAGATTGTGTGTGTCTGCGGGAAAGTGTGCGTCTGTGTTTACTACCTTTCTTCCTTTCCTAGCAGTTCTCTCAACTTTTAAAATTTTCTTGTTCCTTCCATTGCCTCTTTTCCCTCCCTCCTATATCTTACAACCGTTCCTTTCCCCACCCTTACCAAAACCGCTTAACATATCCTCTATCGCCTTCCATCTCAACACACCCCTTCGCGTATTCACGTCCATTCCATATATCTTCTTCCGCACTTATCCGCAGGAGCTCGGATTCATTCCCGAGGGCGGCCATATTTTCCGAGCCATAATCCCCCAACACCCTTCTTTGAATCGCGTTTAAGGCGAATCCTTCCCACATAAATTAAGGAAAATCTCCCCGTGGGGATCATTACTATTCCTAAAATTCTGAAGATGTGCCTTTTGATTTGTATATACAATTTGCGTCATACGCTCAAGTGTGATGAATTACCATTTAATCAAAAGCTTTACTAAAAGGTTTCGCTCCGGTCTTGATCATATTACCTCCCCTTTACACCAGGGGTCGGCCTACTTTCCTGTATGGCGGGCCGCATTGAAAGTTGCGAATGCCTATGCGGGCCAAATTGATAGTTTCGAATGTTTCAGATCGTGTCGCATAAGATCTTAAATCCATCTTTTGTACCACATGAGCTAAAATAAAGTGCAAACATTTTTTAGCGTTGAAATTTCTTCAAGGATTTTTTGACCACCATCTCAGTTAATAAATTTGAAATTGTCCATGTTAAATTTTACGGGTCCATTTTTATAGTTTTTCGAGCAAAATGCTTTCGAGCGCCGTATATGGACCGCGGATAACCCCTACCTTAGGCATGTTTCTGTTTCCTTTCTCCTTTATTTATCCTTTTTTCTCCTTAAAATTTTGTCGTTTTAATCACAATTTCTTCATTTCTGCCTCAATGGCAACCAATCTCAGACATTCATTAGAATATCCGGTTGATTAAAAATTAATCGTTTACATATTTGTTATTGTTGTACTTACAGTAACATTTAATAATAAAATCAACTGGTCTTAATGTTAAATGGAGTATTATTGACATCACTTCATTGTTAAGAGTCAAATCAACGCAATATGTATGTATCCCTTATTGTCGTAAAGAGGACAGGAAAATCAGGTGAGCATTTAGGATTCAATGCAGCAGTCATCGGTGGTGATTCAATAGTAGTAGATTTTGTCCTTCTTTTAGAATTCATTATCGGTAAATCGCAATTGGTTGTCGGTTGCTAAGTAACCGAAATGCGGACATGGTTTTTAGTGCGTTTCGTCAATGTTGAAAAGCACTATTATATTCGTGATGTACATATGGAATAAACTATATAAATATGTTTTTTTTGGATATCCAAAATAAATCATTTATCGTCTGGCTATAATTTTAGATGAAACTCAAAATATTGAATTGAATGTTATGTCAATATTTATTGCTCACCATATTGTTATTTTATTGTTGAAAACGGTTGTTTCATTTTTTGTTGACTTTTCAGTTTTCTGTTTTACAATTAACTTCAAACATTTGAATTGTTTATTGTGTTATGTTGACTTTTAAATAGCCTGTTACTCTAGATATGAACATGTGGAAAGTATGGAAAAATTTTTGTAAATGAGAAAAAAATTGTTTTTACTGTCACCATATTGTTTAGAAAGGTTGTTTTTAATTTAGTGTATTATCTTTATATTTTCTTCTAAATTACCTGTTACAGTAGACATGAAAATAATAAATATGTACAAAGTGATTTTTGGACATAGAGCGCTGACGGTAACAGTATTAATAATTTTCTGTAACAAAAAAATAGGTTTTGGCTAATCTTAAGCTATCAGGATATATTTCTTAAAACAAGATTAATCTTAAGCAAAATATTTATCAAAAAATATAAATTTTGGTACATAACGGGTTAACAGACGTTTCAACTTATCATATGAAATTTACTTTTACGCAATTTTTAATAATGTTATTCGCATAAACACTTCGAAATCTTATTATATGCCAGGCATTAAAATGTTATAGTTAGCTATCACGCTCATTTCATGGTTGTTTTTCCGCAACGAATCACAAGCACAAAGAGAACAAATGTTTTACTTTGTGGGAAACGAATTATTATACGATAGAAGAGACTTTTAACACGTAATCTTGATAGACTTAAAGACTCTTCCCTTCCGTTTGTCGTCACATTTTTACCTCCCTATTCCCCCCTCCACCCCTTATTCCAAATTATATAAGGGAAAA
Organism: Tanypteryx hageni; assembly: GCA_028673005.1. Lineage (NCBI taxonomy): Eukaryota > Metazoa > Arthropoda > Insecta > Odonata > Petaluridae > Tanypteryx > Tanypteryx hageni. The sequence goes on along the minus strand of CM054114.1, from coordinate 93,167,635 downwards.
AGTGCGTCTGATCGTGGCTTCAAGTATTTACGAGCAGAATCGCATGTATTGTCCGAAGGAAATTAGATGTGGTAAGAACAGAAGTGAAACGATTTCGAGAGAGTAATCCAGAATAACATTAATATCGTCAACTTTGCGATTGGGAGCCACGATTATGACTATTTAATGTGCTATTATGTGGATGGTAGGTGAGGGGGCAATGCAAAAAATACCCAAAGCAATTCTCAGAGGTGTGGTTCTGCCATTTTTATCCTTAAATATTCTACTGAGAAACTAAGTATCTTCGGTATCTTTCGGCATTAGAATATATTACACAGGTTTATCGTCGCGGTTGTTACTTTTCGTACAAGGAGGAATTAAAACTATATCTCAAAACTCTCCGAATCTTTCAGAAGTGTTAAGCAGACGTACTTCAAGTAGCACCAAATATAAATCCTCTACTAATGCCGCAACTTTTTGATTTGTATTACACAGGTATACCTCGCTTAACGACAAGTTACTATAACGATACTCGAAAGTTACCACCAAAATTCTGTTCGAGACATCTCTTAACTCGTTATAACGATACTTTAAAAAGTAATTCCCATCCAAAAAGCAGCTTTTGTTTAACGGTTTCTTTTAACGAGAAAACTAACTCGGCCTTTAAACGAAGTATGCATGCACATTCGCTTGAAAAAACTAAGTGCACGTTGCTGTAGCATTTCTGATTCCTATAAGATACCGTTCTTCGTCGATCCCACATACTTGAGGCTTACTAACACTTCGACAAAACCAGAGAGATAATCAATATTATTTCCCACTTTTTCATGTAATAATTAAGAAAGACTAAATTCACATGACGGCAGAGGCGGATCTAGCTGTATTGCTTAGGGGGGAAGGGGAGTAAATAAGAAAACAAGTATATTTACTGATACATACTTAAGTAGATGAACAATGAGAAAGGAAGGTGGGAGCAGATTAGAGATTTGAGATGTTTAGTGTGGCGTTGACAAGAAAAAATTAGCTGGACCGAGAGGAAGACGAATGAGGAAGTTATGAAGATAGCAGGGGAATAAAGAACCTTAATTAGAGCAATAAGGGAGAGACGGAAGAAATAGGTGGGTCAAAATTTGAAAGAAAACGATCTACTGAAAGAAGTCATAGAGGGAAGAATGTTAGAAAAGAGGTAAAGAAAAGGAAAGAGGAAAGGTACATCAGATGCATTAAAAGATGTAATTGGGTATGGGAACGTGAAAAGAAAGGCTTTGGATAACACAGATTGGATTGAGTGCGCCTAAAACCTACCGGAAGGTAAAAATTGCTCTGATGATGATGATTTATGTAAAATAATAACATTTCATTAAAATAAATATACAGTGTATACTATACATTGGTCATATATTTGAAAAATATTTATGGAATTCCAATAATATAAAAACATGAATCGAGATAATATATTTTAATAAAGAATGTGCATCTCCCTTAGGGGGAGTAATTACCCCATTATCCCCCTCCGCCATTGAATGACGGCGCCAAAACACCTAGCTTACGCGGCTGAATCTGATGATGGAGCAGGAGGACGAGACACGTTGTTGGGGAGGAAATACTGGAGGGAAGAAGAGACGGAAGAAACATTGGATGTTGATGGGAGGAGGATTTGTACGCGAGGTACAGGGGCAGCAGCGGTGAAGGATGGTTGTGTGTTCTTCGGGGGAGAGAAATGGAATGACGATTGCAGAGGGAGGGTAGAAGTGTCAAGTCTGCGGCAGGGATATCAAGTAGAGCGAACGCAGAGAGAAAGAGAGAGGATTTGCGTAGCAGGGGCTATATATGTGTGTGGATGGGAAGCAAAACGCCGCGCGGAAGTCACGTGATTTGTATGCATATGACATAAACGAGTGGAACCACGAGGGGAAGATTTTAGGGAATGGTTTGGGAAAGAGAAAGAGGGACAGGGATTTCGGAAGCGGGGGTTAAAAAGTGAGGGGAGAGGAGGAGCGATATCCTATATATATATATATATATATATATATATATATATATATATATATATATATATATATATACATACATACATATATAGAGTAAAAGCGCAGCTATCCGGCATCCGAAAAGCTCATACAACCGGCACATTTGAAAAATAATGCATTAAAAAATAAGAAAGAATCTTTTTACAAAACAACAATTCAACAAGTAAACCTTAAGAAGATGCAGTGAACAAGAATACTGTACTGTATTAATGTTATGAAAACAAACAACTCGTATGAAAACATTTTTTAAAAATCTGTATTTTGTTATACAGTACAGAATTTGCATGTATTTTAATATTGTTACCACTTTCTTAGTGATAAGATGCGTGAAAAGAAGTGTTACTTTAAACCAAGGAAAATACAGTGCATACATCGGTGTCACTAACATAAGAAGTTTAACTTAACCTTACTGAACTTCATTGTTTAGTGCAGGCTCCTACCGACAAATCCAGCTATTCGGCACCCCAATCCTTATAGGTGCCGGATAGCAGGGCTTTTACTACACACACACACACGCACACGCGCGCGCACACACACACACACACACACACACACACACACACACACACACACATATATATATATATATATATATATATATATATATATATATATATATATATATATATATATATATATACTGCGGGGATGAAGGGGGATGGATATGCGTCGAGGCGAGGATGTTAGCAGAAGTGGGAAAGATTTTCAACCGCATGGGAAAATGTCGGAGAGAGAGAGGGTTTGGGGCGGGGATGAGATATAAGAAACGAGTGGGGTGAGGAGAGGCGGAGGAGAGTAAGGGGAGGGAATAAAAAGGAGGGAGAGGGATTGAGATTGGGAGCCGTGGAGGGGATTAGTCTGCGCGGAATCAATGAAATGCATTTTTATCGCCGCTGGATCGACGTTGGCGACTAGAGGGGAAGGATAAGGGAGAGTGCGTGGCGATGGGGCGTGCGAAGAGAGGGATTGGAGGGAGGGAGGGAAAGATGAGGTTAGCGGATCCGAAAGAGGTTTTTTGGCAGTTGATGGCGGGCAGGAAGTCCGCCTAATGCCCCTCTTTCTGGGTGGGGCCGAGGAGTGCAACGTGGAGGGTGCGGGTTTAGTGGCAGAGAGAGAGAGAGAGAGAGCGAAGCAATTTGGGGGGGAGGAAGGGAGGGAGGTGAGGAGGGAGGGAAGAATTCTTTGGATCCGTGAAACTCCGTGCTCAAATGCCCCGGCAGGAAATACTTCCCTGTCCCCGTAATCCGCCCTTTTCTAATAATGGGCGTAGGATTCACGAGAGGGCAGCGATTTCGGAGGAAAAGGACGAGGGCGGACTGGATGGGAGGACATTCTAGTTTATGTTTTTTTACAGGGGGCGGCGGAACGCATGAATGACTTTTTATGGCGTTTGAGAAAGGAAATGCGAGTGTGATGAAATAAAGAAATCGACTTTAAATTTGAATTTACGTGAAACGTAAGACGCTGTCCTCGCGTTCCGTTCTTCATTCAATGTTTCATAAACGGAATAATTTTAAAGCGATTTTTTAAGCGAGATGATGCCTTCAATGACATTAATGCAAACGTTGTGGAATTAAATCTTATCCGTCACAAAAAACAAATAAAGCCTTCCTCGATAAGCTAATTATCTTCTGAAGATGATAAGGTTTATCTAAATCGTTCGTGATTAAAGTGAAATTTATTGGGAGGGCTAAAGTGACATTAAGTGATATATATATTACTGATTCCACAACGGCTGTAGATCTAAATTCCAAGAAGAGGGCAATGGCAATCATTAGGTTATCTGATTCAATATTACCATAATCATTAATAGAACTCTGTCTGCAGACAGGTCCGTGATTATATGTCAAATCGAGTTCTCCATTTTCTCCTATTTTCCGCAAATTCCTTCGATCCTTGTTAACTCTTTCCCTTTCAAGTCTCCGACAGATAAAACCTTTACTTCCTCTTCTTCTTTGGCCTTCATTATTATCTTCAACTTTAATACAAGTCTTCTAATTAAGCCATGTGATATCGACTTTGATAAAAATAAATGCAATCAAACATATCGACTCTCCTCATAGGACTACGTTAGGATGAACTAGCTTGGTTAAGTTAAAATCCTGACTATAGGTTTGATTTTCAACACCAGCAAGTTTTCCATATCTACAGCTACTCAACATAAAATTAGGCAAATTTAGGCAAACTATGTCAACGGAGGTCATCCTAGCTCGGTTTAATTCCATTTTATAAAACAATTAGAGAGATAAGTACAGATAATTTGATGCAAATATTTAATCAATAAGACCTCACTAACGATGATAATTCGTCTGAATCAAGCTAGAGCTTAAAAACTCTTCTTGGAAAGTTACATTTAGTGAATAAACTTACATTTCATAAATTACTTACATGAAATACATAATGTCCCTAATGCATGCCATTTCATTTGCGTTAGATTGGGAAAGATAGACTTTCCGTTTATTACTATGCAGCTTCGGATTTGCTCGTCTTTGAAAAGATTATTTATTATTCGCTGGCATGTACACACAACCTTTTTACATTAAGCCCGTTCACAGTAACAATTATGGTTGTGAATGTACAAATTTCCAGCATAACTCAATAGTGACCAAGGTCCTTATTTGATGACGCTTAATTAGGTACTCCTGAACGTAGTCCGCATTTTTCAATTCAGGCGCACTGAAGTTTCCTTTATAAACTATCTGAATTCAACGACCACCTCTACGACAGATTTTTCCCATAATGGGTATTAAAACTCAAAAGAGCAGCATACATTTTACCCCTGCTAAACGACTGCCCCTCACTCCGAACAACGACATTTAGAAGGTTAATTTCTTTCCATCGAAGGACCGGCTTATTAGATCCGTTGATCATGTTTAACGATGTTTAGGATGGATGTCAAAGTGAAAACTGTAAAATCCTTGCTGAGCTATAGAAATGCATTCACCTGTTTATATCGCATCGAAATGGGAAAATCGTTATAACTTCCATTTTACATAAGCACTTAAACTCGTATCTCTTTAAATGGGATCTAAATATTTCTCTTCCTAGATCTTATATGATATATCAAAGTATACATTAAAAGATTTATTCGGAAAAAATGCAACATTTTTCACAAAAGAGTCCGCGAGAGCGCATAATTACGACTTAAACTTTTGGAGATAACAATTCGAGAACCGCCCAATCATTCGATACCGTACTGCACGTAAATCCTATAAAGAGCGCCTTTGAAATCTATGTATATTCCGTTGATGAAGTAGATATTTCTTTCCTGTTTTTCCGTAGATGTGCCATCGAAATACATTCATATACGATTTACATTTACAGCTCATAAAATAATCATTTACAAAACAATCCTATTAGTTTACCACGCTTCCAAATAACTATTTTTAGGCCAGTTCCGTTCCCGACGTAAGCGCCTTAAACAGAAAGTCGTAATTCGCTTTCAACTTAGAAAAATTCATGCGTGAATACTTTAATTATTATAAACGAAAGAAATCTTCCAAGTAACAAAAGTAAATAAGACCTGCTGTAATTAAAACAAGTTAGGAAATTGCGCTACTTTTGACGAACGCACATCATAAAACATCAAAACACCACGGCCAGATTATATCTCTCTGTCAACTAAAAAACTAAAAATTTCTCCCCCTCCCCCTAAGTTGGTACATTAATAAACGTATGTATACGCAATTTTAATGACTAAATACTGCAAAACGATACATCAGAAATGATGCCGGAAAAAAGTTAAGTTTTTATTCACAGATTTATTTTCTTATCAGTTGTCAATTAGTCAAACAATCGAAAATTATTTTAATCATACCTCAATTTATGTTGAAAAAAGGGACTCTGCCATTTCTCTTCTTTTTTTTATGCCTCAATTGAGTTAAGTAGCTGTAATGTTGTTACGTTCCTTTCTTCGTTACGAAATGCTGCATGCACACGCAAGGAAATGAAACGTATTTTCGCAATTATTCATATTTGCTTCAATTATAACGAAGATTATTTTTGCCGACAACGATTAGGTAACCGTGCGTGGGTTTTTTACGACTCGCTTGTTTGAGTTACTTGATAACGGCTACTCCTGCGATAAAAATGCATTTTACAGAAATATTTTGCTTGGATAGTTCTACAAAATTTATTTGAAGATTTTTTCGGTACAACTAAGATTTTACGAGATATGAGGAAAAGTTTGCTTTTTTGTTTTCAGTAATATGGAACCTCTGATTAGGTTATGTGAACCATTTTATGTCGTATTCTTATTGCCTTTGCTCATAAGTCCTAATTACCAAACTTAATAAAAATCTGTTTGGGAGAAATTGAGAAAGTACACGCGTACGGACGGACAAAACGAAGATAATAGGCGCTCACGTTGGTAACGAAACGTAACTAAAAATAGGTTAACTCATTACTTTATACACTCGTTACTGAGTGTTCTTACGTATAGTACTCGCTCCTTTAGCTATATAATGTCGGCAACGTTGTTGCTTACAGTCAATTTTCAAAATGGCTATTTTTTTAAACTGAGCCGATGTGAACAGCGGAATTTCATTCGATATTAAAGGGGTTAAAATAACTGCGATTTAAGGTGAAATATGTACAAGTTGATAAAATGCTACGTATGGAGTATAGCATTGTATGGGGCAGAAACATGGACGCTAAGGAAAAATGACATCAAATACTTGGAAAGCTTTGAAATGTGGACTTGGAGGAGAATGCTGAAGATAAAATGGACAGATAGGATGAAAAACGATGAAGTGCTACGAAGAATAGGAGAGAAGCGAATGATTATACAGACTGTCAGAAAGAGGAAGGCTAACTGGGTTGGACATTACCTGAGGAGAGAGAGTATGATTAAAGACGTGTTAGAAGGAAAACTAGATGGGAAAAGCGAAAGAGGTAGGAAAAGGTTTCAGCTGATAGACGATTTGAAAGGGAAAGAGAGTTATCAAGATATAAAGAGGACAGCGGAAAATAGGAGTATATGGAGAATCAGGTTTAACCAAGAATAATCACGGACCTGTCTACGGACAGACTACCTATGATGATGATGTACATGTGGAGATCATAATTTATCATAAAAAATATTGTCGAGTAATGTGAACGGTTCAAAAACGATCGTACAAGTGTAATGGATGAACAACTGACTGATAAAGCACACTCTTAAACAAAAACTTGTATCTCATGGGATCAAAATGCTGGAATCAATTCGTCGAAATAGGAGGTAATTACATAAAAAACATTGTATGTACCTACATGTTATAGCTTCTGGAATGAACCGCTTTGAAGCTATCCTTACATTAACCTTATTTATTGAATAAGAGAGAGGAACAGCATGAACTGATAGAGATCCATATAGCCCGGAAAAATTCAACGGATAATGCGGACAGCAGCATTGTCTGAGGCGAAAACGAACCGTAAATTAACCTGCAGCGGCTTAAATCTCCAGGAATGTTCGCCACGGTAGCTTATATGAAGCTGAAACTCTCCGATAGGGAAAAATATCTCAAAAAACATGGATCAAATAAAAAGGAGAGAACACACGCAGGCCATCGCGAGCGAAAGATATAAAGAGAGGCATATTTTCAATCTTAAAAATTCGCACCATCTCTCTTCCTCCGCGTTCCTCCAGGATCCTTTAAAACCTTATACCACACACCCTTTCTCTCCTCACTCGCTCCCACCCCTGCGATTCCGAATATCCCTCCCGTTTTCCCTTCCCTCTCCTACCCACATCCAACCCTATCCCCTGTTAAGACTGCCCTTGCTCTTCCTCCCTCCGAATTCTCGAAACTAATAATATAGCAGAGATGGGAGAGGAAGCGAAGCTCTTCTGGAGAGAGAGAGAGGAATACGCGAGGAAAAGGCATGGCTCAACAAAGGTCTCCATGGAGACATCAAAACCACCCTCCCACCTCCTACCCGGGTAGAGGGAGCCACCCTCCAACCCCCTTCCCTCCGGGAGGCCCTTCTGTAGGAGGGAGGCTGTTCTCTTTCCGCCCCCACGCCTCCACGGAATCCTTCGGTAAGAGGGAACGGGATGTGGAGAGGGAGGAGGTAGGCGGATTTTTTTGGGAGAGGGGGGGAGGTAGAGGCAGAGTTGGAGGTGGTGGGTGAAGAGGTGGAAGTTATGTCATGGCAACGGCAGGAAAGGGAGGAGTTGCACCCGCTCCGTGCACGCGAGAGGGAGGCGGTAGGGGGAAGACGGGGGAAGGCGGTAGGGGAAGAGAGGAGGGAGGCGGTAGGGGGAAGAGGGGAGGGAGACGGTAGGGGGAAGAGGGGAGGGAGGCGGTAGGGGGAAGAGGGGAGGGAGGCGGTAGGGGGAAGAGGGGAGGGAGGCGGTAGGGGGAAGAGGGGAGGGAGGCGGAAGAGGGAAGAAAGGCGGAAGGGGGAGAGAGGGAGACTGGAGGAGAGAGAGGGGGGACGGCTGGGAGGCTGAGAATCAAGGTGAGAGGAATCGAAGATGAGTTTTCAGCGCAAGGACAAAGGTCTCCGCAATTTCGGGCTTCTTTTATTTTTCGTCAGACGCGTATGTTGCCATCGTGACGATGTCGGCATTGCCGTGACCTCGCTCGTGAAAATCCTTTGAGAGGGGGGGGGGAATGCGCTCTTTTCATGAAATGCTTACGCTCCCTTATCGAATGAAACTTTGTGAGGAGAGAGAGAGTCATTGCGACGGTAAATCCAAAAAATTAAAACTGCTCTTTTTATTCTGGTCTGAATGGTCGTAGGGCGGAGAGCCGACTACTTACTGCGAAAATTCACGTGGGCTCTTTGACGAACATTTCTCAGACATCGATATATATATATATATATATATATATATATATATATATATATATATATATATATATATATATATATATGATCGAAATACTAGACCGTCAAAGTGAACCGTAGCGCTCTAATTGAGAGAGGTCTCCGATGAGGTTTCGTATTGACTTCCTAAGCATTGTGAAAATCATTGGCGAATTCGTGAATCGTATAGTACATTCGACAATCGCGATAAAACCGATTCTGATGTGACAGCGTAGTGTAATGACAACGATAACTTATTGCGACAGCCTTTCAGGTGAAATGGAATAAAAACGTAATCAAGTCCACGAGTCAAAGAGAAATTACGTAAAATGCGGGAGTAAGTCAACAAAAATTTTTAGGTTTAATTATTACTCCCTGAGCAGAGTTCGGTCTCATAGTAGCGACTGAATAGCGTTTTGATCTATATCACCGGGGCGGTCAAACCGTGGCTCTCGAGACGCATGCGGCTCCTTAAACCTAACGTGCGGCTCTTTTAGATTACTATTCAAGAGCGCGCCCACGCTTTTCACTAAAGAACACGATAACGCAGTGTGAATTGAAACGTTTTTGGGACACTCCTTCTCTCTGCACTGCTTCTACTAGAGATTATGTTTATGCTCGCAGATTTATGCTCACAGATTTATGCGCACAGAGTGCAAGATTGCGGCTCTTGAACTTTTGAAGATTATCGCATGCGGTTCTGGGAGCAAGTAGGTTTGGCTCATCCTGCTATACAACATCCTTTTCCTACATTCCCAACACAGCATGTCGACCTATAACTATGACTGAAAAAAATGACCGAAACACCGCAATAACATCATATGTGAACGAGCCGCCTTCTTTAGTTCGAATTTTTTTAACAGAAAAGATACTTTCCTCTTTTTCTCCAACAATGAGTATAAAGTTGAGGTTAAACCTTTGCCCGAAGCGAGTATCACAAATGTCGATTCGATTATACACGGTTAAATGAATATGACATTGATTTACTGAAATCAAGACTTGGTTGGATGTGGTTGGTGAGACTGAGAAAAAGGGACGTGAAAAGTATGAGGAATAAAGGAAATGTGTGACTCAGTGTATGAGTGTAAGTGAAGCAAAAGAAGTGTGCAAGGATAGAAGTGTGTGGAGGAAGGTGATGGGTTGGGTTGGGCATGTGGTGATGGGTTGGTAATTGGCAGACATATGGCACGGCTTATCCCGCAAGAGAAAGCGTCAAGGTGTGTTGTTGTTGTCATTATGACCGGCCCTTAATTGCAGGTGAAAGTCACGTGATATCGCCAAGCTCTGCGACAACTTCAGGGGGTGGCGGTGGCGGAGTGGTTAGAGCGTTGGCCTTCAACGCAGCGGTCTCAAGTACGAATCCGGCGGAGGCCAGGATTTTTCAGCCTGGGATCGTTCAGTCCTCTACTTGTGTGATTTGAGGAGACCGCGCAAGTCAGCGCTCCGTCCTTCGGAAGGGACGTTAAGTAGTTTCCACCCTTGGTGCTCTTCGTAAAGAGTAGGTTAATGCCGGCACCGGGTTTCCCTCCTCCCTTGTATGTATGTGTTCGGTGTGGAAGGAGTAATGACTATAATAATCCAAGAGGTGGATCAGTCAGAAATTCCATTCAAACAAGAAATCTGCGACAACTTTAGATGTGGACGATGATACGGTCAAAACTTTTGCTCGTTTCGTTCCCATGCAACACTTGACGACGAGTGCAGTAAACAATGCGTGTTTTCCCTACGCGGACTTGATTATACAAATTTGGATATATGTGAGAGTTATTTGTCCAACTCGTATGACACATAGCCAGACATACTTGTCCTCAGAGCCGCATACGATAATCATCAGAAGTTTGAGAGCCGCATGACACACATTCTGTACTCGAACAGTAAAACATAACCCGTATCCGAAGTAATTAAGATATAATGCACGTCTCTTAGGCACCCCCAACACATCTGAAGTCACACTACGTCATTGTGTTCTTAATAAAAACCGTTGACACGCCACTGTCTGCATTTATTTTGCAAACAAATCGAAAAATAAATAAAACGTCAGAAACTTCACGCAAAGCGATTAAAAGTAGTGACATTTATTATCACCGACGTCGCACAAATGGCCCAGCAAGTGAGTATCGAGAAAGTCGACGACGTGCAATATCTGCTGGATAGCTAAGGATGACACTAACTTGTCTGCTCCCCGTGTAGTTCCTGCCACCTCGACTCCCCTAGCTGTCAATTCGGATGATCAGCACTTCAGCAGAACCAATTGATGTATTACCTAATTTACCGCATTTTTACCTAACTAGCTAATGTCATGTTTTTAGAATATTTGAAATATTTTGTCAGTACTTAATGCTATTTCACTATATCTCCCTTTCTCTGAAGTTCTGGAACGCATCCCTATGCCTCCTGTGCTATTTCTAATGAATTTTCTGTTAGCGAAGTGACGTCATGAAACGCATGTACTTCGTTAACCGAGGTATTCCTGTATGTGCGTTCCTGAATTGGGCGGGCACCGCATTTTACGTATGTCTGTCACGTGAGGAAGCACGTAGCCTAATACGAACACGCGAGTTTTAATAACGTTCGCTCAACGGGCCAAAGAGGCCTTTAACAAGAACGTTGCACTAGGAATACGAATCTTAATTTCTTAAACTCGAGTTAAGTTGTATTCCCTTGAAGTTAATTATAGATGTGTTGCTCTATGAAAAAACACGTTTTTATTAGAAATTTATGGAATAATATGATACTATGCAGACAGGCATAAGCTGTAATTTGGGAATAATTTTGAAACAGGAAAAATCTTCCGGGAAAAATATTCAAAATTATTCCCACGTTTTTATTGTCATTTTAAGCTATTAGATCACCTACTGCAATGAATACTTCAAAAAAATAAATAAATTCTCATTTATGGCAGTGTTGAACAAAGAGGTTGTTCAATAAAAATAAATTTCATTTCCAAAACTCAACTTAAGAAGCCAGTATATCTCGCCATTCTGAACCAGGTTTCTCTCTCCGACCTCTCCCTCCCTTTTCAGCCTCTCCCCATTTTATCCTCCCTCTCTTCTCTCCTTTTTTCCAGCTCCTGCGTCCACCAAGATCTCTCCCCTCCAACCATGCGTTCTCCCCCTTTTCCGATGGCCTGTCATCATCACGCTCAGACCGAGAATCTAAGACAAGAAAACCAAAAAGAGCCCTCCCTAGATACTACTCTCCTCTCTATCTCCCTCTCCCCGTCTCTCTCCACAATCTCCCCTCTCCCACTCTCTTTTACTCCGCCCCTTCGCTCTCATTCTTCAGACCTCTCTCCGCCACAAACGAACATCTCTTTCTCTCTCTCTCCGCCCCCTCTTCCACTCTTCGCCGCCCTTTACGCCGACTTCCACCCTCTCTCTCTCGTCCTTTCCTTTCCTCCGCCCTCTCTCGTTACCTCTCTCCATCCCCCCTTCATCCATCTGTAAACTACCAATCGTAACTTTTCCTCTTCTCTTTGCACATATTCTCTTTCCCCGTTTCTTCCGTACAGTTAGGGAATATATTTTTCGGGTTAAAAATAAAATCGCAGTCGGGGGGGAGGGGGGAGATGGAGGGGGAGAGGGAGGGGGAGAGGGGAGGGAGGGGTAGGGAGAAGGGAGGAAGGGGGTAGGGAGGGGGGAGGAAGAGGGGAGGGAGGGGGTAGGGAGGGGAGATGGAGGGGGAGATGGAGGGGGGAGGGGAGAGTAGCTATCGGGTTATTAATGTTTTAATGACAAATCGGCTGAAATCGGATTTTAATAAAAACAAACAATTACATTTTTAAAGAATTCGGGTTAAACCAGGTTTAATAGAAATCAAATTTTTAACCAGCGCACGTCATCTTATACACGTTATATATTTTTGGGCCTGAATTGATTACACATGCAAATTGGTAACATACATTAATGCTCGAAAGTGTTACTGATTGTCGCCGCTATTCAATCAGCCTAAAAAAACAGCGAAGAATGCGATGCTGTGTCATGTGGCGTGTAAATGAAATTCCATATCTGTGATTTGGTCAAACGATAAAGTTTTATGCCACGGAGAAACTTTTCGTCCGTCTTCTTCTCCGCGAGAGATGTAACGTCCGCATGATTTAATCACTTCTCCATTTCTGTCGATTACTCGGCGTTTTTTAAATAGTTACATTTAAGTGATAAACTCGAGATTTTAAATAAATTAGGGCCAAATCAATGAAGGTTATTGATATCAAATGTAGACGTGAGCTGAAATTGAAAAGCGTCTGCATGATAAAATCGTGTCCGAAAGTTCGAAGCCGCTAGTTTAATGCGTATTAATTATTTAATTACTAGCGTAACATTTTCGGGTTTATTTGGGGTTTACGCGAATTTCTAAAAATCGAATCGGGAGGCAAAAAACAGGCAAAATCAGGCAAAAAAAAAACCAAAAAAATATATTCCATACTTAATACTGTTTCCTCTTACGCACCATAGCCAGAGTACAACGTATTTCATACCTCTCTCCAACTCGGCGGTCGTCTATTTTTAGCTCTTGTTTGTAATAGAACTGGCTTATGTATGTAGGTTTGTCTGTCCAACTGTGCGGGCAATATTTCTGGAATCCTGAAACCCGAAGAAGCAACATTTTCAGGATATATTGGTTTATATGAGAACTAGACGTGGTCAACATTTGGTGCACCTAGACCAGCGGTTCTCGGAGAAAATTTCGTCGTGGCCGCGCCGCGATGTCTGGTATTCTGCGTAAGGCACCTAAGTAGTTCAACGAGATAAAAGTAACAATTACAAATATTAATTATAAAAACTGTGACATCACAGTATCCATTGCATTATGCATATTAATTATTCTTATGTTTAAAATGTACTGGTGGCCGCACCACTGATCTAGACTCATTGTCACCTGCTGGGGAGTAATCAGTATCTACGTCAGCACTACAAATAACTAAAGAAAAACACATTTTAGAAAAAAACGTTTTTTGCTCAGAAAAACAATGGTGGATATTTATAAATAACGAATTTTTTATTCTATACTATTTTTATGCTTTTTGGTAGAGCACAATAATATTTATTTACGATAGTTATTGTGTACCTTGGGTTATTTGCTCTGCAATTCTTTTCTCGCTTACTTATTACTCTATCGTATGTGAAGTACGAAGAGGTGTTGTGATGGCGAAAATATTTAAATTCGACATTTGTTTTATGAATATGCACCTGTCAGGTATCCCAGAATCTGAAAAAGTCTTTTTTTTTAAGCTTTGATTTGGGACCAAATGAAAAGGTTTATCGCGTAGGCAAAACGATTCCCATTGAGTGAAAACGCCAGAAATATATTTCAACATAAAGCTTACTGCATATCGTCCTTAGTTTTTTTATTTTCCCTAGCTAACAATGCAATTTTTAACACGCACATTGGGTGGAATACTTCACTGCCACCCTGATTCTCCCGAAAGGACATATATTGTCGACTTTACCAATCTTCCACTGGAAGAGCTAGCGACAAATTTCAATAGAGGACGGGAAAATATGTATACTGAATCGGGCCATAAGTTTTCCTATTCTTTCGTCATTCATTTATCTCTTTATCGATTCTACAGAATACCGCAGTAAACGATACCACATGCTTGACGTCGAATTTCGATGTCGAAACGAAGTCTGAATCGATATATCATTTTCTTTCGATAAGAATTTTCTTGTAACGAGTAATGAGAATTTATCTCCTCGCTCGCCTTTTTTCGGATGCCTTTTGAATCAGCGCGTCAGAGCCTATTAATACCGCCGCGTCCGACCGCCAGGCTTTCCCTTTGTACTCAAATAACAGTGCCTTACGATGCACGGAATGAATGAAAATGGCGGAATGTAATTATTTTTTAAAACAATAAATTTAAAGTATTAGACGGATTAAAACAGAGATAAATCCTCGGAACTTTGGCCACACATAGGAACGAAAAAAGGAAATTTATTTCCCTTGCGGAAAGAGACAAAATATTATCCAAAACAGCTCGGTCTAACGAATTGTTCAAGCCCTTATCAGTAAGAACTTAACTCGCGATCATGGATTTACGTGTAGCCTCTAGATTGGAGTTCCCCGAGTAAGTATATTAATGCACTAGAATTTACATTTAAGCATATTTATAATCGTGTGCCCTCTGTTAGTTTGACAAATGTATTAAAACAACGGATGCAGTTGAAATTTCCATTTCTTTCCAAGCATTGCTTTAAAAACTTCATTCTTAAACGCGAGCCCTAAATCGTTAATGGATAATTTGTAAAGTTTTACCATCATCAAAATACCGTACGTCAGCAATGCAGACATGCAGAAGATCATGCAGTTAGTTGAGGATCCTGCACCACCCGTAGAATTTTCATTACGATCAAAAAAATTAATACTAAACATTAAAACGAACATTACATCTCATTACGAATTAAATAAGAGAATTTTTTTTTAAATAGAGGTTTGTTAAAAACTATTTTCCTCTGAAAGTCCAGTTTCTCAAAAAAATCTAACATTCAATTAAAGACAACTGAAGTAGTAAACGATAATAAATTAATGCTAAATCGAAACCTTAAAAATTAAATATTGGAGTTAAATTCTGAAATTTGTCAAGACCAACAGGAAAAATTTTGTCGAAATAAGCTTAAAACAAGTACTCACTCAAAAAGATGCCAGCGTGCGTACAACAGAAGTTCACTGAAGAACAGAATCTGTGTATAAAAGACAGAAAATGTCAGCAATCAGACTTGTAAGATAAAATTACTACGCATTAATTAAAATTTTTTTTATAGCTTTCATTTCTATTTCATAAGCAAATAGAGCCATATTACTCCGTTTATACTACATTCAGTATACTAATAAGTCTATCATTATGAATTATATGTAGATAATAGATAAAAGATAATTTGTGTTTTGGAAAGCTATACGGAGTTAAATGGAAGATCGAGAAAACCGCCTGTAACTAAGAACCTTTAAATTTTATACAATCAAACGTTCAGGAATTACTTATCAACGCCATTTTTAAATTTTAGGCTGCTCATCGTCTAAATTGAAGTGATGGGGTCGACTCCAGAAGGCTGTCTTTTCTCCATTAGAATAACATCGGAAGATCTAAAACGTAGCGTTCAAGCCTTTCTTCGTTAACATTTTAAAATTACATGGAATCGTCGTAGGAGTTCGTGTCTTAAACAAAACAGCAACTGAAAAAACGAAATTTTATTTTCTCACTATCGATTTTCGAATACGATTCAAATCGGTTCACAAATAATTTTTAAAGCGAAAATTTGACGTATTTTTAGGTGAAAATCTTTCGTTGTCAAGGTGATGTGCATTGTTTTCGGTTTTGTCTATTGACTGGGATTGATAATTCTGCTCACATATTTACGATATTCCTAAGCTATTTTGAAGTATAAAGACGATAAACAATACGACGGTAACAAAGATAAATAAATATCCCATTATTCTTTGATATTCTACTTAAATGAAAGTATTTTAAAAGAGATTAACTTTGGAGAATTTTTTAAAAATTTCAGTACATTTTCTGCGAAAGATGAAAGTTTTGCTGGAGGTTCACTTCTTTAATCTGTGTTTCATGTTATATTTTTGTTGTTTAAAAATTAAATTTGTTTTCCAAACAAAATTTATTAAAATGTGAGAGCCAGAATTAAAAAAGATGGAAGAAAACCAATGCAAACAAATTGGACTAAGATTCGTTGTAAAATCTGTTCTAAAATTTTAACTGATGACAATATGTTTGAGTCTCATTAATGATAAATACAGAAAAAACCTATACTCTGAACGTTTTGTTATATATGTTATTGTTTGTAAATCAAATTAATTTTCCACTCAAAAGTTATAACATTAATAAGATTGGGTGTGATTCGATTTTTCACCTTGTTTTATTTAAATTTTTCTTACCTATTGTAATAAATTTGGGTATAAAAATTGATTTCATTAATTAAAAAAAAACAATTACAACAAAAACTTCCGAGTAGAATAATGAACCTGTTCCTAAACACAAAAATATAATTTGTACTGAAAATAATGAAACGACCCTTAACGTGCACTAAAACGTAAAAAATAAGTATATAATTCGCATAAATGAATGCTCCAGAAATTAAAAGGTTTCGCCATACAAAAATTGTGTGACGTAAACAATAACAAATAAATCGTCATTAATATTTCTTTTCCACGCAAACTATACATGCTGAAAACAATTTTCACTTTCTCGAACATTCAATTAGGTGAATTATATATTTATTTTTTACTTTTTACTGCATCAAAAAGGTGGCTTAATTAATAATTCTATATAAAATATATTTAGATTTAATACTTAATTCGCTCATAGCCGTCACATTTGACAGGCAATTACGCTGGTATATATTATATTTAATACCATAATCAAGCAGTTCTGAGCTACTTACCAGATTAGGGCAGTGTGAGCTTTGTAATTAAAAATAATCAAAAGGCCGATTAGGCGAAATGGGATTAAAGTCTAATGGCTCTAGAATCGATTATGCTTATCATCTTGCTGAGAAAATTATCCAAAAATATTAACAACATTGAAATAATTTTGTTTTTATACGAGAAATTACCCAGAGATTCTGTAATGTCAGATAATTTAAATAAACCTTTGATATGGGAATAATTTTGAAACGAGAAAAAAGTCTGCTATGACCGGGAATCGAACCCGAGTCTTCGGATATTCTACCTCTAAACTATCGTAGCAGAACACTTTTTCTCGTTTCTGAACCTTTGATATATTTAACATTAGATAGGCTTTCTGAGCAAAAACTGAATTAAAATAAATGAAATCGTCCGTTTTAAGCATTACGGGCCGCTTTTTCATTACACATTCCCGCGCCGCACTAAATGCACCTTTTGTCGGCTGCATAGCAATTGTTTGCCGATCCCTGCCATGCTGGATATAACATTGCAATAAAATTATGTGCTGATTTTTTGAGCATTCCAAAAGAAAACACTGCAATCGCGCAATACGAATTCAATCCCCAAAAGTCCCTCTAACTACAGGCGTTAAGATTGAGTAACAGAAATAAAACAAATAGGTACCAAATATTTCTTATACATTTTTTTAAATTTAGTTTTTATTTATATATTAATTTTTATATAATTTTTGCCATAAATCTTAACATCCGGTGGCAAAGAAACTTTTAGGACAATCTATATGCTTAACTAAAGAAAGCGCATTTATAATCCATTTATTCAAACATGCCATTCAGTTTTCAATCACACCTTTCAAAAATATCAATGTAGGCATTTAGATGCATATTTTTCGATAAATTGTTAAGGAGATTAAACAGATAATAAATACACAATTCGCGAATTTGGACGACACTCATATGTGAATAATTATAAAATGAGAGCGATAAATGCCCAACAACAGAGGTGTCGAATCTGGAATATTTTGGCAGCCGACTACCCCTCTAAGACCGGCAAGAAAACACGCCAAGTATTCAAGCAAAAGATTCGTCGAAATTGATCTGACCGTTCTCGATGTATTTATTTATCCATTTCTAGAAATGCGAACTTTATTTTCAACAATTACAAAAAGATCGAAACGGTTGAGATTTTGAGCCTTATGGACAATGTGACCAAGTGAAGAAAGAGAACTAGGGTTTTTTTTTACAGTGTTTGATGCTTAGCGGAAATAGGCCCATGGCGTGTTGTTGGAGAAAATTTGCTCTTCAGAACTTCTCCAGGCATCAGAAACATAACCAGCTCTTAGTATAAATTAATTCGGATTTCCAGCAGAAAATATTTCAGCTCAATCTCCCTCTGGAGTATATGACCTTGAGAGAGGGAGAAAAAGAGAGAGAGAGAGCTCTTAGTCTAAATTAATTCGGATTTCCAGCAGAAAATATTTCAGATCAATCTCCCTCTGGAGTATATGACCTTGAGAGAGGGAGAAAAAGAGAGAGAGATAGATAGATTGATTGATTGATGTGGTCTTTATTTGGGGCGAGATTGAGACTAAGAAGTCCCATCTTCCACCTAACTCCACCCACTGCAGGAAAACCCACACGGGAAGGGGGGTGTGAAAAACCTGAGAAAACTACTGAGATTCACTAAAGACATCACATAAATGAGATTTAGAACAAGTTATAAGCGTATTAAAATCAAAAAGAGATAAAGAAAAATAAAATGGCACAACACGAATAGATCATTGATAAAATAAACACATAAAAATGACAAAATGGATAGATATTAACATTGGCGTGTCTGAACAAAATGGAGAGAAGAAAAAATACAAACAAATCGGTAAAATACAAACATTTACATAAAATATTGTTTTGTCAAAATCAAGATATTAAAAAATAAAATAAAAAATAAATATATAAATAAAATTGAAGCATTAAGCGCGTTTAACTGGGAGAGAGGAAAAAGAGGAAGAAGCAAGAAGCAGAGGGGTGTAATGGCAAAGTTTAAGGAGAAAAAGGCGTAGGGCAGGGGGTGCCGGATGGAAACGGCCCGCGCAGCATAACCCCAGGACGGAAAGGACTGAGTTATCGCCTGTAATGCGTCGCGGCAAAAGAGATAAGGAAGAGCATTCTTCCTCCGCGACGCGCGAGATTATTTATCGCGCCTTTAAAAATGTCTTCCTTTCTTGGACGGGAGAAAAAATAATTTCGCGGAGAGGAAGCGAAACGACACGAGTCAGCAGCGAAGGGGAGACACGAGGAATGCGAAAATTGGAACGAACGACGTGAAAAGGAAGAGAGAAAAATGGGAAAAGTTGAGGAAGGAAGAGGAATGGAATTAGACGGGAGAGAAACACTGGGTTATAATAAAAAAAGTTTATCCAACGGCCGTGAAATGTTGGGAAAACCTAATGTGCATTACGGCTACAAAGCAGACGTCTTCATTGGTGGATTAAAAAATTCCTTTTAAACAGTTTTCTTTAGAATTAGCCGTCGGTGAAACAGCTCCGCCGGGGCTGCTTTGTAGCCGACGTGCGGGTCAGCTTTTTCAGACATTTTTATGAGAATTTGAGAAACCTAATTTTTCAGTTTGATTTCAGTGATAAGCTCAATAATTGTTTACGGAACTGCGAGATTTTAAATGAGACTGGATGGTTGACTGATTAATAATTTTATTTGAGTGTTTGAGTCTGGAAAGCCCACTCTTACACATTGAACCCGATCATCAAAAACAATAATACATATAATTATTCCATATTATACCAGAATAAAGAACAGCATAAGAACAAAATGTAATTCAGACAGTGAGGTGCGATGAGATACTTTAAATAGATGCGAAGAAAAATACAGAAAAGCATATAGATATTTCAGAAGTAAAAGCCGCATTTACAAAAAAAAACAAAACCCAACATGAATGTGAAAAACCCACGCAGACCTAAATTAGAAGGACTAGAAAAGAGTGATAAAGAGGAAAGGTTGAAAAAAGAATAAATGAAGAAAAAAACACTCAAAAGTGTATGGGAAGGAGGGATAAAAGGTAAGAAGGGAGAAAAAGAGAAGGTAGGAAGATATTGGTTGGGAGTACGGAAAATTGAGAGGGTGAGAGATATGGAGGGAGAGGTTGAAAGATTTGTAGAGAGAGAGAAAAGGATAGAGAGAAAGAGAAATGAAAGGGAGAAAGGGGAAAGGGAGAAAGGGGATAGGGGGAGGGAGAATGGGGAGAGAGGGAGGGAGAATGGGGAGAGAGGGAGGGAGATTGGGGAGAGAGGGAAGGAGAATGGGGAGAGAGGGAGGGAGAATGGGGAGAGAGAATGGGGAGAGGGAGGGAGAATGGGGAGAGAGTGAGAGAGAATGGGGAGAGAGGGATGGAGAAAAAGGAGAGGGGGAGGAAAGGAAGAGAGGGAGAGAGAAAGGGAAGAGAGGGAGGGAGAAGGGGGAGAAGGGGGAGAGAGGGAGGGAGAGAGGGAGGGAGAGAGGGAGGGAGAGAGGGAGGGAGAAAGGGGAGAGAGAATGGGGAGAGGAAGGGAGAAAGGGGAGAGAGAATGGGAGAGGAAGGGAGAAAGGGGAGAGAGGGAGGGAGAAAGGGGAGAGAGGGAGGGAGAAGGGGGGAGAGGGAGGGAGAAGGGGGAGAGGGAGGGAGAAAGGGGAGAGAAGGACGGAGAAAGGGGAGAGAGGGTGTGAGAAAGGGGGAGAGGGTGTGAGAAAGGGGAGAGAGGGTGGGAGAAAGGGGAGAGAGAAGGGGGAGAGAGGGAGGAAGAAAGAGGAGAGAGAATGGGGAGAGGGAGGGAGAAAATGGGAGAGGGAAAGAGAAAGGGTAGAGAGAGAGGAAGAAAGGGGAGAGGGAGGGAGAAGGGGGAGAGAGGGAAGGGAGGGAGAAGGGGGAGAGAGGGAGGAAGAAAGGGGAGAGAGAATGGGGAGAGGGAGGGAGAAAAGGGGAGAGAGAATGGGAAGAGGGAAAGAGAAAGGGGGGAGAGAGGAATAAAGGGGAGAGGGAGGGAGAAAGGGGAGGGAGAGAGGGAGAAAAGGGAGAGAGGGATGGAGAAAGAGGAGAGAGAAAGAGAGAAATAGGGAGGGAGAAAGGGGAGAGAGGGTGGGAGAAAGGGGATAGATGGTGGGAGAAAGGGGAGAGAAGGTGTGTTTGAAAGGGGAGAGAGGGTGGGAGAAGGGGGAGAGAGGGTGGGAGAAAGGGGAGAGAGGGTGGGAGAAAGGGGATAGAGGGTGGGAGAAAGGGGAGAGAGGGTGGGAGAAATGGGAGATAGGGGGGAGAAAGGGGGGAGAGGGAGGGAGAAAGAGGATGTTTGTAAAGGGGAGAGAGGGTGGAAGAAAGGGGAGAGAAGGTGGGAGAAATGGGAGAGAGGGGGGAGAAAGGGGAGAGGGAGGGAGAAAGAGGATGATTGTAATGCATTCATTGTTTTGGGAAGGTCGCATTCAACATGAAACAAAGTGCGGTATATATTTAGCAAAGACACGCATCTCAGCACTGAGTAGGGAAACCAGTAAATCATAATGTACCTATAGATATATTTCATATGCAGAATTAAAAGTATGAGTAAATTACATAATGGTGGGTTTAATTAATAAAAATAACATGCCTAAATAAAAAAATTTTAATTAATAGTTTAACAAGGCAAAAATTGCATGACTAGACTAACATGCATACAATAAGAGAACAATAATACAGAGTTTAAAATGTAATACAAGATAAAAAACAATCACGAGATAAAAACGGATCTTTGATATCACGAATTAATAATTCGCTGCATTTTAATTGCAGACAATGAAGAGAAACATTTTAAGGGAGAGAGAGAGAGAGAAGGAAAGACAGAGTTGGGGTGAGAGGTACAGATGGAGGAAAGAGAGGAGTAAGAAGGATATGGAGAATGGCAGACTGAAAAGATGACAAGATGTTCAAACCAGAACTAATGCAGGCTGGTTCCCAGAACTTGACGTCCCGAATTGATTACTTATATTGACAGGAAAAGTTTCAGTATGTGTTAGTCATTCCAAGGAATTCTCATACCATAAATACCACTTGTAGTTCATATATTATTAATGAAAGAGAAAAATTATAAAACAAATTAATAGAGCATTATCAGGTTAAAATTACTAAAAACAATTCCAAAATCACTTTCTGATATTATATTTTGCATGTATATTTTAAATAAATGAATTTAATAAATTACTATTTATACGGCAATAGTTATGTATGGATCAAGTGTCCATTGCTGAAGGGTAGTTGAGCGGAAAAGAAAATAACGCATTTGTTCACTCGTCTATGCTCAAGCCGAGTTCGGTAATTTTCGTCTCCATGGCAACAGTCCGATAAAATACGATTTAAAACGCAAAAACGCTGTTTTAATAGAAATTCAAGAAAATACGGTCAATTATCAAAATTTGGTGATAAGAATTAGAAACTATATTCCATTCTCCATAGAACAATACAAACCTCGCTCCAATATCACAATATTACGATGTTTTAATATATTAAAGAAAACATCTCTGCACGATGGATTTGAGATTTCCTGTGTAAAACTAATATTGGGAATAATTTTGAAACGAGAAAAAAGTCTGCTATGACCGGGAATCGAACCCGGATCTTCCACATGCCGGGCGGATATTCTGCCATTGAAATAACGTTGCAGATCAATTTTCTCGTTTCGGGAACGCGGATGTTTTCTTGGTTGGGACGAAACTAGCCCCAACGGATGTCCTCGAAGAGATACAGCTTATGCCTGTCTGCATAGCATCTTCAGATCGCTTTATTTCATCAATTTCTAAAAATAATATGGAAAAAAGTTCCTGAAATAGAACCCGGGACTTCCATATTCGCCAAATAAAATATACCCCGGAGGTGGGCCCTGGCAGCACGAACCTCGCCCAGTTTCATGAAAATCGGTCCATTGGTGCAAAAGTTGTTAGTAGGGGACACATACATACATATACACAAACAAGACCGTTTCATAAGGCTATGTTTCATTTGGAAACCAGCCTAAAAAGTAAGGAGAAGAGAGAGAGAGAGCAGAAGCAAGGGAGTGTGGAAAAAGGAGGAAATGGAGTAGAGAGAGAAAAGGAAGTACGAGGTGATGTATGAAGAGAAAGGAGAGAGGGAATTAAGGGAAGGCAAAAAGTGGTCCGCAAGTTGAGGCTCATGTGAAAAGACGTCTCGGGAAACCCTTCTCCTCCTTGCGAGCCCTCAAAAACTCTCCCTTTGCCACCGTCACGAGCAACGCAACACTACACACACACCCACGCACGCACGCACGCATCACTCTCAACTCTACGGCAGTCTCCATTTCTCGCATCCTTTACAAACTCCTTTCTCTCTCTCCTCCTCTTCCAAAACGCCATCGAATCTCACTTTCCGGCCGAGAATTTATTTTTTTGCGATGGACTTACTCTTTCGGAAGGAAGGGGAAGAGAGAGAGAGAGAGAGCTGAGCACGGCTTAGGACAAAATATGCGCGGGATCGCATAGGGGAAAACGGAGGGAGGGGGGAGAGAGGGGGGGAGAGAGAGGGAGAGAGATAGAGAGAAATTGAAAGAGAGAGATGGAGAGAGAGATAGAGAGAGATAGAGATGGAGAGAGAGATAGAGAGAGAGATGGAGAGAGAGAAGAGAGGGTGAGAGGAAGAGAGAGAAGAGAGGGTGAAAGGAAGAGAGTGAAGAGAGGGAGAGAAGAGAGAGAGGGAGAGAAGAGAGAGAGGGAGAGAACAGAGAGAGGGAGAGAAGAGAGAGAGGGAGAGTGGAGAAAGAGGGAGAGTGGAGAAAGAGGGAGAGTGGAGAAAGAGGTAGAGTGGAGAAAGAGGGAGAGTGGAGAAAGAGGGAGAGTGGAGAAAGAGGGAGAGAGGAGAAAGAGGGAGAGAGGAGAGAGGGAGAGGAGAAAGAGGAAGAGAGGAGAAAGAGGGAGAGAAGAGAGGAGAAAGAGGGAGAGAAGAGAGAGGGGGGAGAGAAGAGAGAGAGGGAGAGAAGAGGGAGAGAAGAGAGAGGGAGAGAAGAGGGAGAGAAGAGAGAGGGAGAGAAGAGAGAGGGAGAGAAGAGAGAGGGAGAGAAGAGAGAGAGGGAGAGAATAGGGAGAGAAGAGAGGGAGAGAAGAGGGAGAGAAGAGAGGGAGAGAAGAGAGAGAGGGAGAGAAGAGAGGGAGAGAAGAGAGAGGGGGGAGAGAAGAGAGAGAGAAGAGGGAGAGAAGAGAGAGGGAGAGAAGAGAGAGAGGGAGAGAATAGGGAGAGAAGAGAGGGAGAGAAGAGAGGGAGAGAAGAGAGAGAGGGAGAGAAGAGAGAGAGGGAGAGAAGATAGGGTGAGAGGAAGAGAGAGGGGAGAAAAGCGAGGGAGGGAGAGATGAAAAAGAGGAACAGAGAGAGTGGAGGTAAGAGTGGAGGATTGAGAAAGAAAGAGGCAGAGAAAAGGAACACACATAAGTATTGAGCTCAGGGAGAGGATAGACAATGATGGTGGTGAAATGAAAAAGAGGAGGGAGGGGAAAGAAGGGAGTGGAGAGATGAATAGATAGAATGATAAAGAGAGCGGAAGGAAGGATAGAGGATGGAGGAGATATAGGGTGGAGGACATAGAGGATGGAGGAGATAGAGGATTCGAGGAAGAGAGATAGAGTTCCAAGTCTGAATGCCTGGCTTAAGAGAAGAGGAGAGGGAGAATGGGGTAGGATGGCAGTATAGTCAAGTAGGAGAGGGAGGGTGGGAGGGAAAGAGGAAGGAGGGAAGGGGATTAATAAGACGCGAGGGAAGGAAGGATGTACGCACTCTTGATTCCCCGCTTCCCTCCGTCTCTTTACACTCGCGTTCCAAGTGCAGGCGAGAGGAAGCTCACCCAACGCGAACAGAAGCGGGAAGAGGAGTGGCGAATGAAAAGGAAACCGAGAGAGTGAGAATGGCGAGAGAGAGAGAGACGGAGAAGAGGGCAGGAGAAGAGTGCAAGAGAACGAAGATAATGACAGCGATGACGAAGGAGAAAAAGAAGTGGCGAAGAGATGATGGCAGATGGAAGAATCTTGAAGGAGGCGATTGGAATGTTTCTTGCGCGATACAAGTTGCTATCTCGTGTTTAGGACCGGTTGCGAACAAACAAATCCGTCATGTCCTAAGCGACAAGAGATATCTCAAATAGCCGTAAAGAGGTTGTGCAAATATGTTGCGCGTTTCGTCTATAAAGTCGTCAACAGTGGTGATTCACCGATAGTAGATTATAATAAATTATAAAAATAATAAGTTATTTATCTATAGATTTTATATAGCTCATAGACAACCATCACCGGTCATTTATAATAAGCATAACGACAACAACAAAGACAATCACATAGAACCATACCCTTGCAGGATTCGAACCCCTAACATTTTGAACCAGCCACGCTAACCACCCCTCTCCCAAGACGGTATATCTAATATATTATAATAGAATATGTTCTCAGTGAACCGCCACTGGTGGCGGTTGCTTTACATCCAAAATGTTGTTCCCAAACTATTTAAGGCGAGCAAGATTGCTCTCTAACGAATTAATACATTCAGTTCAATAAAGAATTATCGAGCTTATCTTATAGGGAAACCAAATTGACATATCTTAACAGCCATTTAAGAATATATGTATTACCGGAGGACCACAGCTGATGACGACCGTTTTGTCGCCAAGGCGCGCATCTGTTTTACCCAGTGTTTTTATGGATATTGGAAAGCCGTAGTAGTTTGTCAAATATATTGAGAATGATTTTTTGGTTGGATGATTATCGACTTCTCAAAAAAAAATTAAATCTAAAAACCACGAAATGTTTAATCATTTTATTAGTAATTTATTCAATTGGACCGACATGTTTTTGTTCGTTCATTCAAATGTTTTTCATTCATTTTCATTAAGCTAGACGTAAAAATCGGTACAGTATGCATTGCGCAACTCTCATATATTACTCTTACTGCTACAAAACCAACAAAACCGCGGAAATTGCTTTCTGCACATAAATAGTATTAATATATTATGCGATAATCAAACTTGTTTAATAGTTTAAACATACATAAATATCGAGTATTTACAGATTGACGAAGGCACATAGGTGCTGAAGCATTATTGCTGGACAAAGATTTTTGAGATAACTGGGAAGAGCTGGGCGTAAAAATCGATGTATTATGTCACTGGATGCTAAATAGTTATTTTGATAAATATGACAAAGGCATCATTGTTTACTAGCTTAATTGCCCGGTTTTTCCCTGGGTTTAGAGTTTAGAATTTTTCATGCACTGGGTAATATTTTCATCCAAACTCAAGGTACTCTCAAGGTAAATAACCAATATTCCCCTTTAATTGATATAAATAAATTAAATATAGACCCAAATTTTATACCTCCCCTCCCCCCAAAAAATTCAAGTTCTGACACCGAGGTGCATATCCTGTCTCTTTAGTAGGTATACCAAGTTTTAAGGCTGTGTTTCTTGGTTCAACATTGATATTGATGGTGGATTCATCAAAGTCGGCCCCTTATTGTGGTAGGTCTGCTTTTTAATCCGTTCTAAACATGTTCATTTCGGTTTTGCCCCACAAATGAAATATACCTTCCATATTCATAGTTACAGAAAAATTCTAACCTTGATATTGTGGTAGCCCTGTTTATCCGACCCGGTTGAAATATACTATTTGGGTTATTTATTTATATGAAGATTATACCATAATGGGTTAAAATCCATGCGGACAGCTCTCTAAAAATACGTGTAGGTTCAACATTATTTTACCTTTAATTGTGGTAGCACTGCTCTTAAGCTCAGCTTTAAAAATCTTGATTTCATTATGGTATTTTGTAAAAATCATATATATATATATATATATAAAATTTAATTGACATCCGTTGAGACAATTCCTTCCATATACATATTTACTGAAAGAGTTTAATTTATAATTGTGGCACCCCTGTTTAATTGATCCGTAATAAATATACCATTATGGTTATATATGTGTGTGTACATAATAAATATTATAATTTGGTTAACACTTGTTAAAAAAATTATTAATACTTTTATTATGGCGGTCCTGCTTTCTATATATATTCTAAAAATCTTAATTTTTTTGTTTTTTATGTTGCACAACTCCTTCATACAAAATTTCGTTGAAATCGGTTCTGCCAATTCCTTACAAATTCATAATTACCGAAAATTGTGGCACCCCTACGAGGTTAATCGGGTCGAAATATGCCATTTTGGTCATTAATTTATATAAAGATTCTATGAACCAAATTTGATTGAAATCGGTTAGGCCAATTCCTTCTAAAAGCACAACTGCCGAAAAGTTTATTTTGGTATTGTGGCACCTCTGCTTGGTCTATCCGGTCCAAATATGTCATTTCATTATGAATTCATGGGAAGATTCTCCGTATGTACCTACCGAATTTGGTTGAAATCGGTTAAGCCAGTTCTTCCCTGATATATGCGTACAGATGGACGGACATTGCCGAAATTAGGACCGACCGTTCCATGGGGACCCCTCGAAATCGTGAAATTTGGATCGGCCCTTGCATTACGAATCTTGACTCCGTAGACCGATTTTATCCATTTTAAGCTCGAAAAAGCGTCTCATCAAAACATTGACATTAGTGAAGTATTCATCAAAATCGGTGAATTGGTTGCTGAGATATCTTTTTAAAAAACCGGCATTTGGACCAATTATGGGGGCCCTCAGGCACTCGGGGGCCTTTGAATTATTTTTGGCACTGGAACTCTCAGGATTGACCTGAAGCTGCTGCCAAATTTTGAGGCTACTACGTTAATTTTCTGAAGAGTTATGACTGCCACAGACATACATATACACAGCAGCTTCTTTTATTATTAAGATGGCTGTAAACTCTATAACTGAGTGAGTTTTAATTAAAATCGTTAGAGCCATTTTTACTTTCTCCATACGTAGTGTAGGGGGAAGTATTGTGTTTCCATGAAAGATATCGATTTCAACGAAAATACACGTTTTAAGGTCCCCTGAACACGTTTTGGCAATTTTCTCGATGATGTCCGTTTGTGTGCGCGCGTGTGTGACAGTTTTTTTGTGGGTGCTCTAACTCAAAAAACTATTAATAAGGTCAACGCGAAATTTTATATTTAACATTTTTATGAAAGTCATAAGAGTTGATTAGTTTTTGGTAAAAACTGGTCAACCGCAAGTTTATTTTCTTAATTGTTGGAACTTCGTGGCCATATCCAATATCAGAAGGCTATGGTTTGATTTAATTTATGTTCTTTTTCAAGTCTTTAAAATTTTCTCTCAGTTTCTTAAAATATTTATTATCATGTAATCTATTTGGAGTTTTTTAGAAATACTATTAAAGGTATGGAAAAAGTCATGCGGTGGCCACATCAGATATTTTTTAATAAATTGGCATTTTGTAAACATCGACAGGATTAAACTACCCTTTATTGTTACGCTATATCGTTCATCTCTTCAATAATTCAATTCTTGAGAATGTTATGCCTACAGGCGAAATATCATATGATTTCGTTGAACCGTCTAGGCTCTAGGATCTCGCACAGACAGACAGTATAGCGAAAACTTGTTTGGACTCGGAGACACCCCGTCAAAAACTCAGTCAAATTTTTTTTATTACAATATAGACTCTCTATATATATTACGTATAAGTAAACGCCTTAGAAACCAATTGATTGGTGATCAGGATATCATCAACAGCCACAAATCTGATGAAAAATATTTCGGCGGAAACCATCCTTCCTCAGTAGTTATCCGACTAATGTTTAACCTAAATAATTATCGACCATTTTCGAGCAATTCTGATCATTAATTGGATTCTAAATCTATCGCGAGTTCCAAATTTAATTTTTACAACGGAAACCAATGAAATTCCTGAATTCCTTTTAATATTAAATTAATTCACGTGTCGCAAGGAACATTTTTGAGGGTTGGTGCAGATTAGTAATTAAATAATGCCATAGTTTGAATAATTAGGTACTTAATATATAAGTACCCCGTAAAAACCTTTAAAAAAGGCAAAATGAAAATATTTACCACATTCGAAATACTTCATCGCCATTAGAACGAATCTAATCAAATTATTGCACATTTTCCCGATTTTCCAACTTATATTTCACAATAATTGAATTTACTTCCGATGAAGAATTTCTTTTATAAAGTGCATTGCCAACGACATTTTAACCAAATGAAAATCAAACAAAAAAAAACTTCGTTTTGAATGAAAATTTCTCCAAAATACATAGTGAAAGAGTGTCGGCGCGTGTTTTCCGAGTTCAAATTCTGTCTAAGCCCACTGACATCCAAAGCATATTGATAATGTCACGCTGCAATTTTCAAATGTCACGATTATGAAGAAACTCTTTATTATGGATTTTCCTTCACACGCGGAGACTGGATGGTTGCATATATCTACATATAGCCTTGAATTAGTTCCAAAGGTCGTGAAAATAGAATTTTTCAAATATTATTCAGCGTCACGATCAGAGTGAACGTGAAAAAACCTGGAAACATTTCTTTTATTGATTCCTACAAGTTTTTTTACTCGCATATGCTGCTTTCAACGATTAAATTCCTTGAATGAAAAGAAAATGTAATTTAAAGGAACAATTTCGGTATTCATCAGGAGAACGAGAAGATGTTTTTTGACGATAAAAGTGCATCATACGAATAATAAATATTCCAAACAAAACAATAAAAGATTCAAAATATAAGCATAGTTGTTTTAATATCGAGAATACTTACAGAGATATATGTGTCATATCCATTATTTTAATTTCATGTCAATATTTGATTAAATGTGCATTCTCACATAAATACTGTTTCTTGTTATATTATAATCGTCGGCGAACTTTTTGGCAGGCCAGCCAATCAGAGATCGGGCCGTTATTGTTTATATACCTTGGTTACATAATATGTTTACCAAACTCGAATATATTATAACCGCTGTGTCCCTACGTGCGTCCCTGCCAGCCTGCGTCTGAAGCCTCGAGTGACGTCACCTTCCGGCATGAACGCAAACAAACCGAGAACGATGATTCAATTTCGACGAATCTTTCGCCTGATACCTGATACCAGGATGGTTTTCGTTTTTGTATTTGATTAACACATAGCTGGAATACGATGTGTAGACGTTTATTCTTTAACATTTTAAAATATCTTACGATAGAGACCTTGACTCAAAATTTATACCATTTCACGTATAAAGAAATGAAGATTCTTATTCTCACAGCCTATTCTGTTGTTTAAGTCGTGTTTGCTCATATTTCAACTTTATATTCGATTTTCTCCTGTTTTTCGACATTTCATTTGCTAGGGTAGCCGGCATTGTTCATCTCGGATTTCTGCATTGTTAGACTCGGCCTTCAAGTGCATTTGCACTAACTTACAATAAAACGCATGAAGGACAAAAACAGATTAATCCGCGTGTGACGTCACCTCCCAGTATAACCGCAAATAAATCAAGAACGGTAGGCTCGATTTCGTCAATTCTTTAGCCGTAATACTCGGCGCGAACTCTTGCAGGTTTTAAGCGGGTAGTCGTCTCCCGGAAAAGCATGGGTAAGATATCAGGAAAGTATTCGTTTTCACATTTGATTAACGCATAATCGGCTGGAATACGGTTTGTAGACCTTCAGTCTATAACATTTTAAAATATCTTACAATCGAGACTTTGACTCGTGATTTGCACTATTTCACGTAGAAAGAAATGAATATTCTTATTCTAGCTTTTGATTCTGTTGTTTAATTCGTGTGTGCTCATATTTTAAATTTATATGCGATTTGCTCTGATTTTTCAACATTTCAATTGTTAACCTCGGATTTTTGCATTGTTCGACTCAGGTTTTCAAATGCATTTGCACTAACCTTACAATGAAATAAACGAACAAAGGATAATAACCGATTGAAAATTTATTTGAAAGGTTTCGTGTAAATATAAAACAAATGAAATACGTAGCGAGGAAAAGAAACGACTCCACTGCATTGTAATAATGGACAACTTAACATTCCAAATAGGAAGATATTTCACGCATACACTGAAAATATCCCTTCGTTTGCAAGTTTTATTGGGCAGTTTAAAACAAATTACAATACTGATTATGTTTGTGATTAATTTCTTTCGATTCTGATTCCTGGCCGGTGCATTGATTACTTAATATTAAACAAACCATAGAACATACGATATGCTGTACCATCAGCAATAGTGAACAAAACAAAAAATATCCTGTTCCGGTGGTCTAAATCATGTAGGCATGTATTTTTTGTTATGAAAATGGTGTGAGCCATATGATTATTTTAAGAGGGGCAATAAAAGTGGTTCAATTTACAACACTCTTTGTAACAATTTTTTGTCATAGGAACTATCGCATTGGGCGACTTCACGCAAGAGTCTTTAGATTTTAGCAGGAAGTACTGCAACGGGCCCCTAGTATATTTTATTACTGTAATGTAGCTTTCCAGTACTTTTATTATAGCAACAACTATAAAAAACTATTATTGTTGCTCGTAGCAACGGGTATAAATAAAGTATGTATTATAATGCGTTTTTTGCACGAAGTGAACGCATATAGGAAAGGTCGTTTCCGTTAAAACTTGTTAGTTAGTTAACCTTACAATAGGCGTAAAAAGTGAAATAATACTTAATTAACTCGTGAGAAAAACTCGAAAGAGAGGATTGAGTAAAACGAAGATGAAACAAGTAAGATAACCTTGATAAAGTAAGAGGTAAGAAGCCCGTTTTCTTACAATTTTTCAGGGTTCTTGTTTCCCTCTTCCTTTGGGGAGGGGGCAACCTGAGCCATAAGAATGTAGATGCTCACGAGCAGAACTGCAATCCGAACCACTGAACCGAAACCGAAAATTTACTATTTTACTGAACCGCAAACAGAACCAGATTTATTTTGCAAAAGTGGTTCGGCTCGGTTTCAGCTCGATTCACCAAACACGAAGGAACGCGTATCTCCAAAAGAGTTGGAAAGACCACCGATGCACCGAAGTTGGCGGAACCCAAATTATACGAAAATAATTACCCCTGGCATACTTTTCCCTTCCCTGCCACTTACTGTTGAAAACTGTGGGGAGCGTTAATGGTGAAGGAAAGCACCTAGTGTGACATCATGCGGAGTACCTCCAGTGTTGAAGCTGGCCACGTAAATACATTCGAAGTTTGCTTCAAACCAGGTAAAACGGTCGTTCTACGGCGTCAAAGAAAGTGGCCGCAATTTCATTTGAAAGAGAGAAAAGAGGCGTAGTATTTTTTGTTTAAAAGTAATATATTAATTAAATTCTGTATCATTTTTACGCGTTCTTTGCACGAAGTGAACGCATATATGGGGAGGTCGATTCCGTCCGTTCGTCCGCATGTTAAAACTCGGGAACCGTTGGAAGTATTTTGATGAATTTGGTAGTGGGGAATTTTGCTAAAATTGGTCGACCGATTCCAATTTTGGTTAAAATCGGACAAAAATTCCGACCACTTTATATAAAGACCTACATTTAGTTTACAATGTTCCTTTGTTTCAACTCGGGAACTGCTGGACGTATTTTGGTGAAATTTGGTATTGGAGAGTTTTGCAAATATTGGTCGACCGATTCCAAATTTGGTTAAAATCGGGCAATAATTACGACTACTTTACATGAAGATCTACATGTATTTTACAATGTGCCTAGCTAGCTTCTTAAATGCTCATCTGAGCGAAAAATATTGAGAACGTAAAATCTCAAAGAACGCATTTGGAAACTGTGTACTCCGACATGGAGTACACCTTTCCAATCTTGTTATTTTCAGTATATCTTAATGAAAACAGCATTTCATGACACTGTGCATGGAGAAAGTGAAAAGATAAAATCCCGATTTTGCTTGAACCGAACCACGAACAGTACCACTTCTAAAAATTTCGAACCGAAGCACTCCAAAATTTGCAGCTCTGCTTACTAGACCTTTCCATGCGTGGAAACTTCACTCCTGTAGCTTCGGTAGCTTGGTTACAATGCCATTTCAAAGTTCAGGATTTTCCGAATTTGAAGCCACCTAGAGGATAATCCATTAACTACTTGGAAAATCCAGCCATTAAAAAATTCATGGATGGATAATAGCTATCTAATTCAAAAAGATATTTCCGAATTTTAAAAAGTATTTTCAAAATATCTCTTAAAACCAGGGTGTCGTACCGAACCTAAACAAAAAACCCGCTCCGAACCGCTCAATTTTGCGAACCCGAACCGTAATTTTGTTATAACTTTGAACCCGAACCGAACCTGAACCGGTTTTAAAAAGAGTTCAAAATCTTTCAGACAATCCATGGCAAAACCAAATGAAAATAAAACAATTCTTACTGAAGTTTGGTGCACGAGAGGAATGTTAAGTCTTGAATTTTCAGATCTCTCAAAAAGCAGAACATTTCTCTTCTGATTCTAGATTTGATTTGTTGCTTGGTCTCCTCACACATCGTGAAACAATGGCGTCGATTAGCTTCGTTTTGGTCCTCTGTAACAATGTTCAACGCAAATTACTAAAACGCTGAAGTTACTGGAAAATATGCGACTCGCAGACATCTTGAAAGAAAATATGAAACATTCTGTTCCAGCAATAAGTATTTTAGGCCCTGCAGCAGATGACGGCTTGCTAGAGCTGTTTCTGGGAAAAAGCGAGAAATCTCACGCAAACACTAAAAGCCAACCTGACTACTGAAATCCAAATAATTTAGAGCTTGCATTTGAAGTTTATGAGAAAATTCGAAGGCTTCCAAAGGACAGTAAAGTTCTTAACTTCTGGGTAGAAAATAAAAACCAGTGTCCTGTTTTGTATCATGTTTCTCAGGTCACTTTAGGAGTTCCAGCGACACAGGTCAACGTTGAGCGTGCTTTCTCAGCATTAAAATTTATTTTATCACCAAGGCGTGCCAACTTATTGGAGACACACTTGAAAATATTCTGCTGGTCCGTTTGAATGAATTTTTTAAATAAAATGTTTATTTTATATTAAGTATATTTTTTAATTTAATTTTTTTGTGAATTTTTGTAGATGCTGCCCAACATTTGTTTATACAGTTCCTAATTCTACAAACATTCGTTACCAGTTTTGTAATTCAATTTGTTTGTTATTATAATGCATTTTTCAATGTTGATTTACGTTTTTTAAATGAAGTAATTAATGTATTTTATATTTAAAATTAATTAAAAATTTTTTTTAACTCCGACCCTGAACCGTTCAAAAAAATTTTCATGGAACGAACCCAGAAAATTTGAAACTATCTGAACCCGAACCGAACCCATAAATTCTCCGGTTCGATACCCTACTTAAAAGAAAGCAGCTGATTGACCATATATGGACAGACAGGCAGACGGACGGACAGAATGATCACATAAGCACGTTGTATCTTTTAAGAAAACGTAGCAAAAAGGGATGGAAGAGTGGGAAGAAAACGCGTGAGGATCGATTGGGGAATGAATCGAGGGCTCGGGATTAGAATGGGAAATGGAAAGAGGTTAAATGACCGCGTGGGGGACGAATTTCGTTTGATGGTCGGAAGTCGACTTGGATGAGATTAAAATTTGAAGCTTTCGGATGAAAAGTAAAAACACGCCGTAAGATTAAGGCATAAATTGGCTGCATATAGCCTCTACATGAACAAATGTTTGATTAAACTGCGTTTCTCCAGCAGCCATAAAAATGCTGGAAAACCAACCGAGCATTCACTGATGATTAGAACCAAGTTCTTTCTTTGAGTACAATATCGATTAGGGTGAAAACTGCCAAACCGGTTTTTCCGAATCTTTTTATGGCTATTGGAGATGCATGGCTCTTCAAAAGATGAACTAAAAATTTGATT
Organism: Tanypteryx hageni; assembly: GCA_028673005.1. Classification (NCBI taxonomy): domain Eukaryota; kingdom Metazoa; phylum Arthropoda; class Insecta; order Odonata; family Petaluridae; genus Tanypteryx; species Tanypteryx hageni. The sequence goes on along the minus strand of CM054114.1, from coordinate 93,132,632 downwards.
TTCAACCTTAGGTCGAATTGAATTCAGAATCTTAAGGAAATGATGCAATATTTATGGAAAGGAGGAGGAGGTTTAAAATGTAATTAATCTGCTGTTAGCTAAATTTAACACAAATTTTGGAAGCGGCTTCAAACTGTATAGGCGTGGTTTCGATATGTCAGAGCGGTAACCTTTTCTACTATATGGGGGACCGCATTGGAAGTCAGTACTTCGACGGACCGAATTAGTTTAATCGTAAGTTATCTAGACATACTTGAGTGTCACACACGGGAAAATAGAGTTGGGTTTTTAGGATTAACATTTCAATATTAAATGTCTTATTGCAACAATACACATTATGAAAAAAACATTAATTCGCGTGTAAAATTTTGCGGATCGCTTTCGCATCATAACTTCGTGGGACACCTAAAACGCCCTAAAGGGACCGCATGCGGCCCGCGGATTGTAGGTTGCTCACCCCTGCGCTATAGGGGGGTGGCCGACAGGATCTCATCTGAGCCAGAGATGAATCGAGTTTGATGGATCGCGATACGAATCGTAAGATTACCTTTCAAACGAGACGGGTTGAGCACGAATGAGTTGTCATGGTTTCCACCACCTCAAAAACGAAATGGAACGGAATTTGGAGCATCGCAATGGATTGGAATCGAAGTTGCCAATCGAAAGAGTAGAATCCTTGTTCGCGTAATTCGGGATATTGAGGTTTGATGCGAGAGGAAAGAGGAGACCTATCAGGTCTCTAGTAATACGTATTTATTTATAGACATAGCGGAATTAAAAGAGTGCGCAAGAGAGAAATGGTACAAGAGAGAGGGAGGTTTTATAAGGTCAGAGGAAGGTTCTTTTTTTTACAAAACGTTCCTGCGTCTAAACGCGCGCCTTCATTTGTCTAGCGTTAGGGTCATTGAAAAGACCGAAAGACGAGAGTTATATATATATTTTCCTCGAAGGACTATATTTTTTTATGGCACGACCCTCTCTACCGCAATCGATACTGGGGCCTCAGGGGTAAAAGAGGACCAAACCAAAAAGGGTAAGGTGGCAGGGGAAGGGGGAGGGAAAGCTCGGGGAACATCGAGTGGACGTGTTTTTTTAATGATGATGGCAAGATGGCGTTTGGCACACACGAACGCTTTCCTGGAATCCGAGGAAGGCCAGAGAGAGAGAGAGAAGGAGATGGAGGGAGAAGCGCTGCTTGGAATGGAGGAGGGGAAGAAAAGGAGTTTGGAGGTAGAGAAAGAGCAGGGAGGTAAAAAAGGAGTGGCTGGAGGAGAAGGGAATGGAGGGAAGGGGGACGAAAAGGGATGAAAGGGGGCGTAGGTTGGGGGCCACGAGGGAAAAGCAATTTGGAAAATGCATCCGTCAACGTGATCTGTGTTTGTTACGCGCCTTCTGCACACGGCGAGGGAGGGAGGGAGGTGGAGTGAGGGGAGGAGAGAGAGGGAGACGAGGGAGGGCAGAAGAGGCGAGTGGATTGGAGAGGCAAAAAAGCAGGACCAAGGCGACGTTCGTGGAAGCGAGGAAAGTTGCGGTGAACCACGGGAACGCGTAGAGGGGAAGTAGAGGAAAGAGAAGGGGACAAAAAGGAGAGAGAGGGAGAGGAAAGGAAAGAGAAGGAGAGGAAAGAGGAGAGGAAAGGAGAGGAAAGGAGAGGGAGAGAGAAAGGGAGAGAGGGAGCGAGAAAAGGAGAGAGGGAGAGGAAGAGAGAGGAAAGGAGAGAGGGAGAGGAAAGGAGAGATGGAGAGGAAAGGTGAGATGGAGAGGAAAGGAGAGATGGAGAAGAAAGGAGAGAGGGAGAGGAAAGGAGAGAGGGAGAGGAAAGGAGAGAGGGAGAGGAAAGGAGAGAGGGAGAAGAAAGGAGAGAGGGAGAGGAAAGGAGAGAGGGAGAGGAAAGGAGAGAGGGAGAGGAAAGGAGAGGGAAAGAGGAAAGGAGAGGGAGAGAGGAAAGGAGAGAGGGAGAATTTTCGGGTGGATTGAGGAGAAATGGATGACTGAATGGAGAAACGGGACGAGAGAGAGAAAGGGAGAGAAGAGAGGAGAAAGTGAAATAGGGAGAAGGAAAGAGGAAGGGAGAAAAAGGGAGAGAGAAAGAGGGGGAGAGAAAGAGGAAGAAAGAAAGAGGGATAGAAAAAGAGGAAGAGTGGTGATATAGAGCGGTAGATAGAGAAAGAGGTTGAGAGAAGGGCGAGAGAGGAGATGAGACTGAGATGTAGGGAAAGAGAAAGTAAGAGAGAAGAGAAATGGAAGAAGAGAGAAAGGTAAGAAAAAAGTGAGAGGGATACAGAGAGAAAAAGCAAGAGGGGAATGGAGAGGAGAGATATGAAAGAGACAGAGTGCGAAAGAGAATTAGAGAGAGGAGAGAGGGAGAAAGAAGAAAGAAAGAGGGGGATAATAGGAGATATGACAGAATAGCGGTGGGAGAGAATAATAGATAGAGAAAGAGGAAGACTAAGAGGGATAAAAGGAGTAAAATGGAGGGAAAGAAAAAGTAAGAGATGAGAAGAAATGGAAAAAGAGAGAATTAGGGGAAAAAGAAGGGGGAAGATAGAGAGAGAAAACACAGAAATTGGAAGGGATAGGAGAGATATAAGAAAGGGAGAGTGAGAAATAGAATGAGAGAAGGGAGAGAGAGAAAGAGAACGGTGGGAGAAAGAGGGAAATAGAAAAGGATAGAGTAAGATGGAGACAGACAGACAGACAGACAAACGACTTTATTAGGGAGAGAACGAGATAAAAGGGAGGGAGAGAGGACGCGAGTGGTTGGACGGAGGAGGGATAGGGAAATTGAGAGAGAGAGGGTGGTAGAGAGAGGGGAGAAGAAAGAGGGGGATAGAACAGTAGCAGAGAGAGAAGAAAACGGATAGAGTGAGGAGAGAAGTGTGAGAGAAAGCGAGTTAAATAACGGAGAGGAGAGAGAAATGGTGTGTGTGAGAGAGAGAGAAAGAGTGATAGGCCTGCCCCAGGAGACCTCAAGGTTGGAGGATGCTATCCTTTCCATTCCCGGCCACGTCCTTTCCCCCTCTCTCCCCCTCCCTCCCACTCTCTACTCCACTTCCCATCCACGCACGCGTCTCCTCTTCCTAAAGACGCTCCGCTTAAGTCTTTCTCTCTCTCTCTCTCTCTCTCTCAGGGAAACAAAGGGGCTCACCCAATCGTATTCTACTACCCGCCCAACCCCTCCCACATTGCCGACTTTCCCCGACTCAACGGGCGCCAGCCAGGATCGCATGCGTTGCCCTGTCTTCCCCGTCGAGTGGCTCAACCTATCGGAGAGTGGTAGATAGGAGGGGAAGGGTGGAGAGCGAGAGAGAGAGAGTAGGAGAGTGATAGAGCGTAGAAAGAGAAGTTGTGCTCGTGAAAAGTGGAAAGATAACGAGATGGTTTCGGAGAAAGGGACGAATAGGATGATGAAGAGATTTGGCGAGAGAGATAAAGAAATTGTGTATGTGTAAACTGAAAGAAATTTCCAAGGGATGGGAAATGGAGATGTCGTTTCAATGTGTTGAAGGCTAAGAGGGTTTTATAGTTACAGAGAGAGAGGTATCCGTTTAGCGAGAAATTTTAAATATAGCGAAACTAATTACGGCGGAATTATTCTTTCCCTTGGTAATTAGATGAAATCGCGAATTAGTTATAATGCTTGTATATCTCTTTAGAAATTAAATATAAAAGTTCGAATGATTTTTCCCAGTCCGTGTACAACAACACGAGAATAATAATCTAAAAGTTGCTGGAAATTTTATACAGAGCAAGAAAGTCGGCGCTTTGGAAAATTAAAATGGTCTTAGAAACCATTCTAGAGGAGAAGGATTCAATTAGACTTGGTAAAAACTAAAGTAAGAAAACAATTAAATCGTTTGAAAAGGTTTAGAAGACCCTTCATGATACGAATTTTCAACAAGACTGTGGAATCCCTTGGGAAGATGTGCGATACGTCTTTATCGATTACACGCGCGAACTCGCCAGATGGTTCGTAATACCGTGATGATTTCGAGCTTAAAAATTTTATCATTCCTTGAATGTATGTAGCGCCGCACGACACAACCGATATGCGGGTGTCGTGTTTTACAGGGGTATTAACAAATTGAGACTGAATAATCGTTACATTTCAGCTGCACCCCTCTCACGTGAAAATTTCCAAAATGTATTGCGTCATATTTCATTGAATGATATATAGCAAAAGGAATGGAGTATTTGAACCGGGTGGGAAACTCATTATCTTATATTTTATTACTGTAATCGTCGTCGGCGAACTTGTTGGCAGGTATTTATTGGTTGACTGGCCAGCCAATCAGAGATCGGGACAAAGTTGATATGGTTACTAACAACAATATCTATATAGTTAATATTGTTAGTAAATAAACTTCATATTCGCTTCGTTTAACAGTTTACACATTGAAGCTTCGCTTAAATATCGGTAAGAATTAAAATCAGTTCTTTTAATATATCGAAAAGTAAAGAATGCTTCAATGTATATATTAATTACAGGGCTTAGCTATCGAATTACCCGTCAGATTTCCCCGATGCGATTTCCGATCTTCTTTTGTAGTTTTGGGAAATTTCAGCATGGAGGAACATTTTGCTTGGCCTCACCGGGTGGGGCAAGTTATTTGACTCAAAGGACCTCAAAGGAACATTGTGCTCGACCAAGAATCATCTCAATAAAAGTATTTAACTGGTTTTTCTACATTCACTCCATTCAGGAACGATTTATTATTTCAAATTGCGAAAGACATAAACAATATGAAATCAACAACAATCCCCAGATATGCGTTTTCAAATCCTAGCAGAAAACAACAAAAGAAGAATGGAAATCGCATCGGGGAAATCTGACGGCTAATTCGAGAGCTATTCCAATTTCAGTTAGTATTTAAACGAAAATCTTACGCCATAATATTAAATGAAATTAATATAGATGCTGTATAAATTGAAGTTTCATTTGATTATCGGTAAGTACAATATTAAATTTCGATTTTATTCCAATTAAAGTTACAATGCAATCAAGCTCATTGAATCTGAAAGAGAACATTATGATGTAACTCGAGAACCGAAATTACGATCATTTAACGTAAATGAGAGGTACGTAGAGCGGGTTATGATTGCCAAATTTGAGTGACAATTATGAATGATTGGTAAGAATGAGATTAATTATTTTCAATATTAAATTAGGTAATTTATTTAACACTGCAATGCAATAAATCGACGTACTTTGAAGGATTTTAATGTTTTGTCTATTAAAGTTGCTATTTCGAAATTACTTCTTGCTACGATCTATTAGTTTCATAAATTAAATTGACTTTTCAAAATAAATCATGGTAGTAACCGGTTTAATGTAATTTGTTTGTTATCTATCAACAAACGTTCGCCGTAAATAAAGAATAAATTTTCACTGCATTTACACAAGTGAGTACATACCATTTCTGATGTTTTCAATCCGCAGTGTGAATGTGACATGAACATTACAATCGATCAAGAGTATTCTTCAAACAATTTATAAGTTGCTTAAACTATGTGGCAAGATTTTAATAAACAACAATTATATGCCGCAAATCAAATATGCAGTTAATTCTTAGAACGAAGGTATTCAAAGCTGCTCTTTTATAGATGGTTCTGGAGGGTCAGACAAAACGTATTTGTACACAGCATCTCAATCTATATAAAACTCAACCTGTCTGGCTGGGAGTCCGCCGTTTCCTTCAAATATTTCTCGCTTAATATTTTCGGATCTACTAAGCCTAACGTGCTGAAATTTTCACAATCATTAAACTCCCATGAGATGATTGCTAGAAAAATCAAACATCCCGGATTTGACTCCGGGAGACAGTTATATTTTCCCGTAAGTTTACACGGGATTTTTGATTTTGCAAGGTGCAAGATTTTTTCTTTCATTAATCAAAATACGTAAATATCAACCTATTTCCTCCATTTTTGCTTTTTTCGACAGCTAAAACTATAAAATATCTTATTCTTGCAATGTTTGGATGTTATACAGAGGAATTTGCCAGAAATACGCATTTCTTTTCGAAATTTTATCGCTTTTTCGTGCTCTTTCCGGGTGTTGGCAAGGCGTCCCGTCCCGCATTGTTGCCTCCGATTGAATTAGCGTCTATTGAACCTTCAAATAGACGAAAGAATTACGTTATTCGCTTCGCGCTTTTAATAAAGCATCGAAATTATTGTTGTAGCAACGTCAAACGTAATAGATTGCAACTTAATTAATTGCAGATGTTTGATTGTATGGTTCACCCGTGTGTATTGCAGGCAGAAAATTTTGGATTTTTTTCAAGTGGTAACCCCCAGAGTGCACCAGTCCTTTTAAGTGTTACATTTGTGCCAAAGTTGAGGAATAATTCCAGGTTAGATTTTTATTTTAGATTTTAGCCAACGTAACTTAACCATCCTAGCACCTGGAGGAAAAACAACACATATTGTTTACAAGGAAGTATTATAAATGAAAAGTAAAGTATGATGATATATTACAATTTTAGATTATTTTCAGACAGCCTCCGGTATGTGTTTTATTTCGTTCTCGGACTTCTTTTTCAGTTATGTCATTTTAACCGTCAACAAAATAAATACTGCGTCGCTTTAATATCCCGAGCAAAGCCGGGTACATCTGCTAGTTATATTATAAATTAAAGTCGATGGGGGAAAAGATTTTAAATGTGGCGTGGACTGGGATTGCAACGCTAATTCTTCCAGATGGTATAACATGTCACACAGCCTTCAATTTACCTCTGGATCTACAGAGTTCCACTTCACCAAGACTTTCACCTGCCAGGAAAGTTTTTTTTGCGCGAATTTGACGTTATAATCTGGGATGAAGCGCTAATGGCACCAGAAGTCGCCTTAGAAATCGTTGGGAGAATTCTGCGTGACATAATGGGTGAAAATGAAATGTTTGGAGGAAAAATAATTGTACTTGGAGGGAATTTTAAAAAAATGTTAAATACTTTGTAATCCTCACTTTAATGTATCGTTCCTATTATATCCTTAATACTAATAGAGTTCATTGAATCTTATGTCATAAATTCACTTATTATTTAACGTTCACCAGTGTAACAATGAAGCTTCTAAATGTCAACAATATCTAAAACTAAAATTGAAAGCAGTTTAAGATGGTTTAAGTAGATAAGAGCATGTCACAGACCCTCTATTACGCATTGAAAAGAACGTTTTCTGAATCACGAGCTCTATTGAAAATTCGTCCACACGAATAAACTCTTACGGTGAAATTAATTTCTTCCTTAATTTTATTTCAATTGGAAGGAACGATGTTATTTATTGAAATACTGTTTCGGAATTTCTCTTCTTTTAATAACATTCTTATTTCAACAAATATATTTTTATAACTTCTTAATTGCAATATTCCAAAAGAAATATTACCTGAATAGCTGGATCAATTTTCGACGCCAATTCTGTTTGCAAATGTATCAAAATGCAGGACAAGAAACAGGAGAGAAATTTAGCTCAGAGGATTGCAAAAACGTCGAAGAATAAGGAATAATCATAATTTAAAAATGAATTAAGAATAAAGTGAAAATATAACCGAGCTTAATTATGTGACAATTATCTCTCAAAAACAATTTAAATTATACTCAATTTGATGGAAACGGAGAGATCAGATTAAGCGCGTACGTAATTAGATTTTCGAAGGACAATAAAACATTAAAAAATAATAAAATTGATAAAAGTTGATCAAAGAAAGACAACAGATAATTATACTATATAGATAAATAAATATGTACAACGGTCCATACTCCAGCCCAAAGCATAGATGAAGAATAGTCGAAGGGTGTGGCATAATTAGCAAGAGCTAGAAAATAGCAAAATAATTTGGTGTAATGAAGTTTTAAGGAAAATGAAAATAAGGAAAAGCGGAGACGAATCAATTTCATGATTTTCCAATAATTCCTATATTATTGCATCCCACATCTACAGGGAGTTACGTCCGACATAGAATCAACCACGGAGGTATTTCTCTAAAGGAATCAACATCTACCAACACAAACATAAAAACTTCAAACGAAAATATTGATCACTAAGAAATTGTTACCACAACATCAAACGAATGACCGAGAAAAAATTATCACAAACTCTGCGTCGCTGCACGCAATGTCGCTAAACAACTTGTACTAAAATTTCCGTCCAACATACACACAGCAAAATACCGTATTTACCCGACTAAAAGACGACATAGAATGTAAGACGATCCCCCTTCACAGAAGATAATTTTGAGAAAAACATTGTAAGGCATTTTGAAGGAAATAAATTAAACAAGATCATTGGACTCATTTTTTTATTTAAATCTCCAAAATCACTGTTATCACAAATCGCTTTGTACAGGTAAATGTGACTTAAACCATGCTAGATTATTCATAATCACTATTATTTATTTATTTGTTCGCGAATACATATAAGACGATCCACAGCCTTTGAATAAAAAAACAGGAAAAAACTCTCGCCTTGTAGTAGGGTAAATGAACTAAATCTGTTATGTGAATCCATAAGAAACTTTACTGGTGACAAAAAATGAACAATATAAATTTTAACGAAAAAGTCTTTCAAGAGCTTTGCAGATCTAATCAAATAGCATGTGTTTTTTTCAGTATGTATTTATCGGAGTAGTTGATTTCAAGAAAATCAAACGAGAACGTCGTAATTTACTTTAAACTTGCGAATATTTTCCAGTGTTTTTTTAATTGTTGTCAACTAAAACAATCTTCGTGACAACAGATGTAAACAACATGTTCTTTAAATACCAATTTACATTTAATTTTCTTTCGTGCGCACGCAACGTTTGGAAAATGTAGGGTAATGGATAATCTACGACGAAGAAATGAACGCAAATACTTCTATTTTCTTTATGCATACACAGCGTTTGTAAGTGAAAAGAAAAGGGTAATTTACGAAGAAGGAATGAACGTGAACATAAAGATTAGAATACTATTATTCGAGTGAGGCAAGTTTTAAATAATTGTCGATTGTTTTATTAATTACAACTGATTAGGAACTTAGTCGGTCAATAAAAATTCGACATTTTCTTGGCATCACTATTGGCATTTCAGTTCGTAGGACGTTATACCAAGCCATTAATATTTATATTTTAGACATGATTGCATAAATCGTAAAGAACACCTCTGCCTCACATCTATGCACGCATGATGTGTGCATCTTTCCACTCTTGTTATGTTATAAGGAGCGTACTTATCCAACACTACAAAAAGTCGAGGAAACAGGAACACAAGATTTGAAGAGGAAATGGACGAAGGAAAGATCAGAGATAAGATACCGAGACATGACCCGCGTATCACGATAATTACGTAACGATAGGTAGCGAGAGAGAGAGAGAGGAAGAAAGAAAAAAGGATAGAAAGAGACGAGAGGAAATGAGGAGAAGATAAACATTTAAAACAAATGCGGCAGAGCCGCTGCTGTGTGTGAAGAGAGGGGGATGAGAAAGAGAGAGAGAGGGGAGAGAGGCGATGCGGAGAACTGGAGGAGAGAGAGAGAGGAGGAAGGGAAGAGAGGCAGGGAGGAAGAAAGAGGGAGGGCGGAGGAGAAGGGATGGACCCCGCAGCGAGTATATCGGGCATATAACGCCGAAACATCAATTCCTGATAGTGCTGTGCAAAGCCACCTTTTCTCTCCATCACACACCCCACTCCTCCTCCTCCTCCCGCCCAATTCCTTTCCACTCCCTCAGTCCCGCCTCTTTCTCCTGCTCCCAATCTATTCCCTTCCCGAATCAGTCCCACTTTTCTCTTCCCCTGAGGGTAGTCATTACGGTCCCTCACCACATCGACCGCCATACCGTTCTTCTACTGTCGCCTCTTTGCATCTACGCCTACCTTTGCGGAGCCGTGTAGGTGATTGGGGGAAAGTGCAGGGCAAAGATACGGGAGGAAAAGGGGTGAGCAAAGAAAGGGTGGAAGAAGCAGAGAGAAGCAGAGAAGCCAGGTGAAAGTTACAGATGTGCAAATAATCGAGACAAAGAAGTGAATCAATCAAGCATAAAAAATTGCCTATCGCTGCGATTCTGAGCAATCGCCCTTCGCTTTCTGGGCTGCTTAACAAATCCGGGACCGTTCCGGCAAATGCGGGAAGCATGGTATGTTATCAATATGCCACATGTGTACCATAAACATACACCACTTTCATATACATTTTACGTACTTCATTGATCTTCCAAGACTTCGCAAATAGCAATACAAGTACAAGCATAAATATTCAATATTCAACATGCATGACATTTAAACGACTTTTATATATAGATGTTACCAAAAATTAGAGCAAGACTTTGGTTAAGTAGATATTTAAATTATAATTAAGAACTTCCATATAATATACTTATAAGCCATAAAGCACCCATACTTATATTCATGCATGATTTACGGACAATAATACACCGCAATGTCTCTTCATTTACACGCATTAGCGTCAACAGTTAAGCGAAATCGCTATGAAACGGGGATACCGACATCTATAAGCTTACACAGCACTCCAAGACATTTGCGCTGGTATTTCTTCCACGAAATAAGAAAAAGAAATAAGAGTTAGACATACTAATCCGATTCCCGTCTGATTTGAGTAATTCTAAGCATTCCGCAATTATTCTAGTGAATACTTTGGTATCTAATGTATTGAATACAACTAATGATACTTACATCTCTTAAATATTTCTCCGGGTAAACTAATGCAATATGCTATTCCAATACCCATAAAAGCATTTGGAAAACCAGATGCGCATTTTGACTCCAATGTAGCCGTCATCAACGGCGATTAACCGATATTAGATTCTTAAAAAGAGCCTAAAAAGGAACGCTTTTTCAGAATCTAATGCCTGTGAATCACAACTTATGACAGTTTTTCGATTCTTTCTTAGGATCTGCTTAAGAATTAACTATCGCCGAATTACCGCTGACGGCGGCTGCTTCGTAGCTGAAATGCGCATCTGGTTTTCCTAACCTTTTTAGCCTATTTTCCAAAAAATGGAAAGTAGTCTTATGAGATCGCTCGGTGTCCGTGTGTGTGTGCCCCCCACTAACATCTTCTTCATGAATGAACCGATTTCATCTAAATTTGGTACATAGAATATGCACATAAATTAATGCCAAAGTGACATATTTGGACCGAATAGACTTAGCAGGGGTGCCACAATTGCAAAGTTAACCTTTTCGGTAATTAAGAATCTGGAAGGAATTGGGCCAACCGAATTCAACGAAATTTTGTATGAAGTAGGCATTCAACAAAAAATAACAAAATCAAGATGTTTACTATAGATACGGAAAGCAGAGCTGCCAAAATACAAGGAATATAAAGATTTCTTTTTACACGTACATATTTGTGTTAAACTGTCCACATCAATTTTAACCAAATTTCATATTTATAATGTACACATATATAAACCAGATTAGCATATTTAAATCGAATCATCCAAACAGGGGTGCCACAGTTACAAATTAAACTCTTTCAGTAATTAAGGATTTGGAAGGAATTGGCTGAACGAATTTCAATTAAATTTTGTATACATATAAGATTTAAACAACATACCATAATTAAAACAAGATGTTTAAAGCGGAGTTAAATAGCAGAGTACCACAGTAAAAAGTTAAATATTTCTTTTACACGTATTTTTAGTGAACAGACCAAATGAATTTTAACCAAATATAGTATATTTAACCTTCATATAAATAAATAATCAAAATATCATATTTCATCCGGATCGACTAAACAGGGCTACCACAATATCAAAGTTAGAATTTTTTTGTAACTATGAATTTGGAAGGTATTGACTGAACGGGTTTAAAAGAAATTTCGTTTGTTGGGCGAGTATTGAATGGGAAACGAGATTAATATGTTGAGAACGGATCAAAAAATCAGGGTTACCAAAATATAAGGAAAAATAATTTACTGATTTCAAAGCAACTACATTAGTATACGATTATACTAAGTCGAATTTGACGGAAAGCACCTCTGTACCACGGGAAACCTGTGTACACCCCTACTTGTTATATACTAAAATTGTATTGAAAGGAAAGTAGGCGGATTAGTTCTACCCAGAACTACTTGTTACTTTCTCCATACGTAGTATGGGAAAGTATTTCTTTCGTGAAAAAATCGATTTCGAGATTTTAACGGAAATACACAGTTTAAGGTCCCTTGAATATTACGTTTTGACCATTTTCTCGATGATGTCTGTGTGGTGAGAACTTTCTGGGAGCTCTAACTCAAAAACTATTAGTCAAATCAACGCGAAATTTTACATTTGCGAGTTTTATTAAAGGGACAGGAGCTGATTAGTTTTTGGTTAAAATCGGTCAAGCGAAAGTGGGTGTTTCCTCTTGTCACTTTTCCGTTTCTTTCTTTCAAATATATATGTACTCTCATATACTTGATCAATGTAAACACTTAATGGATTAAAAGTTGTAGGAAATTTAACTTTTCTACGACTATTATTCGAAACATTTTCCCATAACGTTTAAGAGATATTTTTAAATCATATGTTTTAGCTACCACCACACCTACAGGTGAATTTTGTATACACATTTGTTTACGCTTAGTTACGTCTTATTGTTAGTAACGCTCCTTTTTATTCTTAATCGTTGAAGCTTCGTGGCTATATCCAACATCAGAAGGTTAAGATATGAGTTGATGTCTGTCCTTTGCAAAGTCTTTGAATTTTTATCGCAATTTAACGTGTTTATTGCCATTTGATTTATTTGACATTATCAGCAATATTACAGGTATGGACAAAGTCGTGTGGTGGCCACATCAGCTTCTGATGTCTACTGGAGAGACATGTTGCATCAATTTTATTCTACTCACGAAGCAATCTACATATAGCCCTCCATTGAATTTCATCCAGTAAATCCAACACGAGTAAGTATTCGTCAATAAATCGTTAAAAAATGCCACTCTCGGAAGCTTCTCCATAAGTGTCAATGAAATAAAGCCTTGGGGTACCCAAGAATGAGAGAAAAGAGGCGGACTTAAGGAGGCGGCGGGAAGACTACGGGATGTACGCAGTGATATATGGCGAAAGGACAGAGAGAAAAAGGATGAAATTATATAAATTAATTAACGCGAGACTTTAGAAAGAGAGAGAGAGATAAAATAGATAAAATGAGACGGCTATCGAGATGAGGTCGGAAAGAAAACGATGGCTGCTCCATCATTCCAACAGACGCTACCTTCTCTCCTCACTCTGCCCCGCCCGATCATCTCTCCGTTTCCTGGCAACCAACCTAACCATTTTCCTCTACCTTACTCTAAACTTACTCCCCCTTCACACAACCCTTCCTTCAGTCCCCCTACCCATTCCTCTTTCCGGCCGCTTTCCATCCAACGCCCCCCCCCCCCTCCCTCCCATTTTCTCCTTCCTCTGTTTATGTGCCTCATCCTCCATCAACCCTCAAATCGTCCAAAATTTAAAAAAAATCCTCCTTCTCTCCCTTCCGAAATCCCTACCACGTTTTTCTTCTTCCTCCCACTCCCTCCTTCTCCTGTCCGAGCCTCGCCTTTTACTCAGATTGAGGGAGCGAAGTTGAGCGAGAGGAAATAACGGGAGGAAAGAGAGAGAGCGCGGAACGTATATATATATATATATATATATATATATATATATATATATATATATATATATATATGGGATGAGGAAACCCAGTGAACACTCACCAATCGGACGACTTCAGGTTGGCGAGGCCCCGGAGATGTCGAACGACACACGTAAAAGAACACTAAAACACAGAAACATCACAAACGTAGAAGCTTTCAGAGTTATTCCTTCATCAGCTACAGAGAGATAACATATATATATATATATATATACATATATATATATATATATATATATATATATATATATATCCTGTAAATTCCTTCTCGTTAAGTTTCCTGACGGTGGCATTCCGATAGATACGACAAATATTTTTTTTCCTCTCCGCAAAACTGGACACACTTCCTAGTCGTCCTCCTCGCTTTCCTACGCCCAGAGAGGTGGGGAAGCAAAATAAAAAAACAAAGCAAAATACTGGAAGTAGGAGAAAGAAAACAAACCACCGAGACAACGAAGAAAAATCGGGGCATTTTTCGCGCTTTTAAAAAAAAACGACGGCGAAAAAGCGCGCGAGGGGACGACGGCTAAGACTACTTTGCCCACAATGGGACGCCTGGTCCGTGCGTCTCCTCGTACACGAAGGAAAAGGAGGAAAAAACATTTATCGAGCGAAAAAAAGAAGAGGATTCGGACCGTCGGATTGTGTGGGGAAGGAGAGGAGATAGAGAGATAGAGATAAATAGAGGGAGAGATAGAGAGAGAGAAAGAGAGAGATAGAGAGAAAGAGAAGAAAAAAAACCTCGGAGCGGCAAGTATCGAGCCCGGATCTCCGGCCACTCCATCCACCTCCGGAGGGAATAACTCGAGAGGTTGAGGGGAGGAGGGGGATGGGAGGAGGGGGATAGTAGGAGGGGTTACGAGAAAAAGAATACGCTCTGAGTTTCGGGCTCCGCACAGCTGGAAGAGAAGAGGCGATGTTTAGGGGGGTACGGATGGGTAGGGCAGTAGTCTTCGCTTCCTTCCTTCCATCTTTTATCAAGAGTTCCTCCTCCCCCCACTGACTCCCCCTCCCCCTTTCAACACTCCACCCCTCGCACCCCCGCAAACCGTCTCTCGGATGCCGACCCGCCGAGCCCGCCCGCGCTCGGAGACTATTCAAAGCATCGCACACACCCCATTAGCTGATGAGAATCTGGAGGGAGTAGGGATTGAGTCACATCGAGGGAATATGGGGGAGAGTTGGGGGGGGGGGCTGGCCACCTCCTCCTACTCCACCCCAAAAGAGAGGCGGTTGAGTAATGGGCCGAGGAGGAAGGAATGGGGAGAGGGAGGTGATAGGAATGAGAGGGTGGGTGAAGGAAGGAGGTGGGTTTGGGTTGGGAAGAAGGTGAAGGGGGAGGGGATGAGAAGGGGTTGGGAGGAGCAATATACAAAGCGGTGGAGCTTGTGCTTCCCTTAAATATATACCCATCCACTGGTTCTGTCGCTCGGATGTCGTTCTGTGGATGACTGGAAGCCTCTCTCTCACTCTCTCAGAGAGATAAAGAGAAACGCCCTCCTCTCTCTCTCAATCTCTCTCTTTCTGGCGCTCTTAAATCCCTTCCCTCTCCCCCCTCATCCCAATCTGTCCAATCCTTCCTCCGTCGAGCCCATTGGAATCATATACTTTTACTCCTCCTTTGCCGCTCATGCACACCCGTGTTCCTGGTTTTGATGGCCTAATTGGGTCCATGAGCGGTGTCTGGGGAGGAGGCTCGATCGTGATTGCAGTTTAAGTGTAGAGAGGAGAGGAAAGGGGTCGTCAATCACAGCCTATTCCTCTTATTCTTCGCCAAAAACCTTAACCTAAACCGCTCGGTAACGAACGAGCATTCTTGCGCATCATTTCCCGTTTTTTTATGCGCGCGAAATAACCATGTGATTTCGGCTGTTGTCCAGGGGGAAGATATTACTAGTGATGGATGATAAACTCCTAAGGTGATTGATGGTTGCTATCGAAATTGTACACTCTAAATTCTGAAACTTTTTTTTAAATAAAGCTATGTGACCGATATTTTTTATATGGCGATGCTAAAACGGGAATATTACGAACGATTAATTAGCAAAAACACGTTAGAGATCTCGAATATTCTATTAATTAGAGAATGAGAGGCTTGCATTTTGGAATGGTGGCTATGTCGACTTAATTCCTTAAAGAAAAACCTCGGCTTCAATTGACTTTTTCCTGAGCATTAAAACCACGATAATCATAACATCGATATAATATGTGGAATCATCCGCTGTAATGCAGACCGTGAAAAAATAATAGTCACCCTTCGTCAAAGCAATTACTAACAGGTAAGGAAGGAACCTATTGGGGAAAAAAGAACGAGACAAGCACGAAAAATTAGCATACGAGCACAAATGGCTATTAAAAATACAGCCAAAAACGGAAATAAAAAGTAGTAAAATATTACCGAAGGGAATTCTTCCGTTTGCTACATCCATATGTAATAGCTAATTGTGTATGTACGTATATATACTGTGAAGGAAGAAAAAACAACTGTACGCTATTAACTGTATCTCGCGTGCACCTTGGTTTTTATTTTTCTATTTAGAGCCCAACTGTTTTCTCTCTGGAATATCTTATCAATGGAACAGGTTTAGAAAATATTCCAAAACTGAATATAACCAGTACTTAACTTTAACATAGGAAAATACGTACCCTTCCATCATTATATTAGTTTATCTAATTATTCATGAATTAAAGCCTTAGAGGTGAGAAATATTAGTGGGATTAAATATTGAATCGGCTGAAAACTAAATTAGAATTAAAGTGACCCATTTTAATCACTATGTAATCGTTGCAACAAAAAATATGAATACTTGAAAAAGAAAGGCATCAATTTAAATCCGTAAATGAGATTGAAGTTTATTTACGTTCTATGACGTGTTAATATAACTATAAAGCATAAATGAAATTAACATTTAAAACCTAAAACGTGTAGTAATCATTCGAAAATAATACAGTCGGGCCTCTCGAAATTCGAATTTTCAGAGGAGAAGCATCGCCAATTCGAACTTTTTCTAAATTCCATTTAGGACCGAAGTATCGAGACAGAACTGTAGATTGAAAACACAGGCGAACATTTATTCCATTCTATTAGGATCGCTTTTATTCGACAACCGAGTCTCGCTACAAAAATAAACGTCCGAAAACAATCTGCGCGTCAAATCGACATCCATTTGTTACCGTTTACGCCGTTAATGCGCGAATCGTTTCCGCACGGACGCATCCCTTACGCGGATAATAGGAGTTGGGGAGGGGAGGAGAGGGCCAAGGGAAAAAAATGGGAATCGCAATGTCCCGTGGGATTTGATGGCCTCGTATTTCCCAGTGGGCAACACCCGGAAAGCTCAGCAATATGCCACCGAGGGCAGTAAGGGTAAGATATCGGGTGGCGGCGATAGACATAGAGAGAGGATAAGGGATGGGTGAAGAGGATAGGAAAGAGGGGAGGTAAAGCAGGAAATGATCTGGGATTAGGAAACGGGAATGTACACAAGGGGGCAGGAAGGGGACAGCGGTTGATAAAAAAAAAGAATAAAAAAGATCAAGAGAGCCGAAGAAATGAATTGATAGATAGGTACATAAACACCTTCATCCGGACGAAAATGGGACCAAAGTCCCCTCTTTCATGAAGCTAAAAAGCTTACGATTCAAACTTGCTTGGAGCATGGCGGGCGTGTACATTAAAAAAAAATACGGAGGAAAATGGATTAAAAACATATTTTGAAAAATCTAAAGTAACTGCTTAATTTTGGCTGGCAAATTTAAAACTGAACCAAAAATAATTCCGTAATAATAACAATAATCTCGTAATACAAGGGCAGCGAAAATGCAAAAAAGATCATTGATCGTTAGTTGTCCTCATTTTATTCCAAGAGCTTCGATACTTATCTTTAAAATATGTACTTATAAGATAAATATACTGCGGAGAAACAATACTACGCAGAGAACTTGGATTAGCCGTAAAAAAACGCAAAAGGAGAAGCATCCACAAAGTGCAAGGTGAGTTAAAAGAAACCGGCCACCAACTCGAGATGAATAATAACTTAATACGAGAATTCACAGTAACATCTTCAACGCATTGCAATGTACGTACGATTTCTGCTTTTTAACGAAAAAAAGCAAATTTACATCGCCATTTGAAATTAAAATCTGAAATTTAGAATGTTATGTGGGATTTAACGTGAAACTTTTAATTGCCAATCGCTTGCGAAGTCGATCATTTTTGGATGTAGCAGATTAAAGAAATCCACGAAAAATTATAGAAAGAGGTTCCAATATTTGCAAGATGGGAGATACAAGAAACGTAAGGAGATAGATAAAGGAGAAATGGCAAGAAAGGAGGGAAAATAGAGGAGATGGAAGAGAAGATAGCCGACGCAAATCCAAATTAATGCCAGGAAATGGATAGACAATGTAATGGTGAAAAAATGGAGGAAAAAGAAGCTGATTGTGAGACGCATATAAAGAGGACAGAAGATATCGGATAGAAGAATGAGACGAAATGGGGGAGGGGGTAACAAATAAGAATTAAGAAGAGAGAGTGTAAAAGAAAGAACGGAAGGAGAAAATAAGAGAAAAATCCACGCGGGAGAGAGATTAAAACAGAGGAAGAGCGTAGAAACCTTTCAGATACCAGCAAAGAGAACGGAGATGCAGATAGTATGGCATGTAAATGGAGACGCGGCTGGGAGCAAAGACTCGGAGAGAAAGATGAGAGGTCGACTATAATTTGAGATAAATAGAAAACGAGGGATTGACGTGATGGGATGCGTTACCACGAAACGGAGGGTTGAAAAAGAAAGGAAAGTCCGGCTATAGAGACGAGTAATCTAGAGGTAGAGCTTGGGAGATATGCGGAGAAAGATGAGGTAGCAGCAATGAGGAGAGCGAATTTCGAAAAGTAGAAGAGGGGTTATCGTGGGCAGAGAGGCAAGTAGACTAGGAATGGGGGAGGACTTGGGGGATAAGGGAGGGGTAGAAGGGGAACTTAATGCGAAGGAGAGAGGGAGGAGGGGAAAAGAGACGAGAGAGAGAGAGGGTGGAATTAATCCGGCCTTTGGGCAAGAGCTTCGAAGTGGAGCAGCAGTGATTGAGTACGACATTAAAGAGGGATGGGCGGAGAGTAGAGTGGGAGATTGATGCGAGTATGGGAGGGTGGGGGAGAGAGGGAGAGAGAGAGAGGATTTAATGAGGTATGAGAGGGGCGCTGAGGGAGGGAGAGGGAGCTGGTGAAATAGGGAGTGAGAACAGGATTAAAAGAGAACCATAGGTTTGGGGGCAGTTGGGTGGATGGATGGGTAACCATGGCTATGGACTAGACATGACGGTGTGAGGCGGGAAGCTTGGGATGTTAGAGAGGGATGGGATGAGTAGGTGAGAATGACTGAGAGTTTGAAGTAATATTAAAAGGGATGTTGGAATGGTGTTGGTCGTTCCCAGAGTGGGAGATGAGATGAGAATGGTCGAAGGAAGGTGAGAAGAGAGGAAGGGGACTGGAAGTGCGGGATTAAAGTTAAGAGATGTGAGGGATGCAAGGATAAGGCAGGGAGATAAGGGTAAAGGGTGTGAACAATGATAAGGAAAGAGGATAAGATGGGGAGATTTGGTGAGAAGCTGAGCTGAACTGGGAGAAGAGAAATAAATATAAATTTAAAAGGCTAGAGAGAGAGAGAGAGAGAATAGCGTAGTAGTCATTCGACTTAGAAGGATATGATGGTAGGGAGATTTGCCTCTCAGTGCGAGATCCCTGTGTTCGAATCATGGCGTGTGTGAGGTCGTTTTTGATAGCCTTTGTATCTCATGATGTGCTCATCTTTACTGGCTCAGATGTGCTGTCAGTCACCTAATGACAAATACATTTATAAATAAATATTGTACGTGCCCATTATTGGTGGTTTATGGGTCGAAGGGTAATTCTATATGTTTGGAGATGGATAAGAACAAAGGTAATTTCTTTATCAATATTAGAAAGTTAAGGACTTCATCAAAGGAAAAGGATGCTGAAAAGTGAAAAAAACGAATGAAGAAATGCGGAAGTGAGTGGTAGGTTATCTGTAAAGTAATAATGACCAGTTGAGGTCAGGCGCATTGAGGTTGTTTGCAGATGAGAGTTGATGGGAGAAAAGGAAATGATAAAATAGGATTAGTATAGAATTCAATTAGAATACTATATTTAAAGCAATGTAGTTCAAAATTATAAATCTCAGAAAGCATATATGTACTACTAAGCAAATTACAACGATGCATCTCCACTTCGATAAATCTCGATGCATCGATATTTCGATATATCGAACTTTTGATGAGCCGATATTTCGTGTGCTACGAAACAATGACGCACCTACGAATACTACTACTACTACTACAAACACTAAGTTCATTATGCACTCCTATTAACTGGTACTTCGATTATTTGAAGAACAGATTCTTAGATACATCTATAATGTAGTTAAATGAAGTTTTATGTTTATGTGGGTATAGGTCTGGACATGAATTTCAAAGAAAGAAAAGTTCTGAAAGTTTCAGAATTTTCCTCCCTCTCTGCTTTGAAACTTAGATATATCGACACTATCGATAACGGATCATTCGATACATCGATATACCAATCCATAAACATCTCGGTACTTATAAGGCGGTTTCTACGCATGTTTAAATTAATATTCAAAAGATAATGACATCCGCATGCCCCCTCCCATCGTCTACGATTTATCAAATAAAACGTTTTCCTGTCTCTCCGTGGAAACACTTTCCAAACCGGATTTAATATCGCTCCGAGGCGTAGCCACGTCGTAGTGCCCTGCCCATCGAACCCCATTAAGGTGAAAGTTCTCCACCGTAACCAAAACAGAATAATATATATCGCGTAGGTGGGAAAATGGGGGAGGACCAATCGGAACGGCTGGAAAGAGAGAGAGAGAATGTTTCGTCGAGAGAAAGAGAGAGGGAGGTAGAAGGGTGTGGGGGAGCGCATTAAATGCCAATGTTGCTAATGCGACCACGTAGGGCGCTTAATTTAACGAGCCCTGGGAATCCATCACTGGGGGCAACAATGCGGGTAAGGGAAAGAGAGAGAGAGAGAGCGTAGAGAGGATGAGGGGTGGGTGAAGGTGGAGAGGGAGAGGAGGGATAAACCGGGAGGGCAGAGGGGAAAGGGGAGGAGGAGAGGGAAATCGTCCTGGGTGGGAGGAAGATTGGAAGGCGACATAATAGCAGATTGTGGGGAGCAGCACATACGACACCCCACGCCACCCCCTCCCTCCGACAACATCGCCTTTTAAAACCCCTTTTCCCAGTAAGAGTGGGAGAGAGCGGGTGGGTGAGAAGGGAGGATGGTTGGGTTGGTTGCCGGGGGCACGGATCGAGGGATCGGCGGGGTTGCCGGGGGCAGTGCGCATTGCCTGCTAATCAATACACTCCCTTCTCTCCCCTACCTCCTGCCTCGCACCGGCTACCGTACCCCTTCCCATCTCTCCCCCTCCCTCCCTTCCCCTCACACCCTGGCCCCATTCACGAACCCTAGGTTCTCCTCCAAAATTTCTTCCTGCCCACCTCACTCGCCCCCTCCCCCTCCTTCCTCTATCCTTACCTTTCCTCCTCCCCATCTTCCTCGCGCACCCCTTTCTCTCCCCCGCACCTTCAACTTTCCAAAAAACTCTTCTTCACGGGCGTTTCCTGCTTTAAAAGGAGGAGTATTTTCTCATATTTTGTTCCTGAATAAAACTTCAAAAATTAGCACGAATGATTTAACTAATATTAATCTCATGCTACCAATCATTTGACGGTTTTAATATATAACATTTAAAAGCTTCAATTCCAGGTAAGAAGGATATAAAGGACGTTGTCTATCAGATATTTTTATCAATAAGGTGTTCAGGCTATAACAACTCATACAACAATTTTTAAAAACATAATACGTAAAAGTTAATTATGCAAACATCCAAGCTGGAATCTAAGAAAAATAATTCTAGGAATAATCTAACGCTTTTTTCGCCTAAAAAATGAGTACTTATGAAACGGCAAATTATTTACTTATGCTTATTTGTGACTCAAAAAATGCACCGAATTTTGTTTCTTCTTCACTAAATTTCATTAAGTGATACTTCCAGTAATAATGAAGAATGTCCCAATATCGCATCATGGATAAACGTTTATGTACTTCGTTATATTTAATGCGCTTGATATGTAATGTTAAAAAAGAGCAGAATTTAAGATTTACGAGATCAGATAAATGTAAAATTTATGCTACAATCGTGAAGGAGTTCATAGTTTTACCCCAGTTTGAAATTGGCTATATGAAAAAAGAGGAAAACATAAATAAAAGTTCTGAAAATTGTCCTGAAAACTAAGCACCCTAGTTATTCTTTTAAATATTTAAATGAAGATAAATACTTAAGGGGATCCAACCAGTGCCAAAACAAGGGCTAGGGCGAACGAGGCATTCGTCTACTACGCAGCACACTTAGGGGCGCGACAAATTTGAACTTTTAAGTGTAACGTTTTATATTATTAAATACATTTTCTATATATTTTCTTTTTCCTATACACTGTAAATCAACTCGTTTTGAGGGATAAAATTGCGTACTGCATAGTTTAATTAGGAAGGAGGGATAATTTTCAAAACTTGCCTAGGACGCAAAAATGTTTTCTTCCGACTCTGGGTTCAACTAAGGATGGCCAAATTTGATCATCGAATCGAATGTTTCGATTTCGACTAATAATCGAATCATTTGAATCGATTCATACGGTTAATCGTAGCAAGTGAATCGATTAACTTTTCCGATTGATAGGAACGAGTGAATCAATTCATCCATGAATCGAATGAGAATCAGCCACCCGTAGATATTTGGTATTGAGCGTTGCGTTAGAAACGTTTTAAACATGCGGAAATAAATTTTTAAAAGCCTTAAATGCATATTATTCATATCAGACCACGAAATTTTGTCGAACTTCGTTCACTCGAGCGTGCATACCTCGTTTCTGTTGCCAGTAGAGGTAAATATTTTGAAAAATATATAGTTTCTTCAACTCCAACTTTTCTGTCTTACCTTTATGTTCGAGTAATCGAGGTTCGCCTGTACTTACAGGCTATAGCTTTGAGCATCAGGATTGGCATGCTCCCTTTCTTTGTATGCTCTGCGATGCTATCAGATCTACTGCACTCTCACGAGCTCATAAATTATTTTATTCGTAAAATCGTAAGCGGCACCAAAAAGGCAACTGTATATACGGTCGTCAAGGTAAATAAGCGAACCTATATACTAAAAACAAATATTAAAATTTACATCACTTAACTGAATGAAGATTGACCATTATAGACCGGTTGTTATAACATAATAACTAAAGAAAGAATTGTTTCGGTGAAAATTTTCTCGGAGTGCATCGTTTTTCTGCGTCCACAAAAGTCTTTCAGGTAAGATACCTAATATTACTACAATCTGTTGAGAGAGGGGTCGATCCGGTCGAAATATGTCATTTTGGTCATGTATTTATGTGGAGATTCTATGTACCAAATTTGGTTGAAGTCGGTTCGGCCAACTCTTCCCTGATACATGCGCACGGACGAACTGACATCACGAAGACAATAGCGCTTTTCAGCAATGAAGAAAAGCACTAAAAATGCTAGATTCGGCGTAGGGAGTTCCTTTGGACACTCAAGAAACACACTGGCAGCGGGAAGAACATACTTAGTTCCTCACCTGTGCAGAATTTTTACAAATCGGAATCAGCAATAAACTGCGAATATTTTAAAAGTGCCGATTTAACCTACTTTTTAAGTTTCTTAGATTTACGTGAAATATTTTACAAGAAATACATTTGAGTTTTGGCCGTCTAGTGTAAACTAGCTTATTTTGCGGGTGGAAATGTACCACGGGGGTTACGAGCTTGAGATCCCTGTTATAGTCTGATAAAATCTGGAAAGCGTGCTAAACTTTTGTGCATCTATGTATGCGCCCATATTTTTTCATTGGAAAAAGGCCGTTAAGTATTGTAATGGGCTTGTTAAAAATAAGGAAAGAAATATTTTTTTAATCAAAAATCCAAGACATGGTTTTAAGGGCGAATACTCTTGACTGATATTAACTGCGACTTTTTGATAATCCAGATACCTACATACAATTCGACTAAGGAGAATTAGCTACCAAGAAAGTTATATATAGCACGCGACTCGAATATACATTACGAATATTACCTCGGCTTGGGTTTTTGAGCGATGGGACTTGCCTCGGCCGTATCTCCTTTCCGAGAGACGCGTTTCACACGCTCCAACGAGCCGAAAATGGTTATCTCGAGCTCTCCTACAACCCGAGCGAGAGGGAAAAAGGGGGACCGAAAGACGAATTTTAAACGGAATTACCAGGAACTATGAGGTTCTTAACTCCCGTTTTAAAACGAAATAAAAGTCGATGCCTTCCTCTTATTGCAGCATATAGAGGAATTTTATCAGGGTTTTTACTATTCTGTGAAAATAAAATGCATAACGCTTCAATGGTCGGAAGGGAGGATGACCATATAGGAAAGAACTATCTATCCTATGCCGAAAATGAATAGGGAAAAACAAGTTAAGGAAGAATTGCGGATAAAATTACCTAAGGCGCTTCTTTTTAACAGACTGCTATCATTCCATCGGAGTAAGGAATCGCAGATGGGATGTATAGCTGGTTGCATGCATTTGTAACAGCGTTTCCTTCTTAGCGATTTTTTCCGATTACTCACCAAGAGCTAATTCGAGATTCACCAACTTTTTGCTATATCTTGTCATCACACCTATTAATCTATCATAAGAATTTGACCTCTCCAAGCTGTAAGACTCCGGAAAAAATTACCCATACAGACGGCCGGCCGGATATACCGAATACATAAGCTATTTTATTCAGGAAAAAAAGCGCTAAGAAAGATCTCAGAGCAAAAGAAATCACGCATTAGGATCGTCCAGAACGGCATTAGCATTCACGTCCCTTTTGATGAAGATATTTTCTAAGCGACAAGAGGTTGCTTGCAAAGGAGGAAATGAATGGGAGTTTTCGTTTTTGGAGAAACACTTCCCAGAAGGGCAATGAGGAAAAACGAACCAGGATGATGCTGAGTTGACGAGACGAGCGTTGGAAAGGAGTTCTGGGAGGAGGAGGAGGGGGGGAGGGATAAAATGCGGGGAGGAGAGAATGGAAAGGAGGGAGATGGAGTAAAAGTGAGGAGAGAGAATGGAAAGGAGGGAGATGGAGTAAAAGGGAGGAGAGAGAGAGAGGTAAGAAGGGAGGGAGGAGAGGTTCCTAAGAGGACGACTTGCTCGTTGCTCCATTAGTGGCCGTGTCCGATGAGGAACAAGGGGTCGCTTTCGAAGGGGGGCAGCGGAGGAGAAGGGGTGTGGGGTCGAAAGAAGAGGAGGCCGCTCGAAACATTCGATTGCGACGGAGGATGGAGGGAGGGAGGGGGGTTTAGACTCCTGAAGGATGTGTGTGTGCGCGTGTGGGGGAAGCTACGGCTGGATAAATAAACCACCTCTCAGTGGACGCATGAGACTTGGCTTTTAACTATGCACTATTATTTTTTTTTAAAACGTCGAATCCATTTTTTTTTCAATAAAATAAATTCTCCGCGATTTCCTTCGCCTCATTGCGAAATAAAAGCGATTACGTTAGAAGATCCGAATGAAAGCGGGATAACTTTTTTTGTGTTGGCCGTAGGAAAAGGACGTAAAGCAGCACGTAAAGTAATTGCTTTCCTCGCGCGAAAAAAAAATTAAAACATCCCCTTTGAATCGAAAGTGTCGCTTCGCGTTTTTTTTTACGCTCCTCCTCCGATGTCTGAGGGATGCATGTCGACGGAGCGAGAGACTTGTTTTTTTTAAAAAAAGGAACTTTGAAGGGAGGAGGATAGAGGGTGGGAATTCGAGCGGGAGGTGAGGGTCGCGAGAAGACGGAGAGAGAGAGAGAGAGGAGGGGTGGGAGGTGGAAAGGAGAGAAAGGGCGCGAGAGTGTGCAAGAGAGAGTTGTTGGGTGTTTCCATTGGAATACGAAGTGGCGTGGGAGCACAGTGGCAACAAAACTCTATAAAGAGTGCCAATATTGGTCATTCCATTAAAAGCGTAGAGGCAGCGGATCGAATGTCTCTCAGTGGCACTCAAAAAGTCAACGGAAAATTGAGAGAGAAAAGGAGAGAGAGAGAGAGAGAGAGAGAGGAGTGGTGGAGGGAGGAATAATGAGAAAAGGAGAGAGAGATAAAGAGAGCTTCGCAGTCTTCCATTGTTTGGCCGTTAAGACGATGCTCAGAAGAAAAAGGTCGGAGGCCGCCACCACCACAACCGCCGCCTGCCACCCCCCCCCCCTCCCCCCCCCTCCTTCCCCCTCTGGGTGCTTACTCCTTGCCTTACCCGCGGCCAATCAAGGCTCTGACGACCGACCACCCACGCAGCCCAGCGCCCTAAATTTTCCCTTCAAGTAGCTCTATCAAAAGGGTGGTTTCCTTTTTTTCTTCTTATTCCAATCCGATATACGTCAATTAACGTAACGACGTAGTAATTTGCTCGAAATACGATGATGATTAAAAGCGCGCACGCTAAAAATGATGATTATTATTGTACGCAGCGTGGCAGCGAAACAAATATGAGGCTTTGGTAACCTGTTATCTTCTTATGAAGAAACGTAAATTACCATATATCCTTAGAAATGTTCGTTAATCTATTTACATTATTTTACCTTACTGTTTATTTCTCTAATAATCATCCTTACATGCATATACGTACATAAAATGCAGACAATGTTTTAAACGATTCACATCACGCTTTATACTCAATACTTTCCATGAACATTTAATCTCTTGAATCAATCATAAAAAGGTGACCTTAAGGAATCGATACTTTTATTCAAAAAATTTAATTTTACCGCCTTTGCGCCGCGTTCACGTATATGTAGAATCAAGGAGTTGGATTTCCCCCAATCTACATAGTAACAATTTTTCTGCGCATTTATTTTCTTAAACTATTATCTCAATTTTCAGTGCATTTTTATTTGAAAAAAAGACGCTAATGGTTTCATTTATGAATATCGATATTGAGGTTGAACGACCAAATTCAGAAAGAAAAAATATTCGGTATGACGGATTGGGAGACGAAAATTAATAACCCGCAATTTCTTTGCTTTTATAATTCACGCCAGTCCATATGTCGTGAAATCATTAAAAATGAAGCAGCCCCAGGTCGCCTAAAGCAATAAAAATTCGGTCTACGACACTGCAAATCTTTCTCTCCCAATCCACTCCTAAAAATCATTCAAATGCGATAAATATATTTAACAATAAAAATTCTTGTTAACTTAGATTAATTTAATGTTTAGTGAAATTTTAAAAAATTTCCTTATTTATGAAGCCTAAAAACATTATTTGCATGGCATAAAATTTATTTATTTATTTGTTCAATAATATTTCACATACAGCACACAAAGCTCCAATATACAGTGAAATCTACAACACAATAAACAAACACAAACATCCATGTCAATATCCCTTTTTAGTTTTTGACAGTTACTTAACGCATACGATCCGCTTGACGTCAGAAGCGGAGCGATTTTTTCCCCTAATTTTTTTCTTATTCGCGAGCACAGGATGCGGCGGGAGATTCAATCGTGTGCGAAGAGCGCAACATGGAAGAGACCATATCGAATGTCTCCACGAGGATGTAGGGAGCCCAGCGGTGGCCGACTAACCGCCGGGATGAGTCGGCGGGTTGGGAGGGGGGGAGTCAGCGGTTTTACAAGGCGGGGAAGAACGGGAGGGGGCCGGGGAGGAGGAGGGGGGCGGCGTGATTCACCGGACTCGGATATTTCGGAAGAATTCCCACGTATGGATGGGCGTTTTTGGTCTTCCATTCCCTATAACCCCTCCATCCCCCTTGCTATATGTCTACCATCTCTCCCTATCTCCCTCCCCCCTTCATATTCAACCCTCCCTCCCTCCGTACGTCTAGATCCCCCTTCTGCGTGGGAAAAGAAGCGGCAGAGGGAGCATTGGGAACTTCCGGTGGAGCGTGGCCCTCAAAAGCGTCCCTTTACCCCCTCGCAAACGGAGGGAGAGAGAGCGGACGCAGGTTATAGAGGAAGAGGCACTTGGAGGGAGACACGAAAGAAATAGATAGATACGAGAGAAGTATATGTACAAAAGAGAAGGGAAGATTGTGAGTGTGTGTGTGTTATGTTTATAGGCGCCTCGACATTATAGTCATTAGCGCCGAGAAGAGAAGATGAGAGGGAGCGGAGGAAGAGCGGTAGCTGATAGGAGATTAAAGAGAAGAGGTGGGAAGAAAGGAAGGTAGAAAAGGGAGAGGGATAAAGAAGAGAGAGAGAGAAAGAGAAGTGGAAAAAAATTAGACGAAAATATGATGGACGGAACACTGTGTGGAGATGGAAGTAAAGAAGCGAGGAGATAGGAGGAAGACAGAAAGAGAAGACTTGAGGGCGATAAGACGGAAGAGGGGAAGAAATAAAACGGAGAATGGGTTGGTGGAGATGGGAGAAAGGAGAGAAAAATAAGACGGAAAAGGGTGAGCATATACAGCAGTTCCTTTCACAACGCGTGGGTTAAGTTCTTGGAAAAGGTCGCGCTGGGTAAAAATGCGTCGCGTAGAATTTATCCCTTACGGAAAAAATCACGCTTTCGTATATGCTTACGATCTTTATCAATTCACGTAGATACTTAAAATTCAGTGTGCCCATACTTCAGGAGTGCGTCTAATTAAATTGTATACGTATTGGGTAAATAAGTGGAGCATTTCTGAAACAGTTCATAATCATATCCGCGTTGAAAAACAGGTTTAACATATAACTCAGAGACTGAGATGGCAAGTAAGAATGAATCAGAGGGAGGAAGACGAATATATTTATGCAGTGTGTGGGAAGAAGTGATGCAGAGAAGGTGGAGTTGCCAGATATGGAAGAAGAGGAAAAGAAATAATAGAAGGATATTTGTTTCTACCAATTGCTAATGAGCTTAGGAATATATGGCAGTGTACAAGGAAACGCAGAAATAATTGATGGAACCGTACCGGTGCTTTTTTAAAAAACACAATAAGAAAGGCTAACGGAGATTTTACGCGTTGTAGGTATGATGCAATGTCCCCCCTACCATATGCTTTTGGTGGCTCGCACGATGGTCAAATTAAGCGTAAATGTGTAAATCTAAAAGTGCAAATGCAAGGACGTAAACACAAACAGGAACTGGTCGTGAGATGATACGGAGTAAGAGTTGAGGAGACTAATGAAGGTATACGGAACGGAGATGATGCGTAAAAGCCAAAGGATTTGAATAAGAAAATGAGAGAAAAGAGAGGAAAGAGAATAAGAAAAAGGCAAGGAAAATAAAGGTAGGTGAAAAATGAGAAAATAAAAACTCGAAAGGAGAGTCAAGGTGAGAAGTAAGAGGTAAGAGGAAAGAGACGGGTGGCGCCTCTTGCGGCGAGCGAGTAAGTTATCCTTTTCCCACGCCTACATCTTTGGACCAATCTTCAAGTAAGAGACACCGACTCCCCCAGGGGTCGAAAAGGGCTCCCTCTCTTTCTCTCTCTCTCTTACTCTCTCCTCAGCTGCTATGTGGGTACCCCTCTCCGCTCCCACCCCCACATAAAACCTCCTACTCCTCCTAAATCTCCCCTCCGTCAGCCCAGCCATTAGCTCCCAATTACCCAATCGCCCGCAATTAACAATCAGCGTGGATTGAGTCTGGCCAGCAAGGGAGACAGAGAGAGAGAGATGGGTTAGAGTAGAGGTGGAGAGAGGGGGGGAGGAGGGATAATAATGACGGTGAAGGGGGTGGGGGTGAAAGAATGAGAAATTGCGACAGGGTGGAATTAGAGCGTAGTTGTGGGGTGGGGATAGAAGGCGGATGTAGGAAAGGTGGATATTATGGAGGGCTGGGATATATTTAGAGGAAAGATAAAAAATGAGAGGAGAATATAAGAATTAGCATCGGAGTTCAAAATGTTAATTGAGATAGCTGGCCAATGCTACTACCATCAATACATACATTTCATGGGAAAAAATTGTCGTTAATTCGTTCTTATCGATGACATTACGGATTGCCCTAAAAAAGAAGGAAGGTTGGTCTTCAATTTATCCTCCTTCAAGCCCACATTCTAATAGCATCAAATAGATATGTACGTTCTTTCGAACGACGAAAACTTTCAACAAAAAATACAGCAAAATCTCGATTACTCGTGTTAGTTGGGATTGGGATAAGCATAAATAGCAAGAAAACACGGATAATCAAAGTGAGGTAATTTTATAAGCAAAATTCTTTTAAATATCCGTTAAACCTTTATTAAATTGAATAACAAGCCACCCGCTGTATCCGCCCGAATAAAAGCAATGTTTATGAAAAAAAGGCGATCACATTCTTAAACACTGAGATTCATGTAAATTACAATAAACCTCCTCCATAAAATAATTTAGCCAGTTACAGTGCTGTTTACGTGCTGATGCAAATGAAATTAATACTCCAAAAATGTTGTCATTTAGTCCATGCATCATACGAGAAGATATTAATGGGGATAATTCTAAATCACTTCAGGACGCCCTATCGCCCGGTCAATCTCCATCCAGGTAAATTGAGTTTTTACTGTAACTAAAGAATACCTTCCTCTTTGAAAAGAACTACTGCTGACTCAACAACATTTCCAGAAAATCATTAGAAAGACATTAATAACATTTAACGACCCAGGTTCCAGTAAACAGTAAAGTTAGGACATATGTACAAGCTGTATAAATCGCATGTGATGGAGTTCGTTAACTTATTTCAACAGGATATTCAGTCAACAGAGCATCAGCCTGACAAACAAAACGCCTGGTTTATATCCCCTGCCATCTAAGATTTCCATTTCTGTGTATAATCGGCACTATACAGCATGCAAACCACGTTAAGAAAAATTGGCATTAGAGTCCATTTATTTTACGTTAAGACGATTGGGTAAGTGAACGTCAGTTAATTAGGAAAATAATATTGATTTTGGAGCTTGATTAATGACGAAATATTGTTATCGAAGGAGAGATTGACCAGGATGACGGAAGGGAAACATTACGGCGCATTGTAAACCGTTCGAAAATAAGATGACGCGTCAAAAATTGCTAATTAAACTGTAAAGAATAATATAAAACCAAAAATATTAATAACAAATAATAAGGCTTTAAAACGGCTGACGAGTCAGTGTCAATCAGTTACATGCTACGCGAGGTGGCCGTTTTCAATTTGATCTAATATTTAAATAAAAGGAAAAATAGAAGAAAATTTACATTATTAAAATTTAATCAGTGGAATTATTGTTCGATGATTCTGGACATGGGGATTTGCAAGATAAAAAAGTAAATTAGCAATAACTCGCCCGAATAGAAATTTCCAATAACAGCGACGGAATGAAGGCATGGTGGCGTCCTCGACGTAACCTTTAATATACAAATTTTTGTTGTCATCCGTTTGGACGTCTTGTGGCATTATTGGAGAGTGAGGACGATCATTGCGGGAGGTAGACGGGGGGGTTAGAAGCCTAGAGGGAAGCTAGGGGGAAGAAGAAAGAATAGAAGGGAGTTGGGGACACTAAAAGGAGAAAGGAGAGTTAGAAAGGGAAGAGAGTCGGAAGGGAGGGGGAATAAGGAATAAAAGAGGAGAATGGAAAGGGTAGAGAGAAGGAGTATATGAGATAGGAATTGTGGAAGAATAGAAGGGAAGATAGGGAGGGGAGGGTGAAGGATGGGAGGAAGAGAGGAGGGAGAGGATATAAATGGAGGGAGAGGAGAGAAATAGAGGGAGATGAGATAAAGAGAGGGAGGGAGATGGAGGGAGGGAGATAGAAAGAGGGAGATGGAGGGAGGGAGATGGAGGGAGGGAGATGGAGGGAGAGAGATGGAGGGAGGGAGATGGAGGGAGGGATATGGAGGGAGGGATATGGAGGGAGGGAGATGGAGGGAGGGAGATGGAGGGAGGGAGATGGAGGGAGGGAGATGGAGGGAGGGAAATGGAGGGAGGGAAATGGAGGGAGGGAAATGGAGGGAAGTAGATGGAGGGAGGGAAATGGAGGGAGAGAAATGGAGGGAGGGAAATGGAGGGAGGTAGATGGAGGGAGGGAGATGGAGGGAGGGAGATGGAGTGAGGGAGATAGAGGGAGAGAGATTGAGGGAGGGAGATTGAGGGAAAGAGAGAGAGAGGAGAGAGAGAGGAGAGAGAGAGAGGAGAGAGAGAGGAGAGAGAGGAGAGAGAGAGAGGACAGAGAGAGAGGACAGAGGGGAGAGAGAGAGGAGAAAGGGGAGAGAGAGAGAGGGGGGACAGAGGGGAGAAAGAGAGAGGGAGGGAGAATGGAGGGAAATAAGGAGAAAGAAAAGGCAGAGAGGCAGTGAGAGGAGAGAGGGAGAAGATTGATTGATTGATTTGGTCTTTATTTGGGGCGAGATTGAGACTAGGAAGTCCCATCTTCCACCTAACCCCTCGTCGTGAAACATATAAGTAATACATAAAACATTAACAATGTAAATACAGGTAACAATAAAAATACAAGTATTTGAAAAGAAAAGATGTGATTTTGTGGAGAAAAAAATGGACTGCTGAATAATGGAATCCATGTAAAAAACAACCCACTGCAGGAAAACACCCACACAAGAAAAACTGCAAAATCTACTGAGATTCACTAAAGACATCACATAATGTTAAATGTTAAAATCATAAAGAGAGGGAGGGAGGGAGAGAGAAGAGAGGGAGGGAGAGAGAAGAGAGGGAGGGAGAGAGAAGAGAGGGAGGGAGAGAGAAGACAGAAGGAGGGAGAGAGGAGAGAGAGAGGGAGGGAGAGAGAGGGAGGAAGAGAAGAGAGAGGGAGGAAGAGGAGAGAGAGGGAGGAAGAGGAGAGAGAGGGAGGGAGGAAAGAGAGAGAGAGGGAGGGAGGAAAGAGAGAGGGAGGGAAGGAGGAATAAAGGGACAGAGAGACAGTGAGAGATGGCGAGAAGGAAGAAGAAGTGGGAGGGAGAGAGAATGATTAACAGAGAGAGTCAGTCAGAGGAGAGAGATGGAAGGAGAGAGGGAGAGAGAGATGGAAGGAGAGAGGGAGAGAAAGACGGGGGAGGTAGAGATGAGAGAGGGGGGAGGTAGAGAGGAGAGGGTGAAAGAGGGACAGAGAGGGAGAGAAGGGAATATCTAGGAAGGAAAGGAGAGTGTGGAATGAAAATGAAATGAATGGAAGAATAGAGAGAGAGAGAAATAGAAAGGAACAACAAGATATAGTGAGGAAGAGGGAATAGGGGGGTGGATAGCTCGGAGGGAAATAGCAGCACACACTGCCCTCAGACGCAACGGCTCTCTTGCCTCCCCCATCGGTGCAAGAAGAGGGGCGAGGAGAACCCTCGGACCACCAAATAAAACCCACACGCAGAATGCCCCCACAGAGTGACAGTATAAATCTCTTCAATCCCCTCAACCAATAAAAAACCAGCATACCTCCAGCCCCCCCACACAGCCATTCCACAAATCCCAAAAGCAGGCATCCGGTTTCCAAGCCCACTCTTTCTCCCCTCCTTCCCTCCCTCCCTCCCACCTCCCCTTCACTCCTTTTCCCCCAAAAAGAAAATCTCTCACTCCATTCCCTCTCCTCATCCGCACTCCATCTCTCCACCTCTCTCGCTCTACGTTATGCGACTTCTTTCCATACTTACTTGTCCCCCCAACCCTGTTACCTTTTTTCCCTTGCAATCCTACACGCATGACCATAAAGAGGGGGAGAGAAGGAACCCGTGTTAAGGATTGTGGGTAATAAAACAAGGCTCCCACTCTCTCTCTCTTCACCTTCATTCCCCTTTCTCCCTCTCCCCATCCATCTCTATCATCAATCTATCTTCCTTCATTCTTTCGAAAAAAACCTCTTAACTCGGCTGCTCCCTGACATAAGCGAACGTAAAAAAATATAAAATATTAAACGCTGGAAAAATCTTTTCTTTTTGCCCAAATTAATTACGTGCCTATGAATCATGATTTTTGCGTTATTTACGTTCCGTTTACGTCCTTTTTGGGTTGAAATCGTTTTGATGAACTCTTGGGGAGGAAAATTGGCGCTTTCAAATTAAGGCAAAGTAGAGGATGTCAATTCGTAAAAATGAATTATCAATCTCGTCCTGTGGCTGGAATCGGACCGATAAATTAAACAACTCGTGGAAGAAATGATATATTAAGATGTACGACCTGGCCACGAGCGTTTAATTAACGCTGGTTTTGAAAAAAAAAGGAAAAACGATTAGAAACAAACAGGATGAAAGTACCACTTAGTTCCGAAACAAGAAAGGCCATTATGGCGCAACTACTCCAATATCAGTTGTTTTTGCAACAACGCTTTTCATTGAGAACAGTGGTACTTTCACCGAACGAGTTTTTAGTTCCCTCGAACACGCAGTACACAAAAAGGAAAGGATTTTTTCTGTTGAAAGGAAAAGTAGCGAAATAATTCTGAAGAGTATTACCATTAAGCCATTTCACTCGAGGACCCCTAGTGGTACACGTCATCGACCGACTGGACTCGACCTTTAATATAAAAGGTTCCGAACGAATGGTGTTAAAACTATCGTAGCTGTTGAAACAAACCATCCCAAAAATCATTACGGCATCATGGACCATCTACCTCCTCCCCAACAAGTATTTCTATATGTTAACAACACTTTCGCTTTCTTGTTTCGCATCTCTCCTCTCGCAACATCACTCCCATCATCCCACCCTCTTCAAACATCACTCTGTCTGCCTGCGTCTCGCCTCCGCAACAAATGGAGATGCCGCCCGATTCGTCCCCTTTTTACGACATAAGGAGTGACAAAACCGGAGTTCTGCCATCGGGGGCAGCATAGCAGTCCCATATACTCCTACCGCCGCCACTACCCTCCCTCCCCCCACCTCCAGCGGTATCCCATTCTGCTTCCCTCCCCACCCGCACACCCTTTCCTCCTTCCTGGAGTGATGTGACATGGCCTGGAGAGCAGCATGAGTAGCGGAGAGTGTGTACGTACGGCGGGCGGGGGAGGAGTTAGGAGGTTGCGTAGAGGAGGATGGGCGAAAGGGGACTCGGGTGGTGGGTACGGTAGAGTGGATGTAGTGAGCGTTGAGTGGTGGCGGTGGGGGAAGTAGGAAACAAATGCGATTCACCGTCTTCCATTACTCCCCCCATTCCCTCCCCCCTTTGCTCCAATCTTCCCCTCCCTCCCTAAAGCCAAACGGAGAAAAAGAGGGAGAGAACACTGTTCCACTAAAAAAATAAGTAGAGCGTACGCTTGGATTTCAGTGGGGAAATGTTTCGGGAACATCGGACAAGGATTTCGATGGAGTGGATGTTAAGATCGAGAGAGAGAGGGGTTAAGGGAGGAGAGAGAGGGAGAGGTAGAGAGGGGGGAGAGGAAAGAGTTGGAGGAGGAATAGAGGGTAGCGGAATAGTCATGTCGGTTGGCTTAAAAAAAGTGTCTTCCTTGGAATAACGCCGAAGGAGAACGCGAAGGAGGAAGTACATGAGAGAAAGATTGAGAAAGGAAGGGGAGAGGGCTGGAGGAAGAGTGGGAGGGAGAGAGAGAGTGGGAGGAAAAGTTGGGAAAAGATGGAGTGAGAAAGAGGGAGAGTGGGAAGGAGAGGAGGGAGAGAGAGTGGAAGGGAGAGATAGTGGGAGAGAGAGTGGGAGAGAGAGAGTGGGAGGGAGAGAGTGGGAGGGAGAAAGAGTGGGAGAGAGAGAGAATGGGAGGGAGAGAGAGTGGGAGGGAGAGAGAGAGTGGGGGGATTGATTGATGTGGTCTTTATTTGGGGCGAGATTGAGACTAAGAAGTCCCATCTACCACCTAACCCCTCGTCATGAAACATAAACAATAATACATAGAACATTATGTAAACACATACAAGTAACAACAAAAATACAAGTATTGGAAAAGAAAAGATGTAATTTTGTGGGAAAATCTAGTATTACGGTTATGTACAGTGTTTATACTCCTGAATTCCGTGGAAAAATAATGTAGATTGTTAGAAGTAAGTAATTGGTATAGTAAGGAGAGCAAGTCTTCGGGACTCCAAATTTAGCCAGTTTAGTTTGACGAGTGAATCAGAGATGTGGTCTGATTTCTTCGGATTAAAAACATATCTAATGCACGCGTTATGCGTTCTCTGAATCTTTAACTCTTGAGATAAATCTTGGCACGCTATATCAACGTAGTCAAAATGCGGAATAATGAGTGAAGTTATCAGATGCTTCTTTAGAAACCGGAGTAATGCTACTTAATTCCTAAGTGAGTGAAGACACACATTTATAACATGTGTGCAAAGGAGAGTGCGAAGGAGAGAGAGTGGGAAGGAGAGATAGAAAGAGTGGGAAGGAGAGATAGAAAGAGTGGGAAGGAGAGATAGAAAGAGTGAGGAGTGAGAGTGGGAAGGTGAGTGTGGGAGGGAGAGAGTGTGAGGGGAATGGGGACGGTAGACGATTGGGAGTGGGAAGGGAGAGAGAGTGCAATAGGAAGTGGGGGGGAGAGGGGATAAGGAAAGAGGGGGAAGTGGGGGGAGAGGGGATAAGGAAAGAGGGGGAAGTGGGGGGGAGAGGGGATAAGGAAAGGGGGGGAATGCAGAAAGGTGAGTGGAAAAATGGAAGGATAGGGGATGTGGAGAGAGGAGGGAGGCAGTGTCGGGAGATGGTAGGGCGAAAAAGAGAAACGACCAATCGATTGCGTGTATTGGTTGTTATTTTTGGGGCTTTTGGTATGTTCCTCGCGCGTCCGTTCGCATCGGTGATATTTTACCGATCTGGATAAAAAACGCGAAAGAGAGATACAGAGAGTTCCAAGGGAAAAAAACGCGAATTGCGAATCACAAAAGGATGGAAATAAGCGTCAAGTTTCGTTCCCATCGATCGTGCTTTTTCGATAGATCGATTATTTGATTTCCCCTTTTAATATTCCAATTCCAGGAATGTTGGTTTTTTTCGATATCTCGAAGAACCCTAATGCAATTTTTTCTAATTCCTTCCTAAATTTCCAGCTTTGGATTTTCTATTCAATTTCGAAGACGACTAAGGAATATTTATGAGGATGAATTGAATTAAAGTGGAGATTGGAGGCAGGACGACTGATTGGGATGCAAGAACTGAGTGATGACGTGGAAGAGTGAGAGAGAGAGATAAAGACAGAGAAATATAATGTAAGGGGATAGGAATTGGCTAATATAATAAACAACGCCTT
Organism: Tanypteryx hageni; assembly: GCA_028673005.1. NCBI lineage: Eukaryota > Metazoa > Arthropoda > Insecta > Odonata > Petaluridae > Tanypteryx > Tanypteryx hageni. Next base: position 93,095,824 of record CM054114.1, on the reverse strand, counting down.
TCTAACTTTTCTGTATCGTCCTATGCAGTTAATTGGGAGAGAATGAGAGGAGCGCATATGTTATTTGCTATTTTTACTGCAGAAAGAAAATAAAATTGTATCAGATTTGAAGATAAAATTCGAATCCACGCCGAATTGCCGTTAAAATTTATATACGACGATAAAAACGAGTATTTTTCCTGTATTTCGGAATTACAATTTTTAAATACCATAAATTCCGTGATGCGTTGTTACCGAAGGTTAATTTAACCCGTATGACAATTCCATTCCTGTTTTGTTTTGCTGCAGTCTATTATACATAATGCAACGTCGACATTAACGAAAACTTCTGATGGCAAAGTGTCGTTTTCGATAACGAGAGTGTCACAGCTGGATAAATGTGAAATTGAAATGTAAAAGATTATTTAACCGTTAATAATTATACTACAACTTGTAATACCATCAACACTTATTACATTACATTTACATTTTTTGCGTTCTTTGCATAAAGTGAACCCATGTAGGGGAGGTCGTTTCCGTCCGTCCGTCCGTCTGTCCGCATGTTTAAACTCGGGAACCGCTGGACGTATTTTGATGAAATTTTTTACTGTGGAGTTTTAGTAAAATTGGTTCCAATTTTGACTAAAATCGGACGGTAATAACGGTCACTTTGCATGATGACCTACATGTAGTTTACAACGTACCTGTTTCAACTATGGAACCGCTGGACGTATTTAGATGAAATTTGGTATTTGGGAATTTTACTCAAATTTGTCGATCTCAAAGGACGCATTTGGAAATCTGTGTACTTCGACATGGAGTACACCTTTCCATGCTTGATTAATTTGGCTGGTATTGGAGCTTTCTTAAAAAACAATGCGATTAATTTATTGTTTTATGCGACGACAATCGCTTTACAGTCAAAAACGAAATTTGTCTTCGCCTTTTCATTGGAATAAAACGGGGCGAATGTGTATTGGAACTAATGCATTTTTACCTTAATTAAAAATGAGAACGTTTAAAAAGATTGTTTGATTTTATAAGTAGAAAGCGGAAACGCTGAGTACAAATCAATGGGAGTTAATATTGAATCTTGACAATCACATTGTTGGGAAGAATAAAACAATTGAGCTTTTCTTCAATCGAACTAATTTCGTCATGTTGTCGCCTGTTTATTAATCTCTTATCTTATAAATAAAGAGGAAATTTTGTCTGTCGACAACCCATAAGGATAGGCCTTAGGTCAATCCTAAGTCGGTTGCAGCACATTTTTCAATTTTACATTATAATACATATATTTTATCCTACGCCAACCGGACTTGGACTGATTTATGCAAGATGGATTAAAGGTTCTTATTCTTTTCATCTATTTTCGTTTCCTATTACCTAAAGCTTGAAAATTTTGTATTATCGCGAATGTAATGGAATAAAACCGTGAATGAATTAAAGGCTGCTATGAGAATCTAATTGTTAGACTGGGATATCTTACCCATATTATATATTGAATGTTTGCTCAATTCATTCACTTAATGTTTATTCATTGCATTTTATTTTGAAAACATTTTATTTAAGATTATATCTTTTGTATTTTATATATTTTTCAATCGTATTTAATGTTATGTTCATAATTGAATTAAAAATTTAATTAATCGAACGAAATACTATTTGCAATATTTTGTTTACAATATTTATTATGACAACCTCGAAGAAGGATTTGATCTTCCAGACTAAGAAACGCCTGACATACGAATAGAGAGATAGGAAATACAGTGGAACCTCGGTTTACGAACGACTCTGTTTACGAACAATTCGGTTTACGAACAAAAATCCCGACGAAAAAATGCTTCGGTTTGCGAACAGAATTTCGGCTTACGAACAGGCAGTCACGTGCTCCACGGACTGACATCTCGGCGCGCCGCTGCGCAAAACCCCGGACAGACGCACCGGCGCTGGCGCAGTTGAGTCTGAGAAATGAGAAGGTATTAGTTTCGCGGTAGCGTTCACTCAGGATAGATTGCTGTTGGAGTGCGTCGTATTTATTGGACTGCTGCTCGAGTGAGTTTTATATTGTTTTTGTATACGTGTTGCTATTGTTTCAAAGTTTAATTTACACTTAATTAAATTATCTTTTTAGACCACCATGAAGCCAAAGAATGATGAAAGTAAATTGAAAAGAAATTAAAACACGATAGAGGTAAAAAAAGAAATTATATCTAAATATGAAAATAGTGTTCGTGTCTCGGATCTTGCTACGCAATTTGGTGTAGCGAAATCATCGATCTGTACTATACAAAAAAAAGAGAGACGATCAAGAAAGCTGATGTCGCGAAAGGAGTAAAAGTTATTAGTAAACAAAGACCACAATTGATTGACGAAGTGGAGAAATTGCTGTTGATTTGGATAAACGAGAAACAGTTAGCTGGTGATAGTGTTTCTGAAGCTCTAATTTGTGCAAAAACGAAACGATTACATGATGACCTTTTAATAACAAACCCTGGTACGTGTACTTATACTGAACTGTTCAAAGCTAGCCGAGGATGGTTTGAGAAGTTTAAGAAGAGACCTGGAATACATAATGTAAATAGGCATGGAGAGGCTGCAAGCTCAGACCAAGAAGCTGCTAATAAATATGTACAAGAATTTAATGACTATGTAAAAGCTGAGAGTTTTCTTCCCCAGCAAGTATTCAACTGTGATGAAACTGGCTTATTTTGGAAAAAATTACCAAATAGGACCTACATCACTCAGGAAGACTTTGCCTGGACATAAGCTAAAGAAGGACCGGCTGACTCTTTTACTATGTGGAAATGCAAGTGGGGACTCAAGGTCAAGCCATTGCTTGTCTACCACTCTGAGAATCCGAGGGTGTTTAAGAAAAATAATGTAATGAAAAGTAAACTGTTTGTTATGTGGAGGGCTAATAGTAAGGCTTGGGTAACCAGGCAACTGTTCATTGAGTGGATCCATGAAGCCTTTGCCCCAAGCGTGAGAAAATACCTCCAAGAAAACGAATTGCCACTAAAATGCCTTCTTGTGATGGACAATGCTCCTGCTCATCCTCCAGGCTTGCAAGTCGAGTTGTTTGAGGAGTTTGGTTACATCACAGTGAAGTTCCTGCCCCCTAACACGACTCCTCTAATCCAGCCTATGGCCCAGCAGATCATTTCAAACTTTAAGAAACTGTACATCAAGGAATTATTTCAAAGGTGTTTCGAAGCAACCTCTGACACAGAATTAACACTCAAAGAATTCTGGAAAAAACATTAGAATATCCTCCATTGTTTAAGTTTCATTGACAAAGCCTGGGGGCTAGTGACTCACAGAACTATGAAATCAGCCTGGAGGAAATTGTGGCCAGACTGTATATCTGGCATTGAGGGCTATGAGACTGAGTCTGTTGATATTGACGATGATATTGTATTTATAGGCAATAGGATTGGATTAGAAGTTGATAATGTTGATGTGGATGAGCTAGTGGAGGACCACAGCAATGAACTCACTACGGAAGAACTGGAACAGCTTCTTAATGAGCAGCAAAAGACGGTGACAGAGGAAATATTATTTTCAGAGACTGATGAACGAATGGAAGATGTTCCTAGGTCCACGATCCACGAAATGTGTGCGAAATGGAGTGAGGTGCAAAGTTTTGTGGAAAGATATCACCCCGATAAAACTTTATCAAATCGCGTTATAAATCTGTTCAATGATAATGTCATGTCTCATTTCCGCAACATTATAAAAAGCAAGAAGAAACAAATCTCATTGGATAGGTTTTTAGTGAGACAGAAACCTGATGAATTTCAAGCACCCGATGTTTTCATGGAAGGGGGCTCCCCTTCCAAACAATAACTACTTTACTATTTTGTAAGATAAGTTGAAATAAAGTTTGTTTTTACGTTTATTCTTTTTGTTTTATTACTTCCAATTCCTTTTCAGTTAAAACTATGAATTTCCATTGTTTTGTATAGGATTTCAAGCATGAAGTAGAAAATAAAGATAATAAAGGGCCATTTTCTTGGGGCCTTGAACGGATTAATCCATTTTACATTGATTCTTATGGGAATAATTGTTTCGGGTTACGAACAACTCGGTTTACGAACAGTTTTACGGAACGAATTAAGTTCGTAAACCGAGGTTCCACTGTAGACTATTCAACTGGATTTCACTGAGAAACAAAAAAGGTGAGTGATATTTTAACGCATAACACCATTTTCTGTTTTTGTTTCTTTATTCATAATTATGTTCATGTATATAGTTATTCCTCTTTCTTGTGGGTCTTTTTTACTGAAAAGTTTTAAATTAAACTATACTGATGTCTATTCCTTACTGACAGTTGCTGTAAAAAATAGGAGGAATTATTGTGAAAGAATCAATCAAGACTGAAGAGAACGTCGTCTGCGATACAACCGTGAAAGTAAAAGAAACGCCCGATTAAATGAGACAACTGAACAAAGGGAATCGCGACTCGCTAAAGATAGAGAAAGACATAGAAATTCTCGATTGAATGAAACCAATGAAAATTCTCTTAATCGCCTTCAACAACAAATACACACTGCACGAAATAGATTAACGAACTGAATTTCATCGAGAAATAATGCCTATATTTATGATTCTGCGATTTATAACCAAGGTCTTCAATTGATTAATATCGGAGATCTTACGAAAATGTGCAGATTTTGTAAAGCCAAAAAATTTAATGAAGAAGCGGAGGGCATACGTTTTACCAACGGAAAAATAGTTATAACTGATCTTGAAAATGTGCCTGAGCCATTATTTAGTTAGAAGCAAAATGTTTCTACACAATCAAAAGATTTTCTAAAAAATATAAGGAAATATAATTTGTGTTTTCAAATGATTTCTTAATTAATTTAATTAATACCCGTTACAATCTTCTATGAATAAAAACTAAAATTTCCCCGAGCAAAGCCGGGGTAAAATAAACTAGTAAATAATAATACGAAGAATGCGAGAGCAACGAAGACGAGGGAACCCAAAACAGACAATATTAGTGTTACTATTCAGCATTTGGTTCGAAAAACGTTCTGAAGCAAGAACCGTTGGGAAATGGAATGGGAATGGAATGGAAAACGCACATAAAAATAATATATTGTTTCCAATAATATTCCATGATTCACAGGTGAATGAAAATGATTTTCGAGTACTTTTCGGTTATAAGAAATGTTTTTCGAAAAATCAGTTTCATTCGCAATTCCTATACTTCTAAAAATATCTAAAAACTTAAAACAAAAAATGATTTTTTTATAATCGGGTGCCAAAATTCTACGATATTTAACAAGATTACTTCGACTGGGCCCCGTTCCTTTAGTATCGAGCACCACATCTATTCTGCCATATACGAGTCTGGTAAGGTAGCGGTGGCTGCCGATTCTACGTTTTCTCTTTTCCTACAGCGAGCCTCAAATCCTCACAATAGCTTCCGTGTGTGCTTCATAGTTGGGCTCGACAAAATAGTGACTGTGGTAGACCAACTCAACTCAAACAACCCAACTCAAACCAACCCAACTCAAACCAACCCAACTCAAACCAACCCAACTCAAACCAACCCAACTCAAACCAACCCAACTCAAACCAACCCAACTCAAACCAACCCAACTCAAACCAACCCAACTCAAACCAACCCAACTCAAACCAACCCAACTCAAACCAACCCTACTCAAACCAACCCTACTCAAACCAACCCTACTCAAACCAACCCTACTCAATCCAACCCTACTCAAACCAACCCTACTCAAACCAACCCTACTCAAACAAACCCAATTAAATTTGCATTATGATGTTACATGGTGACGCCTTAAACAGTCGAATACATTATAAAACCACCCCAACCCTACGTAGATTTAAAAAAATAGCCCGTACAACGGAAGCGTGTCGAAATTCGAAAAACCATTTAACAAGAAATAAAAGCTTAGTTTTCCTCCTCCCCGTTGGGGTTAGAGAGGTCAAGCATCTATTAAATTTTAACTAACGATGAGCCTTTCCATTCTTAGATCCACAGTCTCACAGAACTAAAAGCGTAGTGGACGCTAGATTTTCATTCAGCTTAATTACCGCCTCGATCCCGAAAATTGTAGTTCGTGGAAACTAATAGCCTTTTCTTGTAGCAAGAACTACACACCACGGAAAGTTTATCCGGAAAGATGTATAACCGAAATTGACTTGAACGAAAACAAGCACGCTGAAAAGATTGCGACGAAAATATCGTTTTAATTAAGAGCGAAAAAATGTCGGAAAAACAAAGTGAAATAGTGAAAAGATCAAAAGAGAAGGAGATGGAGATTTAATGGGATATTGAAGAGAGGAGATAGAAAAAGAAAGAGCAATATGAGAGACAGACAAAGAGGGATAGTGAGAAGAGAAAAGAGTAGAGAAAGAGGGAGAAAAACTAAGGATAAGAAAGGTACAGAGAGCGGATAAGGCAAAACGAGGGAAGAATAATGAGAGCGATGGAGAGAGAGAGAGAGAGGAAAAATAATAAAGCGAGAAAAGAGAGAATTTGCGAGGGGAGAATGAGAGGGAAAGAGGGTTGGCAAGGACGAGAGGGTGAAGGATATAGGGATAAAATGGAGAGGAAGAGGAGTGGAGGCGAGAGGCTCAGTAATGTAGGGGTTATGGAGGGGGGAGAAGATTGGGGGGGATGGCGGGGGTTTAGGAAGGGGAGAGAAGAGGGGGGGGAGAAATGGCGGGGGTTTAGGAAGGGGAGGAGGGGAGGTGAATAGAGGGGGAGGGAGAGAGATAGAGAGAGAGACCGCGAGAGGGAAATATTTTCCGTGGAAAGACAAATGGACGTGAATGCCCTCGCCCTTTCTACCATTCTCTGTAGTAATTTCCGTTTTCCATTTTGATGAAAAAATTAATTAATTCCTCTCTTCCGTTCGCCTCATTATCATGACAATTCAGCGCCGGAATATTTACTTATCACCTCCACCACATAATTCCGCTTCCGAAACTACCAAACAGCCAATGTCCTCCTCCCAACTTTGCCCGCCTGCCTCCCTCTTTCCCTCCCCTCCTTTGTCATACCTCTTTCCCCTTCACTATCGAAAATTCCTGGATTGTCTCTCTATCTCTCTCGGCAAAAATCATACGGATTCAATTCTCAATCATTTTTCCTTCGCTATCAAAACAGATTATTAGCGAAATTGACCGTCAAAAAACTACGGGAAAATATTTACCGTATTTATCCAAGTACCACCCGCATCTTTTTTCAAAACTTTTCTTTAGAAAATCAGGGTGCGTGTCTTATTCGAGGATTTCATATCAGAGAAAATCTTGCTGTACTATGATACGGTACTAAATACGACGACGCGGATGAATATGTATTCGTTGTCTTCGTGTATTTTAAAACAAAAGCATTGAGAATAATTGTGATAATTTACGATATAATCATTTATAATTTCAAACTGTCATCGTATAGAGTCAGTCAAGTTACTACGACATCAAGTCAAGAAATAGAACACAACGGTTCGTAATTTACCTATATATGCGTGGAATAATTACACTCCATATTATATGTCTTAAAAACAAGTTCTGTTCCTTATAAGGGAGGATTTTTTACCGTGAGAACATATATTGCATTATATAATGGAATCTAATAGGATATTATGGCTCGATTAACGAAATTTCGAATCATAAAAAGTTTTTCAAGAACGTAACCCTTTCACAAATCGGGATCTTAACAATATGGGCAACTGCTGAGAGAGGAATATATAATGCAAAAAGATTCTTGCGATAATATTATCTCTTATATTTGGGCTCATTAAATTGAAAGTTTAATGATATTTGTTTTTTCTTTTCTAATTTGCATTCCCAAAAGTTGGAGTGCGGGTGTTATTCGGATGCGGGTGATACTTGGTTCAACACGGTTAGTTAATTGTTTAAAATTAGGTGAATACCTCATCAGTTTTATTTGCATACATGAAAAAATTCATGCGCTCCATCAGCATTGATTAATAGTGTTTTTGATTTACAGATAAACGGATTTTCAGACCTGGCCATTTATTATAATTGTCCATCTTTATGATTCCATTTCAAACTGTTGGTTCGTTGTAGTCGTCTAAAATAACTAATCATCAGTTAGTATTTCGCGCTTAGAGCGTTTCAGACACAAACAGAGCTAGTTTATTTATTATAGATTTTATCTATATATTTCTCTGTCTATCCTGTATTATTAGATTTTACAGTCTTCAACTTCACAACCGAAACTACTCCTCTGATATCTCTTAGATCTATAATTAATTCATTACCTTCATTTTTTCGAGCGAAAAGAATTCCGATGCATATTTGGAATTGACTCCATAGGAATGATCAACTACTACGAATGCATTTACTGCGATCATTCTGCAGCAGAAATTTTGAACAAGAGAGTTTAAAAATGGGTATTGGAGTGCTGTATCCATTAAATGTACGCATACTCGGCCATTTCTCCAAATATCACATGTTTACAAGCGAGGATTTATAAATGTGGACGCGAGTTGGATTCCTGACACGATCATGCACATTTCTCCACAATTTTTTGAGAAAGAACCTCTGAAAATGAACAACGTTTTCGGTGAACATGAAGCAGAATTCGGCAAATCCTTGCCTCGCCCGAGTTATTCTTAAAAATTTCAATTATAATTAGAATAAGAATTGACAAGTAACTATAACCAACAATCCCTGAACCACCACTGATGACGGCTGCTTTGTAACCGAAATGGACATCCGGGTTTCCCAACCGTTTTGCTCCATCGAAGAGAGAAACAAAATTGCGTCATAACTGAACAGAAAGTACAAAGTAGCCATCAGAAGTAGAACAGGTGTAGAAGCAAGTGCTTCGTATAAGAGGACGAATGAAACGAAGGCTCTCGAAGGTTCGAAGGCTTTCGCGGCGTTCTGATGTAGATTGCATGGCTTTCGTATGACCTGAGGACGCCGAGTGCAACGCCGGCGAAACGTCGTCTAAAAAAGCCGAACAACGCGGTGAAACCGAAAGCCATGCAGCCTACATACGGTTATTTACATGGGATCCCCGCCTTTTCAATGAGGCAAGCACTAATTGTAAGTTGTATCCTAGAATATCAAGTCAGCACCGCTGCACTTTTGAAAAAATTAATGATCATAAACGAAATTGAACCAACGTCAAAGTCGTTGATAACGACCCGAAATACGATCGGAAATAAATCTACCGAAAAAATCAAATTAATGTTAGGCACAAATAGGAAACGTTATTTTCGGCACTGCAGAAAAGCGCAGCCAAGACTGCCACGTAGCACCGGTTTGGGAAACCCTGCATTGGGAACTAGATATTTGGAAATATCGGAGCGAGTAAAAACAAAACAAGCGAGAGAGGTAGAGAGAGAGATAAGAGAACAGGATGAGAAGGATCCGACCTGATTAAGGAAGGGAGGCGGAAATCGGTTAGGGTCCTCCCCCAAAAAAAAACCTTGTATCCACTTCCCGACTCGTGCCATTTACCTTCTTATCTCGTTCCGTCCCCACCCCTTTTCGTTTTCGCATCCTCCAGAAGATTAAGACACGGAATCCAACTCCGATATCCACTCACGCAGTTGCTATTGCCGCTTACGAGGAAGGGAGAAAAACACGAGCGGAAAGGATCCGCAGAGGGGGGGAGGAGGAGTGAGATCAGGGAGAGCAGATAACAGGATTCGCAAAAAAATAAGGGCTCGACAAAAGGAACAAATTTGAAAGGATGTGAAAAAAAGACATTTCCGCGAGCGTAAAATTAAATCGTGGCATAAAGCCTGATTTAATAAACCTATGGCACGCGAGACGACTTTGGTTGACAAGCAACAGAAAAAGTTGTTTACTGACTGTCTTCTTAATATTGTTTTCATTTCTAACGCAATAAAAAAAGTTTTATTTCTAGCGATACTGCAAATACGTTGATAAAGTAGCTGACTAATGGTGACTTTTTCTCCGAAAGCGAGATGATTGTATCCCCATGATTGTCCCTCGGCCATAAATGGTCTGGGACAACTATTTTTAGATGAGGAATTGAATTATTATATATAACCAATATAATATCGTTTTCCAAGGAAAAAATGATAATAATAAAACCATAAAATTATACCTTTTCGGATGAATTTTAAATTGGCACAAAAGTTAAAAAAGGAAATCCAATTTATTTTTTAATTTTGGAACGCGAACAAAAAAAGAAAGGTTTGACATCTCTGGCTACAATAATATGTAAGAAATGAAAAATTCACGAAAATAAATTTAGCTAAATATGATACTGCGCCATTATGCTTTGTTAATACGTGTTAAGAATAATACGATTGCTGTCAATATGGTAATCAAATATAGTTTAATTAAAATTATAAATATTTAAAAAAATATATCATCCAATAGCCATAAAATGTTTGTATGGACCAAAGTCCTACGGTTAAGGGTAAGTTTGCGCAATGTATGTCGCAAGAAATTTCTTCTTTCTCTATCTCCAATCTTCCGCATTTCTCTGTTTGCTGTCCTACTCTCCCTCTCATTCATCATTATACCCCTATCCTCTTCCTTCCTCCCCATCATTCGCCCTCACTCCTTTATCTTCCACCCCATATTCCATTTTCCCCCTTCTCCCATTCCCTATTTATCTCCCTCTCTTCGCTATCTCCCTTTTCCCCACTTCCCTCGATCGCTTTACTTTCCTATCTCTTTCCTCCATTCTTCTACTCCGCCGGATTCTCCATCTTCTCCTTTTCCTGCGTTTTCCATTCTTTATATGATTCTCCTATACCGCACTCAATCCCTTACTTCTTTACTACCAACTTTTATATTAACTTCGCTTTATATATATATATATATATATATATATATATATATATATATATATATATATATATATATATATGGATGTCAACAAGGTGTTGGGATGAGGAAACCCAGTGAGCACTCACCAATCAGACGACTTCAGGTTGGCGAGGCCCCGGGGATGTCGAAGCGACACACGTAAAATAACACAAAAACACAGAAACATCACAAACGTAAAGCTTTCGGAACTACTCCTTCTTCAGCTACAGAGATATATATATATATATATCCCTTTTACCTTTCCTTTTCCGTAAGCTTTTATATATTATAAACATATATGTATATATATATATATATGTATGTATGTATGTATATGTGCGTGTTTTGGACCCCGTCTAATCTGAAAACTGAAAAAAGTCCAAAGCTGCTTGCGGGGTTCGCAACACCTCACCATCACGTAAGACGGGTGTTTTAACGAGTGATATAGTCATCTCGGCCACCAGATCCTTCCGTTCGCGTTGCGATAAATGTGTATTTGAATTCGCTTGGGAAGACAGATGCGCACAACATAGCAACGAGATTAAACAAATTATTTTCATTGTTTAATAGAAGTCTCTTTATTTTAATGTGGATTTGTATTGATGGAAGAATTCCTACGTTTTTTGAAGGAATATTTCTGTTATTAATTGAGAGTTTTTATTTATCTTAAAAACTTTTTAACTTGATTCATTTAAGATTATTCTAAAAACTGTTTTCCCTATGAGTTTCATTAAGAATTAGGTACGTCTGGAAAATCAAGATACATGTAAGTTTTTGATGGATTTTATTATTATTAATTTCTTATTGCTCCCCTTATAGTATTGCCTCATACATTTTATTATTATTACATTACAATCACATTTGTATTGCTCTACTATTAATAATCATTAATGCTATCTTCTCGGAATAGTTCACATTGAAAATTCATTTGAAAACTACTTTATCTGACTATATTTATGTAGTTAGTGCCATGAACATAATTTTATTTTTTGGAACTGTGCACTTGACTTATTTTTTACTTTGGATGAAATCATTCTAATTATAGATCTTTAAGACCAGTTGTTCTTGTATTTTTCTAAAACCCCTCACATTTAAGTATCATATTCCTTTTTTCACTATTTAAGATCGGTAATGATTTTGTAAAGGATGTTAATTTGAACAAATTTAAATAAAACATTTTAAAGTGTTGTGTTGTAGCTTAGCAATTCTTCAGCTAACTCTACTTATACAGTGGTTTATTATGGATGGTAGATGTGATGCTAGGAAAAGAATAATTTATTATTTTTGTCAATTAAGTTAGGTGACTAAAATATGAAATATTCAAGTTTCACTCCTACTAACATCTAAAGCTGAATTACTCTGAACTAGCAGTATATTTTCGTTTATTTTAAGCAATATGAATGAATAAGTCAGTATTTTCATTAATGAAACAAAAGGTACTAGTATCAAACTTCTTACTACTTATATACTAAACATTCTTCCAGTTCAGTACTTCTGTCTACCATTCTCACAACTGTAAAAAAGATTAAAGGTTAAATAGAGAGACCCTTGCATCACTCAACAGCTGGTAGACACTTTTGCAACTTTTTACGCCCATGAAAGCAGAAAGGTTATTATAATTATATTATAGAGTTTATTCATATTAAAGTATAAACTAGGTATATAGAATTTGGTTATAAAAATTCATTTTTATATCTTCACTTGTTTTCTATTCATTCATTCCGGAGAGAAACTTCCCTCTCATCATTCTCTACAGGAATTTATTCGACCGGTTTCGGCTGTTACAGCAGTTAACCCTCTGCAAAGCTTTCGTCACTTGAGGATGCTGTAAAAGGCGAAACCGATCGAATAAATTCGTGTCTAGTGGAAATTTACAGTAATTGCCTTTATTTATACCATAGAATTTAATGTCTTAATTAACCAGATGATATTAAACCGCACTTCGAAAATTCTAATCCGAGAAAGACTTATCCAGCTCACCTTATGGCTGAAATTATATAAACTATGTATCTCCGATATCATTTAAAAAGCACCCATCACTCAAGTTGTTCAGCGACAGCAAATTCCAAATATTGTCGAATTGATTACGGCGAATTGATGATTACGGCTGCTTTGTAGCTCTAGGTAGCTAAGTAAACTGTCAATGTCAACAAATTATGAGGCCTACCGAAGCATTCGCAAGTTGCAATACGGCTCTCCATGCCGCGTCGATAAGATCCGACCCCTGGCCTAGAGGGAGTTTAAAGGACGGATTGTAGATGGCCAGGAAAAAAGAGAAAGATGAGAAAAACTAGCAGTAGGAGATGAAGAATTTCAAAGAGAACGAGAAACGGGAGGAAGAGAAAACACTAGACGGAAAGGATGGGAGATCAGAAGGTGAAGGACGGGAAAGGGATACAGAGAAGTAAGGAGAAGAATAGGATAGGATGGTCCGAAAGGAGGAAGATACGGACGGACGTCTGTTGGTACAGCCGCCGTCGGTTCGTTCGGATGCGCGGGTGATGAGGATTCGAAATGGATGGATGAGCTTGGTTGTTTTTTTTTAGTCTGGGTCATGGCTACGAAGTAATGGCTCCCTCTCCCTCTTTTCTTTCTTTCTTTCTATCTTTCTCTCTCTCTCTCTCCCTCCTCTCCCCCAAGAGAAAAAAGTTGAAGAGAAAAAAACGCGTTTTGTTAAAGGGAGGTGAAAGGCAGGAAAGTGGAGAAGAACAAGAAATTGCTCCATTCCACTTTTTAATCCCCGTTCCTCCTTTTCCCCCTGCAGGGCATTACTCGAAACTGGAAGGGGAGAGCTAAGATGAATTGGGGAATGGGAGGGAGAGGGTTAGGGGAGAAAAGGAGGGGTGGGAAGAAAGGGTGGGGATTCTGGTTGTGTGTAGGTAAACCTGTGGGGCTACGGTGTGGTTTGGAGACGAAGGGGTGGGGAGCGAAAGAGGGGTTTGGTAGGATCCGGGAGCGAGATAGCAGGTATTTTTCTGTTCGCAAAATAAAAAAAGGCGTTTCCATGAGATTGGGAGGAGAGAGAGGGAGAGATATAGAGAGGCAGACGGGAGAGGACGATGTAGGAGGGGAGGGCAAAATAAGGAGAATGAGAGAGAGGATATATCTCCGGCATTGGACGCCCAATTAGACCCAAGATGCCTCCGTTAGTGCTCCATCCCGCCGCCAGGCGTCTCCCTATAAGAGTTTTTCCGTGGCGAGAGAGGGAGATGAGGTTTTTTATAGAAGAATAAAAAAACCAGAGGGAGATAGAAGCGAGGGGAAAAAGCGAGATTGAGAATAGCGCGAGAAGAGGATAGAATGGCACGACGGAGACGAAAATGGCTAAGAGATGAAACTACGGAAACGATTTCAGCAACGTTTCTCGGTAATTAGATACACCTCCTAAGGGGCTTTAGCAGAACGTTTCTGCATTTAGCTACTGATAAGGAAACACTAAGAAAGAAATTTCAACGTCCACGGGTGTGAATAACAGTTTCTTCGAATAAGATGAAATATCATACTTTAATCTGTTCCTCGGCCATTTAGAAGTGGTAAGGCACGCATGCATTTTATGGTAATACTGCATTTATTCACCGAATGACTTTTACACCTATTAATTCAGGGATTTGATCATGTTATTCAACTGTAAATTCAGAGAGTTTAAATTCTCTGCACAGTATCCTGACTGCATTTACGGCCGAGCTTCGTGCGTTTTCAACAGAATGGCGCAATCCTTGGATATTCAACCTCAAGAGATCAGAATCTTAGCTGTGCACTTTACGGCTTACATAGATGTAAAATATTGACCCAAATTGAGTCCGTAACGCTTTGGAAACGCTTCGCGAAGGTTTCTTTTAATTAAACCGGTCTGGATTTTGCTAATTTCCCACTCCTCCCAACTTTTAAAAATCCTTAATTTCTTTCCTAACATGGGAGATTGCTTTCTGTCTTACTGTCTTAATTCCAGCTTGTTACGTTAGTATTTTCCTGTGTATCTGGTTATGTACGCAGCTTTAATAAAATAATATTAATATAATACTAAGGGTGATAAGTCATTCACGCATTTCACCCTAAAATTTCGCAGTTAAGCTTCAGCATTAAAAATAGTCGAGCTGGAGGATGAGGTGAGACAACAATGTGTACAATGCAGCCACGGCAATCAATCTTCTCATTAGCACAGGATTGGAAAACAATTTTTTCTAGTTATCCGCGGTATTTTGAAATCTTCCAGCAAACATCAATACTTTTTTCCCTTTGGCAGTCCTTCAGTTCAAGTGCCGTCCTATAATCTTAATTTAAACAAATATACAGCACTGATTGTATAGAACTGAAATTTATTGTCGATCGCGCTGCCTTACTAATAAGCGCAGTTCATTTGTTGCAATTGCACCGTTAAAAAATACGTTTGATCTTTAAAAAAAGTCGAAATTAAAGAATAAATTTCACGTAGCGAACTTTTACGGCGTTATCATAATACGAAACTGACCTTTAGATTGAAAATATCCCAGCCCGTCAGGAAGGACGGATAAAGCACGGTCACAAGGGAATCGCTTTAAGACCAACACGACCGAAACAAGGCTCCGTAATGAGCGAGGAGAATCAGTTAGCACGGGGGATTCCTGCGACGCTTGAGTCGTAGGTTAAAGAGACGGAGAAAACCTCTTTCTCTAAAACTCAATGGGCACTCAAGACCTAGGCCATGCGCAATACAAACTCACCAACGTATAAATGAAAGAAAAAAAGCTTTAATGAAGTAGCGCCCGTAAACAAAACGAACACTCCTTTCTTCCTTCTTTGCATCATGTATGTATGCATACATATACAGACATGCATGCATACACACACATATGCATACATATACATGTATATACATACATTTACATAACTATACATATACATACATATATGCACTTAATTATACATACATATACTTACATATATAAACATAGATACGCAGACGTTTATAAACATGCACATATAGCTAATACTTCACACGTACATACAGACAAATATAAATCCTGAACAGTGCAGTCGAGCATCTATTTGTGGCCAATTAAACCGTCGAATGGAAACTGCATCGTGACGGCTTATTCCAAAGGGACAATTGTTTCGTTGCGGGACACAGCTCCGGAGTTATAGAAGAGGATCAAGTGTGTGTGCGAGTGAGAGAGAGATAAAGAGAGGAGGGGGTGGGACCTGTATTAAACTCTCTCTTTTGAGGAAAAAGACGAAGAAGATAAGCGAGGTTCGGAGAGGAGTAGATGGCCGAAGCGAATGGAAGGCAGAAGGGATAGAGAGAAAGGAGCTATGGAAAAGAGACGGAGGGTAAAAACGAAAAGAGAGGAAGAAA
Source organism: Tanypteryx hageni (assembly GCA_028673005.1). Classification (NCBI taxonomy): domain Eukaryota; kingdom Metazoa; phylum Arthropoda; class Insecta; order Odonata; family Petaluridae; genus Tanypteryx; species Tanypteryx hageni. The sequence continues at coordinate 93,079,710 of CM054114.1, read as the reverse complement.
GAGAGAGAGAGAGAGAGGACGGGAGGGCATGGAGAGCTTTCCAACGAGATTCCAGCTACTTATCGATCCTACAGGAGAGTGAGTCACGTGACCCCGTGGCGAGGGCCAATGGGGAGAGGGTGCGAGTGGCTTCGCGGGACAGGTGAGGGAGGCGGGGGTGCAGGCGGTTGCGAGGGAGGTGGGAAAAGGGGTGTGGGAGAGGAAGGGAAAGAGAGAGGGAGGGAGGGAACCGTGGGTGTTACGCGTGTGAGCGTCAGGTGTGTACATGTGGGAGGGAGAAGGGGGTGGAGAAGAGCGAGGGTATGGATGGGCGAAAGGGAAGGGGAGTCGAAATGGGAGGCGAAGATTGGGACGGAGCAGGGAACAAGGGGGCGGGGGAGAGGAGTGCTGAGGAGGCTCAGGTGCGGTGGAGGCCTCGCGCTGACGGGAGGTTGCCGTGGCTACGCGGAGAGGCAGGATAAGAGGGGGAGAAGTGGGAGAGAGAGAGAGAGAGAAATAGGGAGAGAGTGAGGATGGAGGGTTCGATAATGGAGTTGGCCGCAGGCGCTGAGCAATGGGAGGGAAAGTGGGAAGGTGGAGTTAAGGGAGAGAGAGAGAGAGATAGAGGTGAAGAGAGAAAGAGTGATATAGAAAAGAGGAATTGGAAGAATACAGAAACGGAGCTGAAAGTGTAGTGACACCCACCGCCATGCGCCATTGGTAGCCTGCAGGGCAATAATGTAAATGGCAAAGTAAGGTGGATAGGGTCCGAGGTAAAGCAATACGGGTGATATAAGAGACGAAAACAGGGGGTTGAATACGCAACAGAGATGGGATGGGGGTTTTTGTTGAGTTGGTATGGTGGAGAATACGGACACAGTTGAGGCCTGGAGAGAAGAAGGGAATGGAAAGATGAGAATGGCGGAGAGAAACAGAGGGACGGTGATAAAGAAATGAATAGGAAGGTAGAGAAACGTAGGGAGGGAAGGGAAACGTTATAGAGGCATTTCATAAGGAATTTTCTAAGGGGGAAAATTGTCCGATGCAGAGACGGATACGAGCGAGGGATGGAATAGAGAGAGAGAAAGAGAGAGAGAGATGGTTAGAAGTCAATTCACTCCTCGAATTGCAAGGTTTTGCTTTGCACGTTTTCCAGTTTAAGACGATTTCTTTTTTTTGTGGACTACCCTTAGTTGGGCGGCCATAAATTTCGCTTCAGAACGACATTGAAACATAAACTGCTTAATTTCGATTAGAGGAGTTAAGAGAAAGGCTAAAGGAAACAATGCTGAATACTGTGTTATTAATTTATTGCATTATGAGCCCAAGACGACGTGCATCCCTATGAGAAAACGCATCACGATCTTCACGGTTTTGCTTTCCACGGCCTTTTCGAGGAACACGTACCGTGGAAAGCAAGGGATGGATTTATAATGAGTAAGAAAGAGCTGAAGAGAGAGAGAGAGATGGGGAGAGTAAGACCCAGAGAGAGATATTGAAAGAACAAGTTAGAGTGAGAGAAGTACAGGGAGAGAGACGTACACTATGAAGTATTGAGCTAAGTGACGTGAGAGCCAGAGAGAGAGAGATCGAGAGAAACATTGGTACGAAGAAAGAGGAAAGAAAAAATTGAGGATCAGACAGAAAAAAGAGAGAACGAATAGAAGAGAGAACGAATAGAAGAGAGAACGAATAGAAGAGAGAACGAATAGAAGAGAGATCGAAAGAGAGAGATCCAAGAGAAACAGGCACAGGGATATAAAAAGGGAAGAGAAATATATAGAGACGAGAAGAGTAAATGTGAGAAGGAAAGAGAAGATGAACGCCAAGAAAAGATTGAGAGAAAAGGCGAGAGTTGAGATAAGAAGAGGCTTTTTTGGGTGCGGATGAGGAGATTGTTGAGGTTGGAAGTGCGAGAGTTGGCGGAGAGAGAGAGAGAGAGATGGAGAGAAAGGGAAAGGGAGTGGGAAAGAGAGTGAGAAAGAGGGAAAAAGAGGGAGCAAAAGCGGTTCGCGAGAGGGTTAAGAGGGATGGTGCACGTGGGTTCGATTCGAAGTCGGAGAGTTGAACGAAGAGAAAAAAAATTGTTTGTAAGCATGAATTGACGTGTCGAAGGCCATTGGGGTTATGGAGTTGGAATGTTGCTGGTCTACCTCTCTCCCTTTCTCAATCACAAACACACAGACACACGCTCACATACACACACTAGTGCGCTGTGCCCTATTGTGGCGTTGGAACCTTCACTTCCCCGGCGCACATGGGTGGAAAGGGGGGACCGGCGTCGACTCTCTCTCTATTTCTATTTATCTCTCTCTCTCTCCACATCCTCTCTCCTGGCGGTAAGAGTGCAGCACTCCGCGACGCACTCGAGGGTCATCGAAAAAAGCGTGCATCTTATTTGCTGTTCACGGGGCGGCAACAGTTAGTGACTTGCGTTTCCTCTTTGCTATCGAAGATATATATGGGAGAATAAAATATACACACGAAGAATGTCGCAATCCGTTCGTCTTTTTTACACCGATCCGTGTGTGTGTGTGTGTGGAAACGTCTCGATATTTCGGGGATCGGGAAATGTTTGTCGAATGTAAGAAAGAAATTAGTTTCAATCACGAGCGTGGGAGGTTCCGTGCGCTGTATTACGAAAGCCCGCGTCGTATTTTTTTGTTCCGTTGTTCGTTCTGGCATTTGTAAAAATAGGAAAAATTCGGGTGATCATAGGTCGATATTTGGCTGCTAAATAAAACTACTAGTTTCTTTTTTAAGAGCAGCGACGTAATGTTACTGTATCGTGGAGGAGAAAAGCTTTTCTCCTCTACGATACACTAGCATTAAGTCGTAGTACCTTAGCTTCGAACTTATAAAGCAGTCGATTCGTCTTATTTCCCTTCCTCCTTCATGATACCTAGACTTAAGCTGTTAAAAAAGTAAAGGTCGTAGGAGCTAGCAAACGTGGGTGGAGATCTTATAAGGAATCCAACACATTTCGGAATGTAAGGTAATGAGGATAAGATTCGTGAGACCTATTGTAGAACGGAATTATACAGTATAGTTTTTCACTAGAACGACTAGGGATTGCAATAGAAAAAATATAAATGAGTATTGCTAAGGACATGTTTGGTGCGTATCACCCCTTCCATCCACCATAACGATGACTTGCAGGGCATAATTTAGATGCACCCTCAATACCTTGCACTTAAAAGAAAAAAGAACGTTATTTGTGAGGAACAACCAATAGCTCTCAAAGCAAATATACTGCAGAACTCATTCTAAAAACAATGATGCAGTACAAAAAAACGATAACAAGCGGTACAAACAATAATAAAAATTAACGACGATACAATTTCAGGAAATATCTTTCAATACTGGAACTGATATTTAAACATGTTTCTCCAATGACCATAAAAATATTGGAAAACCCAGATGGTATTTTCGGCTAGGAATTAACCGCCATCAGTGGTGATTTCCAGAATATACATTCTAAAGTACGACGTAATTTCTGTTTTTAAAAATCTAATATCAATGAATCACCAATGAGGACGGCTGCTTTGTAGCAGAAACTAGCATCGAATTTTCCAAAGTTTTTTATGGCCATCATCACTCCTAATAATTTCGCAAGTAATCGTAATAAAATGAGAGAGGATATATGAAGAGAGGAAAAAATAATCTCCATTCTAATGAATATGTGTCTCCAAACAGAAAAAATTGCCACGAATTTTAATAAGATTTAGTCGGTAAATAATAAATAAATAATATCACCCAAACTTTTCCTGGCATAAGTACTCGACGAAGCTGTTCACAGGTTTTTTATCTATTAAAAGTTCCGGAGGTTAATTGTGAGCTAATTAAACATTGGAAATTAAACTCTTTGAATATTTTTCCTGTCTATTTGTATGACTAATTTTTATATGTATTCAGCTATGAATTCAGCTACCGGTGTTCGTAAGGATTGATTCGGAAAGGACGAAGTGCTAAAACAACTGAAATAACAAAAAGTGAATTTTAAGTAATCATTAAGAAAAAATAATAAATATTGGGAAATTTTAATCAAAATATATTATTAGCTATTAGAGAAATAAAATTATGCATGAGCAAATTCTTAAAGAGTAAACTAGCAATTCTAAATTTAATTATGAAAAATTAATTTATTAACCAGAATAATTTTTGAAAGCTAAAATGAAAACAAGCAAATAAAACCGAATAATCTTACAGATATTTTTTCCTTTTGAAACAGAACAAAACATATTAAGTGAATTTTACAGTTAATAAAAAAGATTATGAAAACACTCAAGTATACTTGAGACTCCAGCTCCTGAATCAAAATGACTTTAATAGAGCAAGATTATCTAGCAAGCAAAGAAAAATAAGAGGAAAAAGAAACCTTTGTCACCTTCATCGATTATCTAAAGTTCGCTTAGGCACAAAAACGTACGTTTGCATTTGTATGCACGTAAATAATTTCTGCAAAGAAGAAGCACTAAACTGCCAAGCAGCTAAAGTCGTATCTTTATCAGTCTTTTCAAATGCATTCATTCGTAGTAATAAAAAGACCCAGGAATCTCCGCAAGTACCCGGGATTCACTTTTCAAGGGGTGACAAGCTCAAAATGCATACGGCCCGAATTTTGAAATAGATGTAGGGCTGCATGAAATAATAACGAGCCTAAGAATTTTGTTGGAACTTATTAGAACGCGACTCCAAATGGTAAATATTTTAGTTAAGGACAAATAATCATACTATTCGCAATTATTAAACATCGATGTATCGTTTCGTATGTATTTGTTACCCCATTATTATCTCGTACAGATTTTCTGTTCCGCCCAATTGCTGTAGAAGAAAATGCTATGAGAGGACAACATATTTCTAACTGGAGGACCGCATGCTGACCACGGAACGTCTATTTGTAACCCTTGCCTTTTTGTGAGCGTTTCGTTTCCAACGCAAGTTTCGTTCCGTCCGTCCGTACGCAGGCTCGTTCTCAGTTTCTACCGAACGGATTTTCATGAAATTTGGTATTTAGGACTCATTGTGTAAAAGGTCCACATTAGATAAACGGGTGTCACTTGAATGGAAGCACAAAACGAAATGCTATTCAAACCGAAAAGGTTTTCAGATAAAAAAGTTGTAGAACTAGCCGAAAATGATATTTTTGTTCAACACATTTTTATCGTAAGGGTTAGCCGTTTTCAAGAAAATCAAACAAGAAAGTCGTAATTCGCTCTGGACGTAAAAATTCATGCGTGGATACCGAATTGCTGTCAACGAAAATAATCTTCGTTGTAACTGAAGGAAATAAATTTAAGAAAATACGGTTAATTTCTTTGCGTGCGCATGCAGTATTTCGTAAGCGAAGAAAAGAGCGTAAACGTAAATATTACAATTACCTAACTCGACTGAGAGAGACAGAGACATGATCGGGTCTTGGTGTTTTATGTGCTGCGTTCATTCAAATTATATCGCTTACTTTCAAATATTCCATCGCACGAAACGCTCCTATTTATGATAAACTGTACTGAACTTGTTTTTCCTTGTGTGACGTTCTTCTCTCGCTCTCTCTCTCTCTCTGTTGATCTCTACCACCTCTCCGTTACAAATCATTATTTTCGGCTCATGAACTCCCTCCCTCCCTCTCTCTTCCTTTATTTCCGATCAAATTGTCCTAATATTCGCTGGCCACCGCCCCCCTATCGAGCCACTTATCCCTCTTTATCTCTTCGAAATAGGGGAAAGATGAGCTAGCGGCGGATGGAAGCAGGATTACGGACGGAGGGAGAGGAACGGAACGATCAATTCTATTCAGAAGCCAATAAGTTCCCACAATTACCTCCGCTCTCCCGCTCTCTCTCTCTCTCTCTCTCTCTCTCTTTCTCTCTCTCTCCAGTATTTTAATCCACAATTGATTAACCAATATGTAATACGACTAAGTGTTCGCTGAGACGCAGTGAATTCAGACATCTAGTGCGAGATTTTTTTATGCTTAAAAAGACCAATGAATCCTACTTTTTCCCTATTTTCGTGCGATACTTTTGCAAGAAACAAGAGCTGAATACATTTAAAAAACTGTATTATATCGGTACGCTTATACTCAATACAATAATGTCAATATTTATACTTTTCATGGAGGGCTTGGCGGTAGCTGGGCGTAGAACTCCATATATTGTGATGCCACTGAATGCTATATTGTTACACGTTGAGACATGATTGCTTATTATTTACTACACCAAGCTCTATGACTGGATGCATTTAAATCAAAATCCTTATAGCTACTTTTGAGTAAATAGACATTTTGTGAAAATCGACAAGAATAAACTACCCTCCATCGCTTCGCGATATATGTAGTTCATCTCAACAAGATTCCTCAAATATAAATAAGAGATTTTCTCAGAGTATATTACAAACCGTTTATCCCCTAAAGACGATTGACTACAGACAGAATCGCCAAAATCGCCTTTTCAGATGCATATTCATATATAATCGAGAAAGCGATCGTTTTTCCTATCACAATGTTTGTAATATGAGAAAGTAAAATCATGATAAATTTTTAAAAAGGAATCAATTTCCAGGCGGAGACAAACCCAACTGCTGCGAACCTTAATTTCAAAGAGTAACGAGACAAAACACGACGTTCAAACATCACGTGACGCAATCTAAGAATACATCCCTCGAAGAGGGGATTAAAAAACGTTTTGTCTGCAGAAACCCCGCTTTCCTCAGTATCCTTAGCTCAACAAATGACAGGCGCCAATAATCCTCAGGCATTGTTATTGCGATATATCGAAGGAAATGACCGATGGAATTAAATCCCTAAGGCAAAAATCCCGTCGAGCATTGCGCTTCGCGATGCATGAAGAACGGCCGCGTCACGTAGCAACGCGATGACCTCTCTTTAGCTTATTTTCCGAGAAGAGAAAACCTGCTTCTCACGCTTCCGATGCACCGACGACCGCAAATAATGCGACATGATTGATCCCGCGGGCAATGGTTCGATTGAGACGACGGCGGACATGAAGGAGTCATCTTTAAAAGGATCGGAAATGTAGGTCCTGATACGAGTCGTATTGTAAGCAACGGAGGAAGCATTTGTATCGTATTGTGGAGCATGAAAGTTATCAACAAATTGTTTTCGATTTAGATCGTAATCCTAGAGAAGACAAAATGAAAGCATGCCAGAAAACGATTTAACTCTCGTCGATGCCATCTCATTACGCGACGAAAGCGATTCGCAAACATATAATTTTGTATACGTTTAAATGTGAGGCGTTTATGGCACCTCTTAATCACCAGTATTGACAAGCAGATGAAGACAAGCTGTACCGGTCGCAGGCAAGTTTGACTGCAAGCATGACAAGGATCATAGAAAAAACAACATTCTTTTAAAAAAGTAAACTATTCTGTAGAGAATGGAAGAAGGGAATACATTCAGACCCCGATTTAGCGATCCCTACATAGTACCACTCCCGCATATCGCCTACGAATCGTTGTGAACAGAACCTTCATTTATGATTACATACATCAACCTCGATTTGCCGCCATCCCCGCTTTAGCGCCAGTGTCAGCGATGGACAAACGGTTGCGCTAAATCGGGGTCTGGCTGCATATTAAACGAAAAAAGCGACAGATAAAAATGTGCGCAGAAACGGACAAAATAGGTTCATAACTACTACGAGTATTTCATTCAAGATTTATCAATATATCCTCAAAGAAAAGCGATGGAAATAAAGGATCATAAGGTCTCTATGCGAATGACATAAACTGGAAGAAAACGCCAGCGTTCCGAAACGGAAGAATTAGTCTTTCACGGCAGTTCAATGGTATAATATGCACCCGACAAGGGGAAGACCCGTGTTCGATTCCCGGCCAAGGCAGAGTTTTTCTCCTGTTTTCAAATCTTCCTATCAGTTTGGAAATCGTCTGATAGAAAAAATTCGTTCATTGTTATTCTCCATGCATCTCAGGCGGTCATGTGTTGAGTGCTCCTTATTTCAAATTGGTCCCACGTCTTCGGAGAATTCGACGTTTTTTAGGCGTTCTTTACAAAAGTAAAAAATCTGATGTGGCCACCAAATGACTTTCCCCATATCTATAATATTTCTAAAAATTCCAAATAGGTTACATAATAATAAATATTTTAAGAAACTGCGAGAAAATTTTAGACTTTACAGAGAACAGAAATAAAATCAAACCATAGCCTTCTGATATTGGATATAGCCACAAAGCTCCAAAAATTAAGGAAAGAAAAAGGAGCGTTACTAAGACGTAACTAAGCGTCAATTGTTAACAAATGTCGTCGATAGGTGGCGTGGTGGTGGCAGCTAAAAATATAATATATCTCTTAAACAACGCATTATATGGGAAAATGTTTTAAACAAACGTTGTAGAAAATTAAATTTTCTACAACTTTTATTACGATACATGTTTACATTTATCAAATATTAAAGCAAATATTTTAAACTAACGGATGTGACAAGAGTAAACACCCACTTCCGGTTCACCGATTTTTACCAAAAACTAATCAGTTCTTGTGACTTTTATAAAAATGTTAAATATAAAATTTCGCATTGACCTGATTAATAGTTTTTGAGTTCGAGCACCCACAAAAAGTGATCACATACACACACAGAGACATCGAGAAAATGGTCAAAACGTGCTCAGGGGACCTCAAAACGTGTATTTCGGTTGAAATCTCGAAGTCGATTTTTTCATGAATACAATAATTTCCCCTATTACGTATATGGAGAAAGTAAAAATCACATGACTTTCTCCATACCAGTAATACGTATTTCTAAAAATTCCAAATAGGCTAAATGATAATAAATATTTGGAACTGTGAGAAAAATTTAAAGACAGAAATAATATCAAACCGTAGCCTTCTGATATCTGATGTAGCCACGAAGCTCCTACAATTAAGAAAATTAAAAGGAGCGTTAATAAGTCGTACGCGCAAAGTGTTTACAATAGTCGCCGGTAGGTGGTGTGGTGGTGGCAGCTAAAAAATATATTTTTTAAAATATCTCTTAAACAATGCATTTTGCGGGAAAATGTTTCAAACAAAGGTTATAGAAAATTAAATTCCCTACAACTTTTATTCCAATACACTTTAAATTCATCGAATATTAAAGCAACTAAAAATCCGTTTTACCGATTTTTACTAAAAACTTTTCACTTCTTGTCTCTTTGACAGAAATGTCAAATATAAAATTTCGAGTTGACCTGATTAGTAGTTTTTGAGCACCCACAAAATTTCTATCGCATACACACACAGACATCATCGAGCAAATGGTCAAAACATGTTCAGGGGACCTCAAAACGTGCATTTCCGTTGAAATCTCAAAATCGATTGTTTTCATAAAATCAATACTTTCCCTTTTACTACATATGGAGAAAGTAAAAATTTGTTATTTAGGATATAAGGGCCATGAAAATAAGAAAATGATATAAATGGTTCACGTAGCCAAATCGGGAGTGCCACTTTACTGGTGACAAAAATTAACTTTTCTTTATATCTCGTAAAATATTAATTATACCAAAAAGCCTTCAACCAAAAATTGTGGAACTTCCTCTTTTTTATTATTTTCTGCCCAACTTTAGTCTTTTCATCACAGCCCACCCGTAAACATACTTCACCTAAATCGTTATTTCCTAAACATCACGGCAGAATCTTCAATGTGTCATCTACAACATCTAACAGTAGCCTACAGCAAAAATATATAGGCATTTACAAATCAATGCACTAACTCCACGATCATAAACAGTCATTCCTATCTTACACACCTGTTTCTCTCTATGTCAATTTCCCTCCATTCTCAATTCCTATTTATATGTGACGCGAAAATCCCGTCTCTTAGACGGGGAAAGACTTGGATGAGATTTTTGTGCCCATTTATGTAATTTGATGCTTCAATATTTATGTTTCAAGAGAGGATTATCGAACTCACCTAGTGAATCAAAGGGAAAAACATTTTCCAGTAGCAGTAAAAAGATTGGGAAAACCAGACAAGCATTTCGGTTACAAGGAAGTCTCCATCAGTGGCAAAAAACGAACCTATAAAATATATTATAGATTAATTATTGATTACAGATGCTTCGTTGCTGAAATGGATACAACACAACCTCTTTTATGGCAAACTGGAAAAATAGTTTTTATTTAGCACTTGTTTATTTACGACACTGCACTATGGCTATTCGTAAGCAACTGATACGCGCTTCGTCGTTTTTTTTAGAACGAAGAGAAATATATTAGATGCAGCTTGAGAATAGGATGCGCAATAAAACTGAATAAGTTACGATGGATAGGAACAGAAGGTGTGGCATCGAAGGGAGTATAAAAAAAGTATACGGAATGCAGGGACAGGATGTGTGCGTGTGTGTGTGTGTGAACGAAGTGGTAGCGAGAGAGACATGGTGAGAAAGAACGGTGGGCGGGGGAGGAGGGGTGAGTTTAATTAGAAGGCGAGCGTGTTTATGAGTGCATGGCAGAAAGGCAGGATAAATGGGATGGAGAGAGTGTGGGAGGGAGTGTGATATGAAGAGAGGAGAGAGAGAGAGAGAGAGGGAAGCAAGGCATGGAATATGCAGCGTATTTCACCCACTCCCTTCTCTCTCCGTCGCCACGCGAAGGGAGGAGGGTAATGAAGAGGGTGAGAGCGAGGGAAATATATATATAGAGGAAGGAGGGTGAGGAGAGGGTGAGGAGAGTGTGTGAGAGGGCGTGGGCGTTGATTTATCGCGGGAGCGGCGTCGGATGGATACAAATTGCCTACCCATAATTCCTCTCCCTCCCTTCTCTCCCTCGGAGCTTAAAAATTACGGTGCACTCGGAGAGTTGGGGAGAGGGGAGGGGGCAACCAGAGTCCGTGCGTCCTCCCACTACTACTTTAACACCTCCCTCTGCCTCCCTCCCTCCCTCCACTTCCCCTCTCCTCCCTCTGCATCGTCGCTTCCCAAACCGCTACACCCCTTTGCCTACCTTTAAAGTCTCCTCCCCCCTCACCCATTTCGAACCACCCACCCCTCCCCTCATCCTCCGTATAAACCACCTTCCTGCGTCTCTTCCCTATCTCCTAATCCACTTCTTCCGATATGTACTTCTGAATCCTCTCTTACGTTTCCCCTTGAACTTCCCCAAAAAGCCTTCTTCCTTCCGGTTGCAAAGGTTTCTTCGAAAAATAAAAATAAAATCTACCGGGTTTAATCTTCCACGTTGTCGCGGATCCTCCCAGAGGCTGATGCGTAGGTGCGGTTGTTATTCTATGAGGCTTGGTCACTTGCAGAAGTTGGTACCTGCGACGTTATTCGTCGCGCAAGAAAATTATCCGAAAGTTTTTTCCTTTGACAGGATTGATTGAAATTTGGTAGTGTTTATTTTCTCTGAGTTTAGAGTTATTTCGCAGTAACGATCCGTTTCCGCGAATATTTTCCCCAGGTGTTAGTGGTTTTTGGCGTATACAGGAGAAATACATCTGTTCAGAAAAATACAAGGGAAGAGATGCTTAATGCAGTAGTATGACAGGGTAGCTCGATAAAAGTAAATGGGCAGAGAACGAAACGATCGGTCAGTGTTGAGAAACTGCTGAAAGAAGCCTTAGAACGGAAGATTATAGAAAAATACAGGCAAATTATTAGGGAGAGAGAAAAGAGATTTGGAATAGTTAAAAAGAACATGGTTGCGACAAAATGCAGAGATTTAGATAAAGCAACCTGGGAAAGGTGATCAAAGAACCAGGCGAAGGGCAGTACCTTACCGGCGATCCCCCAATCTCCATCTGAGAAGTTTCTGGATCAACAGCGAGGTTAGAGCACTTGATTCTGGGTGACTAAAAGTCATAATGCTACCCTCTTCCAACGCGGATTTGATGATACGCGGTGAAACAAATGTGGCGCTTATTTAACCAACACCTACTAAATTTAATTTTGCGAGGCCCTGAATCGGACGCGCACCGCATTTTGCGTATGTGACTTGAGAAATGAGGTATTAAAATCGCGCAAAGCGGTATTCCCAGCGCAGCATTTTCCGATAATATGATCTCCGAGTTACGTAAGGGATTACTGTAATTGATTGATAAACCACAGCCAAGGGAACGGGCTTGGAAGAATCAGCGGGGAAAGAAGACCCTGTTGAGCTTGACTCTAGTCTGGCACTGTAAGGAGACATGAGAGGTGTAGCATAAGAGGGAGCTACGCCGGCCCTCGGGCTTGCGCTGTCGACGGTGAAATACCCGGGGATCAATAATTTATTGTTGCGTAAAATCTTAAATCAATTGCTTATTTCCTCAGCCTAAGCCACTTTCTTTTTCTCTCGAAATTTTCCTCAGCCCTCCCTCTAAATCTCAACACACTTAGATCCTAATACCTCCCTATCACCAACTCATCCCCACTCCCATTCTCTCTCCCCCATCACCCCCTTCCATCTCCCTTGAAAACTGTTACTTAATCCCCTCCACCCACCTAAAACTCCAATCCACCAAGCCTCCATAAAATCTCACTCCATCTCGAATCCTATCCCTCCTATGTCTCAACCGTATCTCGAAATGTTCTTACAAACCCTTCGATTTATTCCTCCAAAGTTCTCAATTCCATCCCTCTTCTCGGAAGTTTCCTCTTGATCCCTACGCCTACCATCTTTTTCCTTTATCTCCATTCCTTAAAAACATCTTCGCCAACTCCCGCAGTACCACTTCCACGACGTTCTCCCTCGCATCTCTCCCTACATTACCGTTTTTCCTCCTAGCATTCGGCGCGTCTACTTAAGTCCCTCGACTAAATCGTTCGCACCCCTTGTAGCATCAACTCTCCCTCCAGAGGCAACTTATGGATGCGGACCCCCGAGGGCGCTTTATGCGGTTCGCGAAGTCACGATGAAAAAGTGATCGGTAAAATTTAACACAGAAAATTTCGCATTTTTCAGTCAAGTTATGTTCTCAAAACATTTTCTTGCGAAGTTACAACGCTAGTAAATTATTCAGAGTCGATTTATACTAATACTATGGAGATACCCGTTCTACGTACGGTTTTCATCCTTAAATAAGACAATTTATGCATCATACTCGTAGCTAGTCTATTTGAATCTTAATAATAAAAGAAGCTGTCTGTGTATCTGTGGCATTCACAACTCTTTAGAAAATAAACGTAGGAGCTTCAAAATTTGACAGCAGCTTCAGGTTGATCCTGAGAGTAGCAGTTCCAAAAATAATTCAAATCGGCCAACAGAGGCCCGAGGGTCCCCATTGTTGGTCCAAATGTCGGTTTTTTTAAGATATCTCAGCAAACAATTGACCGATTTTGGCGAATTCTCCACTAATATCAATGTTTTGATGAGACACATTTTTGAGCCTAAAATGGATAAAATCGGCCTGAAGTCTAAAGGGTCGTAATGTACGGACCGATCCAAATTTCACAATTACGAGGGATCCCCATGGAACGATCGGTCCAAATTTCGGCAATGTCCGTCCGCCCGTAAGGATATATCAGGGAAGAACTGGCTGAACCGATTTCAACCAAATTTGGTATGTACATGGAATTTTAACATAAATACATGACCAAAATGACATATTTGGACTGGATAGACCAAGCAGGGGTGCCACAATTGCAAAATAAATCTTTTCGGTAATTATGCTCTTGGAAATAATTGGCGAAACCGAATTCAACGAAATTTGGTACATAGAATTTACACATAAATTCATGACCAAAATAAAATATTTCGACCTGATTAACTAAGTAGGGGTGCCACAATTACAAAGTTAAACTTTTCGATAGTTATGAATTTGGATGGAATTGGCCGAAACGATTTCAACGAAATTTTGTATTAAAGAGTTGTGCAACATAAAAGAAAAACAAAATTAAGATATTTAGGATAGACATAGAAAGCAGGGCTGCCACAATAAAAGTAATAAAAATTTTCTTTTTAAAAGTGTTTGTGTTGAATTGTTTGCATCAATTTTAACCAAATTATAATATTTACACATTTACACATACACAAACACATATATAACCACGATATAATATTTGGACAGGATAAACTAAACAGGGGTGCCACAAATACAAATTAAACTCTTTCAGTAACTATGGATTTGGAAAGAATTGACTCAACGGATGTCAACTAAATTTTATATAATATATGTTTTTTACAAAATAACATAATGATATCAAGATTTTTAAAACGGAGCTTAAGACCAGGGCTACCACAATTAATAATAAATGAAAATCATTCGCAACTTAACAGAAAACTCTTCCACGAGCGAAGTCTGGCGTTTCAGCTAGTCATGAATAAAGTTATCAATAATTGTTACAATTTTTATCCCGTAAATACTTGGGAGATTTGATGTTCTCTTATGGGGAATAGAAATGATAGCTTGCAGTCGAACCTTGGTCTTCTATTCGGGATTTTTTTATTCATTGCCTTTTATGCTTGTAATATTTGTCATATACAATATTATTATCATTACTTATACAATCAAAACAGAAAGGAGTTATTGAAATAACGGAGAATTAGTTTTTTTGTGCAGTCATTATTATGTTATATTTAAACAGTCAGTACTCATAAAATAAAATATTTACTGAAATAACGTAAATAACTTTGATGTTCTTACAAAAATGCGTTTTCAGTTGTCTTTCAATATAATAATTTACGAATGTTGTTTACTTTGGTTGCTATGAAAATCATTTCCCTCTCCTTCCTTTTTCCTCTCTCGTATTAAAAGCATTCAAAACAAGCTTACACCTATAATAACAATAGAATTTCGAGGTCTAACAATGTGATTGGTAGGAAAGGCAACATCCGGTTAAAATGGCAAGATTTTCCCAAAATATGTGAATTAAATGTTTAACATGAGCGATTTCGAACTGTATGCGAAAAAAGTTGAACAGAATAAGAAACTTAATAATTTGTTCTTCAAAATGGTTTAGATCCGAAGCTCGTAAGTTAACTCTTTCTAATTTTAATCTGAAAAAGATTTAAAGCCTGCACACCAAAAAGTCTATCTAAACGTGTTATCTTAGGGAAATGGAAATGTCTTTCTTGGAGTCGACCCCAGGACTTTTTCCAGATTTTTTTCGTCATCACCATATAATATGTAAATTGAGAATTCGTGCAAAAATGCAAAATTCTATTTAATCGGGAAGTCTGTTCAAACACGTTAAAATGTGCCACCGTAGTTGATGACGTCAGGAAGACTTCGGACGGACAAAAATCGACAAATTCTTATAAGATGAGACCACAGAATCTCCAGATAACTTCATCCGGCCCGCCAAAACTCTCTTGACTTCCAATGGGGCCCTCGGAAGCATTCACAATTACAAATGTGGTCCGCCATACAGAAAAGGTTGCCGACCCCAGCCCTAGTGCATGGGTTCGCAACCGTTTCGATTTGGCAAGCACCATGTTGCATCCTAGCACAGAGACCGGCGACCTTTGCAGGGCAGGCCACATTCGCAGCTGCGAATGCTTTCGAGTGCCGCATTGGAAGTCAAGAAAGCGCCGGCTGGCTGGATGAGTGAATAAATCAGAAGTAAACTATAATTTCCATGGTCTCATATTAGCAAAAGTCAAGTCGATGAAATTTACTAACGTTGAAACTTCGCCATCATTTTACTGAAAAAATATGAAATTGCGCATGTGAAATCCCGATCGCTCTTTCATTACATCTTCGCGAGCTGATAAAGTGGACCGCGGGCAGTAGATTGCCCACCCCGGTTCTAGAATATCAAGCTAGCATCACCATATTTCTGCAAAAAAAAATATGAATGATCGCGTGAATAAAATCAAACCGACGTCAAAGCTATTCTTAAAGTTCTTGAATGCGTTTAGAAGTAAAGCAACCGAGCAAATTAAATTATTGGTTCTGAGAAACGAGATTTTAAGCACCGTGGAAGAGCGAAGTCAGGCTGTCAAAGAGCACAATCAGGCCTCCCAAAGAGCACAGCGGTGCTCACGAGCACCAGGTTGGAAACCCCTACATTAAAGAGGGCGAACGAACGAATGGAAAATCTTTCCACCGCCGCCTAGAGAGAAGGAGATGTCATTCCCTCTCTTTCTTTCTTTCCTGCCCTCCTTGCCACTTCGTTGCCATGCCAACTATCCGTCAAAACAACCCCCCTTGTGATACAAACTCGCGTGCGATCTTTTGCTACGGTTGGCAGAGAGAGAGAGAGATCTTTGACACCATGGCGATAATACTTGGCAACGGTTCTTTGGGAAAGCGTGGATGTTTGTTTGTTTTCTCCAAGCGAGGATTCTGTTGCTTGGGGATATAAGGTCGTCGTAGAGGAAACCTGAGGAGAAGGGATGATGGGGAGGAAACGAGGGATAAATCCCGGGAGATTCCCTCTTTCGAATAAATAATTCAGTTTCGTCTGACGTCACGCGAGGCTCCACATTACGCACGCACCCACGCTTAATATGCCAGCGTATTTTTGGGTAAAAAATCATTCGCACCTCGATAAGTCAAATTCTCGGTTAATCAAGTTTTTCTTTAGTATTCATATACGTTAAAATAAAGGACTACAGCTCAAATAATAAAAACGGTTTTTTTTAATCCGGAAACCGAATTCGGGTTACGGAATGTTACGAATTTCAGACTTTTAATTTCTCAACCCTAAAAATGATCCTTTTAAAATAATAGCTGAGCTACTCACGTTTAATATTCTCCAATTCGATCATTTAAAAAAATTAAGAAAATGATTAAAATACTTTTAAATTTAAATATCGTACGCAAATACTAGATGACCAAAATATGCTAAATTAGAGGTCAAAATGTCACCTTAATTAGGTACAAATTGATGCTTAGATGCCGTGACAGTAGGAGAGGTATACGTGGCATACACAGGCACTTCACAAAGAAATAATACCAATGACTAGCTGAAATTACCAGGCTTCGATCGGGAAAGAATTTTCTTTTAAGTAGCAAATGATTTTTATTTCTCGGGGCCCCGCTCTGTCGATGCCCCAAATTTCTCAAATGTGTTATTCGGAGAAGAGGTTCACACAATTTTAAATACCACCTAAAGAAACCATTGAAAAATTTTAGTCAGGCTTGTGCTCGTGGGTGTATCTCAATGGCGAATCCATCATATAATCAAGGCAGACTGCTTTTCCAAGAATATTTGGCATAATCTAGCAGTTTTATTAAAATAGAAATTACTCCGAGTGCACCATAAGCCCTGAATTTTTGTTCCCCATTCCTTAATTACGCAAGCGATGTTTACATTAACATTTAATATTTTACCAATTGTATTGTAAAGTTTTACCATTAATATATTTACGCATTAACGTCTTGCTTAATATCCACATGGACAGATGCACCGAAGCCTTTAAAGCAGCAATAAAATTATGTGGATTATGACAATACTATTAGCCAAAAGGTAAACAATAAACAACATCATGGTTTCCGAACAAATGTAAGTAGATGTACCGATTTATGTTGCGATAAATCTTTCAATGTTAATGGTAAAAGATAACAATGTTATAATATTCCTTCAAAATCATTTGACTCACTTTAAAAGTACTCATAGACCATATTTAATCCATTTGTACCCTTTATCTTGGCGTCGACTATTCTTCTTCTACGACGCGCCACGGCGTGGATTTTCCTTGCATTAATCTTTACGTGGCTATCTCCCTTTGAGGAGGACAACAATTAAGAAATTTAGTTTTGTTGCCTCCTGGAAAATGTTAATAAATTTTGTGCTTAAAGGATAATTTCGAGCGATTTAACATGTAATGCCACAAAACATGAACAGTATTAAAATATCCAGTCCTTCGTGCGTAAAATAAGCCATTTCTCGTGATCGTAAGTTAATATTTAGGTATATTTATACCCACATCAGTGAAGGTCTGCATGGCATTTTGGGGTTTCTTCACACCATTTCCCATGAATATGTATGGAAATAGTATTTTTTTGACCCCATGGGTTATAAAAGACCATACGGTCTGCAAACCTAGACCAAGTTCTTTCTTTTGTCCACAGAATCGCCAATGAAACTTTTGAATTCGATAGCTTCAAAGGTGTAAAAACGTATAAGGGACATACAAACATGCATATATACACACATTCATTTTTATATATTAGAAAGACGAGCGATTGAAAATATAACGGGTATTAAAGAAGATGGACAGCGGGAAGTTCCGGATCTCGGGAGTTTCCGGATATCGGAAATCCGGATTTTCGGCGTTCGACTGGGATCGAAGCGCGTGCGTGTTCGATATCCTAAAACCATCGAAAGTAAGGCATACAAATATAAAAACTTACTTTCGACAAAACTGTAGATAAGGCGTTTTTTACACTGTGAGCGAACAAAAAAACCCTCGCCTAATATTCTGGCAGCTATTTCGAATAAAAAAATGTTTCCACCGCGCCAAGAGGAACGATTTCTCCGAGTTATTGTTCCTCGTGGCTGCCAGGTAACGGAATCAGCACTTTACGTCACCCTCCGCGAGCGCGAATTCGCCTAAATTACGCGTTTAAAGGTAAAAAAGTTATCAAATAAACAAATGAACGCGGAGGTGAAAGATTAATGGTCGCGACGCACGCGCAAAAACCGCGAATAAAACGGTCGCCGAGGTGATTGATCACCCCCGAGTATATCGCACACAAAAAGCGGCAAGAGAAAAAATGGATGCACTAAGGTAAAAAGAAACGGATTTGTTAAAAACTTGCCGCGTCCTACGGACCACCACCCCCTTTGGACTTATTCACGAGTGCCGAGGATAATTAATATTAAAGCGTCGCCTTGCGTGAATTTATTTATCTCCGCTGATCGTTTCGCGTCGTAAATCACGAACCAAACCAAGCAGAACGACCAGCGGTCGCATGGAGACTCTCCGTTGAATCGGAAAAGCGATCGCGGCGCGAGAAGTTTCGATCCTTGAGCAGTCATTTGGAAGTCGGGAACTGCTAAATGACACGGAAATCTTTAATGCGCACAATATGCCGCGAAGTGGTTTCACGTCGCTATAATACCCAGACCTCCTCGTTAGCGAGCGCAACACACGCGACACAGTAATGAGGGTGTTTTGGACGGGTTTTTGGAAGAACTGAAGACAATGCGGGGAAGAATGACGAAAATATAATACAGTCACAGGCCTCGACTCAGCGCCACCCTCTGTCCATCGCTGACATTAGCGCTAGAGCGGGGGTGGCGTTAAATCGAGGTGGTATATGCTTGCTCTGTGTAATCATAAGGTGGAAGTTCTGTTCATGGGCGGTATGCGAGGGGTGGCTCTAAATCGCGGTGGGACTGTAGATGGAAAGAGAAAGGGAGGCTGAAGAGAGATAAATCGCCATCGGGAAGGTCGCCACCGTTTGTCAAACATCAACATATTTACAATTGGATCAATCGGAAAGCAATAACTTTCAAGTTATTTTCAAGCGAAATTTTAAAAACGGTCGAATTTTCGATGAATCGACGTGAAATTTTTTTCCCGTCTATAATCTTGAACGTAAAAATGAATTTCTTCAACTCGATGTTTCGATAATAAAAGAACTTTTTCCGTCTTCATTTATCTGCTCGAATAATCAAGAGTTCGGCTGTTTTTTTAGGGGAATAGAAGAAAAAACGGAATTCCCATGACAAAAACTAGCATATAATATACGATTTATGCACAATGAATTGAACGATGAAACTAAAATTTAATTCCTCGTTAAACAAAAAAAGCAGGTTTCCAAAAAATAACAAAAATTCTACGTTTACAATCTCGGCTTAAGATTTTTTCAATAGACTTATCCGATTTTGTCATCTAACAAATGTCATTACGCGACACACCTAAATTCAATTGAGAAGTTTACGAGATCTCTTTATGGCTAGAATCTAATCGATGCAATATGCCCCTCTGGTAGCCCTAAAAAAGATTCGGAAAACCTTATGCGTACTTAGGATACAAAGCAGCCGTCATCAGCGGTGACTGAGAACTTATTTATAATAAACTACTACCGGGAAAGGCAACTGATGAGGACCACTTTACAGCAGAAATGCGCATCTCATAATCCAAAACTTTGTAGTATGGCTATTGGAGAGGTATAGATACTTTGTCAAAGCAAAATTCGGGTCTTCCTTTAGAGAAAATCCAATGTTCAATACTGGCTGAAAAAACTGAATGCCATATTTTTTAAAATAACATCCTAATAAATTTCCATCCTTCTAAAAACTTTAGGTACAGCCATTTCATTTTTAGCGCGTATGAAAAAATATGAGCTTTCGATATGGCGTCTATCTGCGTGCTTGCTTAAATTGAGTGTGCGTATTTTTGGCTAATCAACCTCTTGAATTATTAAAGCCATAGCTCCTTCCACACCGAACATAAAAGGGAGGAGTGAAACCCGGCGCCGAAATTAGCCTACTCTTAACGAAGAACACCAAGGGGACCAACGGCTTAACGTCTCTTCGGAAAAACGGAACGCTGAATTTGCGCGGTCTCCTCAAACCACATGAACAGGGGGTCGGGTGACTTTTGGAAAAAAATCCTACTTTCGCAGGATTCGTGCCCGCTGCCCTTTCGAGCAGCAGGCGAGTAGCAGCCAGCGTCCTAACCGCTATACCAACGGCACCCCATTGCTTATATTGAAATTGTGAGGAAACCAGAAAAGATAGAGAGCTGAAACTTGGAACATAAATTTCTTGAGTTTTGATAAATATACAGATCCTGATAGAGACTGATTAAAAAGTTTTTAAAGATATAAAGCTGAAATTTGGATCGCACACAACAACAAATATGCCACTTGCAAACGAGGCTCTACTTACGAAATAATGGGCTTTATAATCACATAAAAATGAAAAATAAATTTACGCATGTAACAGACGACAACTTTCCAAATCCTCCCAATTCGTCAATTGCGTTATAGGAGAGAAATCTTCTTAGTAGCGAAGCAAAACCCAAAACATTACCTAATTTAATATTAGAAGAAAAAACGTGCTAATTTTATCCAGGTTCGTGGATAGCACCACTTGTTTCATAAATCGCTCCGCGAGCGGACAAAAAAACAGGCACGAAGTTAAGGAGCCACGAGAAGCGTTTTTTTTCGCGACTAAAAAAAATGAACCAAAACGAAGGAGGAGAAGAGTTTAACCCAAAAACAGGAACAAAAGTTTTTAAAAACATACGAGTAAGAGAGAGAGAGAGAGAGAGAGAGAGAGAGAGAGAGAGAGAGAGAGAGAAACGAAACAGATGCAGAGGGGTAGACGAGAAAAAAGGGACAGAAAGTATAATACGAGAGAGAGAGAGATAGAGGCAGAATGAGGAGAAAGATACCGATGGAGAGAGAGAGAAAAAGATTAAAAATATGAAGAGCGTGGAAGATTTTCGACGGGAGGGGAATGTAGGGAGGGAGAGGAGGGGGAGGGAGAGGAGGGAGAGGGAGGGAGGGAGAGTGAATATTTCGAGCATTCCCGAGTTGTGCTGCTGGGGATGATCGTCCCTTACGACTAATCACCGCCCCTCCACCCACCTCCATCCTCCCCCTCCTCCCTACATCTCTTCCTCCGCCTCTCTCCCCTCCATTCCTCCATTTTAGAGAAGCGCAGAGAACAATGGCGCATGGGAGGAGTGGTAGGAGGCGAAGGAGAGCGGGGGAGGGAGAAGATGGGGGAGAGTGGATTGGAGGGGAGACGTGTGTGTGTGCTCACTGGGAAAGGGGAGTGAGATAGAGAGAGAGTGGGCCCGTGGATGTGGCCACTCAGGGTGGATGACGACCCCTCCCCTCCATCCTCTCTGCTCCTCGCCCCCGCTTCTCCACACCGCCACCCCCATTCATTCCCTCCCTCCTAGCCCCTTCGCCCATCCCGTCCCCTCTCCGCCCCCGGTGCGGCCCGCCCATTTTTTAGGGGTTGGGGGCGAAAAAGGGATGTAAGAGGAGGAGGCAGCGGCTCTCTCTCTCTCTCTCTAGCGGAGGCGATGCTGGCGCGGCCCTCCAAGAAGGCCCCCGGAAGCGAAGTGGGCGGAGGAGAAAGATAAAGGGAAAAATAGAGGACGCGGGATCTCGACTTACACACACACATATATCGAGACTGGCTGTTTAGAAACTCAAAGGCCCAAGAGGAGGCGTATATGTGTTCCCTCCCTCCCTTCTTCCTCTAGCAATTTATTACATACTTATTTTATACTTCGCATCTCTTCCTTTATCCTTCTCCGTTCTTTTTACCTGTTCTGTTCTTATCCTTTATCATTCCGCATTTCTCCCGTCTCTCGTTTGGATTTCCTTTCGTGCCTGCTATCCTCTACTTTTCGTCATCTTCGCGTCTTCCCCACCTTTCCTTAGGGACGTAACTAGCCTCTCAACAATGGGGGACAGAATTTACTGTGGGGAGGGGGAGGGCTGCATGAATGTCAAAATATTTGGAGGAGGACACCAACATTTAAAACAAAACAACCATAAAAATAGGAAAACAAATGTTTAACCTACTTTTGGCGTGCAAGAACAAAAACAAAATACTTGATTAATTTAAATCTATTTTTAAATATTGTGTCCGACAGAAAGCCAAGGGGGGAGGGCGAGGACTTATAAAGGAGGGTCAGGGTCCCCCCTTATTTACGCCCCTGATTCATCCTCGTCTCCTCACTTTTATTTCCACCTCTTCTTTTCCCTTTTCTTTTATCTCTCTTCCCCCCTTTTCTCCGCCTTCCCTCCAACTCCATTACCTCCATTATCCACGTTCCTTTTCTTCTTCCTCGCGTTCTTCCATCCCTCGTCTCTTCCCTCTCCTCCTTCTTTCCCTCTTCACTCATCACTCGAAAAAAAGAAAAGATTCTCTTATCTGATAATACCTCTTCTTCACACCATGCTCCGGAAACAAAAGAGGGAACGATGTCGCATTACAACAGTGCCCCGTGCCGTTGCACGGACGAGTGGCCGCAGTGGGAAGCGATCGGTTTGTCTTCTGCCTGTTCGCTCAACGACTTAAAGCTTTTTTTTTAAATGCCACGATTTTATTTTTTGGGCCTTAAGGTCTTGGAAGTCGCATGGAAATGGCGTCGCGATTCTCCCCGTTTCTTACGGAGTGTAAATGCAATCACGATTATTGTTTTAAAAACCTGCTTCGTTTAAGGCAGTGGTGCGCAACCTTTTTTAATCGCGGGCCACACAAACACGGATAAATTTTCCAAGTGCCACGCAATATTAAAAACATGCTATCAATATATAGACAGTTTAAGTGCATATGGTAGGTTGAATTTTCATTTTAAAGCCATCCTTTTCACCTTTCGATAATTGTCTTCCTCCCTAATGATTCTACGGTTAGGTAAGCCGATGGGTTGATAAAATTCAAAAGTGCAAATAGTTTTAAGGCACCGCGGGCCACCTGAAATCAAGTCGCGGGCCACCTGAAATCGAGTCGCGGGCCACAGGTTGCGCACCACTG
This sequence comes from Tanypteryx hageni, assembly GCA_028673005.1. Classification (NCBI taxonomy): domain Eukaryota; kingdom Metazoa; phylum Arthropoda; class Insecta; order Odonata; family Petaluridae; genus Tanypteryx; species Tanypteryx hageni. Next base: position 93,056,391 of record CM054114.1, on the reverse strand, counting down.
GTTTAAGGCAATTCGCATTATTGTAGGAGTGCGGAAAATTTTATCTATAAAATGTTTTTGGAACGATAGTTACATATTGCGATTTTACGATAAGAATGATCTTCTTATTGGTCGAAATGAATAACATAAGCGCGTGCGCCAACAGTGTTATTCGTTTCCGTGATAATTATGCGTTCTATGCACGAAGTGAACGCATATAGGGAAGATCATTTTCGTCCGTCGGCATGTTTAAACTCGGAAACCGCAGGATGTATTTTGATGAAATTTTGTATTGGGGAGTTTTACTAAAATTTGTAGATCGATTCCAATTTTGGTTCAAATCGGACGATAATAACGACTACTTTACATGAAGACGTATAACGTACCTGTTTCAACTCGGGAATCGCTGGACGTATATTGATTAAATTTGGTATTGGGAAGTTTTACTAAAATTTGTCGATCACAAAGAACGCATTTGGAAACTCTGTGTACTCTGATATGGATTACACCTTTTTATTCTTGTTGGATCTCTCCATTAATCGTCTTCCTTAACCGGCTGTGGAATTTTTAAACAGAAAAAATCATCCTATTCCGACAGCTTAACGAAACGGCAAACTGACACGATCTGTTAAAATCGATAGGGAAATCAATGGAAAAATTGCTTTGTTAGGTAAACTTCCTCACTTCCTCGCTTTAAACTTCATTCTCTGACCAACCCATGCACATAAAGGAGATCGACGGCCATCCCTCGAGTAATGGCGTTTCGCAAATCGACGTTTCACGATTATGACACTATAGGATTTGACCCCACTTTGCGCTTAGCACCAGCCTAATTTGGCATTACGACGCTGGCGCCGATCTTCGAGCTTATCAGTAGCGTAACCTATGAGACAGTTTTCTCGCCTTTTGTTGGACCACAAACAACGTAAAACAATTGAATATCGAAGATGATACCTCACGCCAATACGAAATTGTAAGGTACCGATACGTATTTCAGCCAAAAAGCAAACATCATCTTTGCATGTCGTTATGCAAAATATGCCTGTATTTCATATCATTTTATTTATAGGTCAAAAAAAATACGTGAGCTCAAGTATAGGAAAGATAGATACCAAAGTTCGCTTTCTTTTCTACATCAATCAGGGAATATTCTGTTACGCTAAATATACTCTAAGATCAGCATGCAGCATTCCCATTCCTATAATAAGGCAATAAATTTGCTTTTATTTTTTCAATAGTCAAGTGCCGTAACAAACTTTGGGTTTGCCAGAGATTGCCATCTTATCTTCTCCTTTTAGCACGTTTTCTTAAAAGTAATAACTTGCTAATGTGATCACTCTGTCCATTTGCGTGTGGACATTATTGTCTAAAGAGATATTTGGGAAATTCTTTCTTTTTTTATCAATCAATAAATTTTCCATATTGGATTATCCATTTAGTTCAAAGACGTTCCGCTAGGTGGTCGCGAAGTCAGAAAATTCAAAACTTTTAAATGGTATTGCAGACAAACTACTAAAGCTAGAGGAGTAAAGTTTTTATGGATGGGAAGGTCTATATATCAAGGATCTATATTTTAAAGGTGCGGATTGTCCCCTCCTAAAGGGGAAGGCGAACCAGAAACCTGAAATTTTTAAGAAAACGCGCTTCTATCTCTTGCTTTTAGCAAGGGTATCTTACTTGTTCTATCTTTGTGATCGATTCAAACATTCGACATTCAATTCCCCTGAACTTTCCTGTATCATAAAGGGAGCTGCGTGAACTCTTGTCCTTATCGTATTCAGAGAATCGTTCGTCGCATCCTGCACCGACCTATTCATGCGTCCACAACACGTGCGGGGAATTAATAACGCTATAATACCCATTTAACGTCGGACAATCCCTCATTTCGGCGAAAGGGAGACCACTAAAATCGCAATCTCCCATTCATTGTGGTGTCGAGTGGAAGAATTGCGACGTGGAGGGCACCCGTGATTTATTGTTTCAAGAACAGAAGCGGGAACAATGTGGCTGCAGTTTGAAACGTTTATTTAACTAAATAGGCATGCAAAAATAAACTTCGTTATGATGTGAACTCTGTGCGTTGGGTGTGTGTATGATTCTCAACAAACACGAAATAAAGGCTTAGGACGAATTTATTTTCCAGATAAATTTGGAAATACCTGAAAAAGTATGTGATGAGGTACACATCTGAAATGTGCATATTGCGACAGACATCTCGCTCAAACTTGGAAATGTGCGTGGTAGGACCCGAATATCCTATGACTATGCCAAGAAATACGTAGCGGTGGAAAAATACAATTAATACGAGTTAGTGTATATCGTGAAAGAAGTCCAATCGCTAACTTAAAGTAATACGAAGAAATACAATAGGACCTCGTAAAATACTGCGTTTTAAAACTCCATAACATCAATTATTTACTAGATAAGGTGGTAAAATGGCATAAAACGGCTCTAGAATAGCCGTTGTGAAAAGGATCGCTACAAGGCAGCCGTCATTAGAGGCGTTTCACCCACGATTAAATTCCAAAAGAATCTAAAATCCAGCGAATAATCACCGACGAAGGCCGATCGACGGACGAAACGCGCGATTGGTTTTCTTCCGAATTTTTACGGCTATTTGAGAGGCCAAGCTTGTCAATTTCATTTCAGTTATAAGCCAAACTTGATAGTTCTTTTATCCTTTATCCTAAATCACCAAGGTAGGCCCCAGCAGAGCCGAGAACCTGGCACCAACAAATGGCAAGCACGAACGCCCATACTCCCCGACAAGATTCCGACCTGCGACTGCAGTATAGACCCTTGAACTATTCTTCGGCTATGATAGTCAATAGAGTTGGCTGGAAATATTAAAGTGCGGAGGATTGCGAATCGGTATTTTTGGAGTCGAGGGAGTTGAGTGGGTGGGTGGAGTTCCTCCAATCCCGTGTGTGTGTGTGAAGGCACGCGAGCGTCTATACGTGATTGAGTGGAGGCGCAGGAATGGCTCTCGAAATGTAATAAATCAATAGAAAAAGAGAGAAGAGGGAAGGCGGAGACGTAGGGAGGGAGAGAGGGGAGGGGAGGAAAGGAGGGAGGGGAAGTGAGGTAGGGGAAGTGAGGGAGGGGAAGTGAGTGAGAGCGAGACAAGAACTCCTTTCACTCCGCATTTAGTTTCCCACTCCTTCATTCTCGTAACACCCATATGTTCTCGAGCCCACGTGGCGCTTTTAACCTCATTGAGATTTTCGCTACTCCCAAAACACCCGAAAATGTGCCCGAATTCACCTCTTTTTCAACTGTTTAAAAAATCGGAAAATCTTTCCGTACACGGTATGAATGCCACTTGTGCATCATCGGGGGAAAAAAGATCCCCTCTTCTTCTATCCCTATTTTTCCAAAAACACCATATTCCGGTTAGAATTCCTAACCCTCACAAATTACCCAATCAAACCGTCTCCTCTCCTTTCCTACGAATACCCCGATGCACCATCCTCCCTCCTTTCATTATTTACAATTCATTACATCCCACTTCTCCCCCTCCGCTCATAACGAATTCTACCATTTCATTCCCACCTCCCTCTCTCTCTTTCCGTCATTCCAAACAACCGCAATAAGAGCCGACCGTCCTGCCATCTCTGGAGACACTACGGAACCGTCTACCTCTTCTCCCTCCCTTTCCCCCCTCCCACTGCACTCACCTCTTTTGCCGCAATCTCCTCTTCCTCCTCCCTCTATAAACTCGCCACTCCTTCCCCTCCATCCCGCCCACGCTATGGAAACTTCTCCTACTATGCCTGGATCGCATCTGGCAGAAAAAAATGGGGAACGGCGAAGTTTGAGGGCGAAAGGGCGGTGGTTTGGAGGAGAGAGAGAGAGAGAGAGGAAGAAAGGAGAGAGAGAAGGGAGAGAGAGGAGGGTAGGCAATAATGGGCAAGTTAGGTTGGATGAAAAAAGGAAAAGGGGGGACGGACTGTTTTTTATGGTTCGCGGAGGGTAATAGCGGAGGCAATATGGCGGACGAAGCGAATTCATAAAGGCAAATGAGGTGGCTTTGATGTGGGTGGGGTAACAGCGATAACGCGGACATCGAAATCACGGTCCGAGCTCTCTACACTAGTACTGCGCCCCCCCTTCTCCCCTTCGTTCCCTTTAACGTTCCCTCTCTCTCCCCATCTCTCTCTCTCTCCCCATCTCTCTCTCTCTCTCCCCATCTCTCTCTCTTTCCCCATCTCTCTCTCCCTACCCCTCTCTCTCTCACTCCCCATCTCTCTCTCCCCCTCCTCTTCCTCCCTCTCTCCTCCCTCTCTCCCCCCTCTCTCTCCTCCCTCTCTCCTCCCTCTCCCTCTCCCCCTCTCCCTCCCTCTCTCTCTCTCTCTCCACACGCGTAATAACATGCCTCCGCATAGCCCCTCCCCCTCCTCCCTCACCCTTCAGGGGACGCATAATAACGACCTCCTCCCCTTCCACATCCCTTCCTTGCCGTTTTGCATGCCCTTCTGTAACATACACACATAACCTTCCCCCTCTCGTCCCCTACAACCCAACCCGCACACTGCCGACGTTTCCTCTAATTTATCATGCATTCATCGTGCTTATTAGCGAGTGTTTACCTTTACTCGGGTTATTTTTATTGTTGCCCTTCGCGTCGAGATGTTTAAAAAATAAATAAATGATCGGCAATCGATTCCGTTATAAGAGTTCTTTTTTTTTGTGTCTTCGCTGTGTTTTCAAGCAAGTGTGTACACACCCTGCAAAATGTTCCCGAAAATAAGTTTTCTCACCTCGAATTAAATCGCTTCGTCGATACGCGAAGGAAATGTACGATCATAATTAGGGTTGCCAGATTCTGATGAAGAGAAACGTGTTCTGGGAAAGAAAACCCCCGACAATATAAAATTTTTATTTTTTTATGTCCCTTGCATGCGAAATAGACAAATTCTGCGTAAATTGGTTAAGATTTTGATCAAAAATTAGCGCATAATTTTACAAATTCTAACAATACGCGCACAAAATAATTACAGAATTGGTCAGAAAATTAATGGGAAGAAATATTTTAAAGTCACATTTAATTCAAATTACCGAGAAAATATTACCACGCAATAATTTCGATTGAAAAAGTACGGATGTCTATTTAAAAATATACCGTGTCCCGAAAAAGTCTTTCGGGACACAGAGACATACTTATTACTGAAAACGGGCAATCCCGTTTGGTCACCCTAACCATAAGTATCGGCGTTACCTCATTAGTAAAGAATATGAATTGGGTGTCAATGGAAATATCGCCAACTGGACGCTAAGTTGCGTCTTTTAGGAAAATGTGGGTTAGAAGGGTTTAGCCAAGGAGGTTTCAGGAATGGATAATTGGGAGAGTCGATCATGACGATAAAATATGTGAGTTCGATCGTAGGACAGAGCCTTATCAAGGCTCGTTTTCCCTAGGGCAGTCGGAGATCATATTACGAGAGTCAAACCTCCGAGAAAAAACTGCTAAGGGTATTTTGGTGCATTGCGTTCCCTGCCACTCACCATTCGTCAAATTTCTGGGTAAAATGTAGATGTGGAAATGACAATCGAAGAGAAATGCAAGCGGACCGGATTACTCTATCCACGACTATCAAAATATAAAATTTTCTCGGGTACACAACCGGGTCAAAGTTTGATCTAGGATCAACGTTTCGACGGCTGACTCTGCCATCTTCATCAGGAATCATCCTGATGAAGATGGCAGAGTCAGCCGTCGAAACGTTTACGCCGAGCTACCGCCAAGCTCTTCGCACAATATATGTAGTAAAAAGTGACGTTACTGTACGGACTAAGGATATGAGAAAGTTAGCGCAATGTATGTATCTTGCACCGATTTTTTCTATTTCAGACTTGAAAGCATTATCGAAAAGTAGTCTACTGTAGTACCTGTTGTACCCCCTACCCCAAGCTTAAATATCGTCACATTATTATCATTGAAAGAATCGCAAGCAATTAAAAGGTGCTCGTAGCATCGCGTGTTGAGAAAATCTTTAAGGACGACGGGAAGGAAAACTGAACTTTATTGAAAAGGCCATTCGCCAGGCAAGCCGCAAGGACTGACCCAAGCCGGACGAAAGGAGAATCGCCTGACTAGGTCACAAAGGGAAGGGTCCGAGGGGTCCGACGAAGAAAAAGGAGAAGACGCAACAAAGGACAGGAAAGGGAAGTGAGTAAACGCTCCCGAGCGACATCTAATAGGAAATAATTAGACGACGCGTCGCAGTGATTCATGGGAAGGAAAAATAAATAAATGGCTCCCAAGCGCATGAAACAAAAAAAACTCGAAAAAATAACGTAGCCAGGGATCGTCTTAAATTGCGCTAACGAATTGCCGATCATTTTAAGGGTGGTAGCTCCCGCATTACTTAAGCATCCTTTTAGCATGGATCGGACATAGTTCCTTTCACGCTTCCATCACGGTTCGAGATAAAGATTTTTTTACCTGCTGCCCCAAAGTCTACAACGTGTTCGATTATCCGAGCGTCGTTTTTCGGGTTGGTTGCCGGGAGAATTTGGAGGAGAGATCGACGAGACGGCCAAAGGGCAGTAAAAATAATGCTTTGCCGCTAGGATTTGCGCAAGCTGCTCGTCACCGCCGGTTAAAGCTAAAAAATACCTTCGTTTATGCTAATCCGACCAATTTCTAAAATTTAAAAAAATAAATAGTAAGTACTATACCTTTCTTGAGCCCCAAATTGCGAGTATTCTCTGGCACTCCACGGAAAAATCTTTCTCTTTATAGCTGCAACATCAGCCAAATACATAGCGTAACAAAACTCGAAGCTAAATTTTCTATATGTAATTTACGTTATTTTTTTAATTTATTGACAAATATTATCGAATAAACAATGCGGGGTTTTTTGAACTATAATTCTGGCATTTTTAACACTTTGTTTGAATTGATATGACATTTTTTCCTTATTATTATAAATTATCTATACAGAAACACTTAATTGAAAGATTTCAGAGACAAATTTTTTATCACATATTGAGGGCATAAAATGGCATATTGCGTCCATCAATATTTAATGTTATTCATGTTCGAGGTACTAAATCCCTCTTATTAAAGAAGCGCTGTTCTAATTATCACCATTTTAAACCTTCAAGTAAAAAACAACTTGATCGTCTTTATTTCTGCCCACAATGTTATCACACGGCCGGCAGGGAAAATGTTTATCCTCAGCTAAATTCATTCTTTTTCAACAAACTGAAGTGTCATTTTAAATCTCACGAACAGAACCTGTACAACGAATGTCGACACGCCGAATGTTAATAGAACTGTTTTCATTTATGGCGAAAATCTGAATATCTGAACCGACTATCCCCAGTATAAGGAGGTGCGGCTGGGCTTTCTTATCCCCGAGAAAACTGATTGCAAGAGTTCGCCATCCGCCATATTCGAAGGGAACGGTAAAAGAAGGAGCGGGAGGAGGAGAGAAGAGCGTAGAGCATTCGATTCAGCGATTGGACAATATATCGGCGCCACAGCGACAGAGGCGAGTCATCAAAAAAGTCCTCACCCACTACGACCCCCTCCCCTTTCCTCTCCACGGCTCAAAATCCTCCTCTCTCTCCCCTCCCCCAGATTAACCCCACCGAATGCCCCCAAATGAGCGCAGCAATGGACTGGACCCCCCACCCCCCTCCTTTCTATATTATTTCCTACTCTAGCTCCTCACTCCTCCCCGTTTACTCCCTCCCCTCTCCCTCCTTCACCCCCGCAGACCTCCAAAATCCTCTGGAAATATCTCCTTCCCACCCCTACTTTTCTACCCTCCCAACGGCTCCGCTCTCCGTCAGAGTGGGACGACCGCTCCATAATCCAGCTTATCCCCCAAAGTAATTTCGACTCTTTCCAGGCACCTCCCCCCCTTCACCACCTCCACCCCCTCATTCTCCCGCAAAATCCTCTCCGAGCCCCTCAAACACCCCATACCCGTCCCCGACCCTACTACTCCTTCGGTCTCCACCGCCATCGTCAACCTCCCTCCCCTCCCCCCCGCGAGTCTCCCTCTTTCCTAATCCCCACCCACTCTCATCTCGCCTTCCTCCCTCCCCCCTTTTGCAGACTCCCACTAATCCCATCCCCTCCTCATGACACCACCCACCCCTCAAAAAAGCTCCCCCTTTCGGGAGAGGTCTACAAAGTCCGCCGACACTCCCTCCTCGTACCTTCCGCCCCCTTACTCCCGGTAAACCCCCGCACCCTCCTTCCAGGCTCCAAAACCTCAACCCGCCACCCGCCCTTCCTTCTCCTCCACACCTCCAACCGTTCCATCTGCAACGCACCATCCAACTCCCTCCCCCTCCCTTCCCTCCCCCCCCACCTACCCCTACTGCCGCTCAAACCGTCCTAGGGCTCCCGCATTCCTCATCCGCTCACCCGATCCGCAGTTTCCAAGAGAAAGAGAACGAGAGAGAGGAAGATGATGCGAACGAATGCGAAATCATGGAGGGGAGAATCAAGAGGAAAGGAAATATGAAGAATCGGATGAAAAAGGAGAAAGGACGCCGCGTTTTTTTTTTAGTTAGCATTAGTATTGTGTATTAAAACAGTTAGGTGGAAGAAAGGGCCCCAACCACGCCGTATTAAGGAAATACGTAGATAAATAACGACAGCGTCGTCCGAGCACTTCACGGCTACTCATCGCGGTCACATATTTATTACGACACTGGGAAGGGTATGAATATTTGCGAGCCTACGCGCGCGCTGAGAGAGAAGTCGTGCGTGATGATTAAAAGACGGCGAGTTCCGTTAGGATTTCGCGGTGAACTAGAAACGATCATCAACTTCGTCATCACTAGCCTAGCAGCGCTTCCTATTTGGTATTTAAATAAGCTCGGTGAATTTTTAAGTAACGATATTACTAACCCGTTGCTAAACCACAAGCCATGAGGAACAGTTCCTACCTGCGCGCACACAAATTCAAACGTTCGATACACACAATTTTGTCGAAAAGTAATCTTAAGAGGTTCAAACTTGACTGTATAGGCCTTCACTTGGTTGTATTCCATTTTAAAAAAAACACGACAAAAATAACTTTTACCTGATTATGATGGGTGAGTTTCGTAAATTAGATTTGTGGGTAGCGATTGTAAAATTAATTTTTGTCGTGTTTTTTTTTCTTCGAGGTTTATTCTAGAGCTGGGGTTGGCAACCTGATGCTCGCGAGCACCGCCGTGCTCCCTTTGGCAGTCTTACCGTGCACCTCTACGATCGGTAATTTAATTTGCTCCCTTGTTCTCTTCCTAAACGCATACACAAAAGGTCTACCGTCAACAACTTAGAAGTCGGTTTGATTTTATGATCGCTCCTATTATTGCAAAAGGATGGTGGTACTCGCTGGGCATTTTGGAAAATGGCCCGGTGCTCGCCACATTGAAAAGGGAACTCATGTTCTAGAGGGTTTCATTCATGTAAAACCCTGTATGGAACGTTTCCGAAAAAAAAATTCCAATGAGAATCGTCGAGTTCGCCTCATATTTGAAATCAAATTGACAAACAACGTCGACCCCAATGGCCACAAAAAAGTCGTCGTCAGTGATGATTCGGCAACTTTTATGTATTTTTTTTAGATTCTACTAACAGTGCATCAACGCTGATGATGGTTGGTTTAGGGCCAAAATACATACATATCTGTTTCCCCAACATTTTTATTGCTGGTGGAGAATCACTGGCAATTCGAAAAAAAACAATAATCGGCGAAACGATCTTTTACTTCGACGCCATCTACTTGTTACTGAATGTCTATTTCATCCCTCTCTTCCTTGTCATACTCTTTCATTGCGGTTTTTTTCAGCGAAAGTGTTAATTTGGGTTTATTGCACGTCCCCCTTCTATTCCTCTCTTATCTACCTTTCTCAATTCTTTCTCGCGTCATTACTCTTCCCCTCGATTACCCTCTTTTCCCATTCGTCCTTTCACTACTTTCCCTTACACCGGTATTCCTCAATGACCTCCTATACCATTTCAACCCTTTTTTCCCAACTTCCAATACACCACACTTGACGGTTATTTTCAAATTCATTTCTCTTTTTTTTTAACTTTCACCTTTTCATTTCCATTTATCAATCTCCGCCTCCTTTCCTATCTCCCTTAACTTGTTTCTCGGAACTTTTCGCTTGAGCGCAATCTAATTTTTCAATCCCCATTTCTTTCTCTATTTCTTCACTGAAAGTTTCCCCTATTTCTTCGTATCCATCTTCTCGTTTAGCTCTCTCTTTTTCTCTTATCAATCTCTTCCTCTCTCTTCACATTCGCTACCGATATCTTTCTCCATCCTCTTTTCTTCAGTTTCCCTCTTCTTTTTCCATCTCTTCCTCATTCTCCCCCTATCTCTCTCTCTCTTCCTCCCTATCATCTTCTTCCCTTATGTTATCTCTCTTCCCTCCTTCCCCTTTTACGGCCTCTCTTCCCCCCTCTCTCTCTCTCCAACCCCTCCTTCTGACTGCGCCTTCCTTTTCATCCTGCCCTCTCGCGAAACACGTAGGAAGCAATCTCGTCCACCAATCAGGGCATGGAACAGGATTACTTTCCCCCTTCCTCCCCCCCTTTTCCCTTCGCCCTTTTTTTTTACGGCCGCCCTTCCTCCCTCCTCAACACACACACACACAGAGACATCCTCCCCCACATCGCCTTCCTTCTACTTTCCCCCCTTCCCTTCATCTCTCTCCAGCTTCCTCCACCGAATACCCTCAAGACCCCTTCTCCACTCCTTCTCAGATTCCCCACTTCACCTCCCCTCCCATATCCTCCTACTCCATCCTCATCAACTCTCCCATATACCTCCTCTTCTCTCCCGGAGGCGCCTCGTCACTCTTTTTACTCCTCAAAAACTCCTCCTATCCATCAATCCTCTCTCTCTCTCCTGTTCCACTCCGCATTAAGTGCCACTGGCCCACTCATCCGCGCGCACACTCTCACATACTCCTCTATCAGCCCTCCGCCAGGTCTCTTCCCTTTGGCAGCTTTGAACGCTGGATTTCTATAGGCTGGTGCTAGTTGTTCTAGTGCTACCTTTGTCAAGTACGTTTTAAGTCCCGGATGTATAAGTCGTTCCGTTATGCGTAGAGTCCTGAATAAAAAAATCGCGGGTCGTTATGAAACGTGTCGATCCGCGTACGCGTTGTAGATGGAGAACTGATGGAGAAATTCCCGAAATTCCAATCACATAGTTTCCTCGTTATTGTTCGCGTATCTGAACTATACCTGAGTACGTAAATGAGATTGACGACGTAGAAATGATTCACTCTCGCCTATAGTCGATGAGCAAGTTCAAGCAAAGTGTATCTTTTGTCATCTACGCCGGTGTTTTTCAAAGTACGGGTCGCGACCCAGTACTGGGTGTCGAGGCACGTGAGGAAAAACTGAGTACTCAATTCATAACAAGACGAAATGCATAGAAAACGGCAAGGAACTAAGTAAGTTCTCTCATTATATAAATGGCAATCTTTAAGTATGAGTTACTTTTATCGAGAGTTAATGAAAACTCAATTCAGAATAAGTATATTTTTCTCCGTGTTTCCTTCCCTTTAAATGGGTCACGATACAAAAAGTTTGAAAAACATTGGACTATATCAGGGATTCCCAGCCTCGTCAATGTGTTGAGCACCAGGCTATTTTCCAGAATGCCCAGCGAGCACCACGATTCTTTCGCATAAAATCAAACCGACTTCAAAGTTGTTGACAGTGTCACCTTTTGTATGTGCGTTTAGAAAAAGAACAAGGGAACAAATTAAATTAATGGTGCTGGGTACGCCGATTTTAAGCGTCGTAGAAGTGCAGGGTAAGACTGCCAATTACGTTTGCAAAAAATAAACCTAAAAAGAAATTAATATGCCAGGAAACGAGATTTTTGATATCACAGAAGAGGATATTTAAGTTGCCAAATATCACAGCGGCGCTCAAGAGCACCGAGTTGGGAACCTCTGATCTATGCATTAATATCAGCCGTATAATTATGAACATTAGTAATTTTAGAGCTATAAAATGACTTTGAGACGTTTATGATACACTTCTTTGTAATGCATAGTATAGCGATAGTATAATAAAACTTGCCACTTTGTCTGATAAATTCCACCAATTTACCGGTACAAATCTCCAAAAATAAGCTTAGAATTGTCTACGACGAGCGATTTTTATTCATTAAATTTTATTTGCTTTGACAAGTTTTGAAGTATATTATATATATATATATATATATACTTTCAGTTACTCTATCGCTGAAGAAGGACATAGGCCCGATAAGCTTGCGTGTTTTTTGTGTTCTTGTGTTTTACGTGTCTCTTCGACGCCCCCAGCAGCCTGCCAACTTGGTAAGTGTCCGCTGGGCTTCCTTCAACACCTTGTTGTCACCCTCATCATACCTTTTCTTTTCCTTAAGTTTATATATATATACAGAACCTTCTCTAAGACCCGCGGGGCCCCGGGCGAGAGGATTGCCGCGGGGCACCCTATTTATAAAAATCAAATTTCACATTTAATTACAGAGCCCTCTCTAAGACCCGCGGGGCCCTGGGCGACTGCCCACCCAGCCCCCCCTTCAGACGGCTCTGTATATATATACTAGTAGAAGGTGCTTGCATACTGCAAGCATTTAATCTCACCTTGAAAAAAAACATTAATTTTTCATAGATATATTTCATCATGAGAAATATTTCTTTAATTCTAAAGATTTCTCCTCAGGACAGTTTTTGTTTTTTCACTGTGGAACAATAAGGTAGTAAAGCAATCACTAATTTTTGCAATTATCGAAATACTATACTTTTCTCACATTGAGATAATAATGCCACACATTTCTGCCAAATTTTAAATTTATAGTACAATAGAAGTAAAATAGCATTTATCTAAATGTTTAAATTTAAATAATTTTTAACGGCCAAAATAACAATTTTATGGATAAATTGAAATGATTATTCGTTTACATAATAACAATTTAAAAATTTCAGCTCCCTAACTTACGGCGTAGTGTTTAAGCATCTACCTAATTGTTTAAACTTTAAGAATTTTTAACTGCCAAACAAATAAAAATATCAAAATTTCTATAATCCTTATTTAGTTTTTTTTTACAAATCCTACCACTAAAAACAATTCAGCTCCGTGGCTGATTCGGAAATACATAAACCTTGAAAAGTTGTTTAAACAATTGCGAATTTTTAGCGGCCGCATTGTTGCACTTTTTCGAGATTTTCGTTTTTCCTAGTCGGTTTTGCACAAAATACCACCTAAGAAAAAAAATTCGAATCTCCAGCTCATCTGAAAGTGCCTGAACATTAGTATCCTCCTATATCCTCCTCCTCTGTAAGACACGTCGATATATAATGATATATATATATATATATAGTTATATATACACACACGGCAATATTATGCTAATCTAGCGTACAAGTGTGCCACAAAATTTTTGCCAGTAAGGTATATTAGGTATTATGTATTTGTTTCTCTATTGGTCGCTTCGTTACACGGCTCAGTTTTAAGGAATGCATTTTCAACACATAGAGGGTAACTACAATGATCTAAACATATCAAGATATGCGAATCAACGCATAGAACACACCTAATAATATCTAGGAATTGCGCGGAAAGATTTATTTAATAGGAATGTAATGCAAAGTGGACGTTCAACTGTATGTGGTGGGATGGATGCGTCGTAACGCACCCAATGCAGCTCGTGCAATGCCAATCAAGATTTGTTACTTATTACGTGTATTTTACAAAAATAATTTGGTAATCTAGTAACATATACAACGTTATTTCATCTGATAGAATTTACGTTATGTAATGCAATGTATGTGACGCAATGAATATAATTCAACGCATTATATGTAATTTTGGCAGTTTTTAAAAATTAATTTACAAAATTTTACGTATGTCGAACTTTGCATACAATAAGTATATCCATAACATACATTTCACGTATGGCAAACTTTATGTACGACTGACATTTAAATTCTGAAATTAAAATTCATCCTGATTGCATTTTTTATGATGATTGCGCGATTATTTTCCCAAAGAAAAGCCTGGATGTTTTTAAAGGGATGGGGGGCAAATGGGAGACTGCGAATTAAGTTATCATCTTTATAAAACTAAAATTAAGACAGGCATAGTTTGTTGCAAAGAGACTTATTCTTCCGAGAAAACGTACTGTTTATGCATTTCATTAAGCCTAGCCACATGAACGACGTTCCTGAAAGTTTCATGGAAAATGTAAGCACAAATGGAACGAGTTCAGTTCCTTTACCAAAAAAAGGATTCAAGGCAGTAGATTCTTAATGTCTTCATTATAATGTAGATTCTAGTACGAGCCACAGTACAAAGGAGAGGCCTTCCCTGCTCTACTGTGACCATATCTTCCCCACAAAATATTTTGGGCCATTCTTTATGTGGCCGTATTATACATTTGCCTTGGCTCTCTCCTTCATTTTATGGTTACTCAACTATGACAACGAGTATTAAAACCCTTAAACTCTCGTCCTTAGCCTCTATATCTTTCGTAGCCTAGTTCCTACAGGCACTTTCTCCCACAAAACCTTGGATGTCTGTCTCAAACACTTCCTCCGTCACTTTCAAATCATCCCGATCAAGTTTCCCTTTTCCCAATACAGCTTGATTTGTCTCCTTTTCGATGCCATGACCAATGCTAAAAAAATCTTCCCATTTACTTGAATCGTCTTGCACAAGAATCCGTATAACAAATTAAAATGTTATAACACGCTACGTAACGATGTTTTTGTGATTATGCTTCTTTGGTTCCTTCCTACGATATAATGATTCTACCAGTTTTGGTGCTGTTTCAAGCGATGACTCTATGAATTTGCCATCACCATACTTTCCCCATTTACCAACTAATTTTTCTAATACCGTCGTCGTCATATTTGCTGTTCATTTATATCGTGAATTCCTTAGTCAATTATTTCCATTTCAATTTATATATTAATTTAATATATGAAGCGACTATAAAACATTTGAAGGAGAATATCGCACGTATAAATGTTAATGGTAATTTTTATCGCATAGTCATAAAATGTTGCAAAGGTAAAAGTAAAACAAATAAATTATTTAACTTAAAAGAAAGAACGTAACGTACAAACACGCTGCTAAATTTGTTGAGCCATAAAAACGCTGAAAAAATTACGATGAAACTTCAATAATTTACTTAAATTTATAGCACTCGAATACAAAAAAGTAACGAACAAAACTCCAACTACGAAAAAGGAGACGTTTTCGGTAAATTTACTGCTGATGTTATCGATTGCCGTCAATAAACAAACGCCCACTATCAAACATGCCTCCACCAGTCGAGCCATTACGAAACAAAAAATAAATTCAACTCAACGTATTGGATGATAAACAGAAAGAAAACGATTCAACAGGGGACTGTTGAGCTCTTCTTATGGCTGAAAAAAATTAAAGGACAAGCCATTTAAAAAATATACTTGCCTCAGGTATCTCCAATAGCAACAACAAAGTTCAAAAACCATATGCGCATTTCGGTTACAAGGCAACCGTCCTCAGTGGTAATTCACCGAAAATAAATAGATTCCCTTAAAAAAAAGAACGGCAATCGCCCTAGTGGCTGAGGTTCCAGTGCACATAGTCATTTAAACAAAATCTTAGAAATTCACTCGTCAAAGATGGCAGCGTATTTAAATAAATAATTTCCCCCGCAGATTAAGCGAAGAGAGCAAACATTTTCTTTTCCCTTCTCGATATCCGAGGGCGAAATGAGGTTATTTTCTGGGTGCGTTAACAGTTTCCATCCCCTCCCTCCTCCTCCACTCTTTTGAAAAGGAATAATTGCTTACTAATAAGTTACACAAGAGGTAACAACAACAACAAAAGCTTCGACTTTTCCCCGTAGACGATCACGAAAAAGGAAATGTTTGCGGTGAAAAATGACTGCGATGATTTTTTTATGATGCGAGAATAGGGAGAGCGAGAGAAAAGAGGACAGAAAGTAAGTGTACACAAAGCAGAGAGGGATCGAGGGAGGGACTCCAGAGTGAAGTGCCATCGTATCCGAAAACCAACGCAATCGCTTCAATCGAAAAAAACACCGCCACAACCCTCACTACGCATTAAAGGTTAAACTGAAGCAGTATCGCATTAAAATGGGGAAACCGAGAATTTGCGGCGGAAATGAGAGATATATAGAGGTATAACGGGAGGGGATATGAGGTACTGATTGGATGGGAGGAGAAAGAGGAGGTAGAAATAAAGAAGAGAGAGAGGGGGAGGTAGGGAGAAAGAGTGAGTGAGGGAGAGAGATAGATAGATAGATAATCGTCTTTATTCGGGCGAAATTTAGACCATAAGGTCCATTCTTACATTTAAAAGACATTTAAGAGAGAGTGAGGAAGAGGGAGAGAGGGATAGAGAGAATGAGGGAGGGATAGAAGGAGGGAGAGAGTGAGGGAGGGAGAGAGAGTGAGGGAGGGAGGGATAGAAAGAGGGAGGGAGGGATAGAGAGAATGAGGGAGGGATGGAGAGAGTGAGGGAGGGAGAGAGTGAGGGAGGGAGAGAGAGTGAGGGAGGGAGGGATAGAGAGAGTGAGGGAGGGATAGAAAGAATGAGGGAGGGATGAAGAGAGTGAGGGATAGAAGGAGGGAGAGAGTAACGGAGGGAGGGAGAGAGAGGGAGGGAGAGAAAGGGAGAGAGGGAGGGAGAGAGAGAGGGAGGGAGAGAGGGAAGGGGAGAGAGAGGGAGGGGGAGAGAGAGGGAGGGAGAAAGAGGGAGGGAGAGAGAGGGAGGAAGAGAGAGGGAGGGATAGAGAGGGAGGGATAGAGAGGGAGGGATAGAGATGGAGGGATAGAGGGAGGGAGAGGGAGAGAGAGGGAGGGAGAGAGAGAGGGGGGGAGAGGGAGAGAGAGAGGGAGGGAGAGAAGGAGGGAGAGGTAGGGAGGGAGAGGTAGGGAGGGAGGTAGGGAGGGAGGTAGGAAGGGAGAGATAGGGAGGGAGAGAGAGAGAGGTAGAGAGAGACGAAGAAGCCGGCGTGTTGGGGAGATTATGGAAAATGAAAGGTAGGGCAAGCTTTTCAATTCTAATATCTGTCTGGAGCAGATATTGGAAGCATTAAAAGGTTGAAAGGAGACAATTGCGAGAGAGGGGGGAGGTGCGTGGAGAGTGGGGAGGGTGTGGTGCTCTTGGGAATATTTCGGAAGGGAGAGGGGGTGGGTAGCCGCGGGGAGGGGAGGGAGAGAGGGTGGGTGCGGAGGGAGGATGCGAGGTGGAAATAAAGGGGGTTTGGGAGGGGATTGGATGAAAGGGAGAAAGAGGGTAGAGCATAGAGTGTCGCGAGGTGTTGGGGTGGAAGGAATGGGAGAGGGCGCAAGGAGGGGAGGTGGGGAGGGCGGAATGCAGGGACGCATTACGGAGATGGATTGGGCGAGAAAAATGGGTATGGGGAGAATGGGACGAGGAGATGGAATGTGGGGGTGGGAAAATTTTAAGGAGGGGAGAGGAATGCCGAAGGAGGAGGGATTGGAAGGAGGAGGCGACGGAATGTGTTTGGTGGGATGAGACGGTTTTTAATAAGGAAGGGGAGAGGGAGAGGTGTTAAGGAGGAAATCTTCATTAATTCGGCAATGAACGGCTCGCGTGTCTGAGCGGGTAAAAAAAAAACGAAATTGTTTGGCGTGTTTCGCACGGCGGATCTCGACGGTTTTGATTAGCGAAGTCGAAATATTTCGATTGGTTTTCGTTGTTCGTATCCTCGTCGCGCGTCATGAATCTATTTTATGCCGATCAATTAAGGGAGGACTGATTATTTTATACAAAACATCCCCGAAATCGTGTCAGCCTCCGCAGGTTATGTTTTCGTAATTGCAACCACTATGGCAAACATTTTTTTCCAAATCGAGAGACACGCACGTTTACACTGCCAACGACAGTGTAACTGTTTCAGAACGTCGGAGAGGTCATAAGGCCAATACAAGATCCTGGTAACGCCAATACGCCACCCAGATTGTAATTTTGGGAATATTGAACTACATAACTCATTTAACATAGAAAATACCTTTTAAGAAATCTCTCATCAGCAATTTTACTCTTTATTAGCGTATTTCGCGTAATCGGGAATTAATTCCAATCTTGTGCTCTTTTCTGTCTAATTTTTCCACTAGTGATTCACAACTCTCCACAAAAGCCGCGCAATATTTCAAAATTTTACGAGGGCGCGAGAATAAGATCATTTTATTTAAACTAAATTCCAATCCTTTTGGAAATTACGCGGCTGATACTGTAAAACGCTTAAATATCACCAATCATAAATTAACGCATGGCATAATCACCGAATGGGCTTACAATAGGACGAACATTTTTCGCAGGGTAGGGACATAGCGATCAAATGAGTAAAATAAAATGAACGTAAATATTTGAAATATTCTTTAATTTTTATTAGTCCCTTTTTCTCGCTGTTTTCTGATGATTTAACCCTAGCTTCGTATTACGGCGTCATACCACTATTTTTTAGCTTCTTCCAGGCTAAGTCCGCAACATTTTTCAACCAAAAGAGCACTGCGATGACTTAGCTTCTATCAAAGAGCATTTATAGAAAAACAAATAGATCTACGCGAAATTTGTCTTTAAATAGAAAAGTCAAAGAGCATTCATAAATTTATCAGTATAGATTAATAATGTTATATTTATTTAATGTTTTACTAACTGTATTAGAACCTGCTGATGGAAAATAACATTACACGGCTAATAAAAGCCATTCAACAACGGAATCTTCGAATATCAACAAACATGATCAACTCTATCTACAATAACCGCACTTTAATCAGCTTTTAATTGAATGTTTATATGGGTAAAAGTGTTTGAAAATTCATTCTTCGTGTGCAACGTTAGTGAAAGTGCCTAAGATCACTATTTTCTGTTTGGAAAGATCAGCGCCAAATGAAACTAGAAGAGCACTGCCGTGATGGCAAAGAAGAGAATGCGGTGTCGTTTAATCGCTGAAATGCGGTCTTGCTTCCCATAAAATCTGATTTTTAGGAAAAACATCGACTTTTTATTTCACACCACGCATCTGCCAAAATGCGCATTGAAATTCTAAAATTCGTTAAAATTTTTGGAGTATACGAATTTTAGTAGCCAATCCTTTAACGCAAGACGGTAATTTTATTTTATCGTAGGATAATTTACGGTCGCCTCCTCGAAAACTCCCTTATTTTGCCGACAGAACTTATCGAGGGACGTGCGTCGCCCAGTGACGACATAACCACGATTCATTTGCATTGACGAAAATAAACTTAAAATGTCAAGGCTGCAATAATGTATTCGCTTCATAAAAAAACTCGAAACGAGTCTGCATTAAAAAAACCAGCGTGTCGAAAACAAAGAAATCCATCAAAAGCATCGCGCAGGGCGGCGGAAAGGCGCGATGATTAATCATTGTCCCAAAGCGAGGAATCGAAAATGAACGCAGATATGAATTCGCACTGTTATTCCGAGTATTTTTACGTATCGCGCCAGCAAGTCTCTCGCATTAATCGCGCGTAACAGCAACAAATGGAACATTTGCGCGAGCCCGCCATTTTCGACGGAATGCCACTTCGAATTAAAGGAGAACCGAGAGAACAGTTTTCTCTCAAGTTTTTTTTCTAAAAAACTTGTGGAGAAAATATTTTCGTCTCTCGGCAGTTACATTTGAAATGATATACAGTGAAACCTCGATAGAGCGAGAATTTATAAAATTCATGAAAATACTCGTAGCATGCGAAAATTAAATTCCGTATACGCAATGTTAAGAAATCGACGTCGACGCCGTTTTCGCTCGCTATAACGAAGTTCTCGTTATATGCTGTACTCGTTCCATCGAGGTTACACCGTACATTGGAAAATAAACGTTTTACCCAAAAAATACAGTTTGCTTGGGCAAAACATGTGTTCCAAAGGAACAAAAGAATGTGATGTAGTCATAATTCTACGGATTAATTAAATAATGTTTCACTTTGCCTCGATTATCTTCAAATGTAACCTAGCTTTCGGAGGTTTCGCTTTAAGAGATGAACAGCTGTAGAAAAAAACAACTCTAGAACATCCAAGGAACAATTAACACACTTCTAAATAGGAGACCTTTTTTAATCGCAAGTCATATATTTTCAGAACAATGAAATCCCGCTTGCACGTAAACGATAAATATGGTGTTTTTAATCACGCGACACCTTTCGGAGGAAAAAAAATATCACAAGGCACGAATTTCGTTCGCGACACTTAAAAAAAAACACATTTGTATGCCAACAACAGTCGCGAGAAATTAGCAACGGAACGAAAACATCTCGAAATAAAAAAACGCGCGCGAAAAAAACAACAAGACCGAGAGATAGAGAGACGCTCGGCGTGCATAACGAACGCGGTTCCCAGACACGTTAACACGCAGGGGAGAGAGTGCTTTCTCCGGGATTCGAAGCGAGTCCCTCCAGGAGAGCATTCAAGGAGAGAATATATATCCCCCGTCACAGCCACCCGTCGGTCCGCGATGAGGGGGGGGGGGGGGAGGGAGGGAGAGAGAGTGGCGTGATTGAAAGGGGAGTGGGAGGGAGAAAAGGCTGGAGGGAGGAGAAAAGAGTGCTTGGAGAGAGGGGGGGGAGGAAGCAGGGGAATGGGCTGGGGTGGCAGAGGAATAGGAACGCGCAAACACACGCACGCACGCACACACTCGCAATGCATGATGGTTTGCGCCTCCCCTCCTCCAGTCCCTTTGTTTCAACCATTGGCAGCGCGTTTGCAGGGCGCGATGACAGATGGAGCTATCAAAAGAGTCCTCAAACACACGCAGCCCTCCCTCCCCCAACCCACCCACGAGCGCCCTATCTACCTCCCCTTCCTTCTCTCTCCAGGGAGTCCCACCCCTCGCCTTAACCTCCAGCCTTCCTCTCTCTCTCTCCCACCACCAAATAACCCAGAACATTACCCTCTCTCCTCCGTCTCTTTCTCTTCGCCCTTTCCCTCTCTGTTTCTCCTTCGGTCTCCTTTCCTCTCTATCCTGCTTTTCGTTCCTCGACTTCTGATCTCTATGCTCTCTTTCATAAACCCCAATTTCTTTCTTCTATGTTCTCTATACCTCTCTTTCTCCCTTCCTCTCTCTCCCATCCTCTCCCCTTTCCTCCTCTCTTTCTCTGTTGATGTCTTTAGTGAATCTAAGTAGGTTTCGCAGGTTTTTCACAGTCCCTTTCTGGTGTGGGTTTTCCTGCAGTGGATTTTTTACATGGATTTCATTATTCAGCAGTCCTTATTTTTTCCAGCAACATTACATCTTTTCTTTTCCAATACTTGTATTTTTATTGTTACTTGTATTTACATAATGTTCTATGTATTATTGTATATGTTTCATGACGAGGGGTTAGGTGGAAGATGGGACTTCTTAGTCTCAATCTCGCCACAAATAAAGACCAAATCAATCGATCAATCTCCTTTACCGTCCATTCATGTCGCTCTTTACCTATACATTCCTTTCTACGTAGCTTTCTGTTCCTATTCCTTACTTTCTCCATCACTCTCTTAGTCACTTTTCATTCTCTTTGAATCATTTTCACTTGAAGTGACCGTTTTTTTCTGGCTTAGATCACTACAGACCGCGTATTTTCCTCACCTAAACGACAAAATTTGGGGAAACGTCTGGATAAATGGCAGCGCATATTACCTTTGCTAAAAGTTGAAGTACAAACATTAAAATTAATGAGAAAAATGACATATGTAGATGAGATTCTCTCTCTGCCAAACACCAATTAAAGTGGCTTGCAGGGTATATATTCAAATTCAGAAAACTTGGAGAAATATATGTCTTGGTCTTCTACAATATTCTTCGGTTCGACTTCAATTCATCAAAATACAGTTTGAAATACTTAAAGCGAAAACTAAAAAAGCGTTAAAAATCTGAGTACATCAGGGGTACCAAAATATACATACGCAAGTGTGCAAATCGGCCTCAGTGAGGCAAATTAAAAAATATCATGCTCGTGAATGAGTACAAAAATCACTATAAGAAGCTATTAGGTATGAAATCATGAAAACAAGTACAGTGATGAATAAATTAGTACGATTGTTCTCTTTATTTGTATTCCTTCTCTCCCTTTTCAGTTTCTCATTTCATCCTCCTCTTATGATCAAATCCGCTGTTTATCTCTCCCCTTGCTGTCTCTCACCGGCGCAATCATGCTCAATCGGGTGGTTATCACAGCCACAACTTAAAAAAAATCACTCGACCATTAAACGAAGGTCCTTAGCAACGCCGTAGAATACAAAGCTCTATTCTTCACTCTGCAGAACAAGGCCGCGGCTTCATTACGCATCAAGAACCGGACTGTAGGACATGTTAATTTTTGGATAGCAATGTAGTCGTTGTCTTTTAAAAAATTTCAGCGAAATTATTCAACTTTTTCATTAGAAACAGTCTAACGAAAGCAAAAAGAGTATTCATTAATTATCTGTAAGATTAGATTAAATTAATAGTTGAAATAACGTGACAGCAATGCCTATATGGGAGTGGAGAAAATGTTTATTACTGAATCTAACATTAAATCTCTGAAGAATGCAATATCTATATTGCAACAATATTCCGCGAAGTAATTTGTCTATAGCCGATTTATGCGTTTGTTGTCATTTCAAATAAATTGTCAAAATAATCGTTAAATTTAATTTCTGAAATACTGTTTTTTGGCATGAAAAGCTATTGGTACAATATGAAATGACCTTTGTAATATAATTAGTTGTTAAGATGAAATCGCCTAAAACATTGATAAATATAAATTATAACTTATTTCTATAGTTCCGTAACTATCCTTCGGGCCTACATAACGTTGTTCCAGCATAACATACATTAACTCATCTGCAGTTACTTTTACGTAGTTGGGTTATACTGGCTTCATTTGGAGGGTACAGCTTGTCCACAGGTTGCGAAGTTACAAAGCCACTCTTTGTTCTCTAAATTTCCATAATATGGATTGGTTTAGATTGATTTTTAAAATGCGTGAACTGCATTTGAACCTTCATTCAGTTTTATATAGTCAATAATAATCAAGTCGATTTTTTAAAAGTATAAGTAAAGGAAAATGTCAATTTTTAGATAAATAACAGGAAAGGGTATTTACCTAGCGAGTTCATATTCGACCCCAATTTGTAAATGAGTCACAGCAAAAGCGGCGCGAAACTTCGTTCTGTAATTATATTTCCCCCCACTATGTAATACATAATCAATGAGTGCGCTGTGGTGCAAAATTGAAAAATTTTGATAAAATTTTAACGGAGATCGCGCATTCAATATTAATTATAAAGAATAAATTATTTTTAATCCAAGCATTCAAGCAAATCGGGCTGTTTTTCACAAAACACACAGCATACATAATCTGAATCCAGGAAATTTTCATTTTCGCTAATGTAGTGAACTTTAGAGTGACTGGTCTTGAAAAATAGGAAGTAGTTATCGTATTTGTTCGTAAAAATTGTCGTTGGTACACTTATTTCTTAACCCATTAACTTCCAACAGTGAAAAGGGCAACGTTTTCAATGATTTTTTTGTTAAATTGTCGAATTAATAATCTATTTCTGATTTCCCTCTACAATGAGAGATGAACTTCTTAATTATTGAAAACAATATTTTATAGTGCAGAATAATGAAAGAAATAAATTATGAATTTAACAAATAAAAGACCATTAAAAATGTTGCGATTTTGCAACGCGGGCGTTAATGGATTAATGAAAAACAAGTTCCTTAAATACCGGCGTAGAGGGCGTACTTTTCTCCGAAAAATTTGGGTTCAAAAATCGGATGCGTCTTATACAAGGTTACCTAATTCACAAATTCAAAAGATAGATTAAAAAACTCAGATGAATAAATTAAATGAAATTCATCTGAATATCATGAATACCGCTTAAATCACCTAGAAATCATAACCTAAAACCACAATTATATGCGAAATGAACTATAGAGTTTTAATAAATGGAATCATGAAATTTGAACGCAAATAGTCTGTGCGCATGGTACGAAAGGGTATTTAAAAATCAAGAATTAAGGTTTATGAAGTTCTTTGTATGGGGGCTATTGCGCGCGCCTTTTGCACCTATTGAGTACCAAATGCCGCGACTATTCTAACGGGTATGTACACATTGTATTTTACCAGAATTTTAGACAAAAAAATCTCCCTGCGTCTTATGCGCGGGTATTTACAGTATCATTCACTCAATGTTTCGCACTTGTACTTTAAAAATAATGGTTTCCAGTCCTCGAATTAAAGTGCAAGGCAAAACCGAGGCTGGCTATAAAGATTTTTACCTCTACATTCCTCTGACTCTTTGTCATCCTATTATACACTTCTATCCCTTCTTCTCTTATATAATTTGCTGATCTATTCTCGTCATTTGCGTTCTCACATTTCTTTTTCCTCTTACTCCCTATTCTAGTTTCTTAATTTATACATTTCTATTCTCCTCTTCTTACTCTATCCATTACCTATTCCTTCCTCATTTTTCTCCCATCCTCTATATATCTCTTTTTCTCGTCTTCTCTCTCTCTCTCCCTGCTTTCCCCACGACCCTATCTCAACCTCTCCCTTCCCATTCCATTCTCCTTCTCACGTATCTCCCTCCACCCCTCCCCCACATCATCCCGCCGCCACTCCCTTTTTACAGCACGGGATCAGATATGGCGCCCACCAAAGGGCGAGAAGGGGCGGACACCTCCCTCTCCTCCCGCCCCCGGGGGCCCTCCCCCTATCTGCAGCCCCTTTCCTCCCCTAGGGAGTGGGCCCACACCCGCTATCCAATTCCAAAAGGGGATCCCTCCACGCACACCACCCGACATCCCATCAACCCTCTCTCCACCTCCCTCTGCCCACCCGCTTCCACTGCACACACACACACACCCATTCTCCGCAAACACCCCCGCGGCGGCATCACCAAACTCCGGTCCATACTCGAGTGCGAACCCTATGACTCTCCCTTTAAAAAAAATCTCATTCCAATCCCCATCCAGTAGCAGGCCTCACCGACTGGGACCGTGCCCAGCATGCTCCCCTCTTCTCCCTTCCCTGTCCCGCCCCCTCAATCACGCGAGCACACACACGGGAACCGAATGTAAAAGCGAAGGCGATAAGGTGGTATACAGAAGGGAATTAAAGTTGACCCTCGTTCTCTCTCTCTCGCGTTTTTCGGAGATATAGGGAAGTAGGGTGGAGAGGGACGGGGTGAGGGGGTGGAAGAGTAGGAGGAGACAACGATGATCGCATATTAAATGCGCCGAATAAAACCCTTACATTATGAAGAGGGCGGGATTTTTTTTTTTATTCCCGCGTCCCTTCCTTTTCCGATCCTCGCTTTTTATTTTATGTATGCACTTTGGTCGGAGCCGCGCGCGTCGCGCGTTTTGAGTTGCCTCGATTGTCGCTTCCATTTTTGTCGCCAAATATTTATGCAGTGTCCATTGGTGTTTTCGCAGCTGTGGGCTGCAATTAACGGAGGATCTCAATTTCATCAGGAGAACTGAAATAGCTATATATTTTTCCCCGAAAACATTTTCGCAGACGTTTCTTTTTAAATAAAATACGTCTCTTCAAGGACGATGTTTCGACCGCATCACCGATATAAATTATGACTATACTCCCCGTTCTATAAACACATTTTTTAATACGGGAAATTTTCGAAACAAACTGAGAACCAAAATCTCCTTTCTCACGAACATTCACTAGCTCCACTCTACGAAATACTGACAAAGTATCAAACATACGACAGTCTTTCTCATTCAACATTTTCCAAGCGAGCAATAGTTCATAAACATACTTCAATTAATTTTCATTACCATTGCTTCTTGGACGGGTTGAGAGAATCCTTTACCAATTTTAGCAAAACTCTGATAATTGAATTAGGTTGAAACGGTAAATTTAGAACAAAGCAAATTACGAATATCATTTAAAGACAGACTCGCGGAAACAGATTGAATTTAAATTATATACATAGCATTAAAAGTAACTTATTAAATATGAAACCAAATAACTTCTAGAACAATACCAATATCGCATTTTTGTAATTTTCAAGGGAGAAATTAGCCACTGACCTACGAAAATTTTAAAATTTCCCAAAATTTATCACAAGATAACGAGCGAAAATTAATTAATGGTTTAACCGTACCAAAACACACACTGTGAGCAACCGCTGTGAGAAATAGTGCGTTTACATTGCAATAAAAGAAAGAACAGAAAGACAATACCAACGGCGATATTTTGTCGCTGAAGACCAACGCAGAGGAAGTACCACTTGAAAATCTCCGACTCTTTAATTGCTACGCTCCGAACAACCCACTCGGTTTTAGTTTAAACTTTGGCCCATCGAGTCATCTAAAAAAACCTCACGGGAGGATAACTGCATGAAAGGGAGACGAGGGAACGGGGGGAGGGAGTTTTAACGACGGCCATTCCCCCTCCGAACGAATTAACACGTTCATCTCGGACAAATACACGTCCGGTTTTCCGACGAGACCATAATATCACGTTCCCCGCAAACGATCCCGCGTATCTTGCGCGATCGGCCAAAGCAAATAAAAGGAGGAAACGAGGGGAGATATTTCCACATTGGATACGGCATGTCCTCTTCTCTCTCTCTGTCCCCTGCTTTCCACCTCCCATCATCCAAACCACACAGATCATTTCCTCCTCCTCCCATTCCAAAACACATCATTTATTGAACGACGGCGAAACATAATGATGAGTGCGGTACGTATTAACGGCGGAGTCGATTTGAGAGCGATTTCATTTCCGCCATATTGACAAATGAATCCGAATAAAACAGTGGAATGGCGCCGCCGCCACCACAGCATTCTCATCATACTTTTCGCGCGCTGCGTGTGGGGGGGGAAAAAGAAAATTGCGTCGAGGAAATATTGTGCGAAGAAATGAGACAATTCGCACGTCGACTCGTTACGCTGAGCGACGACGTGCGCACTAGATCTATAGAACGGTGGAGGCGGGACGGATTTTACTCTAAAAGACCGAACGAATACAGGTGCCGCGAAAATCTTACGGAGACTTGTCGGCTGATTTCGGTTATGATGTGCCTCGGAATAACCGTGGTTTGAATCTCGTAGAATCTCGCGTTCGTCGGTTGTTTATTAAATTTATATATGTATTTTCACTTTCAACTCGTTTCAAAAAAACAAAGAGCGGAATCGAGCGTGTCAACAATAGACGACAAATAAACAGGTCATTGTCAACGGATGTTTTCGAACCTAAGGCCTCGACACCAGAAGATAGATTCTCCATTTGATCCACTAAAAAAAAGCAAAACTTTTGCGATCAAAGCTCTAGGAAAATCTGAACTACAGAAAACTACATAAATATTTTACCTTACCTTTATATCTAAATGTGATGTATTACCTTTACAACTTTAATAGTAAACAATTAATTAGCAATGAACTGTTAAAAATTGCAGCCAACTGAAATGGTTTAGGTCCACCAAAGATACCGAGTTTGCTTATACGATCATGAGATGCGCGTAAAAAAACTGTTTCCGCGATTTAAAAAAATGTGCCGATAGAAAGCAATCATTGTATAAGCAATTCATCTACTAAAAACCCTTCAAATTGGCAGGGAGGATCTATCAATTTAGCGAAAAGAAATATCTTTTAAACATACCCATTTTCCTGTATAAAACTTCCTTTCAAAACATTGGACTTCAATCAGGTTTCAATCCCACAACCTATTTAATCATGATTTGAAATAGAATTCCTTCAGTTGTAATTTAGAACGTAGGTGATTCGTACAGTTCCAGTTCAGAAACCGCGTCAAAAACTTACTTAATTATAAAAATAGTGCGATTGATTTATGTATTAAAATCAGATCTATCCATTCTTCGCCATCATCAAGGATTTCAAATTTTAATTTTCCTTTTGACGTTTGAAGCAAAAGAGCTGTCTTATTACACTTATTACCTTAGTCAAAACACCTTTGATCAATCTTATTCACGTACATGTACAGAAACACGCATATATGTGTGTCAACAAATGAACTAAGTAAATGGAAACAAAAGAGAAAAGGAATACAGCTCCGAACGGAAATTATAGGCAAGATTTCGTCACCTGGTCAACGCGACGTAACAAAAACAGCCGAGAAAAGGAGGAAATAAGCGAAATGGGAGACGGGGAGAAAGTGAGAGGGAGAAATAGCGTGCAAAGCGGAGGAGAGATGAGGATCGGAGGAAACAGGAAGGGGGAAAGACAAAAGGGGTGGGAGGAAATGGGATCTCCGAGAGTACATACTTGTATCTGGCCCATCTCATCTTCCCCTTTTCGCCCCCTCACTCATGTTTGCCAGCTCCAGTCTCTTCCCCACTCCACCCACCCCCTCTCCCACCACCCTATCCTTCCCCACCTCATTTCTACCACCTTGTTGTCTCACGCTGGATGATAAGCGAGGGACGTTTCGGGGATAGCATCAGAGGGATGCTGGGGAATAGGGGGAGGGTGTTTAAAGAGATGTTGGCGAGAGGAATGAGTTTAGGGAAGAGAGAGTCGAGGGATAAGGAGCGGTTACGCAAAAAATGGAATATGTGAGGGCACAAGTGAGAAAATGGGGGGAGGCGGAACGCTGGAGAGGGACGGGAGAGAGGGTGGGGGAGAGGGAGATTGATTGAAAGTAACCGCTATTGGAGCGGAAGTAAGATGAAGCGAATGGTGTGAAGTAATGAACGCACATTCTGCACTTCGCACTGATATTGCTGCATCAATACGCATTGTATTCCACTACATCTTGCAGTATTCGCACGATATCCTGTCGGCTAGTATGTCATTCTAACGATAAACGGTGTACTTCAGACTCAAGCATGCTAATTAACCAATTTAGACGCTATGGTAACTTGGCATAAATTGGTTTTTGAAAACAGTAGTGAGAAAACTACAACCGACGGGCCCCCGAGGGCGTATTCTGCGGCCGGCGAAGCTGTGATTAAAAAGAGATCCGTGAAATTTAACACACAAATTCGTACCACATACGACATTAAAAGATTTGAGATTCAAATAGTAACCTTAAAAAACTAATTTAGACTTGATTTTCACTGATATGATGCCCCAGAATCTCTGGTTAATGCCGATTCAAAGTCTAATCTGGCCAGCCGAAGGATTGACAACTTATAATGAGGCCAGGCAAAGATTTCGCATCAGCCAATGCCTCGTAGAAAATGTTGCGGATAATGCTTTAAAACTTGAGAAGCACGATAATTTTCAAAATTTAGGTATGATAGCGAGTTTTTCGTTCTTACAAGGAATAAATAACTTTACACTCAAGTATACTTATCATTCAATTTGGATGTCATGAAAACTATGAGTTGATTGCATAAAAAAACTTATAAGGGGATAGTTATTAAAAAATAAGTTAACGAGAACGGCAGCAATAAATCTTTTGAAGTGGAATTTTAATAAATTTAATATATTTTTCAATTGTTCATCTTACATAGATTTACTTATTTACTATTCACGTTAGAACTCACCTCGATTTAATTTTATGCTGACGTCATAAGGGAAAAATAAACCGCGTAAAATGATTACGTTCCGCATCCCTAGTATTGAGAGGTAAAATTCGGATAGCCATAAACAGGTGTCTAACAATAGATAGATAGAGAGAGAGCTGAGGAGCGGACAGGTGGCAGGATTCTAAATGACTACGGGATGAAAGAGAGAGAAGCCAAATATGGCCTACGATGAAATCCGCCATAGCAGATAAGCAAGGAATAGGTTAAGAAAAGATAGAGGCGGAACAAAGGAATGGATAGACGAGCAGACGGGGAGATCAATAATTCCTTCACTTGTCATAGGGAGTTTTCTTAAACATTCATCGAATGTTAATAATTCCCATCATTTGCCGCGTTGATTTCATTTTTTTAAGAATCCGCTGTCGGTGAAAACCAGTGATGGCGTCTGCCCTGTAGCCTAAATGCTCCTATACTTTTTCCATGAACATTCTGTGGCCATTATGAATAACTCAGACAAGTGTTTATTTTTTCTAACTGATTTTTTTAATTCTTATTTTTTAAGTTAGTTTTTTGCTGTAAGGCAAGCTCGATAATTGATTGCTGACTCAGTTTATTTTGTTTATTTATCAGAGAATAGCGCTGAAGATCTGATCCCAAAGACCTAAACATAAAAGAGGGTCTCAAATCAAAAACTTACGCTAAAAACGAAAATCACGCGCGAATGGGGTTAATATGTTTTTCTGAATAAAAAAATTGGTTCGATTAAGTCGATTTCAGCATTGACGTAAACATACTGTCTCCTGGCCACCTGACGCGGAGTTGGAACAGCTTTTCATAGCGTATCTATACAGTTGTTTTCTTTTAAATTCTATTATTGCTTTATTTTATCTTTCTTGTTGATTGTTATTGAACCCAGCGCTTAAAAGTACTATTCAGATGACCGCGGAACTTCTCCTTTATCGTTTTAATACATTGAATAAATAAAAAATAAAAGATGATGCAGGAAAAAAAAAGATATTCCCTCTCTTATACTCATTTACTCTATCAAACATGAATTACCACTGATGATGGCTGCCTTCTGGCCGAATGGCGCATTTGGTTTTCACAACAATTTTAAGACTTTTGGAGGATTCCGATTAGAAATGGATGCCTCAAAGATAAGCTAAGGTTCCACTTTGTGGACTTCAATCGTCAGAAAAAAATAGACACAACTCCATCCTACTCCTCGTTTTATTTTAATTTTAAGATTCTTGTCGCATCTTCTTTGAGATGAAAGTAACACATCTGAAAAGGATGACGGGAAAATTAAACGGCGTAAAAGTTTATACGCGGAAAAATTGCTGCCGGAGACGAATTATTATTATTATTTTTACAAAATTTCAATAGCTCCATTTAGATAAACTTGACGGCGAGGATGAGTCCAGCCAATGGGCGAGGTTCGCCGAAAGAAGAAAGAGTTCTAGAGTTGAAGACAGAAAAGAGGGGAGAGAAGAGGAAGAGGATGGGGAAGTGGGCCTACGCTTCCCTTCTATCTCCTTCTCCCATCTCCCCTCTTCCACTTTACCTCTCCCTCCCTCTCATCCTTCCCCTTTCGGTGCAGAGATGCTGCGATAAGCGATGCGAGCAAGCAGAAGGAAGGCCGTGTGCTTTAGCTGCGCATGGCACGGGCGCACGGAAATAAGCATTGAGATGACACGACAAGGGATAACCCCTGGAAACGGAGACCTCCACCTCCTCTTCCTACTAGGGATATTTTTTTAAGGGGCGAAGAAAATAGCTCACGCGGCGGGAGATGGTTGGGAAAAGAGAAGGGGGGAAGAGGGAAGAGAAAGAGAGAAGAGAAACGAGTAATGAGAGAAAAGAGAGGAAGGAAGGAGAGGAGATGGAGAAAGTGAAATAAATATAACAAGATTGGAAAGGTGTACTCCATGTCTGAGTACACAGAGTTTCCAAATGCGTTCTTTGGGATTTCACAATGTTCTCAATATTTTTCGCTCAGATGAGTATTTAACGAGAAGTTGGCGATGTACGTTGTAAAATACATGTAAGTCCTTATACTAAGTTGTCGTTATTATTGTCCGCCTCTAACCAAATTAGAATCGGTCGACAAATTTTAGTAAAATTTCTTAATGCCGAATTTCATCAAAATACGTCCAGCGGTTCCCAAGTTGAGACAGAAGAGCATTGTAAACTACAAGTAAGTCTTCATGTAAAGTGGTCGTAACTGTTTTCTGATTTAACCAAAATTGGAACTGGTCGACCAATTTCACTAAAACTCCCCAATACCAAACTTCATCGAAATACGTCCAGCGGTTTCCGAGTTTTAACATGCAAACGGACGGACGAAAACAGCCTCCCCTATATGCGTTCACTTCGTGCACTACCTGCAAAAAACGCATAAAAAATGAATGAAAATCCAGGGGAAAAAGACATGTTAATGCGGTGAAAGAAATACAGGAAGACAAAAATATACGGATGGTCAGGAGAGATAGGATGGAGAAAGAGAGAGGATCCGACAAAAACTAGAGAAACGAAAATGATTGCGAAATATAAGAGATCAGAGCACATACAAAGAAACGAAAGAGAAAGAGATGAAAAAGTTTACGAAAGTTTAAGGAGAACATTTCATGGATAATGGAGAAATGTATACTTGGAAAATAAAAGTCTGCAGAAAAATAAAGGTAACAAAAAAGAATCACAAAAAGGTTTGACATGGAAAGTCACATATGCATATTGATTGTGACATGGAAGCGACGGAGGGAAATGGTGTTAGATAAAGTAGGAAATAGATTAAGTACAAGATCAAGAAAGAAGAAAAGGATCTCCAAGTGACCCAAAAGTTTAACACGGATAATTTAAAACTCATTTTTTTTAATGACTGCCGGAAAATCTTATCTATTTAATTTACGACGCTAAAGAATTATTTATTACCGATTTTCACCAATTAGACCCTTTGGGTTTTCTCGAGTAACAGTCTTTGTGAACTCTGATTCGGCCCGTATAAGCGCTCGCAGTTGCTAAAAGCTGTCCGCTCCTTAAAAATTTGTCTATCCCTGCCTTATACCCTGCTAAAAATTGGCGACGCCGAGACTAAAACAGACGGAGGCTGAGAAGGAAGAATAACTGAAATATAAGGAAGAGTTAATATCAAACTGCGAGGAAAAAACAAAAAGGTACAATAACGAGAAAAGGTGTTATATTGCGACCTTACTGCCACGACGCCTCGCTTCGCGCTCCTCATTTCTCTCCCCGCCTTCCTTTTTTTTACTGTTACTTATTCCGTCAAAAAGAACAATTGCCTGTTCTTCCACGGAGCGGAAGAAAGATTGTGAGGGAACGACCTCTTTGTGCGGTGTGAAAAATAGGCACAAATCCCCCTCCATCTCGTATCAAAACGACGCACGTCTCCTGAAATATGTATTTGGGATAATTTAAAATTCAGATACAAACCGCGTGGGTGGAGGTCGGATCCTGTTGAGGTTTCGGAAACCCTCAGACAAAATGTGTTGTTCCGAAAAAGCAGGTCACCTTCGAGGCGTCTGCAACGAGGAAACTTTTTGTGGGTCGTTCCCTGCCACACTTTTAAACACATCAGAGCCTGATTTAATAAACAATACGCCATTTTTTTTAAATTATTTTAAATCCGCAATTTCAACATTATTATAGAACAATACAATATAGCAATTTTTCTTCAAGAAACATTTTAAAATATTGGAGGTGATTCGTTATAACAGAACAGGAGTGTCGAACAGGATTTAGATTTTCACCATAATTGTGGCCTCCAATGAAAAAATATACGCATTGTTAATAAATACGAGCAATCTTTTGAAAGTTGGTGTGAGGTTGGAAACCGACATCAATCAAGACTGGCACATAATGAACCACAGCAACTTCTGAGCCCTGCATAAAATACGTAATTTCCTCCCCTCGTGCCTCCAACCTAGGAGGTTAATTCCAACTATGATTAATATTGTGCCCTAAAGTGCTTATTAGGGAAAATATTTTTCAAGCATACTAAAAAACGTAAAATTTGAACAGCGCTTAGCTATTTAAAAATATATTACTAAACACCCTAGTTATAGAAAAATCCGAGACGAATGACTAACTTCCCAGCATGTTTTCTTAAACGAAAAATACGTGCTAATGGGATCACTTGATCTGTCCGTCCGTCTCTGGACTTTTTTGTTTTAAGAGACAACTAGCTTTACCCGCGCAGAGCATCTGCGCGCTAGTACTTTATTGCTCAGTATCATAAATTTCTTTATACAAACAATTTCCGATCTCTTGATTTGCCGATACAATAGAGAGTCATTAATTTAATTAATTAATATATACATAGTTGCATATAAACATTATCTACATGGTTTTAACTTTATATTGTATTTCAATGCGATATACAGAAGCTGTTTATCACGTTGCTAGAGACATTGAGTAAATAAACATTAGACATTGTTTATTTAGTTGCGATATTAATACGGAAAAGTAATATCATGTATTACCTCTAAAGTGGTAAATACTTTGTTTTTATTTAAATTAACGTAGTTTTACTTGGTTGTTATGTATCTATATCGAATGATATGCATTTAAAAATTAATATTTAGTGTTATTAATAATGTAACATGTAAGATTTGGCTAAATGTGATGCATTGTGATGTACCTCCGCCGAAATGGTAAGTATAGTGTGGTCATTGTGGTTATTTAAATTGATGTAGTTGCTGATAATTTGTTTTGCAGAAAAAAAGTAATGATAGTGTTCAATGCCGCTTATTCATTTACAATGGTAAGAAAAATTCTGTATCTCTTGAAATGCTAAATTATATAATTTATTTATGTGTTATAAATTCGCATTGAACAAAAATGTCTCTGACCAACCAAGAGGGATTCGGGTTATTAAGTATATGAAAACGCTTAATCATTTAAGTTCCGTAATTTTTTACGGGCTTACAGCTCATAATGATATATAATCTACCTTATAATATTGTACGCAAATTAATTTAAAAAAGTAATAGCAACTTAATAATAATAATTTTTAATACAGATTTTACAATACAATATTAACATTATGATACAAAGATCTTATATGTTTCAGTGACAGCTGTTTATATATCCTGTTGATTAGCAATACAATGTTATTGTGTGTGACGTATTGCCTTAGCGTTTTAAATATATAGATTTTCCACCGATTGGATTATCCAGGTAGTTCACAGATATTCCGGTAAGTCGCTTCAAATTAGAAAAAAATCAAAATTTTCAAATGTTATTGTAGATAAACTACTGAAGGTGGAGGAGCGAAGTTTTCATAGATGAAAAAGTATAGTGAAAATTTACATTCCAACGGTTGTCCCCTTCCAAACGATGAGGCAAAACAGAACCATGAAAATCTTTAAGAAAACGTGCTTCCACCTCTTATTTTAGGAATAGTGTCTTACTTGTTTTTAAATGGTCAAGGGATGAACAGTTTCTGCCTTGATATAACAAGATCGAGAGTTAGAAGTGTGTGCCGTTTTTATGAGCGTCTAAGATTGTTTTTCAAATGGTTTATGAGCTCTTTCTTACGGCACATGATGAGATGCTGAAGGCCAAATTCATAATAATTCTTAGAATACGAAATGCAAAAGAAATATTCTATTCTGAAAGACCTTAAGTAGTATTATATAGGTCACTGCTATAATAAGTCATTTATGGGTTTTATCCAGAAATTATTACGCGGATTCCGAAATACTGCGGGTCTAAGCATATCCTCCAAAAATATTTGACCGATTCAGTTTTACTAGATAAACATGTAGGTAATGTGCAATACCCTATAATAATGCTGCGTAATCTTAGTAATTTTCGTGACTACTGTGTGTATCCAAAGAAGGAAGTGGTTTGTAAAAGTTCCACGAGCTTCTGTAGTACGATTTGCATCACAACGAGGCTGTTATTCCAGTACCCTGACACTCGTGTTATTTCGTACATTCATTTTTGTTTTGTTAGATTTTTCGCCTTCGTATTCATAAGACATGAAGCGACGCCATCGCTAAACAACATTACGGGTAAATTTTATTAAGGACGCGCAAAATTGTGAGTAAAAATTTGAAATGCTAATATTCTACTCGAGGTTTTACAATGCCTCCCAACAAAACTATATATATATATATATATATATATATCTTCGAGCGGCCAATTAAACGTCACCGCAAAACAATGAACACTCGTTATCCTGATAGAAACTACGCTTAGATCAGCAGTTCATACCCATTTGCGTTTCCTTCAGAAATTTTAGTCCTAGATGAGTTTTTAACGGTGAGAAAACAATGAGCCTTCGGATAAAAAAATCGAATTAAAAAATTTCATAACCGGGATTTGGGGGTAGGGGCGATAGGAGATGATTGAGGAAGACGGGGTACACGTTCAACAGGGGAATGGCGATTTTTTATACTTGGGCTATCTCCGAACGAGATGGTCAGCTGAGCGGAGGGGCGAGAGGGGGAGAGTGGAAGGAGAGAGGATAGAGGGAGGGAGAGGTCAGATGCAGGGAAGAGATACCGGTATTGACGTCCTCCTTTGTGACCACTGGACACTGCCCCTCTCATCTCCCAATATTCCATTCTTAGCGGCTGTTTCCTTCCCATTCGAAGGGGTAAACGATGATACATGTATCCCTGACCCTCTCCATTACCGTCTCCTTACTGAATAAACGGAAAAAAGTATGTACACGAGCGTTCACAAGTGGCATGCCGTATCTTACATAGAATATAAAGAGGAGATCATTCTCGAAGTTTTTTTTAAACCATTCGCGTTCATGTAGTTATGCTTTTTATGTGCCCTGCGTGAAATTCCGGACTCTTATATCAAATGTGTCAAAAAATTCGATCGCAATTAACTCAAAACGTTAATAATTTCGTGTAAGAAAGCGCTTGACAGGTTTTTTGAGCGGTAAGACATTAGTAGAATTCTGACTGGGAAAGGAGAGATGTTTAATTTCGTGTAATTCCAACAGTATTTTTCGGAATTGCTAAATACATGGACATTAATGCAATTCTCCAAAATCTATGTATCAATTACGATGCCCTTGCTAACGTAGGAGCTGGAAGCACGTTTTCTTAAAATTCTTGCCTCCTCCTATGAGAAGGAACGTGAAAGTTCAATCAGTTGAAACATAATGGATATATAAGTAC
Source organism: Tanypteryx hageni (assembly GCA_028673005.1). Lineage (NCBI taxonomy): Eukaryota > Metazoa > Arthropoda > Insecta > Odonata > Petaluridae > Tanypteryx > Tanypteryx hageni. The sequence goes on along the minus strand of CM054114.1, from coordinate 93,019,797 downwards.
TATTTAATTCAAAAAGAACTTTCCGGATGTCTCTTAAAAGAAACAAGATGATCCAAATAGAACTTACGATACCCACTTTCCATTTAATCATTTATTTAATACTTATATTGGCTTTAATAGCTTTAAAGTCATCGCGGATATGTAGCTATTTGTGTTCCCAAATTTCATAATTTAGCGTTATAAATTACTACAGATACATTCGAACGTAATATTAAATTGATCACAAGTATTTTTTGCGGCAAAAATAACGCGTGTACGTGTTAGAATATACCAAATCTGAGTCCAACGATAGTTGTTACTATGCCAACACTTTCGTAATGAGTGATAAAAACTGCAAAATCGCCAGTATTTACGCGAAATTCGAAGAAATACAATCGATAAGCGAAATTCTACGATAAAGATTAGAATCTTCGTTCGTTTCCTCAGAGAATAGTACAAAACTCACTCCGACATTACAATTCTAAGATATTTTAATGTGCAAGAGAAAATTACCCTGCACGATCGATTTTTAGATTTCCATTGTCCGTAAATTAAATGGGAAGGATAGTACCTGGAATCGAACCTGGGAGATCAATCTTCGCAACAAAATCTATCCTCGGGAGCTCGGCCAATGAGAGATTTCCACTAAGTTTAATGAAAATCGGTGCATTGGTTCAAAAGTTAATAGGCGGACGGACAGACAGACAGACACAATGACAAAACTATAAGTCTATTTCCATTCTGGAAATTACGCTAAAAAGATGATTGTCCACAGACGGACATACAGAGTGATCACATAAGCATGTTTTTCTTTTAAAAAAATTGCTAATAATTGCTATCATCGGAAAGCCGATCATTGATTCTAAGTTTTGAGTAACGCATTCAGTTGTGCGTTTCTGTAATCGATGCAAGCAAAACCTTGAACACGTGGGTTTGGATATAGGTGTAGAAAAGAGAGAGAGAGATTAAATTTTCTGAAATCGAATTGAATAAAAACGAAGTGAAACGATTATTCGGCGAAACTTAAAGATTTAAAAAATAGTTTTAAGTCATTAGCGAGCAAACGTGAGTTTAAAAGATATTTTGGGAAAGAGTAATTCCATCAAACGGATATTATTCGCGGATTATCAAGTTTAAAATACATTCATTCCTCGAATTGCACGGTTTGGCTTTACGCGCTTTCAGTTAAGCACGGTTTTCTTTTCGAGAGGTACATCGAATTGCACGGCAATCAGTCTTGTTGAGCACGGTTTTGAAAACTACTCCGAAGAGCATTAGAAAAAGCATAATATATTTCAGGTCGATTCAAGAGATTATAAGAAAGGAAGCAACTCTGAATGCATTGCAACAATAATGTTACATAGCCAGGTCAAGGCGGCGCCCAAGCGCTACATCAAACGTATACTTCACGACTGTAGAAAGAAGTCATAAACGTGATAAATTTCCAACAAATCATTACAAATATTATTATATCTCTTTTTGTAGTGATTTGTAATTATCCATCTTCCGCCACCGAAGGATTTATGTTTACATATGTGATAAATACAATAATCGTAAATTCTTGTGCCTACATTAATATCATTCTGATCTTGCAACAAATTTAAATTCATATTTAAACAAGAGTGGAAAGATGCACACATCATGCGTGCATACATGCGAGGCAGAGTCGTTCTTGACGATTTATGCAATCATGTCAAAAAAGATAAATGTTAATGTCTTATTTTAATGTCTATGAACTGAAATGCCTGCAGTGGTGCCAAGGAAATATCGAATTTTTTATTAACTGATTTATTTCATAATCGGTTGTAATTAATAGAACAACCGACAATTATTTAAAACATACCTCACTCGAAAACTAGTAATATAATCTTTATGTTCACGTCCATTCCTTCGTCGTAAATTACCCATTTCTTTTCACTTACAAACGCTTTGTAAACCTAAGTAAAGAAAATAGACGTATTTACGTTCATTTCTTCGTCATAGATAGGTAATCCATTTCCTTTTATTTTCCAAATGTTGCGTGCGAACGAAAGAAAATTAATTAAATTAATTAGGTATTTACAGCAGATATTGTTTGCATAAGTTGTAACGAAGATTGTTTTCGTCGACAAAAATTAAAAAACACGGAAAATGTTTCCGAAGTCCAAAGTAAATTATGACGTTCTCGTTTGATTTTCTTGAAATCAGCTACTCTTTCGATAAAAATGTACTGAACAAAACTATTTGATTAGTTCTACAAAGTTCTTTAAAGACTTTTTCGTTATAAGTTATATTGTAGGAGATATAAAGACAAGTTCATTTTTTGTCACCAGTAAAGTGGCACGTGAACTATTTATATCATTTTCTTAGTTTCTTTGCCCCTTTGTCCTAAATACCAAATTTCATCAACATCCGCCAAGTGTTCTGGGATGAAACATGCGAAGAGACGGACGGACGGACGGACACGACCGGACCATAATGCTTTCTTTTTTTACTTATTGTAAAGAACGCCTAAAAACTGATGAACAAATAAATTACAACTTCGTATTTTCCACTGTTTTAATATTGCAACACGATTAGGGGCTCGATGTGACACAACATCTTCGGGTGACACCGAAACCCGGATCGCGTTGAAATATTAAAAGTGGAAAATACTCAGTAGGCATTTTATTTGTTCGTCACGGAAGAATTCCACAAGATCACGCCCACCAAAACCGAATTAAAAAAACTCTTTATTGTAAGTACATTTTAATATGAATCTCCCCAATACATCATGCATTCCCATGGGAAAGCCTAACCTACTTTGCGCGGCCTCGCATTACGCGGCCTCTTCCGATAACCCATGAAACGTAAGGCGATAGATTGGTGCGCGTAAAAGTATAAAGGAAGATCGAAAAAAGAGAAGAGGGATATTGGAAGGGAATGAGAGAAGGAGAAATTTGTTGGGATAAGTATGAAGAGACAGGAATGAGAGAGAGAGAGGAAATAGGTAGGGTGCGAACCAAAATGGTGAGGTGGATGGAGTGGTTGAGAGAGGTGTGGAGAGGATAAAGAGACACTGGCTGGCTCGACTCGTGAACAGTGACTAAGCAGATGATAAAGGAGGGGGAGGGGATTGAAGGGGGAGATCCATTTCGGAGGGAGGAGGTTGAAGCGTTCGTGGAATGGGAAAGCGAATTGAAAGGGGAATGCGACGGTTGGCATGGGGATGAAAAGGGAGGGAAATGCGGGTGGAAGAATACCTGTGGGAGAAGGAAGGATTCCTCCTATTTGGACTGACAATCGCCCATCTCAGACCTCTGCCGGAGTTGCCATGACTAAGAAGTTATCCACAAACGAATTCTCGAGGCTACAGGTTGACGCTTTACACCTTAAAACCGCACGTTGCGGGCGTCGTGTTTTCTACTCTCTATGTATCTCCCCTTCAACTCAATAGCAATTACGTAAACTTTAATTTTTTTTTCCTTTTCCACAGTTCGTCAACGGTCTTCTTCCTTCCCTTCCTTCTTAGCATACCTCACGCGCCCTCAGTTATCAATAAAATTACGCTCGCCCGGAGTATAAATGCTTACCTCATGCTAATTAATCAATAGCGTCCATTAATCAGCGCCGACTTAAATTTCGGACGTTTTATTCGGAGAGTTTTACACGGGAGTACAACGTTTTAACATTATGGGTGGGATTTGGTAGAAAAATATGGCGCAACATGGGTGTTTTTCGGTCAATATTAAATTAACAACATTCGCCTGAGAAGTTGCGAAATTAATTATCAGTATCAGTTAATGGCATAGGTCTTGGAAAAAGATTTGTAACCTCCATAACTCAGTGACTCGTATTCATCTTTCATTTACGAAGCAATGGTCGTTAAGAGATAGCTAATCATATCAACATCGATTCCATAATGTTTGCGATAGTTTTAAACCCACATCGCAAATGCTCGACTTATTTAAAATATTTGCTTTCGCAAAAATATCCGGCTTTTAGGAAACATTTTATCGTAGGTAAAGCAACTCAGTTTTGTTTCATGCTCGTCAAGAAGCGTGACAATTTTCGTAGCAATATTATTAAAGTAATAATGACAATCTGTAAGTCATCGCCGCGTTGCAAATCACGACTAGATGTCCAGATAATTATCAAACTCGACATGCAGCTAAGATAAAATCGATAAATCGGAATTCTGCTGTACAATCTCATTGCACGCGCAAAACTTTCAACGATGCAATTTCACGAAAATGAGAACAGTAAAATTTCATAGCGACCACTGCAAATTCTTCATCGGATCCGTTAATTGATATAAAATTCCTCATGGCTACGTTTAAACTTACGGAATCACCGACTCTTCTCAATAGCAATTTAAGCAACGATAGCATTAACATTCCATTTATGAAAAACCACACAATTCTTCCATCGAACCGTTTAATCAGATCGGCTAACTTTCCGCTTCGCTGGCATAATAAACACAGAATGATTGCGGACTGTGAAAAGGCGTTTCTGCGACGAAATAACACCATTTCTGACAAAGACTAACGAGATAATATACCTGAGCATGAGAAAATATTAAAAATAAAATAAAACGCCCTTTTTTCTCGAGTCTTTGCTCGTTTTTTCCTACCACCTCATCCTTAACTAGAAACCCACTCTTTCGTATACCTCTCTCACCTCATTCGACTCACATTCTTCCCCATTCCGTCCTCACATTCTCCGGCTCGCTCCCACTCCTCCCCCAATTCTCCCTCCTCCTCCTCCCACACACCCCTTCGCCTCTCTTTAAGCTTTCCTTTACAAACCCTTAGACCCCTAACATAGTCCTCACCCTCCCCCTTATTATTATTATCCCCGCCGCTGCCAGTCCTCGGCAGCGCGGAAGGGGGAAGAGGGGAGGAGGGAAAGGAGAGTTGAGAGGTAATTAGGGGGGAGGGGGAGTCCCACAAGGCCCCTGCGGTCGGAGGTGATGATGGGGAGAGAGAAGTGAAGGAGGGTGGGTAGGTCAGGTGGTGGGGGAGATGGATCTGAAGGAGGAGTATAGGGAAGAATAGGGGAAGGAGAGAATAGGGGAAGGAGAGAATAAGGGAAAGAGAGAAAAGGGGAAGGAGAGAGAAGTGGAAAAGAGGGAGAGATAATACGAACGAGAGGGATAAAGAAGATAGGGGAAGGTAAGGGAAGGGGGGAAACAGGAAGGGGAGTATTGGATAAGCACGTTCCCGCCTCTAAAAAATCTCGTAATGGCCGAGACCGCAAATACTGCACAACAAACCAAACACTCAAACCTGCAATTCTTCTTCTCTCTCGCACGCACACACTTCCAAGTCCCATTGTGGGTGGGAATAAAACTTGAGAGAGAGAGAGAGAGAGCGAGAGAGGAGAGATTCTCAAATGGTACCGCCCGTGATATGAGTTGACAAAAATTTTTTGAAGATGGGCCCCTGGTGATGACTATATAAAAACGGTGAGACATTCCGGGAGATTATTTTTTTTACTTGATGAAGGAGAGAGAGAGAGAGAGAGAGGGATAAAACGTATTAGGAGGGATTCGTTTGAGCGGGAGGTTGAAAAGGGAGAGACGGAAAATTGGAGGGAAGAAAGGAAGGATAGAAGCATGGAGAAAGGGAGGGAAAATGAGTGGGAAAAAGAAGAGATAAAGAGGGGAATAAGAAAGGGAGTTTGATGGAGGTTGGATGAAGCAGAGGAAAAGGAAGATGGAGGATTGGAGGAGGAGGAAGTGGGAAGGAGCATCCATTCCCTTGCGATAGGAATCCAAGCGCGCGTAGGGTGTCTTGAGGAAGATCCGAGAATGCATCGCGAGAATTCAAAACATTCCAATTACGCGTTTAATTCCTATCCTCCCAGAGAGAGAGAGAGAGAGAGAGAGGCGACGTTGCCGATTACACCGATTGCGACGTTGCCTGCCCGTCTCCCGCGGGGCAGCGCCACGGCTTTGCGCCCCCTTTCACCCATCCCCCTTCGCGCACCACACCTCGAACGTTGATAGTTCCCCCGGCAGTCGCGGGAGGGCGTTCGCAGGCGCTCTACCGAAACGCGCGGCTCGGCGAGGGAGGGAAAAAAAATAATCGCGAGCATTTCGTACGAATGCCGGAGCGAGAGGCTTGTTGGAGTGCTCTCCTCCAATCCTTATCATCATATTCGCACCTGGCAGTTTTTTTAATACTTCACCTCGTTCTACGTAAACGGTTTCCGCCTTTCCAACACGGCGAGAGATAATTTGGAGTAGAGAGACAAAATAGTAGGTTAGAAAAGCCGTTTTGTTCGCAGACGTTCATATGAATATCTTGAGTTGCGTGGGAACATATAGATGAAGATGAGACACTCGCGAGGGTATAAGAACGTAAACATTTTGAATATGGCAAATATGCGAAAGTTTCCCATCCATGAAATTCCATGATTGTGGGCAGAGTTACCAGAAGCCAAGGGGTCCGAAAATGACAGTTACGTGTCGACATTTTTGTAATAAATATTTCGCAAAATATTGTCGGTAATTTTCATTTTCTATACAAGTAGTAATAGACCTTATATGTGAATATATTTATATATGTATCTTAGCTTACTTTACACGCAAAACAATTGTTTTGTACACTAAAGATTCTTTCACAAAGCGGTAGTTCAAGAAAACCGCTGCCCAATACAACTCAGTACGTGAAGTGAATAGCCCATCGGAAAACAGGGTTATGTTCCCGGGCTTTAGTGAGGTGCAAACTTTTAATACGCGCGTTCGTACGCAATGCATTTTGTCATTAAATACAGCGGGTTTTCCTGGCTCTGAGGCACTGGGATCTTGGGGGTAGAGAAAAATTAAGTTACTGTGCAGAAGTGGACGATTGTGTTTCACTCCCGAGTTTTTCCCGAGAAACGTAAAATTAGAGTGACACAAAAGTATTGGAATTTTTTCCTACCTTGGAATCAACCGCGTCATATAAAATAGGGAGAGTTACAAGAAAACTAGCATCGAAGCAAAATCCGCGCAATGGCGAAAACGCGCAATAATAATGCGCGTCACATGCAAGTTTACCGTGAATATAAAATTTTGTGGACAGTGCTTATCGCTCTGACCCCGAAACTTCTGAACTCCCTCGCTGCCGTGGTGAACGTTGACGTTTTACATTTTACATGGCTACCCTGCAAGCCGTCAATGGCGCTTGGCAGGGGGTGTCGCCGCACCAAACATAAATTACAGCTAAAGCCTCGATTGGCCTATGTTACCCCGTCTTGCAAGAAATGACCCGTTGTGTTTCTCGTTTATAGCGCCTATATCGACGTATTTTCTTTTGCGCTCTGAACTAGCTCTACGCTCACTACCACCGCTGGTATTTTAGATAAAATACGCGATAACAACCCACCGTTTGGTTTACCGATCGACATTTAGCATTGAGAATCTCTTGGCATAAAATTCCACAGGTTAAAAAACGAGAACTCATAATCCTTGACGAGGATATTTTTCACGCAAGCGAAACGTCCACATTCGACGCCATAAATGGATATAAAAATAACCTCCAAAGGCGCCTCCGCCACGCGGAACAAACAAAAACATCGAGGAAACAATAAATAAGGAAATCGTTCCCCCGATAAAAGCGACATCTCCGACGGTCGCCAAGTGTGCGTGCGTGTGTGCGCGAGATCGTCGAACGACTCCTTCCTCGCGACCTTTCCAAGAGAGGAGTAGGATTGAAAAGAAAAAAGAGTGCAGCGCGAAAAAACTCACCCCTACCCATTTGGGATAAAAAAGGAGAAAAAATGGGGACAGAGGTAAAGGGAGGTAAGCAAGGGGTCGAAAACGAGTGAAGAGTTCAGGCAGAAGAGGTCGAGAGGAGAGAGTGAAGGAAGAGAGAGAGGAAACGCGTAATGGTTAGACCGGAGGCCATGTTTGAGAGAGAGAGAGAGAGAAAAGGAAAGGGGAAGAGAGAGGGGAACGGGAGACCGGCCTGGGGAGGGGCGCGAGAGGGGGGAGGGGCCCAATTGGGGCCCGCCTCCGTCGCAAGGGGCGGGAGAAGGGAGAGAGAACGTGTGGCCCTGAAGGGACGACAGCCCCCCTGGAAGAGGGGAGAGATCGAGAGAGGGGAAGGAGACGGCTGGTAGGGAGAAGCAGATATGCGAAGGGAAGTTGGCTGGCGTACTAGCGCACTTAAAAACGCACGACTCCCGGACGTTAAAAAAGGTTACGAAATTAACGCAATTATTCGGGAGGATTTATTCTCTCTCTCTCTCTTTGGTTCTATAGTGACATCCGAACCATTTTTTCGGCGCAGATATACGCAATCTCCGCGCAACGCTTTAATCTTACGCCGCCATGATTCGAGTCGGAAAGGATATTGTGAAGAAATTAACAATAGTTATGTTTGATCAAAACGGAAGCGGACTCTTTTAAAACAACGCGGTTTACCCGGGAGCGTAAACAATGATTAAATGGAGAGAAGCAGCTGGAGCGCATGAGAAAGACGATGAGAGGGAGAGAAAGAGAAGGGAGAGAAAAGGGGCGAGAGAGATGAGAAAAAGGGATTGAGAGAAGGAAGAGGGAGTGAGAGAAGAAAGAGGGAGTGAGAGAAGAAAGAGGGAGTGAGAGAAGAAAGAGGGAGTGAGAGAAAAAAGAGGGAGAGAGAGAAAGAGCGAGGGAAGAGAAAGAGGGATTGAGAGAATAGAGAGGAAGTGAGTGAGATAAGAAGAGAGAGGGAAAGAGATAAGAGGGAGAGAGATAGAGAGGAGAGAAAAGAGAAAAAGAGAGAAGAGAAAAGGGGATTGAGAGAGGAAAGAGGAAGTGAAAGAAGAGGGGGAGAATAGGGAAGAGAGAGGAGGGAGAGAGAGAGAGGAGGGAGAGAGAGAGAGGAGGTAGAGAGAGAGAGGAGGGAGAGAGAGGAGGGAGAGAGAGAGAGGAGGGAGAGAGAGAGAGAGGAGGGAGAGAGAGAGGAGGGAGAGAGAGAGGAGGGAGAGATATAGAGGAGGGAGAGATATAGAGGAGGGAGATAAAGAGGAGGGGGAGATAAAGAGGGGGAGAGAGAGGAGGGGGAGATAAAGAGGGGGAGAGATAAAGAGGGGGAGAGATAAAGAGGGGGAGAGAGAGGAGGGGGAGAGAGAGAGAAGGGGGAGAGAGAGAAGGGGGAGAGAGAGAAGGGGGGAGAGAGAAGGGGGAGGGAGAGGAAGTGGGATATAGGGATTGAGAGATGGATGATTGAGAGAAGGATGAATGAGAGAAGAGAGACGGAGGGAGAGAAGAGGAGAGAGAGAGAGGAGAGATAAGAGAAGAGAAAGAGAAGGGGAGAGAGGTAAGCGAGAAAGCGAGAGAGAGCTACAAAAGGAGTTCTTCCGCAAGAACGAAACGCGGCGCGTTCCTTTTCAAAAAAAGAAATAAATAACTCTTGCCTTGCCGATTCTCTCCATTCTTCGGCAAACATTTCTCCTCCCGTTATGGATTCGGCGATTCATATCAAACCCCCTGTCTGCAAATAAACCTTTGATTAAGTCACACGGGGCACAATCCGAACATATTTTGACGTTGTCTGCGGAAAATTCAGGGGGAGGGGAGTATTTAATCCTTTTTCGGAGATACGAGGAGGTATTGTTGATGTTTTTTTCACCATGGCAGAGGGAGACTGAGGTTTCGGAAGCTGAGCATTCAGGTTATCATCCTAATTAGCATATTACTAAAAAAATGGGATGTTTATCCGTGGTTGAGTTCAAGAGGCGTGTGACATTCATAAACATCTGGCAGGAATACACATCTGACATAAATCTACGAGGATTAACATTGTAAAAATTATATGGAAACCATTAGCTGCGTACATTTCGACATCAACCTTGATCTTAATCGAACGCTTGAATGCTCCAGCGATCTCGCCCTTAAAAGCTATATGTATACTATCATCGTCGTTTGTGTGTTATTATAAAATAAACATCCTGATTAAAAGCATCAAAATGAAGAATGGGATGGCAGCGCTGAATTCACGCAAAAACAACTTCTTGTCAACTAATTGATAAACTGGGCGTCACATCTCAGTCTATTTCACGAAAGTGAGATGCGTTTTAAAAATATAGCCGTACCTCGATAGCCCGAATGTCTTTAACTCGAATTGTCGATGAGTCAAAGTGTACATTTTGTATATTTGGAGCCCACATACGGAATCGTAGCAAGAATATTATGGTAGAATTTAAGTACGCGACTCTCAAAGTTGGTACGTTAATTTTCTGTTTCATTAATAATAAAATTTCTATTCTAATTAAACTTTAATATTTGATCCTCATCTTTATGCTTAATTAAACGAAACGATTATTTCACACCTTTTGCGAGCATCGCATATTACACCTTCGCCGCACCATAGCTAAGGCACAGCCCATATACGTTAAAATGAAGTCCTATAACTCGAAGCTTCCATAATCGAACTGTTTCCCTCTTCCCATGAGGTTCAAGATGTCGAGGTTAAAAAATTTGAAAATTACTGAAGCGGGATGTTTACAAAACTTAAAGCGAAAAAATGGCTTTAATGTCGCATAGAACCAATTCCCGGGAGCTAATTATTGGACGGAACTGGAGGTTTCGCAAAAGAGAAATACCTCGCCATTGTATTAATCCTTTTTCTCTCGCGAATGAAAAGGGATGGAAGAGATAAGGAAAGAGATATATATGCTAGAAGTGGAAAAAGGAGATTGGGAAACGAGAATGAATACAAGCCAAAGCAGAGGAAGACATAAATTAAATGAAATGAAAAGAAGCATAGGGTGACCTCTGATGGAAAATTAGAGGAGAAAGGTAAACGGAAACAATACAAGGAAAGAATGAAAGAAAAAGTTTATAATGGTTATTTTTTAATCCGAAGCAATATATATTGTAATAGCGTTTTAATTTTGCACGATTCAGGTCCATAATCTTGTCTTAATGATTATTAATGTCACTGGTAGCATTAATGCGTGGGCAGCTTGGTGGTAGCTGGGCGTAAAACTATATATACTTATTACATTGCCACCGGACGCTATACATACTTAGTCGTTTTTGTGACAAGTGGTATTGTTTATTATAGCAAAAACTCTATGACTGGATGGATTTACATCAAAATCATCCGAGCCATTTTTGAGTAAATCGATATTTCATTTTAAAAATACAAGAATTAACTATCCTCTATTTTTGCATGGTGCGGTTAATTTCAACAATGCTTCTATTGCGGGCGAAATTCTAAATAAGTATGAGATTTCTTGAGGTGCTATCGAACAGTGTAATCCTTAGAGCCGCGCACTTGCACCAGACAGACGGAATTGCAAAAACCACCTATATGGACTCAAGGAGCACATAAAAAGTGGTTATTCATCAAAATCTCGAATTCGATTTTTTTTCCGGGATCACAACGCTTTCTCCAATACACTTCGTATACGAGAATGAATAAAAAAAAGACGGCGATTGATCGACGCAATAGTAAGAGGGAAGAAATGTATCCAGAAGAGATGAAAAAACAAAATACCAGGGAATGGGACCGAGGGGGAGAGGACGAAGAACAAAGAAAGGATGAGGAACCGCAGCAGAGGGAGAAAGGAAGTGGAAACTACGAGTGCGAAAGGGAGAATTGGAAGCACGGAACGCGCAAGATTACGAATGATTCCCAATTCGCCGCAAGAGTTCCCGTGGCGCGCTTTGTCGCGCTCTAGTGCCCTATAGCGAACCTAACGACCGAGCTCATGGCATATTTTATTTCCCCGTCCTCGTGTATGTTTTCTAGAGAGGGCGGATATCTTATTTCGGGAACGACTTCGATTTATCGGCCTCGCGATTTATTTATTTTTTTTTCAATAACATCGCGAACGGCTGTATTTGACACTTTCACGATCTGAAACAGTCCTTCCTTGACATTTAAATAAGGGATTAAATTTCCCTTTGTTTAGCTGCGATAGAAAAAACAAGACCACACCAGGACTAATGCAGGCTGGTTTCCCAAATTTGACGTCCAGAATTGATTACTTATATTGACGGGAAATGTTCCAGTATGTGTTAGTCATTCCAAGGAATTCTAATACCATAAATACCCTTCGTAGTTCATAGTTCATCAATGATAGAGAAAAATTGGAAAACAAATTAATAGAGTATTATCAGGTTTATCGTAGTAAAACAATGTCAAAATCTCTTTCTGACTTTACATTTTGGATGCATTTTTTTAAATAAACGAATTTAATAAATGTTAATGTTTATACGCTAATATGTATGGATAAACTGAGCACTGCTGAAGAGTAGTCGAGCGGAAAAGAAAATAACCCATTTGTTTACTCGTCTATGTTCAAGCCTAATTCGGTAATAATCGTCTACATGTCAACAATCCGATAAAATGCAATTTAAAACGGAAAAACGCTATGTTTTAGTAAAACTTCAAGAAAATACGATCAAATACCAAAATTCGGCGATCATAATTACAATCTACATTCTTTTCCCCTTAGAACAGTACAAACCTCGCTCCGATATCACAATTTTAAGATGGTTCAAAGTATCAAAGAAAACATCTCTGCACGATGTATTTGAGATTTCCTATGTAAAACAAATAGGGAAAAAAGTTCCTGAAATCGAACCCGGGACTTCAATCCCCGCCAAATAAAATATAGCACGAGCCTCATACCAAATTTCATGAAAATCGGTCCATTGGTGCAAAAGTTGTTTGTAGGGGACACACACAAACAGGACCATTTCATAAGGCTATTGTTTCCTTTGGAAGCCAGCCTAATAAGTAACCAGAATACAAGGGAATTGACGTCACATGTATCTCCAATAGCCATCAAAATAAGGTTAGGGAAACTAGATGCGCATTTAGGATGTCAAGCAGCCGAAATCGGCGGTGATTTTCCTGTGATACAATCTGTTAAAAATAAATATTAATATTTTAGGACAAAATATTGAAACTAGTGTTGTGGTGAGATCACATATTTTGTCTACGTTGATCGGCAAACAACAATAAAAAAATTAAACATTATCTCGTCCATGCTCTTACGTGATTTGTGAGGCATAGATTTAAAAAAATTATTCGAATAGAGGACAACATTTTCCACAAAAAGTCAGCGGGTCCACATTAATACGATTAATAGTTTGGGAGGTAAAAATTCAAGAGCCGTCCAATGTTTCGATACCGCTTTATACAGGTAAATTTCTCATAAAGAACGCCATTCCATTTATGAGGTGTACTTTTCCATCTTGCTCTCCATTGAATTAATATTTTAAGTTTCACTGGAGAAATATCGAGCTCTTAAGGGATATGCGGAACGACGGCTGCCTCTATTAAAATCAAGAGCGATTTTGAAGCTTAAATGCGCCTATTGTTTTATTGGACTGTTTTATGAAATTAAGAGTCACCTTTACCATTTACTTGCCTTTCCCTGAATCTTGTGTGACACTCAGATCAATATTTCGGACATGTATAAACCTGTACATAGTTGAAACATGTGGACACATATTACGCAATATATAAAACATACTGTTCATCTGGATAATGTTTGGACCCCCCAAAATCAGATTTTACAGACAAATCGACCGATTTTTATCCTACTTTCCAAAATGGATATAGGTTTATAGTTTTTTCGTTGTGTCTGTCTGTCCGTATGCTTGTCTCTCTCTATTAACTTCTGAACCAATAGACTGATTTTCATGACACTTGGTGGTAATCTCTTGATATTAGGGCCGGGCTCCCGAGGATAGTTTTTGTTTCAAAGATTGTAGTCCCGGGTTCAATTCCAGGAACTATCCTTCCCATTTGATTTACATGAAAAATCTGAAATCCATCGTGCAGGGTAATTTTCTCTTGCACATTAAAATATCTTAGAATTCTAATATTGGAGCGGGAATTGAACTAATCTCTGAGGAAAGGGATGGAAATTCTAATTTTTATCGTAGAATTTTTATTATTGGTCGTATTTCTTCAAATTTCGCTTAAGTACCGGCGTTTTCTCAGTTTTTATCACTCATTACGAGAGTGTTGGCATTGCAACGATTACTGTTGGAGTCGGATTCAGTATAGTCTACACGTTATTTTTGCCACACAAATACGCGTGATCAATTTAATTTTGTTTGAATATATTGTAATATTTTATAACGCTAAATTATGAAATTCGAAAAAGTGGCATCATAAGTTCCGTTTGGATCATCTTGTTTCTTGATCAAATCACCACAAGTGACATGTTTCCCTCAAATAAACAGAAAAATTTAGGAGAAATACCTGAATAAATTGGAGTAAAGACTTCTACGGCTAAAAGTTAGAGTAGTTAATGGTTTCAGGCGTCACTTGGTGGAATTTCTTCCTAATGTAAAATAAAGAGACTTGTTGTAATTCCACATAAATTTATTCAAAATTACCTAGGTTTCGTTGCAATGCAATGCAACCTGACGATGTTGCATAGCAACGAAACCTAGGTCGTTTTGAATAAATTTATGTGGAATTACAAAAAGTCTCTTCATTTTACAATAAAAGTTGGAGTATCAACTTCAAAACTTATTACATCCATTGGTTCTTACGAATATTCTTTAAGATTTAAGTCCAATCGACCAACGAACTATTTAAACGTACACTTCGCTGGACAAAAAATTCGGTTCCGTGAAACAGAATCTTTAAAGCGAATGACGATTTTTTATATGCTCCCACATTATAATGTGCTGCATGAAAAAATGTACACGGCAACATTTAATTGTAGCCATTTTTAGATAATAGCAATAACAAAAGAATTCGATTGCACCATATTCTATTAAACAAACGACGCTTTTAGGTGACGCACTGGTCGAATTTATGCGAATTATTCGTGTTAAGTGTCGCAATAGCGAGTTGATGGATTTCCGAGTGTCGCATAACGAAACGTCGCTAACTTAAAACAGGCACGACAAGAGCTTTAAAAATCAGAGTAGATATCGAGATGGATCAAAACACAGGTAAGCTCGCACAGAAATTACCACATCCATCAGATGAAGTTTATCATCCCTAAATCCCCTTAAAATAATAATCCACTGCAATAGGTCAAGTATATGGCCGCTGTTGGATTGCTTTAAATAGATAAATAAAAATCACTGCAATATTCAACAAATCGGTACTCGACGCGTAGACATTTCCCTCTCGTGCGACCTACGAACAAAACGAATTGGCGCAGGCATCTTCGATCAACACTGGACCTTGAATGACAGGGTCGAGAAAGAGAGATTGGTCGATAAACCAAATACCTAAAATGGACACGGGGAAAGTGAAAGCGAAATGCTGGGAATTAGTCGAGTTCCCTGAATCCAGAATGGGAAAGGGAACGAGAGAGAGAGAGAGACGCACACAAGTCCGACGTGTAGGGAAAAGGAGTAGATAGGTATAGAAGCTGCTTGTCGGTTCGTGTGCGATGCGAGGAGAAGAGGTAGAAGAGGGGAGGCGGAGGAAAAGCGAGTACCTACGCAGGGAGGAGGCGGCGAGGTTTAGAGAGGTCGGAGTAGAGCGGTGAGAAAGCGAGCAACTAGGTACAGGGGAGGAGAGAGAGGGAGTGGGTAGGGGAGGTGAAGTAATAGAGGCGTGGGAAAGGGTAGGGGAGGGGCAGCGGAGGCATCGTAGGTCGGCAGGGGGAGGTTGGAGAGGCGGGGGGAAGGTGGCGGTTTCCATCCTCCTCCCAGAGAACGGGGGCAAAAGCACACCTGGCCTCGGTTCCCGCCCCTTACGGTTGCGGTGATTTATGGGTAAGGGTGGGGGGTGTAAGGAGATGGGGTTGGGAGGAGGAAGGGATGGAGGGAGGGAGAGAGAGAGGCGGTTGCTGAGAGGGGGCCACATATCTCCTCCTCCTCGCAGGATTTTGGCGTTCCCTGTGCGGTACCCTCCTAAGAGAGGAGGGAGCGAGATGGGGAGAGGGAGAGGGAGAGAGATGGAGAAAGAGAAGAGGCGGAGGAAGCCCAATGCGTCCAACACTCCCCAACACGCCCTGCTTCCCTCCACGCCCAAAACTTCGGAACTCTTGCGTGGAAAAGTGGGAGGGCAGGGGTGAGGAGAAGAGGGTGTGGAGATGTGAGGCGGATTGTGGGGTGGGGTAGGGGAGGAAAGGGTAAAGAGGTGGAGATGTCTGGTGGGCAGGAGAAGGGAATTCGGTAAGGCACGGCCTGGTCCCATAGCACATCAATAACTCTCTCACTCTCGCCCTCGTATTTACTTCTTCACACGGCCCTCTTCTTTTTCCCTGTACACGCTGCTACATTCCGTAGCAGAGAGAGAGATTGTGCGCATGCGCCAAGCTCGCTATAGCTTTAGTGCTCGCGGGTCAACGTTTTGTTGAAAGAATTTTTTTTTACTTGCAGGTCACGTGAGGTGCGTACCTATCCCCGACGCATTATCTGATTTTTTGCTTCATGTGGTGGATGTCTTTCGTGACGGAGGTATCTGATGGCCACTTTAGCATGGGGTTGGTGGAAGATGTATGGATATTAATATGTCCGAGAAAGGAGTCGGCCGTACGTGCTGAATTAAAGGGATACATCAAGGCGCAATCAGTAGGGAATGGCGTCGACTCTGAAAGGACATTTATATCAGTCACCGGTATCGATTATTTTTTTCCTGTAATTTTCGCAGGGAAAATGAGTGTTTTAAAATCAAATCAAAAATTAATAGCAGAAAAGTGAATATTTTGTTATGTATTCAAGTTCACTAGGGAGATATCGAGCTCGGTACCCCGTCAAAATAGTCCCGACATAAGTATTAGCTCAGTTTTATTTCTGTTTAAGTGTGAAAAACCAATACATAAGTAATAGAATATTCGAAAAGGGAGGTTTGTTTATTTACTATTAAAACAATACTTGTCAAATTAGCCTAAAACCAATGATTGTGAGAAAATCCGCGAAGATAATCAAGAATGTCAGTATTACTATAAGTTGGAGCTAGAGTAAGAAGTCGTTGATTGAGTTGTACGTACTTCGTCTTTGACGCTTCTGGCAGTCGAATCCCTGCACATAAACGCGCGGTGTCGATTTAGACTCGATCTTAAACTGCCCGACAAGTTTATATACTAACGGATGATGGCAATCTATCGTCTACTGGAACTCACGATGCCACCCTTCGACTGAGTTGTTGGCGCGAGGATGATATCTCGATCACGGACGTTCCATATGCGAATGGCGAATGGAGGTTCTGCTCTGCGGTTGCGTCATTGTCGTCCTATGTAATTATCTTCCCAGTAATCGACGACGGCATTCATTTCATCAGGACAACTGTCGGACAAGTTTTCAAACGCAACCTTTACTTCAGCAGTTGGGACGAAACTCAAAAGCCAATAACATCTTGACATGCATTCTCAGATTTTCGTTGTCGCGATTATCTTCGGCTAAATGGAATTCTTGGACTTTTCTCCACAAACATTGTCCTAAATGAAATAGATATCCAACCGCTTCCGTTGCAGTGAACACCTGCGACACAGCATTTTGACTTGCTTCTACTAAGTCCGACATCACACTTATCGGTTTCAAAGCTAATTTTAATTAAAGCAGCCTCTGGAATACTCGAATATATGTCGCCTCACCGTTATCTTGTAATTAGAGGAACGGCCATTTTGTCTTGGGCTATTTTATGTGTAAGGTATTTTGACGGGGCTGTTTTGTCGGGGCTATTTTGACGGGCCACGATCGAGCTCATTTTATGGCTGAAAACATATTCAAGATTAAGCACTACAATAACAAAAGACTGAAAAGGTAAGCTCTTATCATTGGTATCTCCAATAATTACAGCAAGGCTGTGGATACCAGGTGCGCATTTCGGCTAAAATGCGGTGAATTACCACGCAAGAAGATAGGTACTTAATTATTCAATCTTTTGATAATGAAATGCTTAACCTTGAACTTATTCAAGTTATTTGGGATATTTCAACGAATCCAGAACTGATACTGATGATTTAAAAAATAAGGTCTCATGATATTATCTAATCTAAATAAAAGTCATACATGCAAACACATACTTGCACCTGTCTCATTCAATTTTATATCAAGCATCGCACCTACCAAAGGAACGTCTGCTTCCGATTGACCAGGTACATCGCTTAAATCCCAACGTGGATTTAACCACTTGGCGAAGAGATTTAAAACCTTATACTATTACAATGAAACGCATGCGTTATTATACAGACACAATTACACCTCCCTCGCCGTGAAAGAGAAATCGTCGGGACTATATACGAGGCAACCGCATGTCACGGACGGTTTAGAAAAAGCGCGTCGTTAGGGGAGAGAAAAAAAACAGGAGAGCCTCTTTTTAAGCGCAACTATGATTTCGACAGCGACTAGGGAATGAGAGAGATTGCTAAGAGGGAGAGAGACAGAAGATTGAAAAGGAGAATGAATGGTAGGAGGGAATGAGGAGGGATGGAAAAGCGGGTGGGAAAACCGGAGGAAGTGGGTGGGACGGGTGAGTGGTATGTGGAGAGAGAGAGGAGGGGGAGGAAGGAGGGGGAAGGGAGGAGAGAGAGGGTGGAGAGGGAGGGTGGAGAGGGAGGGTGGAGAGGGAGGAAGGAGGAGAGGGAGTGAGGAGGAGAAGGAGGGGAGGAAGGAGAGGAGGAAGGAGGGGAGGGAGGTTGGTTAGAGACGAAGGGGGAGAGGGAGAATTTTAGCAGAGCGGCAGCGTTGCTGGTCGGAAAGGAAGCAGCAGGAGGACGTGTGCAGATACTTGCGTTCGTGTGAGTGAGGGAGGAGGGAGAGAGGGAAAGCAGAGGGGGAGGGAGAGAGGGGAAGGAGAGGGGGAGGGAGAAGAGGGGGAATAGAATGGCGGAGGGAGAAGCAAGAGGGTAGTGCAGCTTCGTGGAAATCAGAAATGCTCTGGGTGGGAGAGCAAAGCCACCATCCGGAGAGTGGTGGGTAGCATACACACCCTCCCCCTATATAACCCCACCTTCCCCCGCCCCCTGCTCTCCAACATTTCTGCCGCTGCGACTGCTGCCCCACTGCCCCCTGCTCCCTCTCTACGCCCCCCCCCCCATCCCCCTCTCCCCCCTACACACACGGCCCCGGCCCCTCCGCGATTCCATTGTTGGAGTCCTATTGTTGTGGGCCCATTGTCGGAGAGGAGGGGGGGGGGCGAAAGACCCCCTTCGGTGGGGGAGGTTCTGACCGGAAGTTGCGAGATTCGGTGAGAGGGCGCTCCCAAAGGGAGAGGAGCTAGAATGGGAGGGAGGGAGAGAGGCCAAATGTCAGCAAAAGGGAATGGAAGAACGAAAGAGAGGAAGAGTGAGAGAGAAAAAGAGACGCTAACAGACGATAGCGAATGAGGCGGGGAAGAGAGGGAGAGAAAATGGAGATCGAGAGGGAAGACGGGATATTATAATGTGCGTATATATATAGAGAGAGAGGCGTGTTTGTTATTATTGTTATCGCTTCAATTCCTTTCATGAGATTAGAGTGGATGAGGTCAAGGGAGCGAGACCAATCATAAACTCTCTCCTCTTCTACGTGACTAGGTGCGTGATTGTTTGCTAGTCAATGAGTAGCAACAAAAAGGACGGGAGGAAAGAGAGGGAGTCGATGGGTATGAAATTGACACTTCGTGCAGTATGAGTGCGATGCGAATGCTTCGGAATTTTTTTACATTTGCAACTAATCCTTGATTAACGCACGTTTGTTTTACGCAAACTCGATATAACGCAAGTCGTTCTGGTTTACTCGGGTTGAGAACCCCGTGAGTGCAAACAATCTGAGCCGGCCCATTTTTTTATTAATATTTTTAAAAGAATAGGAACGTGTCAGGAATACGGATACCGAGAATACCGTTTTTTATATATTTAAACTTTTTTCAAGTGTTTATGTGATCTAGTGTTATTTCCGCGCTAGTAGCGCAGTGAACGTTATATTCTCAACGTATTCGTCGTACATTTGAGAATATCTGCGTTTGAATGGTTTTCACGGGTTATACTTATGGCAAATATCAATGTGATAGGTAAGTAGATGAAATTCCAAGATCCGTAAAAATGAAGAAAAAAAAGTTAAGTACTACAAGTGGTAGGCATACCTTTTCTGTAGTGGTTCCCGAAAATAAGTTTGTAGAAAAAGTCCATCGAACTTTTTTTTTAAATCCGGATTTAAAAACAAAATTATGTTGCTGCATGAGAGAAGTAGTGGCGGGTCGTAACGCAAGCCTCGAGAGAAGACATTTGTGATTGTTATTTTTTGTTGCATGCCTTCCTTAATTCTTTCTTCTGTTATATCTTTACAGGCATTTAAATTTATTGAAATGGCAAAAAATTAATAAAAAACATCTGCATATTTATTAAAATTGGGGTCCGTACTGCGTTTGCTGGAACGCATCCCTGTACCTTACATTATGCAAAACTGTTTACTTAACGCAATTTTTAATAACGCAAATACTTTCACGGACGCACCCTTTGCGTCAATCAAGGTATGGGCTTCTTCAATGCAACCATCCTTTCCCAACGACGAGATCGTTCGGAGTGGTGCAAGGGATTTCATTTTGTGGATAATTTGAAGAATGACAGAGCCGACGGATTGACGCTGGCGAAAGAAATCATAGCTATCAAAAAAGAAAAAATACATTTGGTTGCTCTATTTTTGTAATAACGAACAATTAAAAACTATTCCAAACTGACGCCATAATTGTAGTGAGAGATACAAGGTAATATAATTTTGGTGGCGCTATAAAAGAGAAGTGCTGTCGATCATCGATTAATCGAACGTGCATTATACCTCGCATTTTCGATGAATCGAAGTGGGATTTCTTTTCTAGTCCGAACTCATGTATACAATGAATAAATTTCTACGAAATAAAATTTCGATATGTCGAAATATATATCCGTACGTGTTTACAAAAGCAGACATTACAAATGCAAGTATTTCGAGAAAAATTATGGTTCTTTTAATGTAAGCGTTACTTTCACAGAACGATTTTAACGGGTTCCACAAAGTCTCTTTTGACGACAGAACACACGCTATTAAAATTTCCTCTCGATCATCTATGCAAAATATCGTGTGGGGAAATCTAATAATAGAAATATATGGTAAAAACAACTATACATTCACACACGCGCCCGTATAGACATACCGGGGCAAGACAAAATTGCGGATGGCTTTTTATTTGTTCAATATATATATATATATATATATATATATATATATATATATATATATATATATATATATATACACAAACACCCATATATCTCACAACGGATACACTTTTGAAAATTATCTTGCATCCAAAACGCATTAATAAAAGTACGCTCTTGTCTTCACCGGCCCAGGAGACATTCAACTTCAGATGACAGCTCGCAATGTCATTAGTCGCAGTTGGCGTTTTGTCTGGGCGGAGGAGGAGGAGCTGGAGGCCTGGGAGGAGGAGAAATGGGAGGGCTGAGAGCGCAGGAAAGGGAGGAAGTGATGGAGAGAGAGAGAGAGGGAGGGAATGAAGGCAGCAAAGGAGGAAAAAGAGGGCGAGAAGGACGAACGAGTGGAAGAGGGGAAGGGAGGGAGGGTGGAGGGGGGAAGGGGGCGAGAAGGGGGAGGGATTGGGAGAGGCAGCACAAAAGGAAGTGAGAGGGAGAGATTGATAAGGGGGTGGCTGTGGGCGAAACGACGTAGTCTTCTCCGGGGGTTTAGGGAATGGGGGCGCAGAGGAAGGTTAGGGGAGGGGGGGGGCGTCGAAAGAAAGAGGGGAAGGGGAGCCGGTGGGAAAGTGAACGAGAGGAATGCGGGGGAGGGGGAGGGAGGAATGAATGGAGGTCTGAAATGCGAGAGAGAGGTCCCTCCTCCCCAAAACTCTTCGGCTAAGAGAGGAAGCTGTGGAGGCGGGAGGGAGAGAATGAGAGAGGGGGTGGATGAAGGAGATGAAACGGTAGATGGTCTCCTTCTCTCCCTTTTACGGGAGAGGGGGAAGACGAAGAAGGGTGGAGGACGGAGGGTGGAGGATTCCTCACTCCCCCTATGTGCACTCTTGAAGGGCGGGAGTAGGAAGGAGGATGAGTAGACTGGCAAAGACGACGGGAGGGTTGGTTGCCCCTTGCTTCGAGAGGATATGGATGGAGAGAAGGATGAGGGAGAGAAAGGATAAAGTTTTCGGGAGCGATGGAAGTCGGAAGAAATTTTGAGAAGGGTGGATGGCAGGGGGTGAAAGGATGTCGAGAGTCGCGGGTCCGCCACGGAAGGGTTGCTGGTGTTGCTGGAATGTTTCTGCGTGGCAGAGATGGCGCTCCCTCTGTAGGTGGCGAGGATTTTTTCCCCCCTCGGAGTAGCGCTCGTAGTACAGCGGGAGTTTTAAGGTTGTTGTTGGGGGAGTTTTCAGCGTCGTACGCGACTGAGGTGTGTGAGGGATTATTCTGGCGTTTATAGGGGGTTTTCTTGAAGTGTCGAGGATTTTAGGAAAGGTATTAGCGGAGAGTGGGTGTGTTTCGGGGAAGTTTCACTTTGTTTAGGAGTCTTGGGAAGTTGTTTAAGATGTTGAAGTTTTCGGGAGTGTTGGGAAGATTGTACTAAGGCGTCGGGGATGCCGAAATAATTTGCTCCGGCTTGAAGGAGTTGCGGGGTGTTAATATAATTGGCTGCGGCTGGGTTAAGATGTTATTGTGATACTGAGGCGCGTGAACGTTGGCGAAATTATTCCTTGCGAAGTTATAGAACGTGACGAATGTGTGGATTATTTCGAAATTACCTACTCTCTTCGCCTGGAATCGCGTGAGAAATATCATGATTCGCCTATGCGCGTATCTCTGTTAGAAGCTTTAAATGGTTTAATTCCATGCTTAATTAAGAATCATCATATATACCACTTTTAGTAATACCACACATAGCATCAAAAAGGAATGGAAGATAAAACATTTTTCATGACTAAAATAGCGATGTTTAATTGAGTGTTTATACTTATCATTTAAACGTTAAACCATCCCATGCTGTACATGAGTTCCTAGAAAAGACCGTGTAAAGCGAAACCGTGCAGTGGGGATAGGTTTTCCCATCGGAATACATAAGTTAACATTCGTGGGCCGCCTTAAGCTCAACGTGCAACAAATGCCTACATCAAATTCAGCATTAGTTCCTTCGTCCTTCCTTATAAGCCCCTCGCCTAACTAAAACAGTTTATGCTTTCGTAGAGTTCCCGGAAAGAATTACAGAACCGCCCTAAACCGATACTCGTAGAGCAAAATTCGAAGTACAACTGTAGCAATTTAATGGAAATAGAACGCGCGGCTGTCGAGGGAATGAAATGTAAACCAGGAAAAAGATCGAAAATTGATGAGGAAGAAGAGATCGATGGGGAAGGGAAGAGAGGGGGTGACAAAGGGTGGCATACAAACGGAACGATGCGGCAGGAGAGATAAAGAAGAATGAAATAATGATAAAAGAGAGAGAGACTATGGAGAAACGATTTATTAGGGAGCGAAAGAACAGAGACGAGGAACAGGAAAATTAATTTATTCCTCCTTTTCAAAGGCACCAAGGGAATTCAAAGGAGGAACATTGTGAAAATTTGTAGCAATTCATTTTTTAAAGTTAAAGTTCAAAGTAAAAATATGAAAAAGAGAGAATCATTATTATTATATATATCAACAGATGTAATTTGGTGATACATATATACTTACCTACTGGGGGTACGTATTCCCTATTCGTTTTAGAGCGCAGTGTTATCCGTTTAATATTCAGAATTCACTTACACGGAATAGTATAAAACTCGCAAGTACGCTCAAAACATATACCTAACAGGTCTAGTATTTCGAACTATTGGCAATTCGTTAGAAAAATTTGGCGCAGACGTTAATATAACAAAAATCACGAATATTTCAAAATACTTAAATAAAAGATTTAGTAATGCAGATATGGAGAAAATTGAAATAAATAATGGACATGGTTAAAATTAAGTATCATAACTAACTGCGGTAGACAAAATAAAAACTTAGATATTCCAAACGAAAGAATTATTAATCAAGGAAATAATAATGCTCGTCGAATTTGAACAAATACTATAACGCTCTAGCAATTAACTTGAATGTTTGAGCAAGTTGTGCTTCTTCAGAATTAGCTGACTCGGCAAAAAAATATATTGATCGATCTTATAGTTACGTAATTCAATGTTACTGTTGCCACAAAAACAATTATCCTGAAATAGATGAAAATGTGGAGAAAAGGTCTATTTGCAATCATTTCGTTATATGATATTCTATTTACCGAGTCATTATTAAATGTTACCAAAACTTTTCTTTGTCGTTAGCGTTCACAATGGCCGTCAGAACGATTGACGCCGAAATAAGCAGCGGTGACAAGAAACCATTATCCACTCGAGGTTTTTCCATAAACACGTCGCATCTCACTCCTCGACTTCGAAATCCACGAAAGATTTATCCACAATCCCGTCCGAAACTTCCTCAGTTCCCATTTCAACTTAAGATGTCGTATTTTTTATACGCGAAGAATATTTAAAGCGCGTTCTCCCAATTAGCCGAAATTTATTCCGTTTTCTTTTTCTCTCTTTTAAGTTTCATAAACCGAAGTTTCGATCCGGAAAAGCATCTCCCTCTCTCTTTGCTCGACAATGCCTTCGCGTTGATTATCAATATTTTTTCGGGAAATATAATATCGAGGTGTATTTTTACATGTGGGCGAGTCTTTCATCGCATAACTCCTTCCACCCCGCCATATCTTCATCCCGCCCCTTCCACGTCCCCCTACCACACCGCCCACCGACACGCCATACCCCCTTCAAAACTCCCTCTCTCTCTCTGCATTCCTCTTTCTCTCTTCATTCCTCTCTCCCTCTTTCTCTCTCTCTCTCTCGGAGAACTCTACGCAGCCTCAAAGAGCATCCCACAGCGCCTCCAGCGATGAGAGGTGGGGAGGCGGGGAAGAGAGAGGTAGGATGTAGATATCTGGAGGGGATATATATGACTGCGAGATGAACGCAGATAGCGAAGAGCAAGGGGGTGGAGGGTCGGGGAGAAAGGGGAAGAAGTCTGTTGGGAGAGGGGATGGGGGTGGTGTAGGCGGCGAGGGAGGAGGCGCGGAGAGAGTTGGTGCTAATATAACGACCCGACTGAGCCGAGGCACAATTATTCCGAGTAATTAAGTTGGCAGAACTTTAGCGTCCTTTTCAGTGATTCCTACCCTCCCATCCCTCCCCCTCTTCCTTTCTCTACCTCCTCCTCTCTCTCTCCCTATTTTTCCTCCCATTTCCTAAAAAAAATCTTTTTCATCTTCCTCTTCTTCCACCCTCTCTCTCTCTCATCCTCTTCTTTTCACTCTCCACCACCCCCTCAAAACATCCCTCCCATCCCGATCTATGTTTCCCACTCTCCTCCCTCTCTCCGTATGTTCTCTCCCTCCACCCCCTCTCCCCTTTTCACCTTTTGCTCCCTCCACCTCCCACCTTCGACCTCCTCCTCAGCCCCCCTTTTCGACAATCGCTCTCGAATGCTCGGTTCTTTCGCTAACAAACCGAATTTGCTCGTTCTACACAATTACGCATTTGCATGGCTACACCTTTGGGGTCCTTGGTTGGTAGGAAATAAAAAAGAGACAGAAAATAAAAGTCTCTCGCTTACTACTCGAGTAGTTTTATTTTTTTAAAGTGATTATATAGTTTACGCCACGCTACGGACGTTCTTCATCTTCCCAATTTTCCGATGCCTACGGAGTCGGTTTAAGTCGCACCGATTGGATGAATTTCCATCAGGGTTGTGAATTTGAATTTTATGCGCGCGCGAAAGACGTGCGACGGTAAAAGCATTCGGGATGGACGTAAATTGCGGGTAAAAAAGAGATCAAGCTCTGCATTTACAAGACTTTGCTATCCGAATCCTCTCTAAGAGCAGATATTGCGTGCTAAGTAATTCTGAAGGACGGAAATTATAATGAGTCGACACACTGATGGATCTTCTGCACCTAGAAATCACCGAGCTTCGTCTCCTTTTATTCTTTCGTCTCTGTTTATAAATGATTTCTCTTTCGATTAATCTGAACGTTCAACAGGTTCAACAGGAAATTATCGAGCTCGTCTTATGGCTGAAAAAATTCAACAACAAGCACTTAAAGAAATACTTGTATCGGGTACCTCCAATAGCCACAAAAAGATTATAAAAAATCAGATGCGCATGTCGGCTACAAAGAAGCCGCCTTCAGCGGCAATTCACCGAAGATAGATTATAAAAGAATTTAATTCCGAATTATTTCGGTGACTTAAAACTGAAGACGGCTGCTTTGGAGCCGATACGCGCATTTGGTTTTTTATAACCTTGTTGTGGCTACTGGAGATAACTGAGACAGGTATTTTTTAAGTGCTTGTTCGTGAATCTAAGTATTGTTGAATCGTCGCAATTACGATTAACTCTTGTCCATCGCGTCTTTGATTATATGCGGTTAAATAAATCCCACACTTATTTTCCAAACACGTATGGAATACAATTGATCGCGATCTTGAATTGGGCGCGTACGGTATCTTACATATGTGGCCTACGCGAACAGATATTTTTTTCTTTGAGACTGAATTTGCGCAGCGCGGTCTCGTACAAACCTAATCCCCGCGTCATGCAATGGACTACTGCACTTAATTTTGATTGCTATGAGTTATAAAAGAAATCATTGTCTTTGACGGGTAGACAATGTGAAAACACATTATGAAAATCCTTGCGCGGGAAAACATCCGCTAGTAAAAATATGCGTAAAAAGAATGGAGTGAGAGACTGCAGTTGGGTACTAGGAAATATGTAAGGTGGATTAAGGAGACTATAGAGCAGTGTTTTTTCAATCTTTTGCTTCGCGACCCAGTGGAAGTGAATGCAACACGATCAAAAGAATGCTCTGGTTTAACATTCCAAATAAAAAGCATAACATACTACTAGACTGACATTTATACGATAAGAGAATTTTGTTCCTCGGTCATTTCCGATACGTTTCAGCTGGTTATGCATTGGGCTCCGCCATTCAGGGAAGGGGTAAAACCCTTTCGAGAGAAATAAGAGAAGAATCATGTACTCCATGTTTCCAAATGCGTTTTCTGCTGTTTATGATTAAGAGAATAAAATCCAATCCGACATCAACAACTTTTCGTATAATTGAAACACGGAGATCTTCACGTTTAAGGAAGGTTAGCAGCGATAAATGTCTCCTTAACAACAAATAATAAGCTGAGGAACAGTTGTTGAGAAGATGTTATAATTGGTAGGAAAATATAGACCAAAATTAAAATCTTTCCACAACTTTTAGGGCATATCTCCCTTACCAAACTTAATAAAAGCCAATACGATGGTTTGCAAGGCAGTTTGTGAGGGCAGAAACGAGCTCAATTAATGTACTCTATGCAAAGAACTCGGTAAAAAAAATCAATGCAACATACAAATCACGAACTCGACGTATATCAGTGTTTCTATTCCATACAATATCTTCACTATATAGTTACATTATTCTCTGGACAGTTTGGCAGTGGCTGGGCGTAAAACTCGACTTATTGTAGTGCCACTGGATGATACAGTGTTATATTTTGAGGCATATGGCTTGTGTAATATCATTTATAATAACACCCTCTATAACTACCCGAAGTTTTATTAAAATCCTTGGAGCTTTTTCAAAATAATTATTTTGTGAAAATCGACAGGAATAAAGTAACTTCCACTGTTGCGCGATGCGACGGCTAATCTCGACAAAGTTTATAATGCGGAGGAAACCCTATACATATAAATAAATACGAGAATTCTCCATCATCTTTTGAACCATGCAACCCTTAAACCCGCAGACGAAATACGCGGATAAGTTTGCGCAATGCACGTTACATTGATTTCTTTAAGAAAAGAGTACCCAGGAGCTCCGAAATCTAAGATCACTCAGTACGCCGTCGTCGTTGGCTCTGCCTTATGAAAGAGTACGGAAAAAGAGAGAGAAAACATGGAATTCTATGCGTTGTTTAGCGTTTCCCTGAACGTCGAGCAATGGTTACTTGTTACAGAAGAGACTCTATCTCTCTCTCTCTCTCTCTTGGATCAAATAAAGTGTACAGAGGGATATTGGAAGGAGAATCGCGCCAGAGAGAGAGAGGGGAGTGGGTGAGAGACTGAAATGAACATGAGATAGAGAAGGAGCGAAGAAGAATACGCCCTCTTCTCAGAACTACTGCGCGATCGCGCTTATAATGAGCAAGGTCTCTTTTGGATGGGATTCTGAATGGAAAGAAGGAAGAAGAGGGCTTAAAGGGGAGGTGGAGAGAGGGGTTAAGGGGGGAGGGTGGAGGAAAGGGGAAAAAGAGGGTAGACTGCGAGGACGCGAAAAAAGCTGGGATTTATATATGAGTTTCCGCCACTCCAATCGTATTATTTTTATGTAAAAATACCAGCCGTAACATTTACCCGTAATCTCGAATCCTCTATTTTTATTCCACACCTCTATCACATTTATTTATATTTTAAATCGGTTACATCATTGTCGACCACGAAGATCTTGACTTCGTTTGAGTATTTTCTTTGAATTACAACTAAAAATATTACAGCGTAATTTCAATAATCTATCCGTAGACTATTTAACACAATAAGATATTTTATTCTAAGACCATAATTTCGTCTTACTAATTCAACGATTTCGATGAGTATTTTGTTCATTGTTTAGAGCTTAGAACATCTATTTCACGGAGAAACTCGAAACGAACAAACTTTTAACATTCAGTTTTCAAAGGCTTCTTCCGTGATGTCCACCAATTTTGGACGAATATTTTAAGTAAGTAACCATGGAGCGGGATAATGATGTGCAGGTATGTGTCTAGATGAGGCTATTTAGAATGCGAGAAGAAGTTCAGTTTTAACTACTTCACTTGCAGTAGTCGTTTTCGCAAAAATACACAATAGTTTTTCAATTGGAATAGCGAATTGCCTAAGCATCCCACTTTTGTAGCGGGCATAATTAAATAATTTTATTTTTGTCAAGTAAATCAAGAGAGAGAGAGAGAGAGATAGAGAGAGAAAGCGAATTTAGGCAACCAAAGGAAAAAAAAACATTAATATCGGCTACCGTTCTCATTCCGAGAACAGAAAAAAATTGTGCTCAATTCTGTGTCTTGCAAATTGTCAAATATGGTGTTACGGATAAAAATAGGAAGGAAAAGCGCCAGGATATGAATAGATGATCTTTTAGGTTGTGCTTGAAATAAAAAAAACACCTTAAACAAGTTAAGCCATCCATTATATGGATACATACCCCGTGCTAAAGCGTATTTGAAAATAATTAATGCGAGCAACACTTTGAAGCTTTAAACGACATTCTTTTTTCCCAATCTCCCCGCACAAGTTTCCGTTTTTTAAATAATTCAATAGCTCTCGCTCGACTAGCGCTTTTTCCTAAATTACAGTTTCTTTTTTTCTCGAAAAAGCATCAACGTTAGCGGAGTGGGATGTCACGGTGAATGAGAAGCGCACAAGTGCCGGGATAAAAAGAAATAAAAACTTTTATTTTTGAAAAATATACGAACGAAATCGACGACACACACTCTCCTGCTCTCGAGTCCTTTTAGCGCACACGAAATGGAGTGGCCACTCGACTCGCCAGTGGTCGTCCATTGCGAAACCAAGAGTTAAGGAGTGGAGATATGGAGGAGGGAAGGAGAGAGAGAGAGAGAGCAGAGAAGAGCAAGGAGGGACGGATGGGAGTGGGATGAGTGGAGAAGAGGGAGCGAAGAGAGAAATGGAGAGAGGATACGTTGGAAAGAGAGGAAATGATACTGCGAGCGAGGAGTAAGAGGGATAACGAGAGAGGGAATAAAATGACTGAGGGGTTAAGGAGAGAAAGGCGGGAAGAGAGATAGAGGAAGAATAAGGAGAGAGAGCGAGAGGGAGAGATGAAGAAAGGTAGTATGCTGATGTAAGATAGAGAGAAATGGAAAGAGATGAAACAAAGGGGGAGAGAGAAATGAAGTGAGAAAGAAAAAGGATAAAAGATAATAGAGAGAGGGAGAGAATGGGTGAGAGCCGAATAAAGAAAGAGAGACAGAGGGAAATAGAAAGGAAGAGATAAAGAATTGGAAAGGAAGATGGAGAAAACTATGGAGAAAGGGAGAGAGATGGAGAAAGGGAGAGATGGAGGAAGAGAGAGAGATGGAGAAAGAGGGGGAGAGAGATTAAGAAAGGGTGAGAGATAAATAGTGAAATAAAGATAAAAAGTGGGAAAGAGAGAGGTAGACAGAAGGAAGAGATAAGGAGGAAATGGGAGGAAGCAAGGAGAGAGAGAGAGAGACGAGAGTGAATTACGGAGACAACGCGGAATTAAGGGCGAATATCAGAGATTGAGAAGAGGGATGAGAAGCAAAAAGTGGAGATAAGAGAGTTGAAAAGAGAAGGGAGTAGCTTAGTGGAAGGAGCAGAGCGGACAGTTTCGGTAGGAATAGGAGTGTGAAGTGGAGACAACGCGGAGAGTTAGAGAGAGAGAGAGGTCTTTTTCTCCCATTCAAAGCGTTGATGTTGCAGAGGTCTGAGAAGAGCAGGGTCAAAGAGGTCAAAGGAGGCGTATGGCCACAAAATGGCTTCATTTTGATGTCGCGAATGGCGAGACTCTGAGAAGCCCTTCGCTACACGCCAGCGCCACGCTGCGTCAGATTCCACAAAAGAGATTATGAGGAGGTGGGAGAGAGAAGCGGGAGTTCTCTCTCCGCCGCCTCTCTCTCCTTCCAGTCAGAGTTGTAGAAGGGAGTGGAGGAGACAACTGGTCTCCAACGCATAACGTGGAAACCGTGACTCACTCAAACACATACAGACACACGCGCAGACGGGTCTGACGTGGAGATGGCTACCACCATTCCCGCACATGTAGGAGTGTCACGGATCCTTCAACAGATACTTCAACACCAGTTACATTAATATGATCGCGTAGACTCCCATTTATACGGATATAAAATTGGCCGTTGACTACCGCAAATCTCACCTTGATATTAGAAATTTCCCGCGGATAAATTCTGCTATAAATCATCGTAAAACACATTAGAAGGCGTGAAATTAAAAGAAAAAAACATCCACTGAAATTTTATTTCCTACTGATACCTGGCATATATTCCTTGTCTGGGAAAAAATAACTTTCCTTGACAAATTTCAATCAAATTAGATTCACTCTGATAACTCGATGCTGAGAGTTTTACCATGTGCGAGTGATACTGACAATGAACTAAACACGTTGTTCTTTAACGAGCGTGTCGTTTCGATCGAAGTACTCTACATGTGACTGAATGTCGAACGCAAGATGACCTAGGTATATAGACGTGAGAATAACATGGTCGTGAAACGTCGATATTAAAATCAACTGCATCGATTGAGTGGATAATTCTGTTCTTAGAGAAATATACAAATATAATCCATGAGGATTATTGAAAGACAATTTTAATGTTGATAAGAAATTTATCGTGTATCTTACAACATGAGTCGAATTGTTCTCGATGATAGAACTTTAATTTGCAGACACGACTGCAATAATCGAGAGACAATATCGATCGCATCCATAATGCATCCACACTCTCCTGCTAAAACCATTCCACTGCTGAAAACAAAATAATTGCGCTTGTGTTTCGCGGCCTGCGAAAGCATACCCGCTGTCATCGAGAAACATTCCATTACATCCGGTTGTGGAAAAAGTAAGAATATTTCTACTGAAAACCGGTAAATAAGGGTCAGTGAGATATCCTTACCTTTGGCAAAAGAATGATTATGATGAGGAAAATTTTTCCTTATCTGCTGCTTATCACAAGAAGAATGAATCGTACCTGCAAAGAAAAAAAATATTTTATGACAAAATATTTAATAAAAATAATTTTATATAAAAAGAACGATTTAATATCACAACTAAAACTATGATATCACTCGTATTTCGTTATTTTTGTACATAAATTAAGATTTTGCCCTGACTACCGACAGCGTCTTCAATAGGGACAGAGATCCCATTTGAAACGTTCTCCATGTTACGTACGAAAATTACGTACCTGACATACGAAGGTGGCCATGTTTTAAGCATTTTTATCAATATCTCCATGGTCTCAGTTCTGCTATATATACATAAATGAGATAGCTTTTGGATGCTAAGGAAAAGCCATAATACTATCGCATCTTACGTTATATTGAAATCCACTGCTTTCAATCAAGAAAAATCACCGTTGAAGCTAACAACCAGGAAAATAAATTAGCAAGGTCAATTAAGATATCGACTGAGTTACGCATTATTAATATTATTTAAAATATACGAGTCAACTTACAAGCTACATAAAAGTATTATAATACTTTTCATTGTTGGTGCGGCGAATTAGCTTCCAAATATACAACAGCCATTTTCTATTTTTAAAATGACGAGCACCAAGTTATTTCTAAAATATCAATCGAGTATTTGATAAAAACTATACATAATCATAAATAAAAGCAAACAGATTTCAAAATACTTGCAAACGCGTACATTTAGCAAGAAAGAAACAAATTCCTGGTGCTCGCTGACGCGATTTTACGCATTTTAAAAGAGCAAAATCAGGCTTCCCAGTAGCACAGCAAAGCTCGCGAGCACCATACTAGGAACCCTTGCTTCTACATGAAAGGTTGGTTGAGACTAAGCCTGAGTTGAGTCTTTGTACCTCAAAACCCTACCAAAATCCCCTTTAAATGCGCAGAGCTAAGAAAGGGAAAAAAGGAAGTCACGGGGGAATTGATTCAGAAATGGTAGAAGTATGAAGTTGGAGTAGCAGACGAACGAAGAGGATGGGAAAAAGGAAGTGCGCAGAGGTGCTTAATGCTTTCACAGAAGAGGACAAGTAGGGAAAGGGCGAGACGGGAATATGGGACACGCGACGATATTTGTAATCCGCGAGAAGGAATTGAACTACACACCGGAATGGAAAACCTTAACTTGAAACTTTTGCGAATACCGAAAAGATAAAAGTTCCTGCTATGAGCCTGAATTATTACAGGGAACATTTCAGATAATTGCTGATATATGCGGAGAGAAAGATTGAGAAGCGATTTTTAAACGGTAAGGAAAGCATAAATTCAACAATTTTAGTTGCGGAACACTGACAGTTGAAAATGACAGTAGCATCTAATGAAAGTCTAAAAAATGGAAGTTAAATGTGAATGAGAAAGTGAGAAAGGGATGCGTATGCTATAGCACTCGAAATAATTCCCCTTATCCTTGAACAGTGGTGCCAAATCTACGGCTCGCGAAGGGTTTTTGTGCGGCCCGCGAGGGTATGGTGAAAAAGCTATTCAAAAACTTTAACACAGAAATTCATACATTTTACAAAAAGTTTTATAATAAAACTTTTAATACTGAAATGTTAACCATAAAAACTTTATTTAGACTTGATTTTCACTTATATGGCTCCTTAGAATATATATATATATATATATATATATATATATATATATATATATATATATATATATATATATATATATATATATATATATATATAACAACTTACGGAAAAGGAAAGGTAAAATGAATATATGGATGTCAACAAGGTGTTGGGATGAGGAAACCCAGTGAGCACTCACCAATCAGACGACTTCAGGTTGGCGAGGCCCCGGGGATGTCGAAGCGACACACGTAAAATAACACAAAAACACAGAAACATCACAAACGTAAAGCTTTCGGAACTACTCCTTCTTCAGCTACAGAGAGAGAACTCCTCCTCATCCCAACACCTTGTTGACATCCATATATATATATATATATATATATATATATATATATATATATATATATATATATATATATATATATATATATGTATATGTATATAACTTCCGATTTTATCTCTCTAACTCGGCTCGCCAGAGAATTGGCAACTTCCAATTTGGCCCGGCGAAGGATTTGCAAACAGCGATGCGGCCCGCCAGTAAAACAGGTTGGGCACCACTGGTCTAAAGAATGGCTAAAAATGCATCTAGAATTAACAGGAGAGCGTAAATTTTAATACATTAGAATTGAAAAAATTGTAAACATAAAAACAATTTACAGGTCTCATAGTATAATACCGCATTTCTTCGATTCTAAGACGCACTTATTTCACTTTTTAATGTCTCTGAAATCGGGGTGCGTCTTACATCCAATGGCGTCTGCAGCATTATATTTTTTTCATAAAGCTATCACTAAATCAAGAGTGCGTCTTACAATCGATGGCGTGTTAGAATCGAGGAAAAACGGTAAATCTTTAGTGCAATACATTAAGTACTTATGAAGAGATATAATGCAAAATTTCCCTGCAAAGTTAGTACTAGACACACATAACTTACATCTCAACAGACACGGTTACCGCTATAGTATTTGCATTGTAATGTACAGCTATGAATAATTTTCCGTGGCAGTTTGAATAACTACGCAAGCAGCAAGTCAAACTGTCTCAAAATTATAACGTAAGGGATTTAAGAAAACGGGACAAGTTGGTTGAAGTCAGAATGACGCATCCATGACGGGTTTAATTTCACTTTCAATCTATGCTATGGAAACTTTTTGAATTAAGTTTGAAGAAAACTCGATAGATAAGAGGGGTGTGGAAGAGAATGCGAGCATTGGCGGATTTAAGGTGAGGTCGCACTTGGCGCGCGTCAGTGGCCCCATGAAGTGAGGGGGGCCCGAAATAAAGGTTCGCATATATAATCTCAGAAATATCAAACATCTCAATTTAAAAATCAGAGTGGAGCCTCTCAGTCGTTCCATAGAAAAACGATCGTTAAAGAGGGATCGCGTAAGAGGTTAAGAGAGGTTTCACTATATATTTAGATTCCAGGGCCCACAACTGGGGCCCCGGAAAGCGTAAATCAGCCGCTGGTCGAGAGATGGAGGATCAGCGAGAGATGAGAAAGGCGAAGAGGAGAAAATAGGCCCTACTTAGGAGGCGGAGGAGAGAAAAAGAGGCAGCTGGGACGCACGACCAGATAAAGGAGAAGAATACCACAAGCGAATAGCAAAAAGATGGGAGGTTGGCATCATGGGCGACGGAGGAAGGCGATCGAGAGAGTGAGAGGATCTGGGCGCGAGATTTTTTTAGACGGCAAGTGCGCACGATTGGGAGTATCTTTTCTTTGAGAGCGGAGTAAAAAGGAAAGGGAACAAAATAGACGGATAAGAGAGAGATACGGGTAGGGATACGATATCGAAACGAAAGTATCGATACCGTAATCATATGATGTATCGAATGAAAAGTATCGATACCACAAAAGTATCGGGCCGAAAGTACCGATGTCACTAGAAAATCGAAAGAAAAGAATCGAGTACAAAAGTCCTTGGTATCGAAAGGAAACTACCGGTGTGAGTAAAGTATCGATACTTTTTTCGTATCTAAGGATACGAAATCGAAACGAAAGCATCGATACCTTACTCATATGTTATGTCGAATGAATAGTATCGATACCACAAAAGTATCGGACCGAAAGTATCGATACCGTAATCATATGATGTATTGAATGAAAAGTATCGATACCACAAAAGTATCGAGCCGAAAGTACCGATGTCACTAGAA
This sequence comes from Tanypteryx hageni, assembly GCA_028673005.1. Lineage (NCBI taxonomy): Eukaryota > Metazoa > Arthropoda > Insecta > Odonata > Petaluridae > Tanypteryx > Tanypteryx hageni. The sequence goes on along the minus strand of CM054114.1, from coordinate 92,984,437 downwards.
AATCGAAAGAAAATAATCGAGTACAAAAGTACTTGGTATCGAAAGGAAATTACCGATATGAGTAAAGTATCGATACTTTTTTCGTAACCCTAGATACGGGTAGGGCTGGTTCATAATGCGGGTCGCTCTAAAGTAGGATGGCCCACGAAAGCGCAGGGAAAGAGAGAGGAAGGTGCAACACGGTTCAACAGAGAGAGAGAGAGAGAGAGTGACGGAGGCACGAGTATCTGCAACCGAGGCAGAGAGGAGGATAGGAGGGAATAAAATTGAGAATGGATGAGGTAAAAAAGAGGCCGCAAACGGCGGCGTTTTGAATCGCTCATTGTTCCCCTCACGTTTTGTCAAGTTACGGTCCGCATAATTTCTGAAGGGCGAGAACGGAGACCTCCGCGCGCCGCGCTAACAGGTGGATAAGACGGTACCCGAGAAACATTGTTCGCCGGCGGTTATAAAGAGCACAGGACGGAACAATAATGGATAGAATGGAGGAGCCGTGTGGACTTTCAGAAGTGGACGGAGGCAATGCGCCGCGCCGTGCGTAGTAATTGGTCCGAGAGAATGGAAGGGGAAGGGAGCTGCGGACGCCGCTGCGTGGTAAGAGACGCGCTGAGGAGGAAGGTGCAAGTGGGTGAAGGGTGCGTCCTGAAACTAATTTGCGTTCGAATTTGCCACTTTTAGCGCGATAACCACTCACCCTGCTCAAACGTTTCCAATCATTCGCTTCGTACTAAAAATACACGAAAAGTTTTAAGCGTGAGATTTGATTTTTTCCAATGTCTCCTCGTCGTTATGACCTAGAAATAAATTAAATAAAAACTCGATTATCCGTGTTCGGATTAACCGGGCGATTTTCTCGTTTCTAAGTGCCCAAAATTTTCTCTGCAGAATCGATTCGGAGCGCATGAAAAAAATCTCTCAAATGCCAAATATTATTGGCTATTATAGTTTTAAAGATTATTCGTAAGACTACATACATCTGGGTATTTAATAAAATAATAAATTTTTGCGCATTAAAAGTCTGCATAATATTAATTTTTTCATTCCCGCCATGAAATTCCATTTTTATTGCCGCTCGAAAATCTCGCCGCCACTCGCTAATTGCCTAATTTTTAGCCTCATTGCAGGTCCGTGCCCACTGCGAAGTTCATACCCATGGTTGGGAGCCGGACAAAATGGCAACTCCCTTACCGAAGCCGCGAAATTTAAAATCTTAAATATTTAAAACAACGATGCAGTTTATTACTTTCTCCATACGTAGTATAAGGGAAAGTATTGTTTTCACGAAAAAAATCGACTTTGAGATTTCAACGAAAAACGTTTTTAGGTTCCCTGAACACGCTTGGACCATTTTCTCGATGGTGTCTGTCTCTGTGTGAATGTGACAGCTTTTTTGTGGGTGTACTAACTCAAAAATTATTAAACAGGTCAACGCGAAATTTTATATTTTTATAAAAGTCACAAGAACTGATTAGTTTTTGTTAAAACTCGGTAAACCGGAAGTGGGTGTTTACTCTTGTCTTTTATCCGTTATTTTGAAATCTTTGCTTTAATATTTGATAAATGTAAAAATATACTGGAATAAAAGTTGTAGGAAATTTAATTTTCTACGACCTTTGTTTGAAACATTTTCCCATATAATGCATTGTTTAAAAGATTGGTATCTTATATTTTTAGCTGCCACCACCACATCACCTATCGACGACTATTGTTAACAATTGACGCTTAGTTACGTCTTAGTAACGCTCCTTTTTTTTAAATTTTTGGAGCTTTGTGGCTATATGCAATATCAGAAGGCTATGGTTGGAGTTTAGTTCTGTTCTTGGTAAAGTCTAAAATTTTCTCGCAGTTTCTTAAAATATTTATAATTATGTGATGTATTTGGAATTTTTATAAATATTACAAACACGGAGAAAGTCATGTGGCCACATCAGATTTTTTTAGAATATAGCATACGCGAAACAACAACTTCTGAAGGCCGATTCGTACCCGAAATGGTTATCTGGTTTTGTCAAACATCTGATCATTGGAATTAATTTGCCAACTGTATTCCAGCCGTCTTCAGTTATTTTATTTCTATCAGGCGTTTGACAACAGAAGCCCGGACTTTGAACACCATCATTCATCATAGCGAAATACCAACGCAAAACAGAAGAACGCATACGGTTCAGCAAGCGTGGCCTTAGTAATAAGGCGCCCCGTCGTAAAAACGAATCGTACGCATCTACGTTGCGTTTTTTACGTTAAAAACGTCATCGATTTTTCCCTTATCCTAAAATTCATTAAAGGAAGGAAAGACTCAGTTTGGCCGAACGGGAAGAATGCTAAAGAGAGAGAGGCACAAATAATTGGCACGTTAGAAGAGACTTTTGAAGGAGCAGAAGAGGCAAGAAATCACGCGTGGGAGGGAGAGATATGAAAGGAGGACTAAACGAAGGAAGAGAAAGAACATTCCCCAGGAAGGCTGTAAATTGTGTGGTTCCACAGACTGCTTCTCTATGATGTGGAAGGAAGAGGTAGAGAGAGAGATTGAATGGAGAAAAGCCCCCCTTCCTAAAAACCCCCTCCCACAACACCATTCCAATTCCCTCAACCCCTTGAGAAGGGAGGGACACACAAACAGACACCCTCCCCGTGTACCTCCCGCCTCCCCCAATCTCCCTACCCACACCTAACGAACTACCCCCGGGACTCGGAGGTACACCTGGGAAGGGAATTGGGAGGAAGGGGGAGGGGAAGAAAGGTGGGAGTGAGGAAGGGAATAGGTCTTTATGGGGGGTGGCGTATTTCAGGGGTTGGGAAAAAGGTGGCGTGGAGGAGGAGGATGGGAGAATGGAGGGGTATGGGGAGAAAAGTGGAGGGGGAAGTAGGGTGGAGGGTAGGGAGGAGGAACGAATAGGGGAAAAGGGAGGATTGCCTCCCAAGAGGAAAAGACAGAAAGAGAAAGGATAAAAAAGGGAGAAACTATGAGAGAGAGAGGGAGTGAAGAGAGAATGGGAAGAAAATGGAAGAAAGGGGATAGAAGAAGGCAGTGGAAAGGAAAAACAAAAGAAGATGAAAGGAAGGGAAGAAAACAACAGGCGAATCGAGGAAGGGAGGGAGAAAGCAAAAGTTTAATGGAATTTAAGCTAAATTTTGCTTCTTTGTTCGCTTCCGTATTGAATTTGACAAGTGATGCGTACATACATTTTAATTATTTTCCGAAGGTGAAAAAAAAGCGCAAAGAAAATGTTCGTGAATGAGATCCAAATGCACAATTAATGCATTTCCAAGCACTCGCAATGGAATTCATAAATCCCGCGAGTGTGAATCTTATGATGAAAATAACTCATGCTTGGATGCGTGAATGACGCGCACAACTGACAAAAAACATTACGTTACATCCGTGCAGGTATTTGTGAATGCAATGCAACTTGGATAGAAAAATCCAATCTACATAAGGCACGTTCTCAAAGGCCAAAATAACAGCGGATAAAACATACCTATTCCTGCAGGCGAACTATTATTTTTACAAACGTAAAAAAATCCGAGTGATACTTCCTTCGCCCGAAATCTTGGAGATGTTATGATAATTCTATTTATAAAACAATCCATTTAACAATCGTATCCAGGCTGTAAAGTCATGTTTTGCCAGTTCAAGGACAAATATAGACGTAACTTTGCGGAACTTAATTGCGATAACCAAAAAGAGAAAATTCTTGTAATTTTCCACATAAAAAATCTTTATTATTCCATTAATAACAAAACGTAAGTGATAGACATAAATCTCTTTGATGCGATCTTCAAGAGATTTAAATTTTCATGGTTTGTAATGATATCTATTATAAAAAACCAACTGCGAGTAAAACCAAAAAAACTAGATCACGATTCGTTTTGTTATTTTTACCAGCAGATATACCCTTGTTGCACATGAATGGTAACTAGAGTTCATTGTATAATTCCCTTTGTACATTAAACATGACGATTTGAAGAACGTTATCACAGGGAACTGAAGAACGCCTCTCATAAACGATCGTTCTGCACTGACCGATTTCCTGTCAACCAGGTTTTCTGTATCCCTACCCATACAATCAAATCATTTCCCCGAAATATGACCAAAAAATTCACACAACCACAATGAAGGATTTGCGAGAATCCCACATAGAAACGTGTTTTGTTTTTTAGTGAAGTGTGAATTACGAAATCTCACACGGTTACGCCGCATCTGTCAAATTCAGAAAAATAACTCCTCAACGATGCGCAAAAAAATACCATGAAATTTTTGACAACACGGCCGGGAAACATTCCTCGCCCAACGGCGACTCAATTTTTACCTCATATTTTAATCGGTCCAAGAAGAGGTTATACATCGCGCTAAATTTTTTCACCGACTAAATTAAAATCTCTCGGATGCCTAAAACGTTAAAATGCGCGTGGAAGGAATTAAGCGCAAAAACATACCGCCGATGGAAAAAAAGATATGGAACTATGGGAATGAACTGTCTGCGAAAGAGCGTGAAAGAGAATGAAAGGGAGTGGGTGAGAGAGAGAGAGATAAATGGATAGAGAGAGAGACGAAGAGAGAGAGACGAAGAGAGAGAGAAGGGAAAGGAGAAAAAAGGTACGAGGAGAAGACTGGTGTGAGGGAAAAGAGGTTTGCTATTGGGAACTCGACGGCGGGGAAGCTGCGGACCACGGAGAGGAGGAAGCAGGAGGGGGAGGTGGGTAAAAGGGGCAGGATGAAAAGAAACGGGCCCCCATACCTGAGGGGACCGCGGCGCTCCCACCTCCCATTGCCCCCTCCGACCATGCTCCCGTCCACCTGGGAGTAGGAGGATAGGAGAGAGGGAAGGAGAGGAAGAGGGAAGGTGAGGAAGGGTACACCCGGTGGCTACCGATCCTTGTTTGGAGGGTTCACGATGGCGGCGTGGGGCGTAAGGGAAAAGGGAGGGGGAAGGACAAGGAGGAGGGGGGAAGGAGAAGGGGGGGGAAGGAGAAGGGGGGATAAGGAGGGGGGAAGGAGGAGGGAGAAGAAGAGAGGAGGAGGGAGAAGAAGAGGGGATGAGGAAGGGGGGGAAGGAGGAGGGGGAAGGAGGAGGGGCGAAGGAGGAGGGGGGAAGGAGGAGGGAGGAATGAGGAGGGGGAAGGAGGTGAAGGGAAGGAGTTGGGAGGAGAGGTTAGGGAAAGGCACAAGGGGCCGCCTTCGGGGAAACTGTTTGTCAAAGAGAAGTCCTTGGCAGCTTACCCTCTGAGGAGGAAGAGGGAGGGAGGAGGACACGGAGGCTATATGGGCGAATGAAGAGAGAGAATGTGGAAAGGAGAAAGCCGAGAAGAGGAAGGTGATGAATGAAGGGAAAAAGAGAGACGTAAAGGACGAAAGCAGGACTTGACGGAAAAGGAATTTTTCTCTAAGAAGTAATCTTTTTATTCTGTTTAAGTTCGATTCTTCCCTATTATCTCTTCGCCTCGTTCTTTCACTTGTTGTGTTCCTTTTCCGGCTTTATTTACTCTACCTTTACTCCTCGTCTTTCTCTCGCTTTCCTCATTAACCTTCATCCGCTAAGGTCTTTTTTAAACCCATTTAATTCATCATTGTTCCTTTTACGATTCTTAATTTATTCACACACACCCCCAACATTTCGTTCACGCGACCTTTTTTCTTGTTATTCGGCGATCCCTTTTTGCGCGCGTATTCGGCTGGTTTTGCGTTTTATTTTTCGTTTCGGTGGTTCGACCATTTTTACTGCGCAGTTGTTTCCTCGAACAACGGCATTCTTCTCTCTCGGCTCGCTAATTTTTTGGCGTGGTCATTTTCGCTGCGGATGCAGTTCTTTTTCGTCGCACCGCAATAGGTAGTTGTTAAAGGATTTGAGACGAGAGTAAAAGGGATGCCTAGCGTAAGTTCTAATCCTAATAGAAGCATTTGTTCCTATGTTTGTCTCTCTCTGACTCGCACACCTTGGAACCTACGTACACTCGACCTCCTTCCTCCGGAGCTTCCTTCTCTGTCCGACACGAGTCGCCACCTACTTCGCTTCCTCCTTCACAATGCAAATAAAACCAAAGGGCGGAAGAGAGGTGAAATATATTTGCAGGGGTTGTGCAAACAGATATGCACATATATATATATATATATATATATATATATATATATATATATATATATATATATATATATATATATATATATCCTGACGCGGCTGAGTTCTTTAGGTTCCTGGATTATACGCCCAGAAAAACATTATTTGCATGACATGTGGCGTTGTTAAGATCGAAAAAAATTAAACAACGCGCAATTTTAATAACACTTCGGCTTATAATGTGTGGAATAAGTCGAAGTGTTATTAAAACTGTAGTTTTCATTTCTGTTCTTAATTTTAACCACGCCAAATTTCTTCCATATTATGCAATTTCATTAAGTTTCGGTCTCGTCTGTTAATTTTATTGTAAAACATTATTTACTGAATATGTAGTTGATTATTTCCATGGCGAAATTAAATATTGCAATTCGCAATATATTCAACCGCTTCCTCCGAGAATGCAGGAGGGACAAGTTAGACAATGAATTGTTGTTTATTGGAGGTAATTTGCGGCCTTGGTAGAAGGGAGGTTAGCGTGTTTAGCTCCCAATGCTAGGGTCGCGGGTTCGAATCCTGCAGAGGGCATGGGCGTATGTGTTTGTCTTTGTTAGCGTTATTGCGCTCATTGAAAGAAGCCATAAAGTGCTGCTTATGAGCAAGTTAAATATAAATAAATATAAATAAATCAGGGCAGAGTCGATGATGATACGGTGGAGTTACGATTAGATACACTCCAATTATAAGAATCAAATTCAGATTTTTAAAATGTGGTGCTCTTCGGTTATACGAATTATTATTTTGTTTAGCCTAACAGTAAGTTGTGTTGGGTTGGCCGACCACTGTCGTTATTTTGTAGACCAAGACTCCGTCGCACAGAATAAGGAGGCAAGCGCGGAATAGGCAGCTGGGATGGTATATAGGACGTGGCGCGCGAGACTAAACGAAAAAGATTTTATAGAAGCAATCTTGAGAAATTTCGTAGAATTCTGGGATGCGAAAGTTAAGCAAGATGATCCAAACAGGACTTGATGCCTACATTCCATTTAATCATTTATTTAATACTTATATTGGCTTTAATAGCTTTCAAGTCATCGCGGATATGTAGCTATTTGTGATCCCAAATTTCATATTTTAGCGTTATAAAATGCTACAAATACATTCGAACGCAATATAAAATTGATTACGCGTATTTGTGCGGCAAAAATAACGCGTGTACGCGTTAGAATATATCGAATCTGAGTCCAATAATAGTTGTTGCCATGCCAGCACTATCGTAATGAGTGATAAAAACTGAAAAATCGCCAGTATTTACGCAAAATTCGAAGAAATACTATCGATAAACAAAATTCTATGATAAATATTAGAATCTTCATTCGTTTCCTCAAAGAATACTACAAAACTCATTCCGATATTAGGTATAATTCTCAGATATTTTAATGTGCAAGAGAAAATTACACTGCACGGTGGATTTCAGATTTCCCATGAAAATCAAATAGAAAGGATAGTTCATGGAATCGAACCCGGGACTACAATAATCGCAACAAAAACTATCCTCGGGAGCTTGGCCTATGTAGCAAGAGATTTCCACCAAGTTTCATGAAAATCGCTCTATTGGTTCAAAAGTTAATAGGGAGGACAGACAGACAGACGGACACGACAAACCTATAAGCCTATTTACATTTTGAAAAGTAAGCTAAAAAGTGAGTGTTCTTAGTATTCAATAGACTACGGATCCTGCCCCTATGCGGGTCAACCCCGCCCTCCCCTCGCTTCAGAGACCTTGGTGATACGCCCCTCGCATTTATCCTCGCTAGGCTAAAACAAATTATCGAAACTGCTATTATCAAGTCACTTTTTTGTTCAAAGAGTTTTTTTCCCGACTTAGCGTTTTAGAAATACAGAATTTTATATGCAGGTAACTCTCGTTCAGCGAACGTTCACTGAACGAATGTCCGCGTTAACGAATGATTTGAATTTTATAGCTTTACTTTTCGCTGAAAATTCTGTTCACTTTAACGAACTAAATAACGTGTAACCAACACAGTTCGAAGAAACTCGGATGTTTACGATGGCTCTGGAGGGTCTCAAAGACCGTCTTGTGTCCTCTTTATCTCGCATTTTTCCTATCGCCTGCATTTCTTGAGATGCTCAATATGACGTCACCGAAGATGCTGTTTGTTATTCAAAATATACTTACAAATATCCACTTACAACTTGAAGGACCTCTTGTGTACCGATAAGGAGGAAGTGTACTATGTAGTATTTCCCACAGTCATTGTGCTTCAGTCTGTGACTTGGATTCGCATTCGTTTTCTCGCGGTTCCTACATAATCGTTACATCACGAGGATTTGTTTTCAAGCCCCTGCCGTGGCCACATTTATCGTACTTGCTCGTACTTTTCTCATAAGTGTTCAACTTTTTGTTAATTATTTTCTTGGAGATGTACAAATCACGAGGAATTTTTAATTATTCATTGACGGTGTTGGGAGGTTCTGTTTTTCATTCAAAAGTTGAATTTTCTCGTATCATACAATAGATGGCACTGTACATACTTCTATGTTCGATTGTTGTTGCTTGGGTTTTCTAGTTGATCCAATGTTGTACTTGCTTTGACAAGCATTTTAATAACTAAGAATTATAAATTCAAGAATAAAAGATCTTTTGTCTGGAACGCATCTGTAGTTTTAACGGGGAAGTAAACAGAAAAATCACGATCGTTCAACGAATTTCCGTTTTGCGAACGCTTTTCAGGAACGCATGTCGTTCGTTGAACGAGAGTTGCCTGTACTTTAAACGGCCGCCTTTATGCTTCAAGATGGCGGATGAAAATTAAAATAGTTTCTTTTGGTCTCCTATCTGGTGGAAATTAAATGTTGTTTGCCGCATTTCTCTTCGACAAAGAGTTCCTGAGATACAGGGGGGCACACGGACTGACAGACGCGGGGAAATAGTTATAAGTATAGGATTATATCCACAGTGAAAAACAAAACTAATTTTTCAAAAGATATAATCAAAAAGTATCAAATATTTAATTCCAATAAGGTTCCAGAGACCGATGCATTAGAACTATCTTTTAAGAATACTCCATATCATTAAAAAAATTCATCTAAAAATATTTAGGGCAAATTTCAAACGTGTTAAAATCTTCGCGTAGGGGTCGGAGTTCGCTATCCTCTAACGTCGCTAGCATCACGGCAGCATTAGTGCTTGTTCCGAATAATTCACTCCATTTGCATTTTTTATGTATATGTATTTGTTTGTTCAAATTTCACCTGGACTTTATTTTTTAACATGACTACACAAGCTGTCCAAATCTCAAACCTTGCTTATTTTTTAACATAATGTCCCTGCTTCTTAACACATTTTTTCCATCGTTCTGGTAAATTGCGTATCCCTGCAGCAAAGAAGTTTTTCGGTTGCCTGCGCAACCAGATTTTCACTGCTTCCATCACTTCCTCGTTTGAACTGAAGCATTGGCCTCCCCGGTCTGCTTTGAGTGGCCCAAACAGGTGAAAGTCGCAAGGGGCCAAGTCTGGACTTCAAGGAGGATGCGACAGTACTTCCCAGCCTAAGTCAGCAAGAGCAGCAGTTGTCACCTGTGCGGAATGAGGACGGACATTGTCGTGGAGAACAACTCCTTTGGACAGCTGACCTCGTCTTTTGGACCTGATGGCTGACTTGACTTTGTTTGTGAGCAGATTGCAGTAATAAGCCGAATTCACTGTTCTTTGCTCTACCAAAAAATCAATGAAAACAGGTCCTTCTATGTCCCAAAAGACAGTGGCCATTACCTTCCCTATAGAGTGCTAAGCCTTGAACTTCTTTGGTCATGGCGAGGTTAATGTCGCCATTCGATGCTGGCTAGCGGCTTGCTTTCCGAGGTGTAATGGTGAACCCAAGTCTCGTCGGAGGTCACAGTCAACGACAGGAACACTTCACCATCCCTTTTCTATCACTGAAGAAGTTCTCTGCAAACCCCAACACGTCTTTCTCGCTGTTCATCCGAAAGTTGCCTCAACACCCATCTGGAACACACTTGCGTAATTTAAGCTCGTTGTGGATAATGTTTTCAACACTTCCGACACTGATGTTCACTAATTCAGCTAAATCACATACCAATATATGCCTATCACTGCGAATGAACTCATCAACTCTTTGAATGTTGTGTAGGTTCACTGCCGTGGCAGAGTGTGCAGCTGAGGCAAATTTGGCACCAACTCACAACCATCGTTAAACAATTTTCACACCATTATAACACCGAGGAACTTGAAAAACATTTATTCGTAAACTGTGCTTGAAATCTGCTATGAATCTCAGCCGCCTTTACACCTTCCTTGCATAAAAACTTGATAATAAGGCGCTGCGCAACAGAGTTCAGTACATTACTGGCTTCCATGTTGAATACACTAGTCAATTGTTGCTGCAAGCAAGTGAAGATTGCAGGTGCGGGTAGCCAACATACACATGCTAAACACCCTAAACGGCTGTCAATGTTGCTCCTCAATTATGTTCAGAAAAAAATAAAGTCCAGGTCAAATTTGAGCACCCCTCGTATTAACAATATTTTAAAATATATAGCTTGGAAATACATAGTATTTATTGCACGCATTGTAGATTTCGACTATTTTTTAAATGCCCAATTATTCGGATCTATCATTAACTGATCCATTCTTAGTCACAGATAATCGGAATATAATTATATATCACATTCGCGAATCATTATTACGTAAACTAATAGCAACATTTTCAATGATTCTTGAGAAAGAGACCAATAAAATACCTGGATTGAAATGGAACGGCTATCGTTAAATAAAGGACTAATTTGCTCTTTATAGGAAACTGAGATTGAGATTAATGAAGTACAATTATCTACAATGATCTTTGAAAAAAGGAAAGGGTTTTAAGGAACTGGATCAGTGTTTCAGCAGAATATTATATTTGAAAATATCAAAATGCAGAGCTTATGTTGTGAACTTAGGGGTAAAAGAACAGTTTTTCCAAATAACCCCCATACACTGGAACGGCTATAAAAGTCAACATATAGCATAAATGCCATGCAGCCCTTCACTGATGTGGATATAAATATACCTAAATATTAACTTACGATCACGGGAAATGACTCATTTTACGCACTGTTCATGTTTTGACGTATTACGTGTTAAATCGCTCGAAATTCTCTTTTGACGGAAAATGTATTAATATTTATTAACATATCTTAATTGTTGTCCTCTTCAACGGGAGATAGCCACGTAAAGATGAATGCAAGGAAATCCACGCAGTGGCGCGCCGTAGAGGAAGAATAGCCATCGCCAAGATAAAGGGCACAAATAGATTCATGCCTAAATATAGCCTATGAATACATTTAAAGTGAGCCAAATGAGTAACATTAGAACGTTATTATCTTTAACCATTAACATTGAAAGATTTATCGCAACATAAATCGATACATCCACTTACATTTGTTCGATAACAAAGATTTTGTTTATTATTTTCGTTTTGGCTAATAGTATTGACATAATCTACAATTTTATTATATAAGATATCTTTTAAACAATACATTATATGGGAAAATGTTTCAAACAAAGGTTGTAGAAAATTAAATTTCCTACAACGTCAATTTCAAACATTTTTACATTTATCAAATATTAAAGCAAATATTTTAAAATAACGGATAAGTGACTCGAGTAAACACCCACTTCCGGTTGACCGATTTTTACCAAAAACTAATCAGTTCTTGTGACTGTCATAAAAATGTTAAATATAAAATTTCGCGTGACCTGATTAATAGTTCTTGAGTTAGGGCACCCATAAAAAGCTATCACATACACTCACACAGACATCGAGAAAATAGTCAAAACGTGTTCAGAGGAATTCAAAACGTGTATTTCCGTTGAATTCTCGAAGTCGATTTTTTTCATGAATACAATACTTTCCCCTATACTACGTATATGGAGAAAGTAAAAAGATAAATATTAATAGCTTAGTATAATGTCCACGAACTCAAATGCCAGTAGTGATGCCAAGGAAATGTCGAATTTTGGTTCATCGATTAATTTCCTAATCAGTTGTAATTTATAAAACAATCAACAATTATTTAAAACTTGCCTCACTCGAATAGTAGTATTGTAATCTTTGTGTTCACGCTTATTCCTTCGTCGTAAATTGCCAATTTTTTCACTTACAAACTCGGTGTAGCATACGTAAAGAAAATGTACTTACGTTCATTTCTTCGCCCTAGATTATCCACTTCCTTTCATTTTCCAAATATTGCATGAGCACGAAATAAAATTAAATTAATTAGGTATTTACAGCAGATATTGTTTACATCAGTTGTCACGAAGATTGTTTTTGTTGAGAACAATTAAAAAGACGGGAAAATTATTTCAAAGTTCAAAGTAAATGACAGCTTTTTCGTTGATTTTCTTAAAATTGGCTACTCCGATAAAAATGTCTGAACAAAACATATACTATTTAACTAGTTCTACAAAGTAGTGGAAAGACTTTTCTGTTATAAGTGATATTGTAGGAGACATAAAGATAAGTTAATTTTTGTCACCAGTAAATTGGCACTCTCGATTAGGTCACATTTATATAATTTTCATAGATTATTTGCCCCTATGTACATTTCATCAACATCCGCCCAGTAGTTTCTGAGATGAAACATGCGGACAGACGGACGGACGAGCACGACCTGACCATAAGGCGTTCTTTTTTTACTTATTGTAAAGAATGCCTAAAAAACTCATAAGTTTAAATTAGAAGAAATTTATTTTAATATCCTAAACACTAAAAAACCAATAAAATGGCAAAGAGCGTTTTTATTAAATACCCAAAATTATACGCGTAACTAAATACTGTATAGGGTTTTTTTAATAAAATGAGTACATAATGAAATTTGAACGTAAATAGGTTTTTCGTACATTACGGAAGCACATTTAAAAAGTCACATCAAAATTCCCGAAATTCTTTGCTTGGGAGCCTTCTGCGTTCTAGTGAATGGCAATTCTGCCCCAGGCTGCGGCTGTCCTAGGCTGCGAAGTTACACATGCGTCCGATGCACGATTACATTGATATTTCCTAGAATTTTAGACCTGCGTCTTATAGTCGGGTGCGGCTTATACAGGGGTGCGTCTTAGAAACGGGTATTTATGGTAATTCACGTCCTTAATAGTTACTTAGATTTATTTACTGCTATCGTGTCAATGATAATTCTCTCTCGACCTACAGAACTCAATACCTCGCCAGTTCACCTCATTCATTTTTCTCACTGCCTCACCCGCGTATCTTTGGAACCTCAATCATACATCAATTTTCTCTCCAATTAATTTCGATACGCACATATTTCTCCCCAAGAACACCGAAAACTGCCGACCGTCATATTACGCGGCGGGAGGAAGAGGATACGCAACAAATCTAGCGAGGGAGGGTTTGTGGAGAGGTGTGGGAAAAATAGGGGATGGTCCCTGACGGCGGCCTTCAGCCATCCCTTCCCCGCCGGCAAACAAACAACAGCGCCAATTTGTCCAGAGGCCCGTAAACGGCCAAAACATTCCCAGGCCTAAACGGTCTCTCGGTGACCCAAAACATCCCATCGACCTTAGAAACCGCCCCCTCCTCCCACTCGTTCCCATCCACACGAACCACCCCCCTAACAACCTATTCCCTGCCTCCCTTGTTCTTACCGACGTTTCAGACAAAGATCTCGGCCTTCGAAAAGGACTCTCTCAGCGGGTAAACAGATAAGACTAAAACACATGCCGAAAGATAGGACGTAGACACGCGCGACGAATAGAGTTGCCACCTTTCCACTTTCTCTAACCCGGAGATGTGGCAACACTGCATATTGCGTATGGATAAAGTAAAAAATAAAATGGTCGCTTTCTTATATTCACTCTGAATAAAGTTCTCAATCCTTTCAGACCTGGTGTACATTACATGTACCTTCAAACGTACTTTTTAAATATTATTTCACGTATTTTATTGAAAAGTTGCTGAGCAAGAATTTACTATCACCACTGCTGAAGGCTGCTTTGCAACGGAAATGCTCATTTGGTTTCCCCAACCTTTTTTATGACTGTCGAAGACACATTCAATTCGATTTAGTCACGAAGCCAGCTCGATAATTCTACCCTCAATTGAGTGTGGGGCGTATTTCTTTTGCAAATATCCGTTTCCAGAATCTCTTTCTGCGCTAAAATGTGTGGCCACTTTTCTATTATTTTATTGTATTGAGAACAATTTGGATCGGCAAGGTTCGCTAACTGTCACGAGCCCCGAGCAAAATGACAATGCCGAAATTTTACGATCCTCCAAGCTTGTTCATTAGACATATCGAGTCCAATGCTTTTGTCCGCTAAAAGAAAAATTTACATAGCTCACCGCGCACTCTGGTTATTCGACGAAACATTTCTCTCTCTCTCGTTCACTGTCACGAGCGCGCCGGAATTATGGGCCGGACCAATGAATTATTTTTCGACGTTCTTCTCCAAAGCGATCTCTATACATAAAAGTGAGAAACATTCCGTATAAACATGAAACTAAAATATGAAGCCAGGCAAACATGGTCGAATTGTGAAATGTGTGGTAGGACTTCCTTTCTTAATTAAACTTGTGATATGGCTAAATTATTCCAATATTTTGTCAGTCTTATTTGCATATATAACAAATAAAAATCATCATTGCGAACTATTCGCAATGAGCAACAATTTTTATTGGTCTGGCCTGACAGACACGACATCCTAATTATTATTTACCTTTGAGATTCCATTTAAAACTGCAGAGGGTCCATAAAGTCGGGAGACATCGAGCGATTAAAAGAGAAATTGTATATGTGAACTAAGTACAACTGATTAATATGTTTTCGTGCTACGTCTATAGGTTTTTGAAGGCTATTTATTCTTCTGTCGTCAATTCAATATTAAAATCCTCAATTACTAACCTGTAATAAAAACATTCAGGCCATTTTCCCGGCTCCAGACTTTAAGGACAACCAGTATTAAATATGGCTTAGTTCGCTTTTCACACGTTTCGAAGCGATGGCGCGACGGTCGATCTTTCCAAACACGTGAACAGACCTCGTCTAATTACATTGGAGATACGACAGAAATTATTGTCCGACCCCAAACGAGAAAAGCACCTAAAATATTAATCGGGAATATAATTCGATTAGTTTTCCTTTTGTTACGCTCCGGTCGATTAATGCGATCGTGTGCGCCAGTCCACGCAAGGATATCCCACTCATCAACAAATTGGGATGAAAGCTCCCAAGCGTGCGTGCACCGCATGTTGCGTGCGCTTCACTATCACGCCTCTTCACACCCTTTTAAACTCATCTGATTCATTTCGTTAACTACCTTCAGTTCCGTGCCGTGAACACGGATTCGTCATCTAAAGCAGCGCTTCCCAATCTTTTTCACTTCGCGAACCCCTTGAGCTAACCTATTTCTCGTCGCGAACCCATTGGATTAGCCTTTTCTCTTCGCAAACCCCTTTGTGTTGCAACAGTTTTGGCGGCGGACCCCTTATAATGGAGAGTAAATTTTGCAAAAAACAGATCTTTTTGGAGGCGTTTAATTCATGAAAAATAAAAATGTTATAAACAGTAAAACACCTTGGATTGCGAGTAACTTGGTCTGCGAGTGTTTTGTAAGACGAGTAAAATTTTTTAATAAATTTTAACTTGATAAACGAGCGAGGTCTTGCAATACGAATAGTACGTATACGCTTTGTCTGCCGAGCGTCACGTGATCACAACTGAGCCGATGTTTCTTTTCTCTCTCTCGCTGCGGGATTGTGGGTAATCGTCTCTCATGCTCGGTCTCAGTCGGCGTGCCCACTCGTATAGTCAACATCCGTGCAAGCGTATACTGTTAACTATAGTGTTGTGACCACGTGTGTGTGCGTAAAGCACCGACGAACTGATGGATCTGAATCGCGAGCACAGCAAGAGGTTATAGAGGAGATCTCGTCTGAGGAGGACAATGCAACGACAATGCAATGTCTCACTTCCACGAAATCCTCAAAAGGAGGCAAAAGCAAGTGTCATTGGATAGGTTCCTTGTTAAAGTCGCACAAAAAGGAAAAGATTCCAGTGAGCCAACAGATAGCAGTGATTCCGTTAGTGAGAGTGAAAGTCGTCCTACATAATAACCCACCTCCTCCTCCTCTCCTCTCTCTCGTCTCCCTCACACCAGCCACGATTAAATTTAATTAATAAATTTGATTTAAAAAAAAAAATATATTTTGTATTAATCATTTTTAAATAAATATTTTTGGGTTGTGGAACGAATCATCTGAGTTTTCATTATTTCTTATGGGGAAATTCGCTTTGATATACGAGTGCTTTGGATTACGAACACGTTTCCGGAACGAATTATGCTCGCAATCCAAGGTTTTACTGTATAGCACATAGTCTGTAAACGTTCACAATAAAATCAGAATCTCTAATATTCTCATCAGTTCCTAGCTGGTGCCCTGTAAAATTCAAGTATAGTTCTTGGAAGCGTAAGAAAAAATTGAAAATAAAACCATGCAAGTAATTGAATGAAATTAGAATATTGGTAAGAATTGTAGAGCCAAGAAAGCGAAAAATACGTCATTACCAAATTTTTCTCGCGAACCTCTCAGATTTATTTCGCGAACCCGTAGGGGTACGGGTTAGGGAAACGCTGATCTCAAGGATCGATCGAAAATTTTATTCTGAACGGAATAAGTAGCGATCATTTATCGATAAAAGTGCACAGCAATTTAGGGAGAGACTTGGATTAAGCTCCAATAGCCGCTGATTTATTAATAATTTTAAGTATCGCAATTGCTCACGTAATTTACCCATTCTACATGCGAGAAAAATACGTCAAGCACAGTCATTATTCAAATTCAAACATCGTTCAAACGTTAGGTGAAATGCACCGCCATGTCTGTCCACCATCTTCAATCTCTCCACGCGATTCAACGATGAACAACTAAATATCCTTAAATAAAAATCTGATGTGGCCACCACATGACTTTCTCCATATCTGTAATATTTCTAAAAAGTCTAAATAGATTAGATAATAATAAATATTTTAAGAAACTGCGAGAAAATTTTAGGCTTTACAAAGAACGGAAATAAACTTCTGATATTGGATATAGCCACAAAGCTCCAACAATTATGAAAAGAAAAAGGAGCGTTACTAATACGTAACTGAGGGACAATTGTTAACAATAGTCGTCGGTAGGTGGCGTGGTGACGGCAGCTAAAAATATAAGATATCTCTTAAACAATGCATAATGGTTGTCGGAGATTAAATTTCCTACAATCTTTATACTAATATATTTTTACATTTATCAAATATTAAAGCAAATATTTCAAAATGACTAATATGTGACAAGAGTAAACACCCACATCTGGTTGACCGATTTTTACCAAAAACTTATCATTTCTTGTGACTGTCAAAAAATGTTAAATATAAAATTTTGCGTCGATCTGAATAATAGTTCTTGGGTTAGAGCCCCCACAAAAAGCTATCACATACAGCCACACACACACACTAACACACACACAGACATCATCGAGAAAATGGTCAAAACGTGCTCAGGAGACCTCAAAACGTGTATTTACGTTGAAATCTCGGTCGATTTTTTTCATGAATACAATACTTTCCCCTATACTACGTATATGGAGAAAGTAATAATGTATTAATAAAACGCTTACTATGGAAATACGGCACGATACTATATGAGTGTAGCATTGGAATTTTAAAATTATTTAGATTCACTGTAGTAGTTCGGGACTTGAACCAAAAAACGCCTAAAAGAACGAAAATTCATTTTCCTGCCGTCGATTTTCGGATACGAACCGAATCGGTCCACAAATTAGTTTTAACGCAAAAATTCAGGCATTTTTACGTGAAAATCTTTCGTTGTCAAGGTGACTTGTATTGCTGCCGGTTTTGTCTAATTGAGAATGATTGATTGAGATAATTAATTCGCGTTGCATCCGTTCACATATTCGATATATTTTGATGAAATTTTGTATTTAAACAGGACCTTGGTAACGATAAACAATATGATGGTAGTAAAAATAAATTAATACCCATTATTAATTGACATTGTGTTTATAAGTGATTTTAAGTCAGATATAGAGATTTAATTTGCTGAATTTTCAAAGATTTTGAGTATATTTTCTACGAAAGCTGAATAAGTTTCGGCGGAAGTTCACTTCTTTATTTCTCTGTTATATTTTTGTTGTTTACAAATGGAATTTGTTCTCCAATCAAAATTTTTAAAATATGTTAGCCAAAATAAAGAATGATCGGAAAAACCAATGCAAACAAATTTGGATTACAATTTTATATAAAATCTATTCACAAATTTCAACTGATAACAATATATTTTAGTCTCATTAATGATAGATAGAGAAAAAATGAACGTTTTGTTGAATTTGATATTGTTTGTATATGAAATTAGTTTTCCATTCAAAATTTATAACATAAACAGGATTGATTGGATATGGTTTTTTCAACTTTTTTATTTTGGCTCAGTTATTGTAATAAATTTGGGTAGAAAAATAGATCTCATTAATAAAAAACAACAAATACAACAAAAAATCTGAGTAGAATAATGAACCTGAGCCTAAAAACAAAATTTACATTTAAAATTATGGTACATACCTTTATGTGCACTAGAATGCAAAAAAAGATAAGTATTAAATTCACATATAATAAGTGATTCAGAAAGAAAAAAGAGGTTTGATTATGAAAACGTTATGTGGCGTAACATTCTACAAATAAAGCATCACTAATATTTCTTTGCCACACAAATTTTACATACGAGAAACAATTTTCACTTTCTGGAACATTAAATTAAGTGAGTTTTACATTTAGTTTTTTATTTATAGGGCATCTATAGGGTGGTTTCATTAATTTTTACTTTCTCCATATACGAAGTATAGAGAAAGTATTGTTTTCATGAAAAAAATCGAATTCGAGATTTCAACGGAAATACATGTTTTAAGGTCCCCTGAACACGTTTTGACTATTTTCTCGATGTCTGTGCGTCTGTCTGTCAGTCTGTCTGTATGTGATAGATTTTTGTGGGCGCTCTAACTCAAAAACTATTAATCAAGTAAACGCAGAATTTTATAGTTAACATTTTTATACAAGTTAGAAGATCTGATTAGTTTTTGGTAAAAATCGGTCGACCGAAAGTGGGTGTTTACTCTTGTCACATCCGTTATTTTGAAATATTTACTTTAATATTTGATAAATGTAAAAATGTACTAGAATAAAAGTCGTAGGAAATTTCATTTTCTACAACCTTTGTTTGATACATTTTTCCATATAATGCATTCTTTAAGAGATATTTAATATTTTTGCTGCCACCACCACGCCACCTACCGACGACTATTGTTAACAATTGACTCTTAGTTATGTCTTAGTAACGCTCCTTTTTCTTTTCTTAATTGTCAACCGGAAGTAAATATTGACAACGATCCCAAAGCTAACAACATGTAATTTGCCATATAAATATGGAGAAAGTCTTGTGTCGCCCACATCAGTTTATTTTATATAAATTTTAATTTGATTTTATACTTAATGCATGCATACCCGTCATTTTTTATGGGCAATTACATGTCTCGTATATAAAAAAATTATTCCACAAACAATTCTGTAATAAGCACCTCAATAGTGACATCAAAATATAATCCGTTTTTTTAAGGAGATAAAATCTAAACGTGTTGAAAATTTACTCGATTTGCCAGAGTAACGGACTTCTCCAAAAATCATTATCTCTTCTCCATCTTTAGCGATCGCCTACCCGAAAAAGGCACCTTTTCTATAAAGAAGAATTAAAATTCGACGAACTGTAAACAGTCGAATGTCAAAAATCTTTTGAACCGATATTGATATGTACCATATTTCGCAACTTGTAACAAAAATAATAAAAATTAAAATCGTCAGTTTTAGTACCTCTTGGTCAAACCCACTCCGCTGGTGGTCCCCTACGCACAGCATAGTTTACGCAGGCCTAGCTAAAACCACTGAATGTTATTCCGTTAGTCCAAACTAACCTAAACATTCCATAAATCACGGGGGCGTAATTGAATTAGAGTGTATCTTTAACGACACCGATGATTCCCCCTTTCCGAGTGACCCTTCCGTGCCTCGCCTTCGTTTCGCACCTTCGCGTGCGGAAGGTGTCCGTGTGGCGTGCCAATAAAGCATCCCAGCGATAACTCTCGAAGCTATGAGGAAAGGGGAAGGCGGGAAAGCGAAAGCAAAGAGTGGGTTTTTCACTCGGCAAACGGCGCCGGTCGCCATGGGAACTCGGAAGGGGAAGGAAGATGCATTGTTTCGGAGATGAGGCGGGAGCACGCTAGGTCGAAGGAGAAAGATATTTGCGTGTGCTGGAACCGTGATAATGGAAAAGAATGTGATTAGAAAGAAAGACGGGGGAAAGAGGAAGGACTGGAGAGGGTCCGGATATGGGAACGGGTGGGATCGTACGGGAATAGGCAGGAATCGATGGGAATGGAATTGAATTGATGGCGTGGAAACCTGGAGCCGCACGTAAAGCGATGGATTGGAAGGTGCGGGATTTTTCGGGAATGGACGGGAGTGGACGGAAAAAACTGAGCGGGAAAAAATTGGATGGAAAATGAGAAAATTGGTGAAAACGCAAGGGAGTGGGTGGAAAAAGTGATGGAAGTGTTTGACCATCATATGTCCTTTTTTAGTGGACTTGCCCTCATTCCTAGAATAGAATTCATAAAATAATCATATTTTCCAAAATCTCGAAGCATTTAGTTAAGTATATTTACGCAATCGCTTCGGGATAAAAACGCATTCACCAAAAGTTTACGTAGCGTATCTAATTATTCCAAAGTAAGATACAGCTGAAAATCGAAATTTTTAAAAGGACTGAATTTTAACTCGCAATGAAATAGTGTTCCAGAGTAATGTTTCCGGAAATCTTAAATAAAATAGATTCAACATGATTTTATATTGTACAAATAACGTGTTTTAAACATGTAGTTCTGGGAAAAACTAATCCGCCTGCTATCCTTTCAAAAATTAAAAGGGAGCAAACCAATTCAAGACCAACAAAAACTAAAAACAAAATTCTCTCACCAAAGATGTCATAAGAAGCGCCGTTTTGTCTACAGAGTCGGTATGGTCACTGACAACAATATGTAGTATTACTATTTTTCGCCGCGATTCCGATAGGTATGAATCGACCCCTTAAAACAGTACAAATCTCACTCCGATATCATAATCCTAAAATATTTTAAAATTCAAAAGAATAACTCTATGCACGACGGATTTTAGATTAATCATGTAAATCAAATGGGGAAAGAACTCACCTGGAATCGAACTCGGGACCTGTAAATTCGGAATATAAATTATGGTCCTGAGGTAGTCTCCGAGACCTCTAGCCTTGCACCAAGTTTCATGAAAATCGGTACATTCTTGAAGAATATGTTAGTGGGAGACAAACATACACACACGGACAGCGAGGTGATCTCATAAGACAAAAGTCCAAAGCAGGACTAATGCAGGCTGGTTTCCCAAATTTGACGTCGCGAATTGATTACTTATATTTACGGGAAATGTTTCAGAATGCGTTAGTCATTCCAAGGAATTCTCATACCATAAATACCACTTGTATTTCATAGTTTATCAATGATAGAGAAAATTGGAAAACAATTTAATAGAGTATTATCAGGTTTACAATACTAAAAACAATGTCAAAATCTCTTTCAGACATTACATTTAATAAATGTTACTGTTTATACAATAATATTTCTGGATCAACTGTCCAATGCTGAAGAGTAGTCGAGCAGAAAAGAAAATAAGTAAACGTATAAAAATGAATTTTTTACAACCAACTTTTATATGGCTAATACTTTAATATGAATAAACTTGATAATATAATTATGATAACATTTCAGCTTGCATGGGCGTAAAAATTTGCAAAAGTGTCTACCTACCAGCTGTTGAGTGATGTGGGGGTCTCTCTATTTAATCTTTTTACAGTTGAGAGAATGGCAGACAGAAGTAGAGAGCTCAGTGGCAAACGTAAGAATGTTTGGCATATAAGTAGTAAGAAGTTTGACAGTATCTTTTGTTTCATTAACGGATATACTAACTTATCCATTCATATTTCTTAAAATCAACAAAAATATACTGCTATTTCAGAGAAATTCAGCTTTAGATACTAGTAGGAGTGAAACTGTTGAATATTTCATATTTTAGTCACCTAACTTAAATGACAAAAATAATAAATTGTTCTTTTCTTAACATCACATCAACCATATATATAAAACCACTGTATAAGTATAGTTAGCTGAAAAATTGCTAAGCTACAACACAACACTTTAAAATGTTTCATTTAAATCTGTTCAAATTAACATTCTTTACAACAGTATTAAACTTAACGGGAATAGCGGGAACCTGTGGTAATGGGTGGGTACCAACGGTTATAGATCGGACCTGAAAGGAATAGATGGGAATTGACGGAAACGGACGCATGCTGATGGAAATATGCGGGAGCTGACGGTTATGGTTAGAATCTGGCAGTACTGACCGGATTGCCGGAACTCGTGATTTGAACAGAAATCGATGGGATCTATAGTCAAGCCGGCCAGAGTTGGCACCTGAAGAGTTGCCTACCCACCGATGGGAAGGCGATGTTGCCAAATGCTGTTACGACCATCGGTTTACCCCAACCTGCTGAGTCTCCGTTCGCTACGCGTGTGGGACTAGCGAAACAGAATGTGTAAAAGAATATGACAACCGCGCACCGTTGCCATGGTAACGACTCGGTCTTTACGCTGTCTCATTGGCTAAAGCTCTCTCCTCCCTCCCCCCCCCCCCCACAGCTCGCATTTGACCGCTTCCGAGCAGCCAAGTGCCAACTCTGGTCGGCTCAACTCTAGTTGGGTTGGATTTGAATAAGAAATGGAAGAAGGGAGGTATAGAGAGGAGATGGAAAGAACAGGAGACGCGAAGAGGCAAAGTGGGATAGGGAACGAGTAGGAAGGGATATCAAGCGGTCGCATGAGTAGAATTAGAGAGAGAGCAGGTAAAGTACACCTTTGCGAAGACAGACATGAGGAAAAAGAAAATGGTAAAGAAAGCGGCGGTATTTTCTGGTATCGCACTGCGATCCGTAGGCAGCGTAGTTGGAGAGAAGGGCCCGAGTGGATGATATCGGGTGTCCCGGTGGATGGGTTGGTGCCCTTTTCGGCGAGAGATCCTCCTTCACCCCCTCCCCCTCATCTCCTCCCTCCCGGTCCCCTCTTTTCCCTCCCCATATCTCTCTCTCTCTCCCTCTCCATCCACGTGTGATAATTTGATAAATACGAGGGATTGAGGAGTGGGTGGGGAAGCGAGAGGCGAGCTCCGTTCCCCCGCGAGGCCTAGGGAGGCTGGAAGGGGAGAGGGAGAAAGATGCGTGCAGCTATCGCCCTTTCTGCTCCATTACTCCCCTCTGACGGGAAAAAAGAGAGAGGGATGAGGCGCATGGGTGGGCGGGAAGGGAGGAGAGGGGATATATGAGGGTGGGAGGCTAAACCGTAAACCCGTGGGAAATGGACCACGCATCACGGTATGGAACTAAGGAGAGAGAGAGAGAAGAGTGGGAGAGGTGACTGGGCAGCCGTCTTCCTTTACCCCTTCTCTCTCCTCAAAAGAACCTCTTCCCTTCAGCGTATTCCAATCTTTCCCTCCCCCTCCTCACTTTTCCTCGTCTCCGCATTGCATGCGTATCCTTTACTCGGATTTCTTTCGTGGAATGCGACGCCCCTCTCCACTCCCCTCAGGCGATTCTTTTCTTATGATCGAAACGTCCCCTTCGGCATATGATATTCTCGGTTCGGAATATAAAGATCTCCGCGTCCCGATCCGTTCGATTTCATCCAAAGTCGCAGCATTTTTTTTCGCTCTCGACGTGGATTTGAGAAAAAAATATAAAGACGATGGCGGTTTTGTTTGCATTTCTGGCTAATCAACCTCTTGGATTATTATAACTCCTTACACATCAGACACACTCACAAGGGAGGAGGGAAACCCGGTGCCGGCATTAGGCATTAACGAAGAGCACCAAGGGGGCCTACTGCTGAACGTCCATTCCGAAGGACGGAGCGCTGACTTGCGGGATCTTCTCAAAGCACACAAGTAGGGGACGATACGATCCCAGGTTGAAGAATCCTGGCCTCGACCGGATTCGAACCTGGAACCGCTGCGTGTAAGGTCAACGCTCTAACCATTCCGCCACCCCGACGATGGCGGTCTTTCCAAGAGAACGATAAAACTCATGTCCATACGCGGGTTTCCCCAACGCGCGTTTGATTACACGCGGTTAAATAAATGCGAGTCATTTACCCAAAACGAATGGAATTTAATTACGCTTGGTCCGGAATTGGTTGTGCACCGCAATTTGCGTATTTATGACGTAGTTTATTATTTTTATTTGTATTTATATTTTGTAATTTGAAATTGTTATTCCTATTTGTTATATTAACACCGTATGTGTTAAATAAATCACCTATCTACTACTATATTTCCCGTCAAGATAGACGGGCTCAAATTAATATGAAACGGAATTTAAAATTTTAACTGATAATAAATTATTTTAACTATCATCATTTATATTGATTTTATTTCCAGCAGCAGTCGGCTGTCAAGATAAATTATGAGATGGGACAGAGGAAGGTATTTAGCCTCGGGAGAACAATATGACCTCGAGTTTTGACAATTACACTGTCGTCAAGGCAGTTATCGTTGAAATGGCAATATTTGCCTAAACACAGAATCGGAAATATTTTTGGCAGTGGTAAAACTCCGTAATGTGTCTCGCCACTTTATCGCGATTGTGACTGTTTCGCTGCAAGGGTGACCGATTTCGCAAATTTCACAAAAGCTGCAAGATCAGGAATCTCATATGAGCACCGAGTGCGATTGCGTAGACGACATCGCGTTGACATGACCACAGAAATTGAGAAGGAAAAATCAAAACGCGCACACGCGTCAGTGGCACAGATTGCACGGAAAATTCCCACGCGTATACGCACCAGTACAGTCAAAAGGGTTAAATGACGAAAATTGCATAGATCGATAGAGTTTGCATCCACAGTAAATCCTGTTAATACGGTGGACACTACACATTACGGCAAACAAACACGATGAGACCTTGTCGAGAGAAAACTCAGTCCGCAAATCATCGGAAGTAATGCATTTTTAACCTAAGTAAATTGATAAGCCGCTCTCTCTTTCGACACCTTCCAATAATCCACTCCCCAAAATCCACTCTCCCCCACCCTACACCCTCCTCTCCGCTCCATTCTCTCCTATTTCCTTCCCCCTTTTCCCCTTCTCGACTCCATCCCTTTAATCCATTTATTCAATCCCTTCCTCCAATATGCCGTCCATTTACGTTTTTGCTCTAACAGAATCACCTGATCGACCAAGCGTTAAATTTTCACGCTCCATAAAAATTAGAACGCGCATAAACTAAATAAGGAAACAATATGTTTCCCATCAAAAACTAGCATTATAATATCCGACGCGCTGTCGCCCTCTGCTTTCATGCGTTCCCTCCTTCGCCGAAACGATGACGAGACAATTTTTTTCCCTACAAGTCGTGCGACAACCGTACGGATACCACGCGAGTGAATTATGGCAAGAGTTTGTACAACAAGTGCACTGTGAGATTGCCGATCAAATTTGCCTCTGAAGTGTGTGAATACAGCAAAAGTAACGAAGGGGCGCTACCTCGAGCGAACAAGCAGCTAAGTTAGAATGGAGGAGGGAATACAGCGCGTGAGACTAGGGCATTTGCGGAACGGTTCTCTCAATTAGTGAACTTAGGAGAGGTTTAGTCAAAATGAAAGAGATTCTAACGATTCTAAGGATGGACAAATGGGGCAACCGCCCTGGGCCCCAAGCATTAGGAGGCCCCAAAATTTGCAATATTAACTATGGGTTCAAATTCCATGTCTTTTTTCCAATAAACAACTCATAATTCACATAAACTCATAGCAGCATCATGGATAGGGCAAAGTTAAATTTAAATCCGAAACGCACGACTTGCATATAGTCTAAGGGACCCCAAACGATTCTTTTGCCCAGGACCCCAAGAACTCGAAGGCCACCACTGGGTGGGAAGTTATAATTTTGGGCCAAAATGCTAATCCCTGGTCGATATTTAGTTATAAATATTTTTAAAGACATTAGTTAGGCACTCAGAATTATCGCATCTACGATTATAAAAATATGGAAGGAGGTATTATTCGGTCAGATCACAGGCACCAAAATTTCCGCGTACGTCACTGAATACATAAATTACCAAGATCATCTATTCAATTCAAACGATAAGGTGAGACTGATAAATAAAATTAGAGGAAAAATGTAGTTTCTTAAGCAGAATCAGCTTTACCACAGCATAGGGTTATGGGAAATTTTCTGGGAGCTATCAAGAAAATTTTAATCAGCAAGAACAAACAATTTCCAAATTTTACAGATCTGCCTTAAATTTATGCATTCCTTCTTTCTATTTGAGAGAATGGTATTCGTATCTCCAATCAAATTATAACAGCCTATTGGTTCATACTATCTTTGAAGCTGGTCCTTTAGAAATAAAAGTTCGTCATGCATGGAAAAAACAAAACATTCATAGAGTTGTGAACTTTATTATTACCATTCATCTATTATAAATAATAATGAAATGTGCGTTTTAATAAATATTTTTGTTTGCCAGCCAAAGGAAGCAGTAGTACAGGATTCCAAAATATTTTTGGCGGCTCAAAAAAAACTGCACACTTTTTTCGAAGGTCCAACTCGTGTTAAAAAAAGGAGCTCGAGGCAATTCCTGCAGCCATAAAACGGTGGAGCATCTCAACATTCATTAACACGCGGTTGACATAGTGAACAGGGGAGTCCAGACCAGTCGACCGCTTTTCGTGACAAATGAAAATCATCTTAGTATGCGAGGTTGAGGAAAACTGAGCGCGGCGAATGGATTATTACACAGAACCAGAGGCATATAAATCAGAATTAAGTTGTCTCCAAAAAAAGTAGATAAGCGGGGAGAAAAACTAAAAATAAAAAAAAGGACGACACCGGAGAAGAAACACCGTTCGCCCTGGAAATCGGTTACCATAGGGAGACAGAGGATCGGGCTGGCGTTATTCATACTCTCGACAACAGGGCATGACGCAAAAGAGAACTATGAGCTCCATAATCCACTTTTGTGGACTGAAACATGTTGGGCGCGTGGATGAGGAGAGAGAGAGGGAGATAAGAAGGGAGAGAGAGAGGGAGATAAGAAGGGGGAGAGAGAGGGAGATAAGAGGGGGGGGAGAGAGAGAAGAGTCCGTGGGAGAGGGATGGCTAAGGCCGTAGGGAGTGGGGTTGGGTTGAGGGGAGTAAGGGAGTGGGTTAGGAGGATCCATATGGAAGTGGATATGCGGCCCCGAGGGCCTAGTCGCGAGAGGGTGAGCGGCAAGCGAGAGGTATCGGAGAGGAAAGAGAAAGGATGAGGGAGGGTGGGAGGAAACTGAGCGCGTGTCCGGATGAGAGAGAGAGAGGACGGAAGGTTGGGAGAGAGGAAAGGAGTCACGGGATTGGGAAGGAGGAAGGGGGGGAGGGAGAGGTAGATTGAAGATCCTCCATGTAGGGGGGTGGGGAAGAGGCAAGGATGAGGGGGCGGAGGGTGTGGCGATTAGGGAGATGTGGAGGGGGAGGAGGAAGGCCCGGCGCACGTCACCCTCTAGTCGCTTGATTGGTTTGAAGGAGGGAGATGGAGGGTGCCGCGCGGTAATCCCAGTGCGGTTTTTGAAGGGGGAGGAGGAGAGAGTGAGGATGGAGAAGGGGTGGGAGGAGTTGGGAAGGGGGGGGGGGGAGGAGGGGGCGCCGTGATTAATGCACTGCGGAGACACGTGTTCGGACACGTGTCACTCTCTCTCTCCCTTTCCCTATCCCCTTTGCCTCATCTCCATTCGATTCCACTTCCTCTCATCCTCTCTCTCTCTCCCACTCCATCCATTACCCTCCTCCTCCTCTCCCAGTCCATCCTCCTTCCATTACCGCCCCATAGCTACATTGCCCCTCTTTCTTCTCCCCTTGCGAACCCGCACTTCTCACCCCCAAAACGTCACCCTTTAAACCTAAAAAAATCCCCTCTCCCCATCTGACGTGTACCCTTCCTCCGGTGATCTCTCTCTCTCTCCCTTATCTCCACCAGCCTTTCATCGCTTGGCGTATCGCGGACTCGATCCATCGCGTGTCACCCTTCTCCGAATCTCCTCCTCTCTATAATCTTCTGCGAGACGCGATGTTTACATAAAACTTTTCGTCGTGCCGAAATCTCTCTTGGACCGAGGTATTTTGGCCCCTTGTGGCGAAGGATAAGTTTCAGATCGTTTTAAGATGTCATTTTTGAAATTTGTTTGCTTCTTAAAAATCACAGCGATGACTACGGATTCATCGAAGGAGTGCCATTGAGATTCAGCCTGTTCAGCGATGCATACCGTAGCCAACATTTATCTACTTGGATGGTTTGTTGGTAAAGCGCCGCCGCGAGATTATGTCGCTCAAAAACGAAATATCCATTTCCCTTAATGGATTTATGCATCGCTGGTTTTATCGATACCTATATCGGGGACCCATAAAAATTAATGGGCACAGAAATAGTTCACAATTCCGACTCCGTAGTTCCGGCTCATATCTTCCAATTTACCCTATTCAAATCCCACTTCTCCATATTTTGACTGCTTTATTCTTTCATTTAATTATCCAGAATGTCTTTTACAATCTCTGCCTTCAGTGTCCCTGATTCCAGCGTTTCTTATAACGATTAGCCGCGTTCTCAAATGCAACGCACGGATTTTTTTCTTTGCCTGCTTAGATTACCTAAGCTTCCATCTATCCTTACTTCATCCAATACTCAAATCATTGGGTTTCCCATTTTATAATACGTGGAACTCTGTTACAATGGGATTGGATAAAAGTAAGATAATGAACGTGACGAGTGTTTAAAGTCGAAGATTTGGAACAATTAAACTAAAATTTGATGCAAAATTTTAGGAACCCAAATAAATTCTCACGATCGTAACGACCTCTGTATTTCGTATCAAGGATCCTTGTTATAACAGAGTTCGGCTGCACGCGAGAATCATATAATGCATCCAATTCCCCGCTTGATTTTATTTCCATCTGCTTAAATGTTAATGATGGCTTCGCGCCTAATATACCAACCACGATCAACATTTTCTTTCGCTAATCCCTTATTATCCTCGCCATTTTACCCTCCGCGTCCCTTTCACGATCCAAAACCCGGTTTTTAACCCTCTTTTAGTTCGCCTCATCCATTACCATCCGTGGTCATTTAATCGCCCCATCGTCTCTCAGTCGGTCAACCGCTTCGATTCCCTCCGCCAGCCAATCCGCTCCCCGTTTCTATTTCATCCCTTAAAGGCTTCCAAAAACCCATCCTATTATCCTCTTTCTCATAAGCCTACCGTGTAACCCTCCTTACCCTTTCCCCATACATCCTCAAACCCCCTTCGCCCCCTGTCCGAAACCTGCCTACGTCACATATCCCTCGTAACTATCCTTCCCCCTGTTGCCTCCTGGGCATCCCGCCATCCTCCTCCCTACAAAACCCCAAACCCAGCCGTCTTCAATTCCTCCTCCGCCCCGTTTGGATTAGCGCGTCTTAATTACACGCATACCTTTCTTCGCAGAGGCCCTCATCATCCGACTCTCCTCCATCCCTGTAACTCATACGCAAGGAGTCTCCGTGTACCGGATGTGACCCGCATGAGAATATCACCAAGGCAACCCTATCACCCGGGCAACCCTGTCATATTGCCGAATTCCTGTGGGAGCGCGTGTCGTCAGCAGTTACTATAATGGACTATAATATTAACGGAAATGCGTCAAACTTAATCGACAGTGGCCGGAAAAAATTTAATGCGTCACGTGTTACTACAGTCAAATTTTGAGCAAATGTGTTTTGAACTTGGTACCGTATTTATGCGATTATAAGACGACCGAAAAAATGCTTTCTGAGGCAATCTGATTCAATGACGGCCTCGGCAGAGGGGTGGCTAGCGCGTCTGGCTCCCAATGCTAGGGTCGCGGGTTCGATTCCCGCCTTGGTCATGGTTGTATGTGATTGTCTTTGTTGTTATTTTAATATTGTTAAATCGTTATTGATATTCAGTGTAATTGGCCTTGTGCTGTCTCTGAGTTCTTGCTAATAAATAAATTAATTAATTAATTTAATTAAACAAAATAACTAGTTATTAAAGCTGTAAAATATTGTCATCAAAACGTGCAATCTAAAGATGAATGTGATTTAAACCATGCCAGGCTAGTAATAATCATTGACGCTATTTATTAAATTTATTTATTTTTTCGCGAATATAAGACGGCCCCTAACCTTTGATATATAATATTTTTTAAAAACCTCATCTTATAGCAGGCAAAATAGGCGTTTAGTGCGTGGGTTTCATTAATTTCGTGCCCGAAGGAAATTCTTTTAGAAAATAGGCTATTGAAATTTTTGTCCAATTGGAAATTTTTATCGCTGTAGATCAAGTCTAGGTTACCAATGCGGTCAAGAAATTCACAGTGGACTTTTAGAAATAACTTCAATTGAGAGTGATTCTGCAACGTTCTTTCTATTATAGGCGAGATTCTCCCCTCCACCCACGCAACAATGGTTTCCAGTGTGCATATATAAATGAGCGCTGAGAGAGATTTTTGAAACGAAATAGAACCCTATTGACTACATTAACTAGATAAACAAACCCTGTATTATAATAATTGATACCGGAAGTAATTAATCTCAATACGCTCTCTAGTCTAACGCTAAGTTAAATCAAAGAGAGATAAAAGAACAATAAATAATTTTTATAAAGAATTACAGAGCTGTTCTTATAACTTACAATAGAGTCCAGAATAAGCACTTACGTTTATAAAACTGAAAAATAAAGTACTTGTCTTAGGTATCTCCAATCTCCAAAACCTTGTTATTTTTGAAACGTATGTGCTTACTCTGGAATTATAAATTTCAGGTATATTCTTGATGAAAGTATTTAGGTATAAATATCTTCAACCAAATTCGAATGAAATATATATAGGAACAAATAAAGACCACTGGAAGACCGTAGACTGTGCTCAAGGTTAAGAATCTTAGAGAAATACAGGTCGGGATGTCCAGTAGAGGATATATTGGGAATAAGTAATGCTCCAACGGATATACATAGATAGAACCGTCCATGACGATAAGATACATGAGATCGATTGTAGCACGAAGTTTTTTAGAGGATCATTCTTTCCGAGAACAATACGAGGCCATAACAAGAAAGTCAAATTGCGAGTAAAACTGTTAGGTTGCATTGCACCCCCTGCCACCCACCAGAATGGTGAATTGTAGGGTAACACGTGGATGCAGATGCAGAATATAACACGGAAAACAATAAGTCTGTTTTCATAATCCTCAAGCTTGCATGGTTTAAAATTTCAGCTGGAAACGCCATCACAATCCCATACCCACTCGGAGAGAGCTCTAAACCAGTGTTTCTTAAACAATCGGCCCCAAAAATTATTTTGGATGCAAGGTGAAATGTCGAAAAATCAAGTTTTCACCAGCAATAAAATTTTATCAGAGAATTTTCGGAAAAAAACGATGCGATAAAAACTATTAATAGTTACATAAAATGAAGAAATTTGCAATAGTTTTTTATTTTTAATATTTTCAATTCAAAGGGGACCGCATGATACTCAAGGTCGCCGCGACAATGGAAAGTTTGAGAACCACTGTTCTAAACAAACAGCTTACAAACACGTTATTCTCGCGCCACGCATTTCTCTCTGGTGACGAGATGCGGGCTAATCTCATTGGGTCATCAATCTGGTCAGGGGCGATTCAATTGAAATTCAAGACTTTTAAACAAGACCATTTCATAAGTTTCAGACAAGGAGTGCGGCGGCGGAATAATTCGATACCTCTAGGCGTTTCGAATTGATTTATCCCCATTACGACACCACTATAGTGGCTGTTCTCCAAAAGAACCCCCTTAGTCCCGCACCCTCGGATCCACCCTTAAAATTCCACCCCCTTGCTATTCTCCTTTCCCTCCTCAACTCTCTCTCTCTCTCCATTTTCTCTCTTCGCAGAAAAATGCATTCTTTCGGTACGGGGTCCACCACCTCGCCCACCCTCCCTCTATTCTCCCACCTCGCTGCACCTCCTCCAATCCCCATCCTATCTCAGCCGAACCACTCTCTCTCCCCCTTCCCCCTCTCCTCCTCACACCCTCAAATCCTCACACACAACACACACACCGTGAAATTCGATTTGACGACCCTACGAGCACTGCTCTCCATTATTCCAAGATTCAATTACGGGGCGGACTCCAAACCGCCCCTCCCCCTCCTCCCCCCTTCAGTTCGGGGGCTTCCGAGGCGGTTTGGATGGGGAGGGCGAAGTCGGGACTGTACGGGTCATCCCTCTTCCTCATTCCCCATTCCCCTTCGGACGATTCCCCGCCCTCCTCAACAATAGACCCCTCCCTCCCCACCTATTTCTCTCCCCCTCTCCCACACCCTTTCCCCTCTCTTTCCTACACATTGGCCAATAGTCGGCCAACTGCGAATTAATCGAATCCGACCGAGTTGATCAACATTTCTCGCGCGAGAGGCAACATCGACGGAAGCATATGCTCACAGGAGGGCGCTCGTTGCGAGAGATGGAGAGTGAGGGGATTATGCTGGGTTACTGACACGTTTGCCTCTGACGCGGGTAACTTTCGCAGGAGATCGTGAGCTTTTAGAAATTATACGCCAATGACCAAAAGGACGACGTCGAAGTGACTTCTTGGTTGGAAACGGGTCATTAGTGGCTGTTTCCCAAAGGAAAATCCCAAGCAATGCATATACACTGGGGTCTTGGAGCTCGCATTTAATTATTTTAAGCTCTAAAATGATTTTAAAACATGTCGAGGAAGTCTTTCCTTCAAGTTACTTGCATGGGATCCCTTCAAGGCACACGGCATCGAGACGCACCAATAAAACAAGTCAAACATTTGCAGCATGCATAATAGCAGAATAAGGGTGGAAAGGAATACGAGGAACTGTCCCATGGGTGAGGACCCGATGGCTTTTAATCAAAGACCTTGCATTCGCTGCTGAATGACTGAAGCTTAGTTCTTAATGTTTTTTCATAGTCCTGGCAACCACTAACGCGTTAACATTATTTTTGAGAAGAACGCAAGGCGAGGCAAAAATGCGATGAGGATGACCACAGAGAGCAATATAATAAATAATATACACTTCGACTCAATTTGAGTCACTACACTTGGCCCTGAAGATGGTCGCCTCGCGGCCGAAATACGTATAGGCCAAACACTTTGAAGAAGTTTCGTCGACATCGTAAGCACATCACGAAAAACTTGCTTTGAGCATCGTTGGTTTTTTTTGTCGTTGTTGGGATTTCTCTCCATTGTGGGATCTCGCCCTTTAGTGAGATTATGGCCTCATCGTGAGGTGCTTTGCCCTAGCATCGGCCGTCACCAACACTTCGTTTGTGACCAGCTGTAGACGAAAAGTTTTTACATTGAGGAACCTGCTGGCTTCAGGAAATATTTTAATTATATCAACATACACTTCGTCGAAAATAACTGCGAATCTCAGTCGATTTGGGATTCTCTAAAAAAATATCTTACATTTGCTGATAGATTTCAATGTTTTTTTTAGTCTAGAGATAAATCACGTCGATACATTGATTTCATTACCAAAGCTATAATATATGAACGAAGGCGTCGCAGCAAAACATGGATATTTTCCTATCGTAAACCATTGAAAATCGAGTCAACTAACAAATGGAAACAATATAGAAAGAAGAATGTTGTACTGTGATAATGAATGTTTTATTGCAAACAACTACGGATTTTTGTATTTATTTACCAAGTTTATATATGAACCCATCTGACTCAATGTAACGACACTTAGAATAAATTAATATAATTTTTAAGTCGTTATAGACCCCTTCTTAAACAAGAACCTTTTGCGGATCAAGCATCGAAGACTTGAATGGAACTATGAAAGAGGATGCGCGCCACAAAAATTGCATTCGAAGTTGAAATGAAGTCAATTGATTTGGAATGAGTTGTCAGTACAAACTATGAACTCTCTTGGATGCGGATCAAAGAAATACGCAAAACTTGGTTTAGTTATGTTGGGAGTTCACGTAGTTCATAAATGATCGTTACGCACAATGTACAACCGCTAATTATAATTATACACCGTGCGTACTTATGTGTCCAACACCTGGAAACTAAACACAACTTGAACCTAATGTGGTATAAAATCCGGAAACCTGCATCATGCAGTTTTGGTAAGTATAAGTAATTACTTGATCTATCCTCTTCAACTCCTTGCTGTTTCCACCTTCACATGGCAGTTCCATGTTCTACAGTAGGCGAACTTAACCTGGTGCTCGCGAGCACCACTGTGCTTATTGTAAGCCTGATTGTGCTCTCCTCCGATGCTTAAAATCGCGTTTCTAATCCCCAAGAGAGAAATTCGTTCGGTTGCTTCCTTTCTAAACGCATTTGAGAATATTTAAGAATAACTTTGAGGCTGATTTGATTTTATGTGAGATAATTCCCATCGTTACAAAAGTATAACGGTGCTCGCACGATGTTCTAGGATACAACTTCGTTCTCGCTACTATTAATAGGTTGGGAATCCCTGTTCTAAAGCATAACGTATTAAACATTCGACTATTAACACAGCGCTACATTTAAAAACTTCTCTCACGAAGAGGAAAAGCCACTCCAAAGCTTTCAACCCTGCTAAGTAATATTACCAATCCATTTATAATTTAACAAGCTTGTATATTTACTTTCGCGTTTGAAATTTCCCTCAATTGAAAATTTCCGTTCTAATCCTATAATTTACAACCAATAACACCAACACCAATTGTTTGAAAATTTTCGTACGGAGGCGAGCCCTTCCCACCTCGACGCCAAGATCCTTCTATAGCCACTGGCACCTTTCTCCATCCCAACTCTCCTCACTTTTCTCCTCATTCCCCCTCCCCCGCAACAACCCCCCCCCCCCCGCAACAACCCCCCCCCCCCTCCGATCTCCCTTCCCCCCCTTACCCTCCCCCTCACAATTCCATCCGAGGCTCCTATTGAGAGGGGATCTGCGAGGAAAGCGGATTACAGAGACGCGTGCCACGTTCGGAATTACGCAGACCTCTTCGATTCGAGTATGATGTGGCGAGACAGAGGATGCGAGCACAGAGAGAGAATTAGAGAGAGACAGAGAGAGAGAGAGGGAGAATTGCAGACAGCGAGTACGAAGAAGATAAAGAACGAGCTAGGACAAATAATCGCAGATTGGATATATTTATGAACGGAGCTGGGTCAATAAGATTGCTTTCGATAATTAATCTTGGCTAGGGAAGAGTCGGTTTTTTAAATCGATAAACGAATGTTTTTTTCTTTTTTTCGGCAAAGATGAAAGCGATGCCAACTGGAACGGTTATTTGAGTGGAGAATTAGATTTAAATATTTCGGAACGGTCCAGGAAATGATATGATATATTCCACGTAGTGGGGTCGCTGGTATGGACTTCTTTAATCCCATCATAATTCTCGACTTTAAAGATTGCATGTTTTTTTCATTTGAATACTCCGTTTACTATCAAGAAGAGCAGCTTTTTAAAAGAGAATTATCGCGCATACCTTATGGCTAATGTCATATTGACAAAAAAACAGGTGCGGATTCGGCAACAATGTAGTCGTCATCAGTGGTGGTCAACCGATTGGAGTTATTCTTTTCTTTAATATTCTATAGAGGAATAAAAACTGAAAGCAGCCGAAATCCAAACCTGGTTTTCGTTAGCTTTTGATGAATGTCGAAGAGACACTTTTTCAACGAAGGCATCAGCTATTCTGTACAAAAAAGAATATTTGATATACAGTCAAACCTCGATTTAACGCCATCGTTTGTCCATCATTGACATTGACATTAAAGCAAGGTTGGCGATAAATCGAGGTATATGTGATAATAAGATGGAAGTTCTCTTCAGAAGGATTCATGGGCGGTATGCGGGCGCTAAATCGGGGAATGATTGCAGTTTCATTCATTTGGCAGCCGATTCATCGCCTTTCGCTAAATGCTCAAATAATAACCATCAAAATCGGGCAATCCATTTTTCGATTCATAAAAATTAACGGCTACCACCACATGTCAGCCAGCTTGGATACGAAAGTCATGCCTCTTATTTAAAATTTTCATAGATTTAGACAACATTCAGGCAGCAGAATAGTACGAGACGCGACATTCCAATTACGAATCATTGTGCGAATATCAACCACACTCCGCCGACATCCAGCTCTCCAAAAGAGCAATCATTAATTAAAAATCAATCGTTTTCATCTAAATAGTATTTGCCGAAATATGCGCCCAATGACGGACAGAGTGGATGAGGAAATATTAGCGTTTACAATTTTATGAAATGCGGCAAAAAAAACATCGCCGAAGGTTTATTTAAAAAAATATATGCATGTATTCCTCTAAAAAGATCTCAGCCCCGTACACTTCAGTCTCTGCTCCCTTAAAAATGACAGCAGAAGAGGACTGCTATTGGGAGGCGTTGGAAACTTGAAAGGGGGGAGGGTGGGTTGGGTGAAGAGACGAGGGAGTAGATGGGGGTGTTAAATGCGGGGGTGCGTAGGGAAGGGGGAGAGGAGTAGGGTGGCTGCGACGACGGTGCGGTCGAGAGGGGTAGTGGTAGAGGCATTCGAAAGATAGAGGGAGGAGAGAAAGAGAGGTGGGCCCACGAGCGTAGAGAGGGAGTAGAATGAAGTGGGGGAGTGACAGAAATTGAATTTGGCGTCACGCGTTCGGGAGAGGGATCCTGTGGAAGTGTGGGAGGGAGCGTGCGAAGAGGAGTGCTGTGGGGTGGAGGGAGGAGGGGTTGGGGGTAGGGGAGGGAGAGGTTTGAGTGGGCTTAAAGGGAAAGGGGCGTCGATTGAATCGCAGCATCTGGAAGTGCGCGTGGCTGTGGTGGAGACAAGGGCTTATTGAGGGAGAGAGTGAGAGAATAAGGGTGGATGGATGGGATTCCAGGAGGGAAGATGGGGGACGATGATTGGGAGATTGGGGGAGGGAGGACTTTATTTTTTGGAAGGGGTGGAGGAGGAGGGGGGGTGGTGTGCCAAAGGGTGTGCGTGCGGTAGAAGTGAGGTGGCGGTGATTGGTGTGTGTGTGTGCGGGGGCTCCATAGGGTTGGGTTGACGGCTCAAAAGACGTCGGATACCGAGGTATGTGACGCCTCTATGGACGCGGATGATTAAAAACGCGGTGTTACACTATAATTACGGCGTTCAATTCACCGCGGAGATTTTCTGTCCGAGATCGGCCGCGAAATTTACTCTCCTCGAAATTTTGATTTTTTTTGCCGATGAATCCGAAAGATAAAAAATTAAAAGTCCATCACTGAGTTAATTTATTTCGTTTCATAAAACGGAATAATTTTCAGCAACACGAATGACGGGAATTTCACCTCGGAAATATATTTTGAATGGAAGAAAATCTCCCGTTCCGTGGAATCAAAATTCAGCGAAAATGTCACACACACACACACACATACACTTTTGCGTGCGTGCGCGCGCGCTTATGTAAACAATACTCAGGCGCAGATACGGCTATATGCGATGGATTACGCATAGAAGGCGAAGTATTGACTAGATGGGAAAAGGAAATAGAAGACAGCGCTGCGATCAAAACCGAGAGGCTTTCTCAAAGCTATATTGAAAGGGAGGAGATATCTGGGGTGTATATAATAATCTAACAAATCCCAACAGATTTCGGAAAGCCAAAGAGGAACATAAAAATGCGTGTAGATGGATATGACGAAAGTTGACTTTGGAGAAAGAACTGAAAGAATAGGAAGAAATGAGAGAGGATTAAATCGTGCAATATACAAAGCGCGAGTAACGATAAAGAATCTTGTATATGGTTTTACATATGAGTTTTGTATGTTAAACACATTGCTTTATTAACTGTTAATTAATTAACAATTATTACTACCTGTGTTCAATCATACACAAATATTCTCCTTTTAAAAATTGAACATGGTGCCTTCTCTCTGCTTTAGTGCGTAATAATTTTACAGAATTTCGTCTTAAATAAACAACTCTATGATGAAAATTGGCAATGACGAACCGAAACTTGCGTACACACGGCCGAAGGCAATACCGAAAGGCTAATATTCCATTTATCCCTCTAACGAAAGTGACTTAACGTTAACGATTTAAACTCCCGAAAAAAACACGTACAGAAAATCATCTCTTCTCGAGAACCTGAATAACCTTAAGCTCATAGACGCACCTAAGGAAAAAAAACGTTTGAATCAAACCGTAAAAAATATGTACCATCGACTTGATGAAGCCATAAAAAATAAGTTCTCTCTCGCCATCCTAATTCACGAAAGCGACGAGAGATGGAGGAAGAAGCGGGATGACGTAGAAGACGGTAGTTAGGGAAGGAGGGAAAGAGGAAAAGTGGCCTTTACAAAAATAAGGATGACAATGATGAGCGGAGAGAAAGAGCAAGGGAGGAAAGCGAGATTGAAAGAAAAGCTCGTAATGAAAAAAGAGGAAGAGAAAGAAGAGGGAAGAGTTTAATCTGCTGAGAAAGCATCGCAGAGTCGAAGGAAGCGTAGCGAACCTACCTTCCCCCATCCTAACCTTC
Organism: Tanypteryx hageni; assembly: GCA_028673005.1. Taxonomy (NCBI): domain Eukaryota; kingdom Metazoa; phylum Arthropoda; class Insecta; order Odonata; family Petaluridae; genus Tanypteryx; species Tanypteryx hageni. The sequence continues at coordinate 92,945,619 of CM054114.1, read as the reverse complement.
CCATCCTTCTTTCACAGAGAAATTCCACACAAAAATATACACATAAAACTCCAATTCCACAAAAATATTCCAGAATTTCTCCTCCTCACCGTCCCGAAACTCCCTTAACTGCCGCTTTTATTGCATCCGCCCTTCCGCCAAAAATTACTATCCGCTCACCTCCTCCTTATTAACTACTTCCTGCAATTACCGAACTATTTTCATTCCTCATTCCTCGCAGCAGAATTTATCGCCGGTGGCAGTCTTAAGGCTTCCGCCTAAAGGGCCTTATCGCGAAATCCCTTCTTCCCTTATAACCCTTTCGTTCCTTCAGCACTTCCTCCTTCCTAAGGAGCCTCCCCAGAATAGCCTCCCCTATTCAACCCTTTCCCAACCCCTCTTAAGGCACCCACTCTCTTACGCAGAACGGCCAGAATGTGTGTGTGAGAGAAAGAGAGGGAGGGAGGGAGTAAGAGAAGGAGTTGCATTTGACAACCTCAGGGCTCTCTCCTTTCTCTCCCACCCCCTCTCCTACACCCCTTTTTCAACTACACCCCCGCCTACAGCCCAGCTCCCCAGGGGAGTTTTCTCCGGGTAGGGCGAAAGGGGGAGGGTGCATGATGGGGGTGAACGCTCGAGTCGCCTGCTACGGGGACCCCAACGCCCATAAAATATAACAGTCGATAAACTCCGACTTGAAGCTGCTCGTAACGCGCTCCGTAATTCTCCCTGAACACACACACACGCATATACCCCTGCACCCCTTTCGATGGAAGAGGGTGGGTCGCGCCCCTCTAGGGCGTTTTTATCCCTGCCCTCCCCTCCTCCTCCTCCCTCCGTCCCTCCCTTCTTTCACTTTCAACCCCACGATGTCAGCGAGGGATGAAAATGCCCCTCCTCTCTCCCGTATGACTGGTCGCAAAGTGAGAAATGATGTCGGACACCTACGCCAGGGAGCAGCACGCGTCGCGCGCGATGACGCGACGGAGGAGCGGCGAAGAACGTGGAACTTGCATGAGGGACGTGAACGCGCTATGCGATTGCTGATCGATGATTGCACGCTCACGCTAGTTGACATTCATATCGACCGATACGGCAAGGATCCTGTCGATTCACTGACAGCTGCTGGCATACGTGTAGGCGATGTTCAATAAGTCCGTTTTTTAATTGCCTCGCTAAGGCAGTCTTAGGGGGTGCCGGTGGTGTAGTGGTTATGCTGCTGCTCGAAAGGGCAGCGGGCACGAATCCTGCGAAAGTAGGCTTTTTTTTCCAAGGTCACCCGGCCCCATATTTGTGTGGTTTGTGGAGACCGTGCAAAGTCAGCGTTTCTTCCTTCGGAAGGGACGTTAAGTCGTTGGTCCCCTTGGTGCTCTTCGTTAAGAGTAGGCTAATGACGGCACCAGGTTTCTCTTCTCTCTTGCTATCCGGTTATTCATTGCACTACTTCTTAGATACCATTTGCGCGTAGGCAAGAGGTTAATCAGCAGAGAACACAACAGGCAGTCTTTCTTCAGTATAATACGTCATAGGTGTTGCTTGAGAAAGGCATGCCCAAAGATACCGTTCGCTTGTTCAGTATAATCACTATAGCAACATTACGCAAGTACTATAATGTCTATTTCTGAATGGTAAAAAGGGGCAACTGTCTAGTAAATATACGCGCGAATGATTGGCTGCGTACGAAAATGGGAAATGCTTGGTAGTTGATGTAAGGTGAGATCCTCGTTGAGTCCGTAAGCGTGACAGTTACAATGAGTCCCAAAAATTCTAACACACGACTCCACTTTTCTTAGTTACATATGTTAGATTTAAAAAATTTTATCACTCTATAGCAGAGGTGGCCAAACTTACTTGCCCTCGAAGCCACATACGAGAATCTTCAGAAGCTCGAGAGCCGCATGACACACATTGTGCTAACCAATTTACGAACAGAAAGCGTAACCTGTATCTGAAGTAATTCAAGTGCAATGCATGTCCCCTAGGCATCCCCATCACGTCTCAAGTCACACTTCGTCACTGTGTTCTGTAGAGAAAAATGCCGACACGCTAATGAATGTAAATTTGAAAGAGCCGCATATTAAGATAAAAGAGCCAGCCACATGCGGCTCCTGAGCCGCGGTTTGGCCACCCCTGCTCTTTAGCATAGATCTTCAAAATTTTTTGATTCACTACCCATTTTAGCTATATTTTGCTACCTGAAATAAGTTCTGTATCAACCTAGCGATAAAAGCGCCCACCAAAAACCCTAAAACCCTCACTGGTGGGCGCTAACGTCCACGGTGAAGACCACTGCTCTATAGTAACCCCCTGGCGAATTAGGCCTATTTGTAATGTTAAATTATTTAATACAAATCCAAAGCTTAAACCAGAATGACTTATCAGTTCTTAGAATTAAAATAAGTTTCTTTACGAGCAGTGGCGGATTTAAGGGGGGTCGCACATGGCGCGCGCCAGGGGCCCCGAAAAAATGTTCGTGTATACAATCTCAGAAATATAAAATCTCTCAATTTAAAAATCAGTGGATTCCATAGAAAAGCGATCATTAAGAGGTGCCACAAAGGAGGGTAGCCGTTAGGAGCGGTTCCACTATATATTTAGATTGTAGGGCCCCCGACTGCTTAGCGCCAGAGGCCCCAAATGTTTAGCGACAGGGGCCCCAAAATGTTTAGCGACAGAGGCCCCATGAGGCGTAAATCCGCCACTGTTTACGAGAAACGTCGATATTAAATTAGATGACAGGAAGAAATGTCAGTTAACGGTTATTGAGCATTAAAATTACAAATTCCATTTAACTCTTCGGATATCTTTAGAATTTTTGCTACCCAACAAAATTTAGTCCATATGTTTGCAAATTATGAACTTGGAACGTAGAAAATCATCTAACCAAGATGAGCGCCTTTCGCCATTTTCATTATTTTTAAATTTCAATTGAATCACGACAGAGCTGTTGATATTTCAAAACTAAAGCAAAAAATCATGAAATATCTTTTGAATGCGTGCTACAACACACATGCGGATGTATGACGTTCGATGCAATTTGAATTTGAATCCATACATATACAGAATGAGAAGGGTCATAAATGATAGGATGAAGATTTTCTCACTAACTCTTCGACCTAATGTGTTATGAATTCCTGTCCCTTTCGATGACTAATCATTGCGTTCAACTCATGTGAGGGAATATGAAGAAGGAAAATTGAATTTTTTCCCACTTCAAATTTGACTTTTCCAAACGCCGGAAGTGTCAATTCTACGGTTAATTCCACACATACATAACGTTACAGCATTCATTACCAATGGCACAAGATTTTTTCGAGACAACGGTAGCATGCAAGGATTTTTGAAAACTTCGGTCAACTTTCAAGATCAGTAAAAACGCTTGAAATTATAATTGTCTCGGAACTTTTTTCAACTGCTCTCCAGTGGATAATGGAACGAGTGTTATGTCTGAATTCGATGTGTTTAACTCGCTGAATAGGGAAATCCAACTTTATTTCAACAGTTCAGTTCAACAAAAGATCACAAACTGGTTTCAAAACATAAGGTGAGTTCTCAAATTATTTTACCATTTTATGTTTTTACTTTCTCCATAGGTGAAAAAGTATCGTTTTCATGAAAAAATCGATTTCGAGATTTCAACGGAAATACACGTTTTGAGGTCCCCTGAACACGTTTTGACTATTTTCTCGATGATGTCTGTGTGTGTGTATGTGATAGCTTTTTTGTGGGTGCTCTAACTCAAAAACTATTCATCAGGTCAACGCGAAATTTTATATTTAACATCTTTATAAAAGTGAGAACTGATTAGTTTTTGGTAAAAATAGGTCAACCGGAAGTGGGTGTTTACTCTTGTTACTTATCCGTTATTTTGAAATATTTGCTTTAATATACAGTTGTAGGAAATTTAATTTTCTATAACTTTTGTTTGAAACATTTTTCCATATAATACATTCTTTAAGAGACATTTTAAAAACTAATTTTTTAGCTGCCACCACCTACCAGCGATTATTGTTAATAATTGACTCTTAGTTACGTCTTAGTAACGCTCCTTTTTATTTTCTTAATTGTTGGATATTCCTGGCTATATACAACATCAGAAGGCTACAGTATGAGTCTATATCTTTTCTTTGTAAAGTCTATAAATTTTTCTAGCAGCTCCTTCAAATATTCATTATCATTTAACCTATTTGCAATTTTTAGAAATATTACAGGTATGGAGAATATATATATATATATATATATATATATATATATATAACTAAAGGAAAAGAGAAGGTAGTAATGAGGGTGGCAACAAGGTGTTGAAGGAAGCCCAGCGGACACTTACCAAGTTGAGGACCAAGTTGGCAGGCTGCTGGGGGCGTCAAAGAGACACACGTAAATAAACACGCACACAACAAAGAATCCAAAGCTTATCGGGCCTATGCCCTTCTTCAGCGATGGAGATAGAGTAACTGAAAGTGACACACTGGGCGGGGAATGACAGGGTGATGTGGGAAGGTTGATGATATATATATATATATATATATATATATATATATATATATATATATATATATATATATATATATGTATGTATATGTGTGTGTGTGTGTGTGTATGTGTGTAAATGGGTAAATATTATAATTTTGTTAAAATCAATGCGGACAGTTCATCACAAATACCTGTAAATAGAAAATTTTTATTATTTTTATTTTGGCAGCCCTGCTTTCTATATCTATCGTAAAAATCTTATTTTTTTATCTTGCACAACTTCTTCATTCAAAATTTCGTTGAAATCGGTTCGACCAATTTCTTCCAAATTCATAATTACCGATAAGTTTATTTATTTATTCATTTGTCCCAAAAACAGCACAATGGCCCAATTACATTGGAAACAGTAAACAAATATAATACAATAATATACAATATAATATAGTAAGTAATAAAATAACAACATCAATATGGTACATAGCTTGACATTAAGAGAATAAAAGTTCTGCTAACTGTTTTTTGAAGTAATTACCTGAAAATATGTCAACACCTGTGTTACGATGCAGCAGGTTATTGTATGCTGTTGGAATCCGGCTGAAGAGAGAGCGCTTTGAACTAGATAGACAAAAATTGGGAATATGAAACAAGTCCTTCAGACGGGTTGTGCGCGAGGGAATACGGAGGGCAAAGTATGCTAAGATTTCAGGAGAGCGGTAGAAACCGTTAATAATTGAATGCAGGAAGGTAAGTTCGGAGAACTGTCGTGTACTAGGAAGTGAAGGAAGGCTTAAGTTATAGTTAGGAATCTGTGAGTGGTGTCGGATTATGGCTAGGAAAAACCTCTCTATTGAATCTAAACGCTTTAGATTTGTGGGGGCAGCAGTACACCAAATTGGAGAGCAGTAGCTTACCACTGGTAAAACACAACCGTTATAAAATGAAATCATAGCAGAAGGATCTTTGATTTCTGGAAGTCTATATAATATTCCCAGAAGCGACATGGATTTAGAGACAATTTTTTTCAATTTGCTTATTAAAGGTGAGTTTACTGTCAAAGATGACTCCTAGATCATTAATGTCGTGAACAATTGGAATGGTATCACCGCTTATTATGTATGAAAAAGGAATAATGGTGGATTTTAACTTTGAAATTGTGGCACCACTACCTAGTTAATCGGGTCGAAGTATGTCATTTTGATCATGAATTTATGTGAATATTCTATGGACCAAATATGGTTAATTTCGGTAGGGCCAGTTCCTTCAAAAGCATAACTACAAAAAATAGTTCTATGCAATTGTAGTACCCCTGCTTGGTCTATCCGGTCCAATACTTGTCATTTTGGTCATGTATTTATGTGAAGATTCTACGTACCTACCAAATTTGGTTGAAATCGGTTCAGCCAGATCTTCCCCGATATAAGCGTACAGGCAGACGGACATTGCCGAAATTCGGACCGACCGTTCCATGGGGACCCCTCGAAATCGTGAAATTTGGATCGGTCCTTACATTACGATCCTTGACCCCGTAGACCGATTTTATCCATTTTAGGCTCGAAAATTTGTCTCATCAAAACATTGATATTAGTGGGAATTCGTCAAAATCGGTCAATTGGTTGCTGAGAAATCTTCAATAAACCGACATTTGGACCAACAGTGGAGACCCTCGGGCCCCTGTAGGCCGATTTGAATTATTTTTGGCACTGCAACTTTCAGGATCAACCTGAAGCAGCTGCCAAATTTTGACGCTCCTACGTTTATTTTCTGAAGAGTTACGACTGCCACATACACACAAATACAAAACACACAGATACACAGACAGCTTCTTTTATTATTAAGTTGAATAGAGTTTGTTCATAGCTTCTTCTTCTTCAGTTTGGCTTATACCACTATCAATGAGACCGGCTCATATGTGGGCCACGGACGGTTTGACCGCCCCCTAAGTGTTTAAAACTGTGAGGAAGAATCAGTTTCGATTAAATGAAACGTCTAAGGATAGCCTCTTGACCTCCCCGGGCGGTTACTCACGTTGCCCACAATTATTACCGGCCGTGGGTACCACTGATTTAAACTGAGCGTATTACCACTAAAGCTGATTGCCTATCCACACCCCATTTAGATTCATGGTATGTCGTATTGGGAGTACTTTTCTTTAATTTCAAATGTTTTAATATATTAAATGATTGTTAAATATTTATGTATTTTGCTATGTACATGTGGTCCATTCGATTAAATGAACCCTTCACATAAGTTAAGAGTTATGAAAATAATTAATTTTGCAGTATTTACGGGGGCTGCGGTAACAAATTAAACCTTGAAGGCTTCATCTTCCGGGTGGTTACCACGTTGGTCAATTTAAAATGACTACTTCGACCCGAAGACGCCAACAGGAAGGTTGGCGAAACTGTGGTCATTTTAAATTGACCAACGCGGTGACCACCCGGAAGATGAAGCCTTCAAGTCAGCAACACCACGAAAGCCTTCGAACGAAATTAAACCTGTTTACATTATAATTCATACGATACCGTACTGCGCCGTTTCGCGTAACTCTTCTGGAACCAATTAAGAGAGCTTAGCCAGAGTTGACTTTGATGTGAAATTTAAAATAATCGAAACGGTATTATTCGCGGCAAACACAAAAGGCGCCTTCTTGATTGTTTTATTTTCCTCGAAGCTACACCCCTTAAGGAAAGCACTTTTATTATCCCCTTCGAAAACTTAGTCGCGAGAAGGAAATAAGGGGGCGATGGGAAAATATTCACTCGAGATTTTTAAAAAAATCTCTGGGACGTAGAGCAAAGGAGATGCTACACAGAGAGTGGTCTCTGCATGCCACGAGACTCAGAAAAAATGGCTATTTTCACCCTCTCTGTATCCGTACCCCTATCTCTCTCTGCCATTGCCTCGGATAGCGAGCCGAAAAGAGCTTTGTTAGGAAAAAGACAGAGAGAGATAGTGTGTGTGTGTGTGTGTTCGACGGATACAAACTCAAACGGGAATAAAAGTTGCCCTTTGATTACAATGCAGGTGGCGGAGCGAGAAGTGGGGATTGTCGAGTGCGCAAGGGAATGGGAGGGAGGGGAGGAATGGGAAAAAAGTAGGGAGAGTTAATGTATTGGAGAGAAAGAATGGAGGAAGAGGAGTGGAAGGAGAGGAAGAAGGTGAATGGGCAAAAGAGAGAGAGAAACAATGAGAGAGAGAGAAGAGGAGAACGGGAGCGTGCGATAGAAGAGAAGACTATAGGATTGTGAGGAAAAGAAAGTAAAGGAAAGGGGGAATTTTGTGAAGAGAAAGAAAAGACGAGAGGAGAGGAGAGAGGTGTGCCGTATTGGAAGTGAGGGTGATGAGAGTGATAAAGAGGAAAGCGAAACGGAGATAAAAAAATTAGGGGATGAGGAAAAAGAATAAGGGATGAAACAGAAGTGGGATTAGCAGGGAATGATAAAAGGGGGAAAGGAAAAAAGCGGAAAATATCGGTGGGAAGACGGGAGAAAAGGGAAATTGGAAAAAACGAGGAAGTCTCGCGAAGAGAGAGCCGAGGTCTGCAATTGCTGAAATGTATGTAATATTCCCTCTTTTGGTGGGTGATGTACATTAAAATCGACTTAACATACATTGCACAACATATAATAATAGACTATTTCTGTATTTTTGTCTATGTCTAACCCTGTTGTTGTAGCAACAAAAGCAAACAAAGACTAGAAACCTAGCTAATTTGCATAATATTTTAGCATATTAAAATTTATGTATTTTGTCATTAGATAAAATAAAAGCGCGATTACAACATTATTACTATTATTTGTTCAATAACATTTTAGTATTTCATTTAATCCGCCGCTGTTTAAATTTCGTTAAAACTATGTTGTTTTATATATTTAAAATATTTATATAGTTAAAACTATGCTGATATATATTCTTTCTTCGTTTCAGCTTGTATTCGTATCAATTTTCTGCTTATTTTCTCTTATGAAACGCAGCATGTATATGAAGGTAAATTAAACGTATTTACTCATCGTAATTCAGTAGTTATAATATAAATTTTCTTTCTTTTTGAAAGAATGTGGGATTTATTATAAACCTTCCTTTCTTCTTTTTTGAAAGAACGTAGGATTTATTTAGGCTATTTTTTGTAGCGACGAAAATAAACAAACCTTAGAAACCTCTTTGTATAATTTATTCACATATTTTGTCATTCAGAAAATAAATGAGCGATTAAAACATTCAAAATCGAATCGAATAACAAGATTGGATTCATCGAATTAGATAATAATGCAATTTTCATTCCCGTCATACTGACAGGCTAGAATTCTAGTTGTCTTATAACCGTATGCTTCTATATTGTAAATAATAATATCATTTAACTTTACATTAACTTATTGGCGGCGATGCCGGATTAACCGGGGCGCAGTTGTGCCAGGGGCCCGTGATAACAGGCTGCCCACGGGGGCCCCAGACACTGTGTGTGGGGTGGAGGGTGGTACTTGCGAAAAATTATGCACCAAGGCTCCCGAGTTCCAACATTCGGCCTTGCTTGGCGGTTTCAGAAGGAATATTATGTTCAGCTCACGTGGCACTTCAGCAACCAATGTAACATTACGTTCTCGGTACATTTAACAGGTTTTTTTTAACTGTAACTGCTGTAACATTCCTTTTAGAATCGAATGTGATAAACATTATTGGCCGCAAAAGTTGATAAGTGGCAAATTAATGCAGCGCCTACAATGTTGTAGCCTGAAGATAATAAAATAACAAAGAAGAACTGTAATCCTCATTGTCTAATTATAATCAGTACGATTATGACATTTAATTCAAATAAACAATAATTCCAATAAGGAATCACGACATAAGCCGTCAAATTGAACCGGAATTCAATTCGCACTAGAGTTTTTGTGATGAATTTCCAACAGCTTCATAGCTACTTCAGCAGATATATTTTACCCTAATCCAATTGCTTTCAAATTAATTTACACGTTCACTTCCTTATGCGAAACATGCATTTTGATAGATCATGAGGGCATATGAAAATTGAGGGACTTTGTGAAAAACCTAGGAATTAACATTTTAAAACTTGGATAAATAGTAGTCCAACTTTACTTAGGAAAATCCACGATTTATTTACTATCAATTACGATAACTTCCTGGGGTATCGAGGAAATGAGTTGAATAAATTTTATGATACTGACAAGTTTAACTATGGTAAGGTATACTATAATTTGGCGATATTTAATAATTTTTTGGCATATTGTAGAAAGCTGAGAATTTATATAACGTTCGTATCAGTAAAGAACTATCCAGGAAAAAATATTTCTTTTCTATCCTCGATTGAATCAGAGTAACAAAAAATGGGGAAAAAATTGTGTGTCGGAATTTAGACCCGATGATCCAAATTCCGACACTTAGTAGAACTAATAGGAGACAGTGCTTACACAAAAATGAAATAATAAACTTTAATTGTGAACCATAATTCTACATATTTATATCTTAACAAAAAAATCAGAACATTTTATTAAAATTGAAACATTTAGGAAAAGAAAAAGTGCTCACAAAATTTTTATGATAATGTTCGTGAAAATTGAAATCTGAAAAAAATTCTGAGGTTAGGCTGGGTTACTTTAGCATTATTTAAAAATCTCAAGAAACAGGTCAATATTTCATCATTATTTTCGGATTATGCAGAAATAAATATGTTACTCATATAACTTAAATAAATACACTGTCGGAATTAGGGATCCCTTGCTTTTTGTTATTAATTGGTCTGCTACAGGAATAAGATTGATAATTTCTCCAATCTATAAACACCATGTTAAATCGAATCAAATTAGCTTTTAAGTGATGTATTGGATGAATTACTTTCTTTCAATTTTATATCATAAATTTAGAAAAATATCACACCTTAAAATCGACGCCAAGCTCCAACAAAATCAAGATGTGCTCTGACAGCGAGAATGTAACGGCCAGGGAGATGAACCAAGCACTGCGTTGCTGTCATTAAAGATAGATTACGAAAGTATTGCGTTATACCCGTTACGATCAATACTATGACTAATAGAGCCGAGTGTCGTAATTAGGACCGTATCGGAATAATACCTTAATTGAACGAGTGGTTACTAAACAGATACAAACAGATTCAAATATCTGAACTAAAGCGAATGAGATTAAATACATATTGCTTCTCACAATGAAAAAGTTGCAATGGCAATAAGGCGAGAAATATCGCCTCAAACTAGAGAAATACGGAATTTTTCACGAATAAAACTTGAAAAGTTTTAGTGCCTATATTAGTGCACTGCAAGATTAAATTTCAATGATTTTTTCAGGGATTTAAAAAACCAAAATAATATCTTCTATAGGTACAGCTTACAGGCGTAACAGCTCGTCTCTTACTCATAACAATCCTGTAATGGTAAACAACTCTCGAATAGTCTAGTACACAGAGGCTGATTGTGAGATATGTCAACTGTATATTTCAGGCAAGTTTCGTTATTCCAAAAGATCTCCATAGGCAATCTGTCCGTAGCCAGTTAATGATTATTATTGATTAAACCTGGCTCTCTGCATACTCTTGCATCCGGCAATCTTCTTCATTTCTTGATAACTCTCTTCTCTTTTCAGGTAATTTATCAAATAACTCAAAATACCTTTTCCGTCCTCTTTCAAACATGTTCTCTCCATCTCCTCAAGTAACATATAGAGATATATTATCCCATTTCTCTCAATATAGCAAATAACAAAGCGTTCGATTAAAAATGAAAGCATTAAACTTAATAAAGATTAATTTTAGTCTATACTTCGTTCTCGTGTGTTTGGTATTTCCCGGCATAATTTCCGATCCGAGTAGAGCTCCGCTTCAAAGTAACTCTAGAAGAAGGAACGAGGACGTAGAGAATGAAGATGAATGTATGCCGAATAAAGGAGAGAAAAAACGAAAGAGAGCGGTGGAAGGAGTTAAAAGAGCGAACAGAGAGGAGAAATAAAGAGGAAGAAAAAGGTCTGGTAAAGAGTGATGCCAGATATGAAAGGAGAGAATGGGAGAGGGCAAAAGAGAGAGAAAAAAGACTGGGAGGGAGGCGGGAGAAATAGAGTTGGAGGAAAAGGAGAAAAGGAATGGGAGTGAGCAGGAGGGAGGAGTAATGGGGTGGGAGGAGTAATGGGGTGGGAGGAGTAATGGGGTGGGAGGAGTGATGGGGTGGGAGGAGGAAGGGGGAGGAGGAAGGTGGGAGGAGGAAGGTGGGAGGAGGAAGGTGGGAGGAGGAAGGTGGGAGGAGGAAGGTGGGAGGAGGAAGGTGGGAGGAGGAAGGTGGGAGGAGGAAGGCGCAGAGTAAGAGGGCGGAGTAAGGGGGGGGGTAAGAGGGGGAGTAAGAGGGGGGGAGTAAGAGGGGGGAGTAAGAGGAGGGAGTAAGAGGGGGGAGTAAGGGGGGGGAGTAAGAGGGGGGAGTAAGGGGGGGGAGTAAGAGGGGGGAGTAAGGGGGGAGTAAGGGGGAAGTAAGGGGGGGAGTAAGAGGGGGAGTAAGGGGGGGAATAAGGGGGGGAGTAGGGGGGGGAGTGAAGGATTTGGGTTGGAGACATCAACGCCCGCTCGCTGACTCAAATGTTAAAGGGAGTTGGAAGGAGTGTCGAGGGGAGGTAACAGGGAGAGAGAGAGGCTGATAAATGAGGCTATGAGGGAGGCAGGAGAGAGGCAGGGGGAGGGTAGGGGGCGGCGAGGTGAGGGGGAGAGGTATGCCGAGGGCGTGCTCTTGCAGGGAGAGCGATTAATTAATCAGCGGTTGAAACGTGCGACGGGTTTGAGGCGGGAGCGGTCGGGTGGGAAGGCGGGGAGGGCGAGACGGGGGCGGGGCGGAGAGGGCGGGGGAGTCCCCTTTGGACGTCTTTCAAGTGTCGAAGCGCATTCCGCATTAATTAGGCAAGGAGCTCCACCCCCTCCCTCTCTCCTAGTGCCAAGGCGAGCTGAAGAGAGAGGAGAGAGAAGAGAGGAGAGAGAGGGAGAGAGAGGGAGAGCGAGGAAGAGTGGGAGAAGAGGAGGATGGAGTGGAGATTAAGGCTAGGAGGAAGAAGGCAGAAGAGGAAATTGGAGAGAAATAGGGACCTAAAATTCATAATTCCCAGATACGGTCTCAAAGGAACGCTCTGCAACCGAACGAAGAAAAAAATTAAAGTCAAAAATTGCCGGCTTCCGTATTTAACATTGAGAGTGTAAAATTTTTGGAGAGATTAATACAGATTAAAAGATGTATATCCTAGATTTTTATGAAAAAAAAATTAGAATATTTTGAATAACTGCAGTTTAACTCAATGAGTACAATTATAGTGTATCTATGCATAGTAAGTGCTCACGGAGAGTATAACATTCCAACCTCAGCCAGATTGTTTTCGCAGTTACGATTTTCCTAACATTTTCTTGGTTCCTTTCATCCGTGTTCCTTCTTGGAATAGCGATGGAAATCCAACAAAAAACCATCCCAGTCTCGTTTAAGATTTCGTAGAGTTATGATCTATGTATATGCGGCGATGCAGTAGGTAGCGTAAAAATACGTATTTCCATTGTGCGAAAACATGATGAATTAACCTCGAAGGTTACCGCGTCAATATCAGCGTTAGTGTTTTATTCTACATGTTGGTCCTCATCTGAACGCTTTGACCTTCTCAAAGTTTTCATTTTTACGGTAGCGTTTTTCGACCCCGAATGTGGATCATCGTATGAAGAATATTTATATAACATAAACGATGGGCCTTATCACTAATTATAAATATAAAAACCTATGTAAAATATAAAGTATTAATATCGATAAATTCGAAATTTTCGACTTTCTTTTTTTAAGAATATGAACTTAACTTTCTGATTTACAACGTCGTCGTTTTCACGTTAGGAAAGAAAAGCGGAAATTTTTTATTACAGGGGATGCAGAAGGCGGCAGAAAAGGGGTTTGGAGAAAGAGAGAGAGTTGAAAGTTACGGAAGTTATCAGTAGATGGTAGGGTTTAAGAATGGGTAAGATGGTGGTGCGGGAATGGTACGGGAGGGAGGAAAAGGGGTGGAGGATGGTAGGAGGCTAAAGAATGGGATGGGGAATGGCGTGGAACGGGAGAAGGGGGGCGTGGAGTAAGACTATCCCAAGAAATACGGAGTTTTGGGAGGCAGGGGAGCCTCCTCGCCTTGGAGTGTAATTTGTGGATTTCTCGCAAGGAAGCTAACACCTCTCCCTCCCTCCTTTCCCTTCCACTCACCCTTTCCCACCCATCCATCACCAAATTCATTGCAGAGAGAGAGCGCTCCGCATCCCTTTTCTCCCCACCCCACCATCATCATTCGCCTTCTTTCTTTGTCTCTTTCTCTCTCTCTCCCAGCGAGACAACTTTAGGACTGAGCAACTTTCGGTAATTAAGGGAGATAGGGAGGAAGGGAGAGAAAGGGAGGTAGGGAGTGGGCGGGCACTCTTATGCAGGGCGTCATGAAAGACCTCTCTTCTAAAAGACCTTCCTACACACCCCGTTACCTCTTTTCCCTCTTTTCTCAGTCAGGGCCCCTCGCTCCTCTTACTCCACAACCCTCCCCTCTCTAGCCCTCCTCCTCCCTCTCTCTCTCACTCCCCCGGATGGTTGAGAAAAAGCGGAGGAGAAAGGAAGGGAGGAAGTGAGAGAGAGGGTGGGCGAGAGACAGAAAGAACGCCAGGGAAATATCGGGAGCGATAAAGAAGGAATATTTTTTTAAAGTCCGAGGGGAATAAAAGGGTGCAAGGGGGGTAAAAAGGGGTAAAAAAGGGAGACAGGAAGAGAGTCGGTTAAAGGAGTGAATGAGGTGAGGAAAGAGAAGGAAGCGATATTTGACCTGGAAGGAGAGATATTCCTCATCTCAAGCTTGCTCTCTCTCTCTCACTCAAGAGACTGCGACCATTTCCAAATGAAAAGCTGCCTTTGCAAACTTCTACCGAATTCTTAACGCCAAAGTTCTTTTACTCTTAAAAAAATTCACATATTAGTACTCTCTCGCTCATTACCTTCCGTAACTCCTTCCACTTCGCTCCTTCCGAATTCAGAATGCGCTCGTTTCTCTCTCTCTCTCTCTCTTTTCTCTCGCCCTCCTGAACTCTCTCCCCTTATTCGCACGCGTCTCAATTCTCTTTGTGTGATTAGTAATAATGACGCCATGACTCGTTTCCAACCACGTTTCCATCGCGACGCGATGTGTTACGGAAGTGGTCCTGTTAAATCTCTCATGCGGGGATTTTCCCTAAGACAATGGTTTTCGTCGACCAAAAACATAAAAAGTTCCCGAAGACGAGGATATTTGAAAATTTTTCAAACTTTACGGGTGGAGAGAACAAAAAATACGGAAAATGCAATTTAAATGTGTTTATTTTGCATTTTTACGAATCGAAAAATTCGAAATTTGTACGGCTCATATTCGATTATCAAGAATATACAGAGTAACTTTTTACTTCGAGGGGATGAAGTAATTAATGGGGATGCATTTACACATTTAGGCAATGAATGCCAGTTAAGTACGATATCACGATGACTTAACAATTATATTAGTTCCTCAACCCTTGATGGTCGTTCTTCCGTTTCATCTAGGTACTAGCTAAATAATCACTTGGAATTTTGTATAATACACGTCAATGAAAACATACTTTATCGAATAAAATAAGGTAAGGCGAATCATAGCGACCGCCCCGGGCCCCGTGCTTTAATATCACCACAAGTCTAACTTTTATTCGGTGGTTAATGTTTACTGGGCCTCGGATAAGCCGATATTCCCCGGGTGCCACCCTGAGAATAAAAAACCGATGATTGCTTCTACAATGGCAACCCCACAATGCCTCTATATCAGAGGCGGAGAAACTACGATTCGCGGACCACATCAGGCCCGCGAAAGCATTTTACACGGCCCGCGGAGTCATCATGAAAGCGAACCATGAATTGTAATACAGACAATGTCTTATTAGGTGGTAAAAATTAGGAGCGGACAAAACCTTTTCTTGTGAAGTTTTGACGATAAAATATTATTAATTATCGATATCCATTGATAGAATCCTTCGCATTCACTCGAGTAACTTCCGATATGGACCCTAATGCGGCCCGCCGGAGCATTTTCCTCTGCCAATGCGGCCCACCTAAGCAACCGCAACTGCAACTCGTCGAAAGTTTTCCCGCCTCTGCTCTTTAATATGGTACCGAATCCATAATGAAACTTTTCCTGGTAAAACGTCCATGAAAACCGGTAATTTTACCTTGAAAGTTCAACACATTTCTAAATGTTTGAGGATAACCGCAACGTCAATGATAAACTTTTGAAACGAAAGCGTTTTATGAAATCATTGGATCGATTAGCGCTAGCCACGTAGGGATACATAACAAGAAGTAAGGTATAATCCTTAAAGGGAGATTTCAAAGGCGTTCTTTATGGGAGATGCGTAAAAAACGGTATCAAAAGATTGGGCGGTACTTGAATTTTTATCTCCGAAACTATAAGTCGTAATAACATGGTCTGGCGGAATTTTTTCCGGTAAATGTTATCCTCCATTCGAATACATTTTTAAACTCATATTTTATAGATCATATAAGAGATAGGGAGGGAAAAATATGGTAATTAATTGCCGACGGATGTCATTTAAAGAGATACGATTATAGGTTTATTCAAGTGCCTATAAGTATAAAGTGGAAGTTCTAATTGAAGGCTGCATTTCAGAATCACAATTGGACAATAAATTTTAATAAGGATCAATGGTTCTTAAATTAATTATCCGTCCAGCGGTTCAGGAGATGTCACAACAGAGGGACGGACGGACGAGACGTGCCCATAAGGCGTTCCGCTACTACCGCTTCGCTGATAAAGAACGCCTAATAATTGGACATCAGTCTTAATTTGTACACCTCAAATAAGCTCCCACCCTCTCTCTCTCTCTCTCCTCCGCCGAGCTACGATGGAATGGAATTTTAAATAAATAGAATCAAGATTATAACGGGCGTTATTAATGGAGAGAAATTTTTAATGCGTCTCGGCACTCTCGAGAACAATGCGCGACCTCAGCGCCACACCTTTGGAGGTGGAATGTGGAGAAAACGAAGATAGTATGCGATATTTTAGGCAGCTATAGAGTTACGATGCTAATGAGGAGACCACAGGCTAATGCAAACACCAGGCTGTATCGAGGCAAGGTAAATTTGGCAGATGACAGCATGATGCATTATTTATATACGAGAAAGGGACGCAATGGAGAGAACAAGATTACAGAGTCACAGAGTCGAAAAGAATTATTTTTCTGTCCACGACGATTAGGGATATAAACTGGGATAGCCGTTCCGTCGACTCCTATTCCATATGCAAAGATCTACTAGAATTTAGCAAAAAATAGGGTGTTTGATGTGGGTTCCGAATGCTTCTGCGACAAATTAGCAATTCACTTTATAGAAGTTTGATATGAAGGCCTGGAGGTGAGCGAAAGACAACGCAGATGAAATTTTGCGCTCTTCATTTATACGAATATGCACTTATTGCGCAACATTCAGATTTTTTTAGTACATTTGGTATTGTACGCCACCCGACGCTAAACATCGTAAACATAAATCCGCATTTGTCAGGTACAGCCCGAGGTTTGATAAGTTTTATCAGCATTCTAACAGACTGGATAAAATTACATATATTCAGCGATATTCCATCCGCATTGTTGATTTCTTTTACATCCAAGTTTACACAGATAGCCATAACGCTGACAATGAATGTCCCCGATTGTTCCCGTTTTGCTTTGTAAAATGGTGTCATTCAATTACGGCTGAAAATAAATCGGCACAGTATGTCTCTCAATTATACATAAAAATACCGAGAAAACCAGATGGGCATTTCGATCACAAAGCAGCCGTCATCAGTGGCGATTCGCTGATAATAGATTCTGAAAAAGAATATGGAGGCCTGATTCGAGGACGAATTATGGTTGAAATCAGGGCCGTCTTTAGGAGGGGCTGAGAGGGCGGTCGTTCAGGGCCCCGCGCCTAGAGCCACGATTCTAAGGGCTTCCGCGCTTGAAGTTAGCTTACTACTATAAGTGGAAAGACGTGACGTGCGCAGAACCTGAAAAAATCGCTCTAGATATTAAAGTCAACATTTATCGATAGATATGCTCATACTAAAGCTCAAAGAGTTAAAGTTTTAAAAAATGCAATAGGAAATTATTTTATTTTATGGATGTTCTACTAAAAAATATTTATTTTTTGTCAAACTTATTTTATTACTAAATTTTTAGAAAATAAAAATATGAATGCAAAAATTATAAACAAATAAAAATAATCATTATATAATTAAATGGAACAATATGATTTTTCCTCGCGTGATGTAGAGCCTGCAGCCTCGCTCTGTACCCCGCGGATCCTAGAGACGGCCCTGGTTGAATTCAAATGCTTCAAACATGCTCATTTCGGGATAGACATAGTACGTAATAATTCAATATTACCTAATTTTCTGCACCGATTTATCTTACTCAGAGTCAATTTAAAAATTGTCGTCGCGGTTTTTTACACTATCCTTCGACGCAAAAATCGAGGGAGAACAGGATGGAAGAAGGAAATGGAAGGTAGGAAGAGGAATCGGCGCTGGTGTAGTCTGAGCAAGGGTTTTACTGCTGGAAGGGTGTGGGTGGTGACTCTGGATAACGACGGCTGTGAAAAGACAAGGACGGGAGGGAAAGATCCGATGAAACTGTGATGGAATTGCAGAGCGGGAAGGGGTTAAGAATGTGCCGGGATAGAGAAAGAGAGAGAGGGGGGAGGGGCAGAGCAGAGAAAGGGATTCGGGAGAGAGATAGAGTGGAGCGGGATCGCATAATTGAGAATGGGGAATTAATTAGGAAGGCGCCTTGGGGGCAGCATAGGAACGATACTAGAAACAGTTCTCAGCGATGAAAATCCCTCTCTCCTTTCTCCTCTCCATTTGCATGTTTTCTGAGACGATAACTTCGTTACGTAGCTACGTCGGAGGCACACCATGGGAACGAAAACCATTGGCAGTTTGCCCTCTTGGGGGGTTAAGACCGCGGCACCCGAGAAACGCTACCCAACCCGTGCCATCTCGGGAAGAGCGCATGGCAACCGCCCCGCTTGGAAAAGAGCGGAAAGGGGGAGTGAGCGGAGGGGGGGCGGGGTTTTATGAGAAGGGAGGGAAAGCGTAAGAGATTGGCGAGGCGGGCATGCGTGTGTGTGTGTGTGTGAGGGAGAGTGGAGGTAGGCGGGCGAGAAAAAGGGGGTGGAGGGAAACAAAAGAGGGAGTGAGGGCGTAATTAGCGCTAATGCTCTTCAAGTGGAGCTGGGTTGGGAAGCTTCGAACGTCTCCCCGGGAGGGAAGAGAGGAGGAGGAGAAGGAGGGAGGGAGCGGAGAGTGCGGCTGGCGGGATGGAGGAGGAGTGGGGGTAGAATGAGGCGAAGGGAAGTGCCCCTCCCGTACCAAAAAGAGGCACTCGGCAGAGGCAGAGCCAACTCAACACGCCTACTCCCTCTCTCCACCCCCTTCATCACCCTTTCCCCCACAACACCTCCTCTGGAGGGAGATGAAGATAGAGGAGAGGAGATAGAGAGAGAGGGAGAAAACAAGTGACGCTTGATATTTCACCGGGCTGAAGCCTGAGGTATTTTTACTATTATCATTACCTTCGTCTGAAACGTGTGTATAAGGAAACTCGGGAGTTATAAAACCCGAGGACACGTTGAAGGAATCGCAAATAATTATAAAATGTAATTAATATGAGAGATGTGCAAGCGCGGAGTTCGCTTAAAAAAAATAACCACGCTCGTTCTTTAAGTGCAGATGGAGAGAAGACTAAAGGAGTCCAATAATTAACAATTAAAAAAACAATCATGAATTTTTATATATCATAACACATAATGCGCGGCGGAACAGAAGAAAACAATTATATTAAGCATGCGACTGGAAATTTAGCGGATTCTTGTCCCATTTAAGGAAGATGTAAGTTTATATATTATGTGAGTAACAAATGAATTTCATGCGAAGCATCGACTATTTTTAAAATAGCTTTAACTTTTTATGTATGGTACGCTCTGCTTTTTTTTAACTTCTGCAACATCTAAAATAGAAATCTGTGAATTGTGTGAGGGTGAAACATTTCTCCACAGAAAGTATTTGTCGCTCAAATTTGGTAAGAAGAAAATATTTTAGCTGCGACTTTTGCTTACACAAAAAATCCTCACCTGCGCCGCATATGGAACCTGATAACTGCATCTTATCATCGCATTAATTGCACTCAATTATTACACTCCAGCCTTTTCATCGCTTTAGTTTTAATCAATATTTATACTCCTGGCTTTTCGTCGCATTAATTGTAATGAATTTTCACAATTCTGGACGACAACTTGAGATTCGATAACTCATCAAATGGCAGCGATTCGCTTATAAAAAAGTAAAGGACTATTTACCAATCATTGCATCTACAGCTACATGATACCCTGTAAGCCACCTTATTGGTGGGTGGCAGGGGATGCAGTGCACCAAAAATACCTAGTTTTCGCACGTTACCTTTTCCTATTATAATAATATTGGAGTAATTGCCGGTCAAATATGACGGGTATGCGTGGATTAAGTATTAAGGAACTTCCCATTCTTCCTACTTTTCTCCCTTCCTCTCTCCCATCCTCCTCCATCTCTCTCCCCCTCTATCCTCTGGAAAAATAGACTTCCCAGTCTCAATCTCGTCCTAATAAAGACCATTATCTATCTATCTCTCCCGCCTTCTCTGTCTCCCTTCCTCTCTCTTATTCCCACTCTCCTCCTGTCTCTCCTTTTATTGTTCTCTCTCCTATTAAAGCATTCAAAGCATTCTTTCCTTAGGTATATAGTATAAGGATTGAGACGACAATTAAGTCTCGAGGTTTTATAATGATACGGTCGGCAAGGCAACATATCGTTAAAAACCTTTAAAATTTCCAATAAATATGATTTAAACACATTACTTGAGCGATTTCGAATCGTAGGCCAAATGTGATGAAAAGAATAAGAAACGTTATTTATTTGTCTTTAAAACGGGTTAGGTCCGAAAATCGCAGGTCAATTATTTCTAATTATAATTTGTAAAAGTCTGTAAGTCGCAAATCGATTTTTACGTGTTATCTTATGGAAAACAGAAATTACCTACTGGAGTCAAACCCGGGTCTTTTTTGGGGATTTATTTTCGTAAATAGCTTTTAGTATAAGAACCAAATATTCCTTCCAAATTTAAATCTTCTGCCTACTCGGAAAGTTTGATAAAAATAGCATTACAGTCAGTCATTAATAGTTCATATTAGTCGAGCGTGACCTGATTTCTTAGCTCATTATTTAAAGAGACCTCTTTAAATTATATACAAATATTTTAGAGTGTGTGTATGTGTGTATGTTCTTTATACGTTTTTAAACCGTTGAAACTATCGAATTCAAAAGTTTCATGGGCAATCCTATGGACCAAATGAAGAACTTGGTCTAGGTTTGCAGAACATGGGGTCCCTTATACCTCATGGAGTCAACAAAATACTATTCCCATTAGAATGCAAGGCAAATGGTGTGGAGAAGCCTCAAAATGCCATGCAGCTTATTTTACGCACGAAAGACTGAATATTTTAATTCTGCTCGTATTGTCGTATTACATGCTAAATCGCTTAAAAAGTTTCTTAAAGCGAAAAATTTATCGGTTTAGATGACCATTTTCCAGGCGGCAACAAAGCTAAATTTCTTAATTGTTGTCCTCTTCAAAGGGAGATAGCCACGTAAAGATTAATGCAAGAAAAATCCACGCCGTGGCGCGCCGTAGAGGAAAAATAGCTAACGCCAAGATAAAGAGTACAAATGCCTAAATATAGTAAGTATATGAATACTTTTAAAGTCAGTGAAATGATTTTTAAGGAATATTAGAACACTTTTATCTTTTACCATTAACATTGAAAGATTTATCGCAACATAAATCGATACATCTACTTAGTTTGGTAACCAAGATGTTGTTAATTGTTTACGTTTTGGCTAATAGTATTGGCATAATCCACATAATTTTATTGCTGCTTTAAAGGCTCCGGTGCATCTATCCATGTAAATATTAAGTAAGACGTTAATGCGTAATTATATTAATGGTAAAACTTTACAATACAATAGATAAAATAGTAAATGTTAATGTAAACATCGCTTGCGTATTTAAGGAATGGAAAACGTTTGATAAATTTGGAGTACCCAACAGCAAAAGTAAGTAAATTTCAGAATTTATTGTATTAGTTTTATTGTTATATGACGTCAAAAGTGATATATCAATAAAAATAATAAATATCGTTTGCTACTTAAAAGAAAACTTTCCCGAGCGAAGCCGAGCGTTTCAGTTAGTAATTCATATATATAATTATTATCTATACATATCATATAATTATTATATAAAATAATAATATCATTGCGAAAATTGTCAGGCACAAATTGTTACTGTGTGATGGAAAGTAGCTGGTATGAAGTTTAATGCGAGGAAATGTCGGTAAACCATAAGATATCGCCACCGAAGTGGATGACGTGGTATTCGAACACTTCAAGATACACGCACGTCGAATTCCTTACAAATTCGTCCCGAATGCCTCGTTGAGCACGCGTGAAAATTTCTCTCCGATTCCGTTATCCCAATTAAAAACCCGTGCTGAAACTGCTCGTCTAATTCACGAGGAAAAATATCTCGCCCATTAATCCGACAAAAGTCTTCTTAGACCTGGCAACAAACGGCGAGTTTTCATGTTTCGTTAATGGTTATGGTCTCGAAAAATAGCGACGTAAAATTTTCCCGAGACAATACAGTGCAGTCGGGCCGTTCGAAACTCGTGAGAATCAGGAAACCCGAGACTTTCTTATCAGGTCACCGTAATATGCACGGGCGGTCATAAACAAGTCCATAAAACCCCTTTAAAAGACTAAAATATCTCCTAAATGATAAATGCAGCATAATACACAAGTAATATAAGCTATATTAATGAGTTGGTTATCATCGTTTGACATAAATAACCTTTGCAAATTATAGAAAACATAAGATGTGGGTACCTACTGTGTAGATAACTCAGGCTGGGTTTCACGTGATCTTACAGCCAGCGAAGTCTTAGCGCATGATTCGTGATATCGCAGTGCGGTTTAGTTTTTTTGCCATTGGTTTCTACGGGGCAGTTCGAAGCTTCGAGATTTCGAAACTTCGTGGCTGCACTGTACAGTACACTCTCACAAATCCGGAACGCACGGTACCGAGACATTGTCGGATTTTCCGATTTCCCGGTTCTTTGAATTTAGGTATATTTCAGGGCCGGATTTTCCACTACGCACAGTAGGAAAGGGCCTAGTGACTCCAGCGTTATAGGGAAGCAATGATAGCTGTTCATGCAATGAAATAAAGTATTTCTTATGTGCTAGCCAAATTATCTTACTCTTTCTGTTCTCAAAATGAGATGCGTAGGAATTTCTGGTAAATGTTTGCATTGGAGATGAGGGGGTGAAGGGACAAGCTTGCTGTCTGATGCTGATGAGGTGCAAGCCACAGGATTTTCAAGGTTTGAATACACAGGTATAGAAAACGGTACAACACCTTTCTGTGTAGATTGTTAAAGATATTGTGCGTCATATACTTGGCATATTCCCTTGTGAGTTTTTCTCCTATCTTAAGCACATGAATTATGTCATTACAATGGGAGAAGAAAATAAAAATTTCATTAATGATTTATAAATAAAGCTGAAACCAGCGTCAGCTGAGCGTGGAACCTGGAGGGCAAAAAAACTGTAAGACTGAATAACTTCCGGTTTTTTGATAATCTTCCTGGATTAAAAGCACGATGATTTCAGATGTAAAAATAGCCAGTTTTCTAGGGAAGCCGGTTTTCTGAATGCCGGATTTGAAGGAGTGTACCCTACTTGGACAAGGAAGTGTTTATTACAGCAATTGATTGCGACACCTTCACGGATCTGAAGAGAATGAAAACTGTATTGCATGATCAATGATAAATAATTTAAAAACTGTTTCTCCAATAGCCATAAAAAAGTTGGGAGAACCAGATACGCATTTCTGCTGCAAATCGGCCATCACCGGCGATTCTTTTTTGCATTTACGATCGGTGTGTCACCATTGATGACGACTGCTTTGTAGCCGCGATGCTCATTTGGTTTTTCCAACCTTTACATGGCAATCGGAGAAAGTTTTTCAATTCGATTTCAACCATCAGGTGAGCTCGATAATTCTTTCTTGAAGTAAAAAAAAACAATGCTAAAATCTTTTTATTTTTCCTTATAACAGGTTATCACCGATGACAACAATGAGGAATAATGATGACAGCGAAGCGAACGAATATCGCGTCTCAAATTTTAAAAAAGGATCGAATATCTATCATCGTTAAGAATAAAATTAACGGAATAAAACCCAGGTTGGATCAGCGACACGTCTCTTATACCCAATAAATAAGTATCCCGAGCAGATTTAGGTAATGAAGAAGCGAACTTCTTGCATTAAAAAATAGACAGCAAGATAAATGGGTATCATTCCGTAAAATGATTCGAATTTCGAAGATTTGTACTTACATGTATGCGATAGTGTTTATGTCTGTTTGTTTGCGTGTATATGTGTGTGTGTACGCGCGAGCTCTGGCGGCTGCAGTAATGGGAGTGGAATGGGGTAGGGAGAGAGAGAGAGAGATAGAGGGGCGGTAAAAAAGAATAGAGGACAAAAAGGGGTGAGAGAAAAGGAGATAGAAAAGGTGGCATGGCTTCCCCACCAGAAACCATCCTCGGTATCCAACACGCTAAACCTTCGAGAACATCCAATGCCTCACGCCCAACCATTCCTTCCTTCCCATTCTCCTCCTCCTCCCAACCCACTCCCCCTTCCATCCCAACCACCTCCTCCCTTCCCTCACTCTTCTCGCAGCATCCTCGCAGCCACTCTCCTAATTGGCTGCGATGCGCCAACGCGGGCGCCTATCTCCAACCCTCTCCTGCCCACCCCAAAACACACACACAGACTCCCACTCACACCCACGCCACACATCATGTGTCATGGAGGGCAAGAGAGAGAGAGAGGAAAAAAAGGAGGGAGAGAGAGAGAGAAAGAGGCAGGACAAGCCAAGCGGAGAATGTAGCGAGCCTGAGCGGAGTAACTGCGAACGGATGGGTGGTGTTGAGGTGAGGAAGGAGAGGGAATGATAGGAGGGGGAGGGAGGGAGAGAGAGAGAGGGGGGAGGGAGAGAGGAGTGGGAGAAAGAAAGGAGTGGAAAAGGAGGAGAGTGGAGTGGTTGGAGGAAAAGCAGAAGGGCGTCGAGAGGGAAGCACAGATGTTAAGAGCGTATGAGTAAGGAGAGAAGAGGGAGTGGATGAGATGGTGGAGGTACCGGGCGAGGGAGCAGAGAGGATGGTGAAAGAGGGAGAAAAATGAGTAGAGAGAGAGAGGAAGAATGCAGTGGAGGAAGGATTGGAGGCAGGACAGTAAGAGAGGGTGGAGAGAGAGAGAAGTGGAGGAGGTAAAGGAAGATGGAATAGAGAGAGTGAGTAAAGGGGGAGGAAGAGGCGGTGAGAGGAGGGGGTGGATAGAAGAGGAAGTGGATGGAGGAGGGATTGATAAATTTATGGAAGATGGAATGGATGATTGGATGGAGGAGGGATTGATAAATTTATGGAAGATGGAATGGATGATTGGATGGAGGAGGGATTGATAAATTTATGGAAGATGGAATGGATGATTGGATGGAGGAGGGATTGATAAATTTATGGAAGATGGAATGGATGATTGGATGGAGGAGGGAGTTGACGAGTGGATGGAGGAGGAAGTAGATGAATGGATGGAGGAGGGAGTGGATGAGTGAATGGAGGAGGGAGTGGATGAGTGAATGGAGGAGGGAGTGGATGAGTGAATGGAGGAGGGAGTGGATGAGTGAATGGAGGAGGGAGTGGATGAGTGAATGGAGGAGGGAGTGGATGAGTGAATGGAGGAGGGAGTGGGTGAGTGAATGGAGGAGGGACTGGATGAGTGAATGGAGGAAGGACTGGATGGAGGAGGGAGTGGATGGAGGAGGGAGTGAATGGAGGAGGGAGTGGATGGAGAAGGGAGTTGACGAGTGGATGGATGAGGGAGTGGATGAATGGATGGAGAAGGGAATGGATGAGTAGATGGAGGTGGAAGCGGATAAATGGATGGAGGAGGAAGTGGATGGAGGAGAGTGGATGGAGGAGAGAGTGGATGGAGGAAGGAGTTGACGAGTGGATGGAGGAGGGAGGAGTGGATGAGGGAGTGGAGGGAGGAATGGAGGGGGGGAGGTGGAGGGAGGGGTGGAGGGAGGAGTGGAGGGAGGCGTGGAGGGAGGCGTGGAGGGAGGAATGGAGGGAGGCGTGGAGGGTGGAACGTAGAAAGGAGTGAGTGGAGAGAGGTTTGGAGGAGGGAGGCTGGAAATTGGGAAAGAAAAAGAACAGGCGTTGGCAGCTGAGAGATAAAAGGAAAGAAAGGTACAGAAACATCATGGAAAGATGAAACTGACGAAAAAAAGAAGGGAGGTAGAGGGAAAGGGAGACGGGAAACGAGCACATAAAGGAGATGGAACCCTGGAGAGGAGTGCGAAAGTAAGATGGCATCAAAGAAGGGTTCAAAGAGCACAGTGTCTGCGTGGGAGGGAGTGGCGCTTGGTGGGCGAGGAAGTAGGCGGGAGGAGCAAAAGGGAGGTTTTTATTTTCGAATGCCGCTCCACAAGAGAAGGGAGGGAAGGAGAGGAAACGATTGGGAAAGGGGATTGAGCCGGAGGAACGGAGTAGCTGGGAGGAAAGGCGCGGTGGAAGGGAGGAAAGGCGCGGTGGAAGGGAGGAAAAGAAACGTGGCGGGGGCGAGACGGGGGTCGAGCGCGTAGCAGTCAGCGTCCCCACACCCAAAATACCGCCGGGACTTCACAGAGAAGCAGCGGAGAGGAAGGTGAGGGGGGGGGGGAGGAAGGGCGGGGGGTGGAAGAGGTGGGCTAGTAATTAGGGAGTGATGAAGGAAAAGGGGAGGTGAGGAGGAGAGAGGAAGAGGGGGAAATGTGAAGCTATGAGGGCGGACGAGGAAGAGAGAGAGATCGAGTTGGGAGGGAAGGAGAGAAATTGATAGAGTGGGATGGGAATAATGAGTTGAGAAAGGCAAGACTTTGTAGCGAAAGAGAGAGATTTTGGAATATTGATGTTCATGATTCAAGGCCAATTAAAACGGAGGAAGGAGGAGGAGAAAGGTAGAGTATCCTAGAAAGACGGAGAAACAGGGTGAGGAGGGGCTACGAGGGAAGGAGCGAGGGGAAGAGATAGATATTATACTTTATTTGGGCAAGATTGATACTAGATGAGGGAGGGAGGGAGAGAGAGGGAGGGAGAGAGAGGGAGGGAGAGAGAGGGAGGGAGAGAGAGGGGGGGGAGAGAGAGGGAGGGAGAGAGAGGGAGGGAGAGAGAGGGAGGGAGAGAGAGCGAGAGAGGGAGGAAGAAGGATAGAGGAGGGAGGAAGAGGGATAGAGGTAGAAGAGAGGGAGAAAGAGAGGGACAGAGACAGGGACAAAGAGAGGGAGGAAGAGAGTGAGAGAGGGAGGAAGAGCGGGAGGGAGGGAGGAAGAGCGGGAGGGAGGGAGGGAGAGAGGTAGGGAGGGAGAGAGGTAGGGAGGGAGAGAGGTAGGGAGGGAGAGAGGTAGGGAGGGAGAGAGGTAGGGAGGGAGAGAGGTAGGGAGGGAGAGAGGTAGGGGGGAGAGAGGTAGGAGGGAGGGGGAGAGAGAGATAGAAAGGGAGAGTGAGAAAGGAAGAGAGAGAGAGGGGGAGAGAGGGGGGGAGAGAGAGAGGGGGGGAGAGAGAGAGAGGGGGAGAGAGAGGGAGAAAGAGAGAGGGAGAAAGAGAGAGGGAGGGGGAGAGGAAGGGAGAGGAAGGCAGAGGAAGGGAGAGGAAGGGAGAGGTAGGGCGAGAGGAAGGGATTGGGGTAGGGCGAGAGGTAGGGAGGGAGAGAGAGAGGTAGGGAGAAGAGGGGAAGGGAGGATGAAGAAGTCAATAATAGGAAAATGGTCAGGATTAGAACAGGATGAAAGAGAGGAAGGGAGATTAGTACAGCATAACTTTAATGGAGAGGGATTTGTAGGACACCTGTGAAGACAATAAGATGGTAGTGACTTTTTATAATATTTACGTCGTTATTTATCACTATCTCTATCGTGATTCGGCTACATTTTTGTGGCATCATCACTGTTAGTCACCAACTTTCTCAGCCTTTTTGATTTTCAAAACATCTCTCTTAATTGCTCTATATTCCAATGCCTTTTTTCGGTCCGCTAGTTTTGTACCTTTCCGAAATATTATTCTCCTGCTTCAGCTTTTCAGAAATGATCCAAGTGTCATTACTGCGCGAAATTTACTAATCAACCATTCGTACCGTCTTCAGAATAAAATTTCACCTTATAAATAGCGCTAAGTAATATTTATCTTTACGGAAATTATTGTAAGGAAAATGTGTACGAATTACATCGTATAACATAAGCAATAATGAAAGGAACTAATTAATTATCTATTTTTTTAGAGAATGCTTGACACGTCTGTTGAAAAATAATACACAATTGAGCATTTGTATCCAATGGTATAAATAAGTATGGTCCTCTTGGTATGTACAATTAAAAATATTAGCAGCGGAGAGTACAATATTCTGAAGTTAATCATTTATATTTCGTTTAGCCTTCTTATGTTACTTCTAAATACCAATTTTTATTAATTATGAAGTGTCAGCCTGCTATTTATATTGATCATACACACTTACGTAATAAAATTACAGTACGGCAATATTAATTAGACAACACGAGCTGTGATAAGGCGAAATTTAGTAGCTAAATTTCTCATGTATCTTTTAAATAAATCTATACCGAAATGTCCGCACGGATTTACAAATATGCATATGTGCACACTATTTATAACAAAATTTTGACAAAAAATGTTCCGTTTTAGAGATTTTCTTTTCTCTATCGAGAAAAATACCTCCAACTGAGTCCTGATCAAACTTTTTTTCCGACGGTTTTAAACGTGTTGCTATTGTAACGGACAAACGAGAATCGAACGGCGACAGGCATAACAAACATTAAAACATTATTTTTCGGAAAATTTTCAACCTTTTACGCACAGTAAACACTCGTTTCAGAAACATTTCGCATGTATAGGCACGAGCCGATAATTAACGAATTTTCAGGATCACTTAAGCGAACGGATCCGAAATTATTGAATTACTTTTAGACGAACATTTTCCGCGAAATTTTTAAGAAGATCAGCGAACATTTGCGGAGTTCTACGCCGTTTCAATCTCTCCCTCTCTTTCTCTCCTGCAATTCTGGAAAATTAATGCGAAATCGGGGAAGGGATTAAAAACATTCGGTGGAAGCGGATAGAGACAGACCTATATATATATATATATATATATATATATATATATATATATATATATATATATATATATATATATATATATATGTGTGTGTGTGTGTGTGTGTGTGTGTGTGTGTGTGTGTGTGTGTGTGTGTGTGTGTGCGCGCGCGCGCGTGTGTTCGTGTATATATATATACACACATATATATAAAAGCGCGTGCGGACGCGAGCGGCATCACAATCCGATAATTCCTTTTTCCAGCGAGGAGAGTCGAAGAATGGCTTCCGGCGATTCGCCGCATATCGCTTTGAGCGAATTCATGTGGGACTCCGGGCCGTTTTGTGAAGGATACTATTACAGATCATGCCGGTCGTGCGCGCGTGAATAATGATCGGCTCAGGTGAGAGCGACCGGAAAAAATGGATCATATTTATATGTTGAAAGAGTGAGAGAGAGCAATGAGAGTTTCGGTCGCGGACCGCTTCATGTGTACATGAGGAAACTTCCTCTGGAATTAGATATTAAAATTGGAGCTTCATTTGCTGACGCAATGTGGAAAGGGCACGTTTTATTTATCTATCGAGGCTTATTTAGAATAGTAAATTTAAAATTCCTCATAAATTTAGTAATATAATTATATGAAAAAGTAATTGGTCAGTAATTAATTAAGAAATTTTACCTTTCTGTCTGTAACCTTCTGCTCAGAATCTTAATTTGAACATTTTGAAGGTACCCCATGCCACCCAGCGATTTTTAAAAATATTTCTTCTAAAGTGTTATAGATGGCATTAAAGATCAAACAAATAGTGAAAATGTTAAATTTATACATTTAACCAGAATGTTCAGAATCTTAATTTTAAAGGTTTAAAGGCACCCTCTGCCACCCACCGATTTTTCCAAAAGAATTCTTTGGCAGAGTAATAAATGGAATCACAGAACACACGCACCCTGCAAATTTCAGTCTTCTATCTCTTACCGTTTCAATGCTACTTTAATTTAACCGATTGCACAGATGGACAGAACGAAAACAAGAGCGTATAAAAACATAAACTGATGTGGGCAACACATGACTTTCTCCATATTTATATGGCAAATTACATGTTGTTAGCTCTGGGATCGTTGTCAATATTTACTTCCGGTTAACAATTAATAAAAGAAAAAGGAGCATTACTAAGACGTAACTAAGCGTCAATTGTTAACAATAGACTTCGGTAGGTGGCGTGGTGGTGGCAGCTAAAAATATAAGATATCTCTTAAACAATGCGTTATATGGAAAAATGTATAAAACAAAGGTTGTAGAAAATAAAATTTCCTACAACTTTTATTTCAGTACATTTTTACATTTATCAAATATTAAAGCAAATATTTAAAAAATAACGGATAAATGACAAGAGTAAACACCCACTTCTGTTAGACCAATTTTTACCAAAAACTAATCAGATCATCTAACTTTTATATAAATGTTAAATATAAAATTTTTCGTTGACCTGATTAATAGTTTTTGAGTTAAAGCGCCCACAAAAATCTATCACACAGACAGACAGATATCATCGAGAAAATAGTCAAAACGTGTTCAGGGGACCTTAAAACATGTATTTCCGTTGAAATCTCGAATTCGATTTTTTTCATGAAAACAATACTTTCTCTATACTTCGTACATGGAGAAAGTAATAAAACGCATTAAAAATGGAACACATTCCTAACATGAGTATAGTAAATGCACCAGTAGATGTACGACGGGAGCGTTGCTAGTTCAACTTTCTTATCATAGCAATATCAATTTGCGATAATTTCTAGGTAATTTTATGAACGCCGCAAGCGGTTAGCCCGTCCAGCGAACATGCCCCTGGAATGCGCGAGTAGACTTGGTAAAATCGATTTTAAAAACATCTTTCAACAGAATGAAAGTGCAACGATTCGGCCATGCAAAAGTACCATTATATTGCCAAAGAATAAAACTGTAAAATCCAATCGAATTACCTAAAGTTTGAAATTAAAAAGCTGGCAGATCCGTAGAAGTCGACGAAATATTCTTTTGATGTTGTTAAGCAGTTTTCATATCACCGCACGAAGATAATAATCAATTCTTTATCTTGGAGGAAAAGGTCGACCTCCACAACTGCCGATCTTCGCGACCTTATCTTATCAACTATCGATCTTTGCCACAATCGATCTTTTATAATTTCGAACCCTACGACTTTCGACCTGTACCGCTATCGACCCTTATGACTTTCGATCTCTACTACCACCTTGCTAACGATTAGCGCCTCACATTGCCACCGAAATCGATATCTACCTGTAAGGCATCTCAGTAGTCCTCCACAATTCCGAGATAGGATGTTTAACCCAATGGCCCCTTTCTATACTTCCTTTCCAACTCCCCCTCCTCCTTTTATCCCCCCAATTTCCCCCTCCGCTTTCCCGTCGCCCACTCCACCGGGCTCCTACTTTCGGGCGAAAAAAAGGAGTGCCATTCAATCCCTTCCTTCGCCCACTCAAATACACGAAAATGGAAACCCTTTGCAACCGCATTAGCATACTCCCCTTTGGGACGAAAAAGCGCCGAGGGTCCATACGCGGCTTCTCTTCGGAAAAGGCTGAGCGTTGCACTTGTGCATCCTTCTCGCACGAAAAGGTGTCAAAAAATAGCCTCAGAGCACCCTCGTCGAAGCAAAGTGTTCGCTTCCTACCGAAGGTGTCTCGGGGTAACCTGTTTACCTTAAAAAAAAAACAAATACACACAAATCGTTCACAAGCGATCGTCACTTTCTCGAATTCGCACGCATACGTACGTTTCGAGAATCGATTGATCGATACTCTTAGTTCGATCCATAGCGGGTTGTATTGAATGGGACGCTTGATTCGTCGCGAATGCATGAGAATACCATTTTTTCTTTCTCTTTCTGTGCACTCTCATCCTTTTGTGTACGCCCTCATCTCCTCTGCAGATTTTTTAAATGTTTAATTTCTTCTAAACGCGCTCGCGAACTACCTATGCCACAACACGTCGACTAGATTCGTTTTTAAAGAATTACATGATTTTTAAGCGCAACGACAAATGGAGCGAGTCCCGCTTGTTTTTATTTTTACAGGGAACCATACCGAGCAAAAGAAGAAGGCGAGAAATGGGAATTAAAAAACGGCAACAGCCGGTTGGGAGATTTTTGCGGGGAGCGATAAAATAAAGATGGACAGGAAAAAAGCGAGAGAGAGAGAGAGATTGAGAGAAAAAATAGATAGCAAAGTAGAGAGGGAGAGAGCGCGAGCGTGCAGGGATGTTAATAAAAAAAGACGAGAAAATACGACTCTTTTACACAGGTGCCATCTAACGAAGGATGATGCGAAGCTGTTTTTCCTACCTCTCTCCCCCCTTTCCCCTCACCTCCCCCCTCCTCCTCCCACACTCTTTTTTAATGCTCCCCCCTCCCCCAGCCCGACTCCTCCCACAGCGCTCATGCAAACGCGACGGCAATTGTGGCAAAAGCTTATTCAAAACTCACTCCGGGATACCATCACTCACTCGCTCGCTCACTCACTTCGGTGCAGAGGCACCCCCTTCAACGGCCAGGAGGACTCCTCCATCGTTAATGGGGACGCCGGGGGAACCCACCGCCGCCACCACCTCCTCCTCCTCCTCCTCGCCTCGACTCCTCCCCCTTTTTTATACTCCTCACACCACCTCACCCCACTCCCCCTCCCCAAGCGAAAAACAAGTCTGAAAAATAGAGAGATACGACGACGAAGGGAAAAAACAAGTGGCGGGTAAGGGATCAGGGCGTGGAGGAGGCGGAGTGAGCAGCGTGGGGGAAAAGAGGCGCGCGCGCGCGTGGGAGGGCGAGGCACGAGGAGGCAGCCGTGTTTTGTTAATTAGTAGCGTGCGTCGTGCAACGTAAGAGTGGTGGCACTAAGGGGGAGGAGGAGAGGAAGAAGAGAAGCTCCAAAGAGGGATGAGGTGGGAATGGGAGGGGGTGAGAAGAAAAAAAAGGCTCCCCCTTTTGCGACGAATGGAAAAAACGGAAAAGCGAGGGAAAAAAATACGACGAGAAGAAGGACGAGGAGCGGAGCAATTTTTTTTAATTACCACCGCCGCCGTTCTACCTCAACCCCTCCCCCTCTCTCACTCTCAATCCTCTAGCAACCCAAGCAACCCAACCTCCTCGCCCTCTTTCTCTCTCTCCCTCCCAAAGCATCTCTCTATCTCTCTCTCTCGGTGGCACATCTTCACCGACCAATGAGCGAACCCAACCCAACGCGGCCAATAGGGGGTGGGGGGGAGAGAGCGGGTAGGGGAAAGAGGGGTTGAGGGAGGGGAAGGATATGCGGCAAAAAGGAAAGAGTTGGTGCGGAGGATTGCGTGGGTTGCGAGATAAGAGGGAGAGAGAGGGGGGATAGAAGAGAGGGATAAAATAAGGGAGTGAACAAGAGAGAGAGAAGTGAGAGGGAGAGAAGGGAGAGAAGTGAGAGAGAGAGAGAGAGAAGGGAGAGAAGTGAGAGGGGGAGAAGTGAGAGGGAGAGAAAGGAGAGGGAGAGAAGAAGAGAGAGGGAGAGAAGAAGAGAGAGTGAGAGAATAAGTGAGAGGGAGAGAAGTGAGAGGGAGAGAAGAGAGAGGGAGAGAAGAGAGAGGGAGAGAAGAGAGAGGGAGAGAAGAGAGGGGGAGAGAAGAGAGAGGGAGAGAAGAGAGAGGGAGAGAAGAGAGAGGGAGAGAAGAGAGAGGGATAGAAGAGGGAGGGAGAGAAGAGGGAGGGAGAGAAGAGAGAGGGAGAGAAGAGGGAGGGAGAGAAGAGGGAAAGAAGAGGGAGAGAGAAAAGAGGGAGGAAGAGAAGAGGGAGGAAGAGAAGAGGGAGGAAGAGAAGAGGGAGGAAGAGAATAAGAGAGAGAGAATAAGAGAGAGAATAATAGAGAGAATAAGAGAGAGAGAATAAGAGAGAGAGAATAAGAGAAAGAATAAGAGAGAGAATAAGAGAGAGAATGATGGAGAGAGAATAAGAGAGAGGGAGAGAGAATAAGAGAGAGAGAATAAGAGAGAGAGAATAAGAGAGAGAATAAGAGAGAGAATAAGAGACAGATGAGAGAGGGAGAGAATACGAGAGAGAGATGAGAGAGGGACAGAATAAGAGAGAGAAAAGAGAGAGAGAATGAGAGAGAGAGAATGAGAGAAAAAGAGAATAAGAGAGAAAGAGAGAGAATAAGAGAGAGAATAAGAGAGAGAGAATAAGAGAGAGAGAGAATAAGAGAGAGAGAATAAGAGAGAGAATAAGAGACAGATGAGAGAGGGAGAGAATACGAGGGAGAGATGAGAGAGGGACAGAATAAGAGAGAGAAAAGAGAGAGAGAATGAGAGAGAGAAAAAGAGAATAAGAGAGAAAGAGAGAGAATAAGAGAGAGAGAGAATAAGAGAGAGAGAATAAGATAGAGAGAATAAGAGAGAGAATGATGGAGAGATGATAAAAGAGAGGGAGAGAAGAAAGAGAGATGGTTCCATGCGCGGATGGTGGTAGTTCTTCCTCACTGGGGTACCTCATCCACTAAAGTGAGGGAAGAGTATCTCTCCTCCTAATTATACTCATTACAACCCGTGAATTGGCTTTGCTCTCTCTCTCTCTTGGGGGATGGGCCGATAATTTACAGCGCGCTGATGATGGAGGCAAAAAAAGAACGGCGAAAAAATGAAAGAGCCTTATAAACACACGTTCCTTTTCGTTATTCTTCTTTTTCTTTTCGGCACGACCTCCTACGCCGGCGAGAAAATGGGAAGGAGGAAGGTCGCGTTCTCTCTCTCTCTCTGTCTCTTTCTTTTCTCTGTTTCTCTCTTCGCCATTGGAAATCAATCGCTCCAACATTCGGGCTCCTCAGCGGTGAGACAGCGAGAAAGAGAAACAGCGCGAATTCGCACCGCAGGAAAACGTCCTTTTTCAACATTATTGCGTGCCTTTTGGACACGTTCCGCTCGGAACGAGGTCTTCTTACCGATTGTGAGTGAATAAATACCGCGTTGTTCGGTGGAGGACGGACGGCTCGAGTGACTCCCGAGTTTTTATTAATTCTCTTTATACAAAATGTTTGTGTTCGCCTCGCGCGATTTCCTTCCTCGAGTGAATTTTTTTTTTAATTTTTATCCGTTTAAAGTTCCGTTATCGAAGCGATGGCGACGCTTTTGTGTGTTTATATATATATATATATATATATATATATATATATATATATATATATATATATATATATATAATCTCCCCCTCCCCCGTTTGACGCAAATGATGAAGCTCTCTAAAAGTGCAGGGATTTAGATTCGCCATTTAGAACGAAAGTTAAGGGGAGGAAATTTAGCATTGTTTTTCGGTAGGAAAGAGCGATTTTGCGGAACTAACACCTCTCGAAATGTTAAATTTATCAAACGGTCTATTGAAATTCTTTCAAATACTGCAACTATTATGTTTAGAATAGACTTGGAAAAATACATTTGAGAAATGGGCAAGGATATTGCGATATTAAAAGGATTAACTAATAATATAATCACGTTTATCTCAGGTCAACTCTGATTATTAATTTCTGGAAAGATGAAGCGACACTGGATAAATCGAATCTGTCTGCATAATTATCTGTAGCGAACGTAAATGAAAAAAATATTAAAATTAGAAATCCAAGAGAATTTAACAATTTGAAATAAAATGAATTATTGAAGTAAAAATTTTATTTTTAGGAGCTAATAGTATGCTATTTCAAAATAATATTGCAATAATAACATGAGGATGGGCGAAATACTGCTGAATGAGTGAATAATTCGTATTATGTAATTCTTACAGGCACTTATTAGACTTAATTTTTACGAGTTGACTTGCGAGTTGATTCTGCGCGGTTCTACTATACTTCTCAACAGTTTCTTCGATTCATTTCTTGCCAGCATCTCAAATATGTAATAAGCATTGTTGGTTGGTGATAATTTACTGCAGCGCCGTTTCTAAGGCGTGGAAGAAATGCGAACGAACGCAGGATCGCTAATATTTTAGTTAGCTTTTAGTTTTGTTTACCTTAACGACAAAAGAACTCGGTAAGTAGCTTTTTTAATTCACACTATTTTGGACAATTTGTTCAAGGTGATGATAGATATTTTCTATTGTACTGAAAAGCGTAAAAAGTGGTGAATATTACGTTTGTAATTTAATGAAATTTCAACGGGCATTTACTCCATAGCGTAGTTATTCACGACATCGGCATTTTATGCTTATACAGTTATCAAGAAAATACCGTCATATCTTAATTTAAAGTTTTATTTTGTATATACTAGGTGCCAGGTTTATGAGCTATTCCAAACAGTGTTTATATGTGTGAGTATAGATTATTTAGTTTAGTGCAAATGCAAAAGCTAGGAAACTGTTTATTTAATATTTTTTGCGTTTTTACTGAGGAACAACAAGCTTGGTGATAAAATATTTAGGTAAGAAGCAATGCAGTACGTAGTTCAAAACTGGGATCGATTTAAACATATTTTTGTGATGGAAAAAGTGGGAGGAGTATGCGGCTCCAATGAAACGTAACGGAATTTATTAAATCACGCATACCCGTCTTATTTGACTGGCAATTACGCTAGTATCAACATATTTTCGAGCAACGTACAGGAGATTTTAGGATAAAATCTAAGATAAAATGAACGAGATGCGAAAATGTTTATGTTGAACCTGGACTGTAATATAACTGGCAAGGCATTGTCTAAAGTTTAAATGGTTAGAAAAATAAACCACCGAAATGTAACGCAGATTCAAATCGCTAAACCGACGGTTTCTGCGATGCTGTGGGGTTTTTTTTAAAAGTGCATCATGCAAAGCATTTAAGAGAGTGTATGCATACGGTACGCAGTTACTATGCTGTAGGTATAACGTAGCGGAAAGCAATGATACACACAGACCTGTTGAACGTAAAAAAAATCGTTCATGGAAATACATGGACGGTGAACGAGGAGGGAGAAGTAGGAAGGTGGTTATCTGATGTTGTTAGAAAAGAGTTTTGAGTTTGAAAGGAAAAAAGATGGAAATAAGATATTATTCATAAAAATTGGAGGTAAAGCGAAGGATAATAATGAACAAATATACGGATTACCTATTCTTCTAAATTAGATTTCATAAAGCGACAAACGTTATATGACCAGTACACAATCAATAATACTGAATATCCAAACTACTTACTTCACTTACCTCTGTAGCACCGTCCTTTTCACTTCAAGAATCCCTCGCTAAAACAATACGAAAAGCGAAGTAACTTTTAAATGTTTTTTTTTTCAAATAAAATATGCGTACATTTCCATAAAACATTAGAGGCGGCGCAATTTCCAATAGCCTTGTCGGGGAAACATATCATTCCAAATAAGCGAAATAAAACAGAGCAGTAATACTTTAATGCATTAATTAATCTAAGCAATTTCATGGCTTGATTTTTCATTGAATCGCAATAAAAGACAATGCATACTTAAATAATGGCGTTTATATTATAACAGAATTATTTCGTTCTCTCTTATTTTTTATGCGTTTCAATTAGTTATGCATCGAATGACCACATTTTAGTGCAAGCCTAATTACCCAGTACCACATAAGTTAGCCAAATCAAAACATATCTTCTTAATTTCTTCCTCAAAATTGTCAACGTACATGCAATAATCTTTGCGAGGCTTTTTTTTACTGATCAACGAATAGTTTTCACGAGTAAATGACCTCTTGATTTAAATTGTCATCCTCGGGAAAATATACCTCAGGAGATACGAAGAAAGCATCCAAAGCGAAACGTACCGCGCAGACGCGCTATCTCGCAAAAGGATATACGAATAGAAACCTCCATTTCATTTTATCAAAAGGAGATTGGTAAAAAATTAATACGAAGCGTAGTCTAGCAACGGTCTTGGGCCGAGGGACGATTCACGCAGATTGAGTGAGTCTCCGGCATTTGCTTCTGACGAGGAAAAGAGCGCAAAATTCGAGGAAGAAGAAAACGAGTAGTACTGAACGCGAGCGAAAAGAGGAATTCAATCAAAGCGATTGAACTGAGACAAGAGGAAACGGTTCGGGAGGAATTTGCAAAGAGAAGGGACCGTCGAAAGAGGTTATAGAAAGAAGGATACTGCAGGAAAAATGCATGGAAATGAGAGGACTTCTGCCGCCGCTTAACGTTAAAAAGAGGTCGCGAGAACACAAGAGGAGATGGGTCAGGGAGAAATGAATAAAAATTTCGAATTTATAAATATGTTTCTCATGCTTTCATAATAAAGAGAAAGGCGGGAAACGACACCAGTTATAAATGAATAAAAAATTTAAATTTAAAAATGTCTCGACTGATATTTATGACATTAAATAATTTAAAGACCGCGATAGGTCAATAACAGGCACAATCCGATCGCCTTTGCATAAAAGGATCTTCAAGATAAAAATGAGGACAAATAACTAACTAAGAGGTTTTTAAAATTAACACAGCCACTGGACTATTATCCATACACTGAAGCATATCATACTTTTACCCGAAACAGTTTTAAAAGTCTCTAAATGACAACACAGTATCAAACCTCGACGATCGAACGTCTGTAACTCGAATATTCCACGAGCAGGAGTGAGAATTGATCAAGTCTGTATCCATATGCGTTAAAATTGAGCTCTAAAATATAAATATTTTTGTCTTTCCCGATTTTCGAATTATGGAGGTTTGACTGAATTTGAAAGCAGACTCCGAGAAACCTAGGGTTACCAGACGTCCGGTTTTTCCCGGACATGTCCTCCTTTTCAGGGTGTCCGGGGACGTCCGGGCGGGATTTTAACACCTGTGCGGAATTTGAATATTTCCTTCTATTGTACGTTTTTTAAGTTATTTACGTTAATTTTTGGTAAATAAGAAACCTGTCTTCGGAGAGCAGCATGATGATGATGATTGCAGCTTGTGATTTTAACGTTTTATCTCTAATTATATCGTGAGATGTTAAATATCATTTTTGACGCTTTACTCGATCTTTTTGCTTTAAATTTGTAAATAAGCCGTTCCGCAAACCGTGGTAATAATATAATGTGTCATATTATTATTCCTTAATAATCAGTTTAATTTTTATTTCCAAGTTAATTAATAAACTTAGGTTTAGAGTTTATATTTTTGTAGATATTATTCAAGACATGTATAAAAAGTTGTATATTCCTATATATTATTTACATATTTAGTCTGCATCGTCAGAATTATTGTTTCGGATAACAAGTCATAATAACGCATGATATTATAAATATTGTTAAATTTTGTTTTTATGCGTAAATATTTAAGTAATAAAAACATTTACGTTCGAAAATCAACTTTAATAATATTTAATTATATTTCCTTTATTGATATAACACCACAGTAACATTTTTTGTGCTTAAAATGATAAATTTTAAAAGTCCGGGTTTTGTCCGGATTTTTGTGTTCTTGTTGTCCGGGAAGTAAGATTAAAAATATGATAACCCTAAAGAAACCCAAGTTGTAACTTCACCCGGCAGACGGCTTTAACGAACGAGGAGAGGACTAAAGAAATACGGAAAATAAGGGTGAGATAGAAGGATTAAGAACAGTGCGTGACCGCGAAGAAGAGGAATTGAGGATAGAACAAAGAGGAAGGAAGAAAATATGAAGAAGAGAGAGAGAGTGAAAAAATAGGAAGGACAGAGAAAGAAAACTCGAGTAAGATGTTACTATAAGAAAAAAAGAGTTGAAAGAAATGACACAAGGAATAACATGGTAAAAAATCGATTCAAACTTTCTGAGCTCCTTACGTCTATAGTCTATACAATAATGTCACTGGTTACATTGTTTTATGGACAGCTTGGCGGTAGCTGGGCACAAAACTCGATATATTACAATGTCACCGCACGCTATAATGTTAAATTTAGAAAAATAAGGCTTAGTTGCTTTTTGTTTAATGGAATCGATCTCAATTAAATGGACAAACTTTAATCGATATCCTTGCAGTCATTTTTGAGCAAACCGATATTTTGCGAAAATCCGCAAGAATAAACTACGCTCCATTGCGGGCAGATGTTTTTCATTTTGACAAGAATTCGATTATGGGTACCAGACGTCCGGCGAAAGGAGGACATGTCCTCCTTTTTCACTTTCTGTCCTCTGTCCTCCCGGCATTTCAAAGTTTATGATTTTGTCCGGCTTTTCCTAGGAAATGAGATTGTAACTCCCTTGTCACACACACGACAATTCTGCGCACCTATCGAGTGTTAACCTCTTCTTTTGCTCCTTCATTTGGAACTCTTGATTAGGTAATTGATTAGGTAATTCAGCTTGTAGCACTTTTATGGGCTGCCATGATAAAAACATATATAAACTGTGGAAAAGATTAACTTTTAATGGCGAACAGCTGCGTAAGTAAGCGTCTCGCGGCCTACTCTACAGGAGCGCGCTTCTTGTATTCATAGATATAAAGTTAATTTGTAACAAAAGTGTGCGCGCGCAATGTTGATTTTGAAACAAAACACTCCCTTTCTGTCCTTGCCATATCGTTTAACTCCGAAGTGCACCGCACATTTTTTTCAAGTAACGATGAAACGTTACTTTGTAAATAATATGTATACTCCCAGCGTTAATTTTCAAATGAGGCACTTGATTTGTCTTTGAAATATCGTTTAACTCTGAAGTGAACATTTTAAATCAATTTTTTGGTTTTAAAAAGCGATTCGTTTAACTTCGAAATCGTTTAAAGCGAACTCGTTCCAAGCGAGGGAGAACTGTAACAGTAACCTTTGGATGCTTCTCAGTTAGTAAGTGCACTGACGAGTCCAATCCTATCTTGTTTCCATTTTTAGTTGGAAAAAGATCCTCAAACTGAATTACTGTGGTACGTATGTTACTGCTATGTAGATAATCGAAAATTACTATATTTATATATCTAATACTAACTGCTACTACTACTAATACTAACGAGTAATATAACTTCTTTTATTTTTGAATAGTGGTGACTCTTAAACATTCCAGAAACTCACCCCTCATTAAGAAAGGCATCACTTAAAAGGAAGTGTAAATTCTCCAGTAATCTGAAATCAAAGTTACCTTGTTTCGATATCGGGCGTAATGAAAATGAGACGAAATGTTCTGTTTGTGACTGTTACGTTTCTGTTGCAAATAAGGGATCCTTGGATTTGGAGCGTCACATTCAAAGTGAAAAACAGAAAAGTGGTACGAATTTCGTCTTCGTGTGGAAAAGTGACATCCTTCTGTATCAAAAACAATTCGTTCAGTAAAAAAGCTGAGGGAACAATGGATTTCCATAGGGTGAAACATCATCAGTCTTTCAAATCTATGGACTGCACTGCAAGTATGTTAAGAGAATTATTTAAAGACTCGGAAACTGCTCTCAACACAACATGCACAAGAACGAAAACTCAAGCAATGATGAATAAAGTGATCGCTCCCCATACTATCCATTTGATTTTGAAGACAATGAGTGAAATATCTTGTTTCGGAGTTGCAACGGATGCCAGCAATCATGGCCCACTTTACCCTTGAAATACCAAGGGGTGACCATTTTGGTCCAAGCATTAATTTAGGAATTTGTTTTTGGGATATCGAAGTCATAGATACTGGGCTTTTTCTGTCTTTTATACATTATATTTTACAAATACAGTAGAGCCTCGATAATCCGACCTAAACGGGACCGAGAAGTGCTCGGATTACCGAAAATGTCGGACTATACGGAAAAGAACGGGGCGGAACGAAACAAAAATTTGAAGTGTAACATAAGTACGAAATCGCGTTTATTAATCATTATTCTACAGTACAACTAACATAATAATAATAATAATAAATAATAATAAATTAAATAATAATAAACTATTATTTGAAGTTAAAGCTATTGTTCTTAAAAATTGAGTAATTGAGATTTGTTTCCAGGCTTTGCTTCTCTTCCTTGCGGCAAGGTCGCGCCAGCGTCTCAATAATATGACATCAGTAGCAGTACTTATACAAAAGTGTTAGAACAGTTGGAGCTAGGTTTTTGAAAGCTCGTGGTTTTATGGCCTTTCCAATAAGTACGAGTTTTACTTTGTGGTTACCAGTAGCGTTACTGCAGGCTAGAATCGTCACTCTTTCTTTACTTCGTTTATGCCCAGGAGCTGAAGCTTCAGCCCGAGAAGCTCAAGTTTTTTAAGGCAACAGCATTTTATAGTTTAAGCCTGTCTCATCGCAGTTATATATCTGCTCACCTAACAATCCTTCGTTGTCAATGAGATAAC
The DNA here is from genome assembly GCA_028673005.1 of Tanypteryx hageni. Classification (NCBI taxonomy): domain Eukaryota; kingdom Metazoa; phylum Arthropoda; class Insecta; order Odonata; family Petaluridae; genus Tanypteryx; species Tanypteryx hageni. Next base: position 92,903,583 of record CM054114.1, on the reverse strand, counting down.
GAAATTTCGCTTAAAATTTCAAAAATTCGTCCGAATTTGCCGATAATTTTTCACCACAGATATGGCCTATGGCTATGTCGGATTACGCGGAATTTCGGACAATCGAAGGTCGGATTATCGGGACTCTTGGGGTACTTTCATAGGTAGAAGGGAGTACTTTAGATATTTACGTAATAGTAAACCCCTTCTCTCACCTCTCTCTTACGGTCATGGCCTTTAATTGTACTTTCGTCACGCCTAAGGTGACGATTGTAGTACATGTGTGTGGCGGTAAATTTCTATAACAACTTAGTCATTTAATAAATGAAGTTTTCAAAAATGAAGAGGGAATAGGGAGGCAAGCTTTAATTTTCCCAGGAAAACACTCTCTTCCTTGGGTAGGCCACCTTCATTCTTTTGATATTTACCAAGTATCGGTAAACTGTGATTAATGCATGTCCACATTGCTTTGGCTTTTACAATTGGGATTGCCGAGCAGCAAAGCCCCGGGATGCGCCTTTAGTGATATACAGGGGTCTGCCTGAGCAATTTTGAAATAAAATGAATGTTTTTTGAGTAATAAATAGATAGTAAGTGTTTTATTTCCTTAATGTCTATAATATGTAGTGAAAACATACAAGTGAAGTATGGACCAAAATAGTCCCCTCTTGGTACTTAACGGTAGTTTTGGACCTTGATATTTCAAAGGTCCAGTGTTTTGATTGGAAAGAGGGTGGAATACAAACAAAACTGCTTGAATTAACTGCTACTCCCGATGAAACCTCGAAGACCATATCAGAGTATGCGTTGACGCCTCTGGAGAGATTTGGTTTATCTTTGAAGTGAGTTTCCTTTACAGGTGACAATGCAAACGTAAATTTTGGAGGGGTGAATAGAGAGAAGGGAAGCAATGTTTCCTCATGCCTTAAGGAAATGCTGAATAGGAAAATTGTTGGTATCGGGCGTCCTGCTCATATTCTCCACATCTGTATTCAACATGGTGCAGATGTGTTTAAAATTGATGTGGAATCTCTCGTTTTCAAGATGTTTAATTATTTTTCTGTATATACTGTTCGAACTAAGACATTGAAAGAAATTTGTGAATTCATAGAAATTAACCACCGTTATCTTCAACTAAGAACAGATTGTTTAGTTTAGCACCAGCTTAAGAAAGACTATTGAAATTGTTTCCTGCTCTAAAACAGTACTTCCTGTCCCTTACTCGACCGCAAATACTGATAAAAACCTTTTTTGAAAGTAAAATTTCTGAACTGTACCTTCGTTTCTTGCTCTCGCTTACGTCTGTTTTCCAAAACAAAATTGAAACCGTAGAAAGATAAAATAACTCTGTCTTAGAAATTGTCGCCTTGCTTAAAACATAATTAGTTTCTTTAAAAATAAGGATTCGGGAAAATGTTTTGCCATTCTCAGTCAGGAAAATTATTGATACGTTGCAGGCAAAGGGTATGGGTGAAGAATGTCGGAGTTTTGTTGAAGAAATGTAGCTTGTTTATCAAGAATGCAATCTTTATTTAGAAAAGTGAATAAATAAATTTGAGGAATTACAATGTTTTGAGTGGATGGAATTAAAGAACAAAAATTCAGATATGATACCGTGTTTGAGTTATCTCAAGGAAAAGGAAACTATTATTGATGACAAGAAGTTACTTGATCAATATAACAATCTTAAGTTATTCATAGAAAACAAAGATGATCGTTTCTTTGATGTCCCATTTCATGAACAGTGGAGCTCATTTTTTAGAAGCTGCAATAATAAAGATAGTTATTCTGGGCTTTTAAAAATATGCGAATTTGTTTTTTGCATTCAAGGATATAATGCCAACGTAGAAAGGGTCTTTTCTCTAATAAATGATCAGTGGACCCCTGAAAGAAATAAATTCCCGTGAAAACAATAAAGGGAATTATTATGATCCAGTATAATATGAAAAGCTTTTCTTGTAAAGATTTCCATTCTTACTTTCTTAAGAATGAAGATCTTCTTAAAAAGATAATTTTTTCTGAGAAGTATATTAGTGAATAAAATTCATTCTTATTACACTATATAATCATTTTGAGTATTTTTGTTATTTCTATTGGCTCCTTGGTGAATTAATTTGTTGTTCCTTCACCTTTCTTACTGATCTTTATCCTCGGAAGTGAATGTCCGGTTTTTTACTCCTTTATCCTCCATTTTTTCAGCATATGTCCTCCATTCTACCTTTGGGCATCTGGTAACCCTAATTATGGGCGATATATTATAAAAACGCAAAAATTATTTAGATTATGTTGAACCGTTTAGCCCCCAGGAGCCACACATAGACGTCAGGTTACAGAAAGAAACCACTTTTGGGTATTCAGGAGTACCTACAAACGTGCATATCCATCAAAATCGCGCAGTCGAATGTTTTACATAATCACAATGCATCTGTAGGTTTCGTGCGCATGAGACAGTAAAGCGAATAAAAGAGAGAGGAACGAACAGACGCAACGAAAAACCACATATAACACATCTAAATTTACATTTACATCCATATTACTCCTCAATTTGCCAAATTGGTGAGTGGCACGGGGTGTAATTCACCAAAGCGTACCTAAAAATTTGCTCTCGCAGGTTTGACTCTTCTGTTATGATCTCGCATTGTTCTCGCAAAGAACGAGCATCGATAACGTTCCGTCCTACAATCGATCTCACTTATTTTATTGTTGCGATAACGTCTACCTACGCACTTTTGTGCTTCAACTATTCTTAAAAACCTCCTTCGCTAGATCTTTCGACCTGAATTTCTCCAGGAGCCTTAATCTAGTCTTCAATCTGCGATCCTTCAGAAATAACCAGTTCAAATCCTTTAATTGTGATGTTACGCTTTTGCTTTTCATCCTACATTTGTTTTTACCAATAACCCTGCCAAACCTGCGTATCGACTTCTATTTTCCATGTTGCAACTTTGTTTTATAGGGTGTATCAAAAGTCTGGAATCATAGGAGACATACACAACAACATCATACTGTCACACAAACATCTCTAATGTCTGTTTACATACTTCAGGAATTCAAATACCCAGATGGCTCTCTATATAAATCAAGAAAATGTGGAACTGATACTCTTATATGTTTCTGGAATGATAAGTGAATTAAGTGTATATTGTTTAATTTTCCCCATGGTTCCAGACTTTTGATACACCCTGTATTTTATGTGGAGGATTAGCTTCGCTTGTTTCATGATGGAATGATCAATATTGTTCATAAAATTAATGACAGAATAACAATCCAGGCAACACGCATCTCGTCGCGATACATGCGATGACGCAAATACCCACTCCAAAAGAAGAAAAGCATGCGCAAAACAACACGCACTACCGACCTGCTTCCTTCTTATTCTCCTGCTCTCTCTCTCTCTCTTTCTCCTGTTTACGATTTCCTTAAAGACCGAAATATTTCCCCTATTAGTGCCCTCCTTTTTTTATTTATTCTCAGAATGTCCGTTCGAGAGATGGGTCCACAGAGTGATCGATTGGAGGGGGGTAGGGATTTCCCCTCCCCCGCTTTTCCTCCTCCCGCCATTCGCAACGGCTGAAGGAAGTGAGTGGCATCGATTGATCCCAGGGTAAGAAGCGTGCAAAAAGGGAACAGGCGGGAGAAGAGGAGAGAAAGGAGGGGATATAAAAAGAGGAGGAGCGAAGTAATGGAGAGATAGGAGGAGAAGAATGAGGGGAAGCGAGGGCGGGGGAAGGGGGCGTTGCGCGAGAGTCGGGAGGGCAGAAAGGGACTCAATGTCTCTCTGCCTTTGGGGTTAATCCCGGAAATCCATTTCCAGCAGCGTGCGTCCCCTCTGCTTCCTTCCGGGGAAGAGGAGCAGAGAGAGAGAGAGCGGATCTTATCGAGAAGGACGAGTGGGGAGGGAGATGGTGGAAAAAAGGGAGGAGGGAGTTTAAGGGGGGGAGAGAGAGAAAGAGAGGAGAGAGAAAGGAGTAGGGACAGTGTAGAGAGCGAAAGAGGGGATCAGGAGGGAAGGGGAGTTTGCGTAGAAAAGGGCGTGTTGAAAGAGGAAAAGTAAAAGAAAGGGTATCGTACTTTAGGCCCTTGACATTCGCGGGATCATGTATCTGAAAGTCGCAGCGAGTGTCAAACCCGTGAATGGCAAATCCGCGAATGTCAAACCTGCGCACGTCAAAACCAGCACGCGGATACCGTATGAATATAAAATATAACTCGACTACTTATACGTTCAAGGCAACGACTTAGGTCTAACGGGAGAGGGTTAAACCCGCAAATAGCAAAGATTATACGCCGCGAATGTTAAATAGGTTCACGCAGGAGCCCTCCGCGAACAATCAAAACCGCAAATCTTAATAAGGGTTTTCGCCGTACCTCCAAAAACAAGCTGCATAATTCAGTTAAGATATAGATGCTTTGTGGAACTTCGCGATAGAAAGGAACACGCTTAGCGAATAAAGATTATTTTAAATTCGTACTTGTTTCGTTAACGGCTACAACGTTCGCCGCCTCTACGATAAATCGTAGAGGCCGGTAGTGTAGGACTTCTCTGCGAAAATAAGTACCAAGATTAAATAATCCCGAGTGAGCGTCTTTTATTTACAGCACGTTTTCCGTCTTCGTCCTCCCTCAATTCCCTTCAGTACCAAACCCCTTAAAATTCTGCATCTTACCCCTCTCTGATAAGATAGGAGGAAAGATAGGAAAAGCCATTTTACCCTTCGGAAATGCACACGCGATGTCCAAACGCTTGGAATTGTCCTTAATTGTCTCGCGTGATCAAGGAATCGCTCTCATCCCAAAGTCTGCTAATAGTTTCCATCGGGGCCTTTTTCATTAACGGGCAGTTACGCCCGTTTGGGTTATCTGAGACATTTTTCAAAGTACGTACATTGTTTATAATATGTCATATAGGTATATAAAATGCAATATAATTACAAAGAAGGTGTAAAAAATTAAACTCCGATGGAGATCTTGGGAACTTCGATTTATGTTACGTTATGGTTTGTTCTGCTACGTGACGCAAAAATCTTTGGCGAAACGCTTATAACTGATCAAGAAGGCTACATAGCGAATTCGATTCAAAAAGGTTTGCAATTGAATAAATCATTATGTCGCGTCCTTAGGGCAGGGCGAATTGGGGCGACCGCCTTGGGTATCGCGCTACGATATCACCTCAAGGAATGCCAAGTTAAATTTGGCGGTAAATGTTAAAAGAGTCCCTCACAAGTCGATTCGTCCCGGGTCCCTCAACTCTCTAGGAGTGACCCTGCTAGCAGACAATATGGGATTGCCAATGGACGGAAGACATTTTCATGCGCTGAAAACTCCTTCAGTCAGGGCTCGACAAATTTTATAAAAATCAAGGCGTCAGCTCCAAAACCTAGGAGCCAGCGCAGACGTCACATAATTTTGGTGGATATTTTTAATCATCGTCAGAAAAAATAAATATTTAATAATTTAGGCACGAATCCTCTAAAATAATTAAGCCATGCACATTTATTTCTGCCACATTATGTAGCAGAACATAATAAAATGAGCCTTATACATCCGAAAAAGTCTAATGATTTATTCTGAAAGCATGTAATTTACGAACAAGAATAAAAATTTGCACTTATTTCAAGAACTCGAATGCTTCCGACAGATATATTATAAGGATTATAAGTTACAAAGGTGTTGAAATTACATATTATGCATGCTCACATAAAATGTAATTTCAACACCTTTGTAACTTATTATTTGAAGTCATCTCACTTTCCTGGGATAAAGTAAGGGCTTTTTTTCCCGCGATGCCTGAGGACGTTTGTGTTGGAGGTTTACTACTTAGTTAGCCCTCCTTCAACGTAAATACCCCAATTCCAAAAATGAGATCTTAGTTGGTTAAAGCACCTATCCGGCTAGTGGTGAGACCCGGGTTCGATTCCTGGTCAAGTGCAGAATTTTTCTCCTTCTAAAATCTCAAAATAAGTATTATATTTTGCTGCTCCTACTGCTGAGCCCGACAATACAATATGACTAAAGCACGTGACTACAGTATAACCAAAACCTAACTACAGCATGCCTATACAATATCAACGAAAATCTCAGGCGATCTGGCGCCCGGGATTTGTCGAGCCCTGCCTTGAGCAATGTAAATATTATTCGATACATGATCTATACATCAGTCATGCAAAAGTTATTCACCTCTCCTTGTGTTTACTGTTTCACAGTATCCTCCTGATATTTCGGTTCGTGAATCTAGACAGCCGAAAGTAACTTAAAGTTGCAAATTTATTTATCAAAAAGATAATACGCATTGTCTCCTTAATCAGTCTTTTTAACAGTCATTACAAACATACCTTCTTTTGAACGACGAGGGGAAATTAAATTAATTTTCATCGCATCTAACAGAGTAACAACGTACTGTAATGACACAGCCCTTAAACATATCTTAGCAATTTTATAGTTATTGTAAACCTTGCAACAAAATAAAACTTTCAGAAATAACTGAATGGGTATAAATTTATCTGCATAAAAACAATTTTTTTATAAAGAAATTTTTTTTAAAATTTCCAAGCGTGAAAATTGTAAAGCTTTTCATAACAAATTCGTATAATTATACAAATATAATTACATCAAGTACAGCCGTGTAATATCGATTAATAAAAGAACGGTATAAATCCCTTAGACGAAACGAATCAACAGCACTTTTGGCGGCAGAAAAAATTTGCATCCATCACGTCCATAAATTAACCAAGACCTCCTTTTGCCCAATGAATAAAACATTGAACGTCATTTCGACGGTTAAAAAAAATTAACACTCCCATAGGGAAAAAAAAGCCGCTGCACAAAAAAAATAATCGGACGTTCGAATGTCTTCTCAAGGGTGCGTCACGTCCGCATCGAATTTCTACATCGGTCACGCGTTGTAGAGGGCGTCATCAAAGCCACGCGTTAACGGTCTTCATACTCTCTCTCTCTCTCTCTTAGCATCAGAAGCATGAAAGCGCAAAAGGAAGGGGGGAGAGGAAGGGGATGGCGAGGTGGGGGGTGGGGGAATTCTGTTGGCAGGAAGGAAGAGGGGGAGAGGGTAGTAATGGCGTCCCGCGTCTATTGCCCGGTCGTATCCCGAGGGAGCCATTCGTTCATTCCCCTTTTGGCTTTCCTCTGGGGAAAATAAATAAATGTGTGGATATATCCGCGTTGGTTTGCTTATCCATCCCCCTGAGATACGTGCAAATGGGCAGTGGGTACCTATCTGTCTATACTCCCCGTGCTCACGACCCGACGCATTGCTCGATTCATCGCTTCGAGAGACCCTTTTTATCGCCGTTTCTCTCTCGGTAAACGCTAACTACTTTCGAATCGCCGACGTTTCAAATGCCAAGCGAAACGACTGTCGAATTTCCAAACGGACGGAATAAAAAAAAGGACTTCATAGTCGAAAAGAACATTGACGAGATATTCCGGTAAAAATATCCCATATGGAAAGCATGAATCTGATGGACCATAAATAAAATTCTATAAAAATTAAATGGAATTGATTGCGGAAAGTAAAACTGGGTCGAAAATGACTTTGATGTGATCATAAACAACTCCATCACCATTATCATGTCATAATTAGTATTGAATAAACCCGGTATCTGAAAGCTAAGTTTATATCGTCCATTGGCATTATAATGTCTAGTTTTACGCACAGCTACTGCCAAGTCCTTCCCACTCCTATGGCGTCATGCGATGAGCCTAGTGTTTACAAGCCGTCTCCTTCCCTTCCTCGATTCCCTTAAACTATTCAAATTTACGTTTTCACTCTTCACGCCGCCGAATGCGTATGGCAGGGGGTGTACTCCAAAGAAAATCTCCCTTAGCCTGTTTTTTTCATCCGGGAACAAAGAGCCTCGATTTACTCTCATTTCTACTGGTAATTTCTGTTTCGTTGTGCATTGTGGTGAAGGCCCAAGCTCACTGTCACAATCACGCACATCCTCGATGGATTCGTGGCTGCTGAATCATTAGAACGGTTTCCTTTCATGCTCGTTAATTTAAACTTCACAGACTGTCATATAATCTTTCGGAATCCCGGACGCACTAGCATCAGTTGCCCCAAATAATACGAACCGCTTTACGCTGGAGTCGCAAAGTCCTTAGGTATTACCACCTGAATCGCGAAATAGTATACAACGACTGGACGAATTCTACTAGGAAGCTTTTGTAGTGTATTCGCCGACGCTTTGATATGTGTGGCGTGCTCACTATGGGGCATAAAATGCTACTATTAGTTACCCCTTAGCGCTGGCAACGACTGACAAATTTCAAATTTAACAGGGAATTTTCATGAGAACAGATTAAGACCTTTGAACGCGGGAAATTCGTGGCAGATTATTTATCGTTATTCAACTCTGGTCGCCAATCCGCTAACCACTTTGCGTGCTTGTGGATTTAGGGGAATACAATCGATGAGGTTTTACAATAGTAAAACCATTTGTGATATTTTAAATTGGAACTCGGATTCCTCGACGCATTCCTACATTTATACACCTACATTTTTCATCAAATCCATAAAATCCGCAGCGATGGAATAGCTAGTTTCATGCAAGCAATTACGCAATGTCGAATTTATTGAATAAGGCTAATGACACATGGAAACACAAGGGTACTGAACAACTAATCTATCAACTAATACGTTGAGAACATACATGCGTGGTAGATGAGACGAAGCGTAATGAGAGGAAGCGGTAATAAAATGGGGGAGGAAGGAAAGGAGGGCGAGCGAGGCGGAAAGGGACAGGAAGGGAGGGGGGGAGAGAAGGGGGAGAGAGGGGGAGGAAGGGGCGGGAAGGAGGGCGGGGTAGGGGAGTAGATTGGAGAGGCGGAAGTGCACGGGTGGGCGAGACCGATTGATTCGCCACGGCGCACGCCACTTGGCGTGCCCGCCCAGAGGCACGCCCTGCCGCGCCTCGCGCGTACGACGCGGACCCCATGGACGCGCGGGGGAGGAGAAGAAAAGGGAGGGATCCTCCTCACCCCCCTCTCTCCACTTCCCTCCAATTCCCCGCGGAATATTCACAGGGTGAGGGGTGGTTGATTCGGAACAATGTTTACCATCGTGCACGGCCTGTTTTCCAAGCTCGGGTTCTGCATCCTAATCATCTCTGTTTTATTAACTTCGCTCCAATTCGTGTAAATATGTACAGCAATCACCAAATGTTTCCATGCCAACCGCTGACGGACGAAGTTTATACGTTACCGAAGGTGGACTTGGCAGGTGAATGTAATTCTATAAATAAATAAATCCATGGATGTCACTGTTTCCATAGTTTTTAAAAAGTACGTCTTGGATCGAATGTGATAAAAATCGATCTATTGCGAAGCTTTACATGTGACTAAACGTTTTTAATGATGAAGTCTACGAGATAATCGAATCTAGATCCTTATACGAAGTGACAGATTCTTGATATTTTAAGAGGTTTGATGGGTTACCAGAGCACCTCAAGAAATAAAGAGATCACAAGGAGAGCAAAGATCGATTTACAACTGCAGAAAGGCTGCTAAAAATTCTGCGAGGACATATTAATGTCTGGAGACATTATTTCATCTAATAATGCATGGCACGCGTGATAATCGAATTTCTATTCCATGTAGTTTACACTGGGTCAAGTTGAATTCATGAAGTAGTTCGATAAAGTCGTGGCTCCTCTTTGGAGACCGCGCAAAGTCAGCGTTCCGTCCTTCGGAAGGGACGTTAAGCCGTTGGCCCCTTGGTGCTCTTCGTCAAGAGTAGGCTAATGCCGGCACCGGGTTTCCCTCCTCCTTTGTCTGTGTTCGGTGTGGAAGGAGCTATGGCTATAATAATCCCAGAGGTTGATTAGCCAATAATACACACACAGTTGCTCCTCTTTATATGACGTAATGATTGATTGTTGTGTACGCGCGTAAAACTTAAATGAAGCAATTAGAATGACCGGAAGAGGACGGTCATATGGTGGTAGTTAAGAGAAACGTTATTCTGATTATACGAGGCTCCTAAGCAGTTTATGTATGTGTATATAAATATATGTTTTTATTTATATATTACAGCCGAATCCCTATTACTCAAACATCACGGAAAGACGGAAACTTTTCGAGTTACTGAAACCAAATACATGTATATTAAGACAAAAATTTATACTTCGACTCACTGATAATTTGAACCATAGACGTACAAGATTAAGAGATTCGACCGCAAGAACAGCGGCAGGCAGCGAACTGCGCAGGCTCTCAAAACTCGAGATTCCAAACGGGACATCGACCTTCAAACAGCCAAAAATACGAAATTCGAACGTTTTTTTCTAGACGATAGTAAGAAGAGAAATTGGGCCACAGAAGCATTCAAGAAGGAGAGGCGAGAGATAATAACATTCTGAAGCGGAGAGAGAGAATTAGCCGTCAGCCCTTTGTCGCCACATTCGCCTCCATTGATTTCTCCTCCGTTGACACATGGAATCATTCAGCCGCAACCAAAACTGTGACGTGCGTGTGTGTGTGTGTATATATATATATATATATATATATATATATATATATATATATATATATATATATATATATATATATATATATATATATATATATATTACTTCTAACGTATGTGGAGCGGAAGTTTCTGGTATTTCATATCTACTTTTGTATTGACATCGCTTCTGGAGAATATGCATGGAGGCCCGAAGCATTTCCGAAACCCCGGAAAAAAAGCTTACAAGACTCTACTTCTCTCCCTATCAACAAACACTGTAGTGAAAGATGAGACTGAAAACTGTATGAACGCAAGAACTATTGGATTTGATAATGATTAAATGCAGACTGGCTCCAATATATGCGCCGATTTGATGATATATCTGATATTGAGAGTAAACGTGTCGTCCAATGAAAGATTTTTCAAAATTTAATTTAATTAAAAGCTTCCTAAGCATTTTTATGCCCAGAACTAGATTAAAGTATTTATAGCATCCTTCGGTGGAAAACCCAGAAGCATGCAAAAACTGATGAGTTGATAGATAAATTTTCAGAATTGAAATGTCGATAAAAATAAAAAATCTTATAAAAATAATAAGAAATGAAAACACTTGATAATTTTCCGCGATAGGTTACTTTTGGTGGAGAATTACAAAGTGTTTTCATTTCATACTATGGAATTATTCCACAAAGTTATGCCAGGAAGTTGACACACAAAAATAATTTTACAACAATTTTTTTTGCTTCCATAGAGGCCCCAAAACAGTAGTTACGTCCCTGGCACATACAAAAGTATACGATATACAGACAGACGCGAGCGCACACAAATAAGACTGTAAATGTTACGGATTACGTCTGAAACCAGCTAATATAGCCGCCACTCGCGTAGCGATGTTGATTCGTTTTATGAATACGTGTCGTTATCCAAAATGTCGTTTTTCGAATATTAATTCCCATGGGCACAATGTTTTGACGTAATAACCTAGCCAAAGGCGACCCGACCGTAGATTTTAAAGCAAAAGCAATCGTGGAATCGCCGGATCTTTTCTGAAAAAAATAATAGCAGACGATTCACTGTTTACACTTTACTAATGGCAGGTGGGGAACCGAGGGATGACGTCCCAAGAAACGTTTGCCACCAACGCACGCAGGCGTCGCGTGTCAAATTGTTCATGGTCCGAAGCGAGGTTATCGCCAAGATGAATACCGCGAATGACGCGCGAACATCGGCTCGGCGTCCTAACCGCGAAACGTGACCGTGCGAAACGTCGTTATCCGAGGTATCATTTCATCGAAACATGAAAATGAAAATTACATCTGCCTGTTACCCTGCAATTCGCCAAATAGGCGGGTGGCAGGAGGTGCAACGCACCAAAGCCTACCTAACAATTTCCCCTCGCAGGTTTGACTCTCCTGTTATGATCTCGTCTTGTCCTCGTGAAAAACGAGCCTCTATCCTACAATCGATCTCACCTATTTTGTCGTCACGATTACAGTGCCTGACTTCTACCGAAACCTACTAAGGTTGCTCAACCAATCTTCCATCCATTCCCTCCCCTCATCTCTCACTCAACTCCAATCCTCGCCTCCTCCACCTCCCCCTCAAATTCCTTACCCCTCCCAAATTGATAAACCCCCTTCCCCTCACTTCCCGGAACGGGTCCCCCCCCCCTCCATTTCAATTCATCCCCCAATCCACACATGATATCCCTTTCCTGCCTCCAGCGTGACGAATTCCTTCGCGGGTTAACACGCTACGGAACTGTGGGGGAGGGGAGGGGGAGAATGACGTGAAAGTGAAAATGATGTCGGCAGAGAGAGAGAGGGAGGGAGGGGGAGAAAACGACGGGGTTAATGGCGGCATAACACGAGACTATCTCACTTCGTTCTCGTATCCAATCATTCTCTCTTTTCCAATCTCGTTCTTTCACTCGTTCTACGCTCTATCGCCCCCGTTCGCTCTAGGTACCTCATTTTCCGTCTCCGTCTTGACGCATATGCGATTCTTCAAGAGGAATATATACGAAATCCAATACGTCGACTCGAAATTATACGATTAGAATTTTCAAATAGCCTAAGTCAGTTTTTATCGTTGTCCGCAATAATAAACGATGCTATACACCTAGTCGGAAATTTCGAAGTCGAAGTTTTTTCTATCTTACCTTGAGGTTAGAGTTATCGAGGTTTGGATGCGAGCACAGATATAAACGTTGTGCATATAATACGTAATGACTAAATGCATATTCCAAAGAGCGTGCTCGCAATGCTCGAAATCGATTTGCAGATGCTATTTTCAAATGGTTTCGGGGATAAAAATGAAATTGCATTTTTCGTTATATGTGTTTGTATCTTGCTGTGAAATTTTTCTTTACAACGAAACTTAAGAGATAGGTACCTGAATTAGGTATATCTTTGCACTGATAATTAGTATAATAACTCGCGTTATATTTTAAGTGCAAAAGTATTACTTCACACTATATGGCAGTTTTGTATTAACTTTTCGAGTAATAGAATAATAAGTAATAAGCCAAGAAAAACAACTGAAACAGTATTTTCTCTGCCTTACTACGTATAGGAGAATTTAAAAAAATAAAGATTTACGAAGTGGTTTGCACTGGAAGTAAGGCTGGCTAGGTAAATATTTTCGTAGTAGAGAATTGCTCAAAATTTCGTGACAGAGTAACAAAAGAAAAATTTTGTATTATATATTCACCAGATAGAACCTTGTATAACTCAAATCTTAAAGGGAAACAGAGAGGTTCTTGTTATTTTAACCAGGAAATAGTTGTTCATTTCTTCGCATTTCGGAAGTCGTTTGTGTGTACGTGTTATCGTGTGCGCAAATGCACATGTGTTTACCCACTCATACCTATACCTACAGTTCTGTAGTTTAAATGCACAGTTGACCCCTACGCTTGCGTATCATAGCAGTAATCTTTCTCCATTTCAGATAATCAATGCAGTCGGATATATAGTAACACGGTAAAATATCGTTATAACTGTCTTCCAAATGACGTACTTTATGAATATCGTACTTTTCGAGAATAATATTTTAATATAGGTACTACAAATTTATGCGTAACGTACTCATATTCCAGCACATTTACGTCGATTTCACGTAGTGTTCACGATTGCTTATAAATTCACATTGCCACAAAACCATTTTTTATTATTGAGTAGGTATCCCCAAGCAAAAAATCACATCATTCATCGAATGGTTGGTTGGTTGTTGGAATTCGCCGAGATTTGAAAAGGCATTACGATAGGAAAAAAATAAACTCCAATGCGCGGTTTTAAGAATTCAATTTCCTGACAGTCAAGCGAGGGAATACAGTATAATCACGTTAATGCAAATATTAAGGGGTTGAAAATTTTCATTGCCTGTACTAACGAGGTTTTTAATAGTGAGGTTTTGATAATTAACAAGATCTATCCAAGTTTTCTCAGAATATTAAAGTACGCTTCTGACAAAAGAGAGTTTTATATTAACGGATTTCGTGATATTTTGCTGCCCCAGGCAAACTTAAACTTTTATCTTTTCTCCAACCTGTTTTGTGCAGAGTGAACATTTTCAGCAGAGCGTACTTTCAGTAATAAAAAAGACAAATGAAGACACGGTATAACGAAGTATTCCACTGGCGTATAGAATGAGCAATCCTGTAAGGAAAGTGGAGCTTTACAACTCCTTTACGGCAGCCGGATCAAAAATATTCGCCCCCTAAACCTTTTACATTTTTCTGGGAATCGCACTGTTAACGCAGACAGTATGGCGTGTTACAGACACAGTACAGACACGACGGCAGCGAGGGCAGAAACCATAATGTCAACGGAGGGAGAGGTCGTAATTCGAAGGGAGAAAATTGACGACCCCCTTAATAAAAAAACAAGATGATCCTAACGGGATTTATGATGCCCACTTTCCCAAATTTCATAATTTAGTGTTACAAAATATCACAAATACTTTCGAACGGAAAACTAAATTGATCACGCGCATTAGTTTGCCAAAATTAACACGTGCGTGTACTAGACTATACCGAATCCGAGTCCAATAATACAATAATAGTCGTTGCAATGGCAACACCCTCGTAATGAGTGATGACAACTGTAAAAACGTAAGCATTTACGTGAAATTCGAAGAAATACGACCGATAAGCAAAATTCTACGTTACAAAGTAGAATATCCGTTCCTTTCCTCAGAGAATAGTACAAATCCCGTTCCGATATTACAATTCTAAGATATTTTAATGTGAAAAAGAAAATTACCCTGCACGATGGATTTGAGATTTTCCATGTAAATCAAATGGGAAGGATAGTTCCCGGAATCGAACCCGGGACTTTCAATCTTCGCAACAAAAACTATCCTCGGGAGCTCGGCCCCGGTAGCAAGAGATTTCCACCAAGTGTCATGAAAATCGGTTCATTGGTTCAAAAGTTAATAGCGGGGACAGACAGGCACAACGAAGAAACTATAAGCCTATTTTCATTTTGGAAAGTAGGCTAAAAAGGAAAATGAATCACATATGACACATTAGTGTAAGAAGCCTGTGGAGTGATGGAAAATAAAAAGAAGGAAAAAGAGAGAGGGAGAAAGGAGAGGTGATGGCGAGGGAAGATGGTAGGATGGAAAGAGGAGGGAGGAGCTAGTAGGGAGGCGAAACAGAGAGGGAGGTGGAGTGAGGGAAGGTAGAGGAGTGGAGGGGGGAGGAGATGAGGTAGGGGAGGTATAGGAGTGGAGGGGGTTGAGGGGAGGTAGAGGAGAGGAGGGGGAAGGAGGGGAAGAGAGGGGGAAGGAGGGGAAGAGAGGAGGAGGGAGGGGAAGAGAGGAGGGAGGGGAAGAGAGGAGGAGGGAGGGGAAGAGAGGAGGAGGGAGGGGAAGAGAGGAAGAGGGCGGGGAAGAGAGGAGGAGGGCGGGGAAGAGAGGAGGAGGGCGGGGAAGAGAGGAGGAGGGCGGGGAAGAGAGCGGGGAAGAGAGGAGGGCGGGGAAGAGAGGAGGAGGGCGGGGAAGAGAGGATGGCGGGGAAGAGAGGAGGAGGGAGGGGAAGAGAGGAGGAGGGAGGGGAAGAGAGGATGGAGGGGAAGAGAGGAGGGAGGGGAAGAGAGGAGGAGGGAGGGGGAGAGAGGAGGGAGGGGGAGACAGGAGGGAGGGGAAGAGAGGAGGGAGGGAAAGAGAGGAGGAGGGAGGGAAAGAGAGGAGGAGGGAGGGAAAGAGAGGAGGAGGGAGGGAAAGAGAGGAGGAGGGAGGGAAAGAGAGGAGGGAGGGAAAGAGAGGAGGAGGGAGGGAAAGAGAGGATGAGGGAGGGAAAGAGAGGATGAGGGAGGGAAAGAGAGGAGGAGGGAGGAGACGAGAGGAGGAGGGAGGAGACGAGAGGAGGAGGGAGGAGACGAGAGGAGGAGGGAGGGGAAGAGGGAGGTGACCGCTACTCCAGCGCAGGTGGAGGCATCGGGAAATCAATATGGCGTACGGGGGCAGCCATTCCTCGTTTGAGGGTCGTGTGGCGGAATGGAATGATTGATTGGTGTGGCGCACCCAAACAGGAATAGGTGCGAGATGGAGAATGGGAGGAAATTACACGATTCGGGAGGAACGTTATTTTTTTATTCTATAAGGGGAGGGGAGCAAAGAATCAGGGGATAAAAAGAGTGAGGGAAGGAAAGACGGGGTGGGGAAACAAGGGAGATTTGAAGGGGAAGAGAGAGAGAGGCGTGGAGAAACGTGCGGAATGGGGAAAAAACCAGAGCACAAAAAAGAACGAGTGCCATAATGAGTTGAGCAGAACTAGCGTTTTTTTTTGTCGCAAAAAATATGTTTTTTGACGTGTGGTAAAAATACACCCAACCCTAATGATATAAAAATGTCTCCCTCCTCTCTAACGACCACTTAACTATTTTTAACAGCTCGCGTGTGAATTTTTCGCATTCGGGGGATTCTTAGTTAATTACTCGATGATTACGAGTACACGAATGGTACCGCTTCCTTAAAGCACTTGTTACCTTTTTTTATTCTGTGGAAAGATTTCGTACGAAGAATCGTCTAGAATACGAAGAAAGATACGTTATATTTTGCGCTCGAATCTTTCCTATCAGACTAAACATTAACCACGATGTACTATAAGGATTGTGGCGCGCTTCAATAGGCGATCATAATATCCACTCAGCCGCTTAAATTGGACGATATGCCATCTCCTGTCACACTCTTGAGACCGATTGCAATTTGTATACGGATTTTACAAGCACATGGTCAGGAGATTGGTTCGTGCATGCGTTATTCTAAACGGTTCAGGGTTCTGCTTTGTATCCATCTTTGGAGAGGGGACAACCTGGACTGTTATAGTGTGGATTTTCACTGGACCTGCCCATGCGTAAAAACTTCACTCCTGTAGCTACAGTAGTTTGGTTGCAATACCAAATCAAAGTTTGAGTTTTCCGAATTTGAAGCCACCTAGCCAGTAATCGATGAACTACTTGGAAAATTCATATATCAATAACAACTACCTAATCCAAAAATAATTTTTCAAACACCTCTTAAAACAAAAAAGTAGATTGTCCACAGACCGACAGACAGAGTGACCAAATAAGCAATTTTTTCTTTTAAGAAAACGTACTAAAAACACGTGCTCTTAACCAGTCTAATTAAAAATATCGCTCTTTCCATTATAAAACAAGGCCTCTACGAAAAGGCCGGAAAATCCAAATAAAATCATAATTATGGATATATTTTTGCGAAAATGCCAATTATAATCATCCTTTAGTCTTTTACAAATCAGTAAGATGCGAAATAATGGTGTTAGAATCGTAAAAAAGAGATATAAATCCGATATTTAATAAAATCAGAACTTGATAATATAAAAGAGTAGTCTAAGCATACAGTTCTGTATCGTGTGCCATGAACAAATAATGACGTAATTTACGGCTATTTTTTTGAAGTTTTTCTGCATCGCGAGTGATTTGTTCCGGTTATATAACAAACCGCGACGGTCGTAATATTTACGACTTTCGGATACAACTCATTTGTTTATCGCGTACACTTTCATTACGATTTTCCAATCTCGAGGCCATTAAATAAAATCCAATGGTATGCCCATGTATTCGAAGCAGATACGATCACAATGACGTCTCTCCGCAAAATTTGATTTCTCCACCCCCTCCCTCTCTCTCCCTTACACTCTTCCTCTCCTCCTTTGTCCGCACGGCCATGCATGGAAATACTCTCCATTCTTCCATCAAAACAGCTTTTGAATTTCCATTTGCCTGCATGCCCTGAAACATTCGGATCTCTTGGTGTTTTTCAAAATTTCCGTAGCGGCAGCACTATCCAACTACAACAGCGTTCCTGCGGCCTTTAGAGGAATTAGAAACCGTCGGAAAAGGGGCGGCAAATATTTCAATTTAATTTCAATTTAAAGGATAGATTTTCGAAATTGAAAAACAAGTTCGGTGTTTTAGAATAGTTTCGAGGCTAATCGAACGAAAAAGTATTCCGCACATATATTTTATGCCTTATTGAAAATTTTTAGGTAAACAACTTTATTTTTAGGTAAAATACGTAAAGCGTTTCAGTTCGGCAAAAATTAATATCATAATTGTACTCAAGTTATTTTTCTAAAGTGTAATGCTAAAGCCTAACTTCCATTTAATTTATATGTATTCAAAAGATTAAATTATAATAATGAATTTCACCGAAGAAAATGCGGAATATGGTATGCGATAGATATTTAAAGTTAGTCTGGCATTTTCATGATATGCTTTGAGTTATACAGAAACGTATGTGCTACCTACAGTGAACGCCATATATTCATAGGATTCATAAAAAAATAAGAAAATTATTTCTATTGTCAACTGAAGCAGATATTTTTGTAGATCAAAGCAGCATTGGATATCAATTTGATTTAATGTTACTTACTATTTATTCATTACAGACTATTCCGTAGCACTCAGGAAATTTTAGAAAGTGCTATTAAAAATGAATGGCAACAAATAATTTCTGTAGCAATTAAACGGCTGACTAATCCAAGTGAGCTTTCCAACTTCATAGTATACGTCTTCCATGATGATTCATAGCAGATCATAATTTAGCTCAAAACCCGCATAATCTCCCGTCTAAACTTCAGTAAATGTACCACTGAAAATTCCTCGATTAATGGAAATACAAAACTAAACGGAGTTGTAATACGAAATCCGTTTTGAAATCTATCGCACTCATTATCTGCAAGGAAGTCGGGCTCTTTTTCATAAAATATTTACGAATATAATTTGGTTTAAAACCACTTCAATTCGATCTCTCTTTAACAATTGAATCATATCAATAAAAAATCGTTCAATAACAAAATATTACTAGCAGTGACCCAATCTCCTGACAGGATAGCATAGCATTTGTTGATATTATCCTTTTCCGCGCAAATACCTAGTTCACGTTTTCAAAATATGCACCGCACTTATTCTTAACGAAAAACATAAAACGTACGAATTTTCCATATCGCGAATTCTGCGATTCCTCGAATTTTTTATACGAAGATTATAATAAAAAAGTTCAAGACATCGCGACGAATAAACAAATCCGACGGAGAGAGATTTAAAAAAAACGCGATGGTTCTAAAGAAAGAGAAATAACAAAACGCTCTCGACGAAAAGAGATAAATACACAAGGGGGAGAAGAAATGTTTTCGACGGAGATATGGAGACGGGGGGGGGAGAATATGATTGAGATGAGGGTGAGGGGGAATGGAGGAGGGACGAGAGGAAGATAAAGAGCGCGGAAAAAAGGAGGCAATTTGGAAAAATGTCATTCCGTGCAAACGACACTTGTTGAGGCTCTCCCAGCCGCATCCTACTCAGCACATAGTAATGAAGCGTGGAGGGAGATAAACGGCCGTTGCCATGGCGATGGTTGTTGACTCTCTATCCAACCAACTGGATGCCCTTCCGACTCCGTATCCTCTCCCGTCATACCTCCTTAGAGCGGAAAAGCAGCGAGTGCTGCCATCCGGTGGGGAATCTGTACACCTCCAAGGAATGCGCGAAGGGATGTGGCGGGATATTCGAACGGAAGAACACCGGCAACTTGACCAAATGACGTCCACACTCATTACAGATGTTGATGATGTTTAAATGCACTCTGATATTCATTTACAGCTTATGCCTGTCTGAATATGATCTTCGTATGGCTTCATTCCATCAATTTATTCATTTATATGTGTAATAGAAATTAATAAGAAGTGTTTAGGTGAAATTAATACGAAGGCTTCCGTGGTGTTTTCGTGGCACCTGGAATGGAGGCGAAACAGTCGTCACTAGAAGAAACAACACGCGGTAGAATCCCGAAAGTCTTGATAGAAGTGTTAAGATGTTTAAACTTAAATTTTCAGCATCGTTTTATCTAAATAATTCATCGGTAATTTATATTTGACAATTAGAAATGTTAATTTATAAAATATAATAATGATAGCATACGTTTTTTAATTTTTATAGAGTTGCTATAAAGTAAATTTAACGATGACAACTTTAATATTTTGACGTTCCTAAACGACCGACACTTTCTTATTATTTCAAGACAACTCAGTAAAAAGCACATGAAAACAGTATAGCTAATGTAAAATTCGTGGAATTACACAGGAAACTAGCAGTGCAACAATGGGTTAGGCTGTGCTTTAGTATTTCTGCTTAAAAAATAAAATTCCGCAAGGACATTAAATGGTTTTGCATTTATTTCCTTTTGAGGAGACTTTAAGAACAGCTCCAATTGGAACGGAACGTCTGAAGAAAACTTCTGTTGTTGATACGTTTTCGGATATACTTCTCTCAGCAGCTAGATCGTGTGTTCTAATTTCGTCGTTGGCGTGGAGGTTTCATATTATAATATTAAGTTAATTCAATCTGCCGGAGTACCGTGAGTGGACTATACCAACAAGTAAAAAAATCCACCAGATAAAATTAAGAGCGAAAAAAATGATGCTCAAAACTGCATAAAAAACAATAGACGATAGAATTGTTAAAAATTCTGAAACTTAAACCGTCTCTATGAGAACATGGACGAAGTTACTTCATTTGAAATAAAATATCGCAAAGTCTTGGCAAGTGCTTCAATTAGATAAGATGAGTCACTTTCGACTCATTTATCACGTAACCCAGCTCAAATAACGGAAGAATATCGAAAGCACTTTTTGAAACCACACGGTATGAGTAACGATCCGAACGTCGTCTAAGTGAACGCTTTACGACTGAGAGCATAGGTCAAACGATTCTTTAGAACTCCATCAGCACGCAACGACTGTTCGTGCCATCACCATGACGCCAAGAATCAGAGCGTAGATTGAGAAAAGATGACTCATGAAAAAATCTACATTTCCGTAAAAAGGGTTCAATCTTTAGCGACTTCATCACGCGTAAGATGCACGAGGCCGTTTTTGCAAAAAAATACACAAATATTAATATGCTCTTTGTTCCGACAACGGGATACTAAATGAGCTGGAACCTAGCAATATCGGCCTAAATAAAAGTTGATGAGCTAAACAGACAGGCCTTTCTGTAACCTTTTAAGTCTATTCCCTAGAGATTTTTTTCATTTTCCAAATGGAATATATATATATATATATATATATATATATATATATATATATATATATATATATATATATGTATATATATATATGTATATATGTATATATGTGTGTGTGTATATATATATATATATATATATATATGTACATATGTATATGTGTGTGTAAGTCATCCCTCAGCTCATGACAAATTCGAAAAACTATCCTACGGAATTCTCCCTGTTCGGCGTCTTTAACTTCCTGCTTCAGCTAGGTTTTACACTTTACGCCAAATTCACTTTAAAAAACCGGCTCATAAAAAAATATTCTTTCGCATTTTCGAATCTATTTGATCGCATATATATGAATATGATCAAGTCGTGAGAATGCGCGAATTTCGCGTCAAAAGTTACATTTTAAAATAGCCAAGTATGAGTAAACTAGAGAGTTATATTATGTTTAATTAACGTCACGTTTAAAAGCGGGGTGATAAAATTAAAGTTCTGCTTTCCTAAAAGCTGGTGAGGTTTTTCACACGCATCCTTTAAAGTAGCCATCAAATTTCACGTAAACCTGAGAAAAACATCCTTCGTATGCGAAAAAATCATAGTTCACATTAAATGTCGTGGAAATCTGAGAGAAATGTCCAAAACAATATTTATTAAAATGTATCGCTAGTAGGAAACTTAAAGGTGCAACAGAAAATGTTTGGCTTTTTAAATATTTATTACTTTAGATCCAAGGATCCGAAAAACTAATATCTTTAGATGATTATACGATTGTGATTTTTGAACGATCCAATCTAGTTAGACGAAAACAAGACAGCCCAACAGAGAACTGGAAGAAGTTTATTAAAATAATAAAAAGTCTTCTTTCCATCAAATGTTAAATAAATAGCTGTACGGGAATACATAAATTGTGAACTGCAATCCATTCCACGTGTATTAGAAACCTTTGCAATTAAAAAATCCGAATCCTTGTAAATTGTTGAAAATTTCATTGCTTTCAAAATTCCAATGAAACCGTCGATTTGCTGCAATTCCGAAAGAGAACAAATATAATGACTCAAAAAAACTCTTATTGATTTTAAAATTAAAATTCCAATTAATTTTAGGCGCGTTCCGCTTCCAGCCTATTAGCTTCGGTCTTTCTGTCCGTTCCTCCGCATGTTCGTTCTCAGCTTCTGCAAAACGGATTTTTATGAAATTTGACATTAAGGACTTACAGTCAAAGACAATAATAGAATCACATAAATGAATCACTTAAGCTAACCAGGGGTACCACTTTACTGGTGACAAAACATGAATTTTGCGTCCCATCTCGTATAGTATTGGTCATATCAAAATAGTTTGTAAATAAAACTTGTAGAACTAGTAAAGAAGAGTATGTCTTTTCCTAAACGTTTTTATCGTAGTAGTAGCCGTAAATAAAGAAAATCAAGCAAGTAGTAATTTGCTTTGAACTTTGTTAGAAAAATTCATGCATAGCTACCTAATTGTTGTCAACGTAAACAATCTCATTGGTCACTGAAGTAAATAAGATCTGCTATAATTACAAAATACATTTAATTCCCTACGTGTGCATGACAGATTTTTTAAGCGGAAGGAAATGAATTATCTACGGCGAAGAAAAGAACGTAAACGTAAATATTACAACTACTGATCTCGAGTGAGGTATGTTTTAAATAATTTTCGATTGTTTGGGTGATTAAAACTGGTTAGAAAATAAATCGGTTAATAAAAACTGAATATTTCCCTGTAATCATTTCTGCAATATCGTTTTGCGGTATTTAGTCATTAAAATTACGTAATATGTTTATTGATACAACAACTAAATGGGGAGAAGATTTTTTTTTGCTGTTTTATGGTGTGTTTGGTGCAGTTTCAAATACTCCATCGCACGAAACGCGCTTATTTCTGATACACTGCACACTTTCCTAACTTGTTCCAGGTTTCTAAACAAATTAATAATTGAAAGTTAACTTAATTTCGTTCCATTCCTCGGTTTTGATTGCGTGACCCAACATTTTAAGACAAAACGAGAAATAAACCTTTTTATCTAGGTATATAATGTATCAAATGAAACTGTTAACAGATACGGACTCTAAATACCGTTGATATATCCTCGGGCGGGTATCATTTCGACAGTATTGTGCGCAGTAAAACTTTTGCGTTTTTTTTTAAAGGACCTTTTCACAACCGCGTCAAGTCGAGTTAAATGCGAAACTGCGGAGTTGGAATTACACCTTCTGCAAAAAAATTGGGTCAACATCTCTGCAAAAAAAAATACAGAATATTCTGCAATTCTTGCAGCTCGAAAATATTCCACAAGTAGGCAGAAAGAAACGGCCTGCAGTCGAAATGACGAACCTTTCAGTTGTACGCAACTGCAATGGCAACTTTTCTTTGTGAATACAACTGCAGATGTTTGCTGAATACCTAAACTAACCTTGTTCGCATTTAGATTGACACGGAAGCAAGAGAGAAACCACCATTGTAAAAGTGTGTTTATTCACGGAAGTCTCCAGTTAAAAATTCTGCCTGTTTTTCTGCTAATATTCCGCGAAATTTCGTTACCACAGCAACTTGCCTTGTTTGGAGAATTACGTTTCCTTTAAACACATTCCCTCGCCGTCCTATGAAATTTTAAAAATTGCGCAGTGTTGAGAAATGCTGGAGTAACAATTTCCATAATGCACAGAAGATTATTTATGCAATCTTTCGAAAATAACATTGCCACGAATAGGAAGTTATTCTGTAAATTTAAAAAAAGCCACACAACTTTAAGATTTCCAGAGATCCTTATGAGAGAAAATTGAACGACGAATAAAAATTCAAATATTGATCCGAAATTGCGAGTATAATTGATTTTACATGCGAAATGAATGAAACTGAAGAACCATTCACTCCAATATTCATTATAAGTTGGGAAAAACCAGACAGCCGTCATCAGTGTTGATTCAGCTACACCTCAGTCCTGAAACCTCCTTTTTTAGCCAACATGAGCATCTGGATTTCAAAAACTTTTTATGGTCATCGGAAAAACACGGACAGTCAATTTGATGTTAACATCAACATTACTTTATGATTATTTGAGAAAAATCAACGTTGGGATGAATTTTTTACTGATTAAATTTAAATTTGTTATGAACGCGTAAATTACACAAACTAGCGAATTACCCGTTGCTATGCAACTTGAAAGTTTAGAAGCTTACAAAATACTTATCTGCTACCTATCTTTACTACTGGCTTATAAAACAATTTAAATTGAAAGATCGCTGACACTGAGAATCAAACCCAGCACTCCCGATCGAAGGTCGACTATTCCTAATTTAAATTGACAAAATATTAAAAGCCTAACTTCCATAAATCGATTTTTACGTGTTATATATGGGAAATAAAAATTATACCTTGGAATTGAACTGGGGTCTTATTTCGGGATTTTTTTTCTTCATTGCCTTTTAACCCTTAAATACCGACCACTCGTCTGTGAGGCGAGTGCGTTTTTTGTAATCGCTGTCGCTCTTTATTATCAACCTTTTAGTTTGTGACGCAGTATGGCATTTAAATTTTTTGGCAATATTCAACGTGTATATGCAATATTTTCCGCATTGACCATTAGGTGGGATATATTATGTAAACATTTAAAAATAACATTAAAACCGCTGAGTGACAAAAGATTGGAAGTTAGAATTCAATCAGTTAAAGGCAATAGATTTCAGTTAAAAGAAACTTACCAGACTTTGGAAGAACTAATAAATTCAGCAAAGAAATATGCAATTGTCTCAGAAGCTAATAGTTTACTAAAGCAGATTCAAACACTGCCGTTTATCATTTCTATAATTGTATGGTGTGGACTGGGTAGAATCTACCACAAATAAATAAATACGAATATTGTGTGTGCCTGCGATTAGAAATAAGTTATATTACTATATTATAATCAAACTGTACCTTACAAACCGCAATAAATATTGCCATTTTTTATTGTGATCTTTGTATTTTCAAAATAGGGATTTAGAATTACAGATAATTTCATTTTTAATTTACTAATAATTTCTTTAAACAAATCAAGTAAAAAAACTACAAGTATACAAAAATTTGGGGCAGGAGGGAGGCCCCAAAAAGAAGTCTTGCATCCGGGCCCCAAGATATCATTGCACGGCCCTGCTTGGAGTGTTTCAAAACGATCAGTTGAATGGCATCCGTCGTCAAAGTCGTATACGTTCGTCTCACAGACGACGCGTCGGTGACATTATTTTTATCGCTTTTTTGTTTTCTTGTGATATTTTTAGCTAAAATGTACTTATATACCCTCAAAAACATACAGTTGCAATAATTTTTATATTTTTAAGACTAAATAAATTTATATAAAACATACTGGATTAAGTACTTTCTTTCTTTTCTTGTGGTACTGTTTACATATATTGCCAATTTAAATGGTTAGGTTTGGCCATTGTTTTGTACCAAAAAAGGAAACTATTTGGCAATTAGATGTTAAACAAAGGAAAACAGTTTTAGCACTCTTACCTTTGCTTTATCACGGAGATATGAGAGTGAGAAGATGAAGTAGGCGTCGGCGTCGGTATTAGTGTGAAAAAACTAAGCGTCAGTAGTTAAGGGTTAATTTCTGAATCAAGCATTCCCAGCAGATTTCATTCTTCTTTCTAATAGGGAGGTTTGTTAAAACACGTTAAAAAGTGTCACCTGAGGAGATGACGTCAGCAATTTTGCCTCAGAAGGACGGATCCTCGGAAAATTACAATAGATTCCTTAACTCGAGTTCATTGAAATCGAAATCGACTAACTCAAATGACCTGCGATATACGATTAAGTACACCGGCGGTGCCCAGACTACGGCCCGCGCAGTTTTATCATTTAGCCCTACATGGGCTTAGAAAATAAAAGATAGTCTGTAACGTAAAATGGAAATAGTAAATTATAAAAACAATGTATTTGGTCTATACCTCTCCATTCTCATAATACATAGATAAATTACTCATCTTAATCCCACCTTAACTCTTTTAGTTACCTAAAATTGTTCTTCGATTGTATTTTCGAATGCATGTGGCCCACGAAGAGTGAGAAAGCAAGCTATGTGGCCCTCGAACCGTAAGCTATGGGCGCCACTGAAGAATATTATGTATCAAACAATCCCACGCATGGTTATTTTTAACATAGAGCGTGAATAAATAACAAGAACGTGGTTGAGTCTAGTGCTATATTAGACTCCTGGTTTGAAGGACCGATCTATTGCAGGGACTGCTGCATAAATCTCGTGGGAACTTGAGACATACATAATATAATAGCCTACTTCTGTATTTTTGCCCTGGCCTAACCGTTTGTTGTAGGAACGAAAACAAACAAAGCACAGAAACCTAGCTCATTTGCATAATATTTTTGCGTATTAATTGATGTATTTTGTCATTCGGTAAAATGGAAGAGCGATTACAGCATTATTACTATTATTTGCTCATTAGAATTTTAGAATTTAATTTAATCCACCGCTAAGCAGAAAATTGGTTAAAGCTACGTTGAATTATATACTTAAAATATTTATATAGGTAAAACTATGTTGATTTTAATATAGTCTTTCTTTGTTTTAGATTTTATTCGCATCAATGTTCTGCTTCTTTTCTCTTATGAAACGCAGCATGTGGATGAGAGCAAATTAATCGTACCAGTTACAATACTAATTTTCTTTCTTTTTGGAGGGATTTAGGATTTATTTAGGTTATTTGTTGTAGCAACGAAATTAAACAAACCCTATAAACCTCTTTGCATAACTGATTGACGTATTTTCACTCGGAAAATAAATGAGCGATTGCAACATTTTAAAGCGAATCGATTAATAATAAGACTGGTGGCATAAAATTGGATAATAAAAAAATTATCGTTCCCATCATACTGACGGGATAAAATTCTAGTTCTTTATAAAAATTTTGACGTATTCCTCACCTTTTAAACTCTTTCTCCGGACTTTTTTCCACGAGACGAATCTTCATTATCTCGTCTCTCCTCCTCTTCACTTTTCTGTGCGAATATCTGCCGGAGATCCTGAAAATAGGAGAGGAAGTATTGAATGAATACGCCCGATAAATCTTATGCGAATATCGATGGGAATAAATTTTCTAGAAAATAAATACTTAGCATTCGAAGCGAAGTTTTATATATATATATATATATATATATATATATATATATATATATATATATATATATATATATATATAAAATAAATGCAACGAGAGATTGAGAGGGATGCATTTATTTTATCATATTATTTCTTTTTCCGTATCGTTATATATATATATATATTCGTTTTTATCTCGCTGAAGAAGGGCGTGTGTTGCCCGAAAGCTCCAAATTACAAGCCTTCCTCTATCGCTGTGGACGTCCACCACCGTATGGTAAGTGTTCACTGGCTCCTTCCTATCCCTCTCAACTTCTCGTTGCATTTATTTTATCATATTATTTATTTTTCCGTATCGTTATATTATATATATATATATATATATATATATATATATATATATATATATATATATATATATATATATATCCCAACAATAATCAAAATAATTGAGAACGAATCAAATACGTTTAAGATGAAATTTAGAGGAAGATGTAAAAATACGTTAGGTTGGGTTGGAGTTAAAAAAAAACAGAAATAACGAATTTAAATAAGGAAATTTATTTAACTGGGACAGTGGTTCCCAATCTGTCGGTAATTGGCCCAACAGAAGTAGTTCCGCCTTCTCCAACGGACCGCGATTTTTCCTGTTTAGCTTTAGAATCTAAACCTAATTGTGAGTCCCGCTTTACGATAATAAAACCTAGAAACTCGCACAGCACTTAAGTGAATGTAATCAAGGTTTTCTTCATTTCAGAATTCCATAAACCAAGAGTCGTATGAAAATACTTCGCTGGATTCTGTTTTTATGTGTGTGCTTTTGCTTTTTAATGCTTTTCGTCATTTGCTGAAAAGCACTATTATCTTCGTGATGTCCGTCCGTCCGTACGCATATATCAGGGAAGAATTGGCTGAACCTACTTCAACCAAATTTGATACATATAATATTCACATACATTAATGACCAAAATGGCATATTTGGACCAGATCACCTGAGCAGGGGTGCCACAATTACAAAGTTAAACTTTTGGTAATTATGAAGTTGGAATTAGTGGCTGAACCTATTTCAATGATATTTTGTAGGAAGGCAGCGTGTAAAATAAAAAAATCAGGATATTTAGAAAAATATAGAAAGCAGGGCTGCCACAATACAAGAAATAATAAACATTCTTTTTACATATATTTGTGTTGAAATGTTTACATAAATTTGAACCCCATTATAATATTTATAATGTACTCCTATATAGAAAACCAGAATGGCAAATTTAAACTGAATCAGCCAAACAGGGGTGCAACAATTACAGATTAAATTCTTTCACTAATTCCGGAGTTGGAAGGAATTGGCAGAACGGATTTCAATTAAATTTTGTATATAAGATTCATACAAATTACCATAATAAAATCAAGATGTTTAAAGCTGAGCTACCACAGTAAAAAGTAAAATAATATTTCTTTTACACGTAATTCTAGAGAACTGACGGAATGGATTTTAACCAAATATGATGTATATAATATTTATTTAAATAAATAACAAAATTATCATATTAAAACCTGGTCGACTAAACAGGGGTACCATAATATCAAAGTTAAAATTTATCTGTAACTATTAAATTCGAAGGTATTAGCTGAACGGATTTTAAAGAAATTTCGTTTGTAGGGAGAGCATAGAATGACAAAACGAAATGAACGTGAATAACACGGATGTTTAGAGCGTATCTAAAAAGCAGGGCTACCACCATATAAGGAAAAATAATTTTCTGATTTAAAAGCAAATATATTAATATATGATTACACTAAGGAGAATTCGACGAAAAGCACTTCTGCACCATGGGAAACCCGTGCACTTCATTACTTGTTATATGTGCGCTTTTGCCTTTCATTTATTACAAAACTATTGTCGATAGAGTTGAATGTGATAAAAACAAAATTTTAATGCGTGTATTGTTTTTTTCCCAATTTGAATGTTTCAACTCCCCTAAAACTTCGAAGGAATCCCCTCTACAGCTGTAATCCCGAGTCTTACGGAATGGTCTGAATTTTGTTTTTACTTTCTTCATATGTAGTATAGGAGAAAGTAGGGGAGTCGGTGGTGTAGTGGTTAGAGTGTTGGCCCCACCGTACGATCTGCTAAAAAAGCGACAGCCGGTTCGAATCCTTATGAGGACGTTTTCCGAGGAAGCTTCGGCCCCCTATTTGTGCGTGTTGGAACTAAGGTGACGAGCCAAAGAGAAAACGAGAAAATGAGGGGCGCGCTCAAATAAACACTCCGTCCTTCGGAAGGGACGTTAAGCAGTTGGCCCCCCTGGTGTTCTTCGTAAGAGCAGGCAAATGCCGGCACCGGGTTTCCCTCCTCCCTTCCTGGCTATTCATTGCACTACCTCTAATATACCCATCGTGCGTAGGATAGAGGCGAATCGGCTGGACCCTGATCAGATTAAAAAAGGAGAAAGTAGGTGTTGTTTTCATGAAAAAAATCGACTTCGAGATTTCAACGGAAATGCACGTTTTGAGGTCCCCTGAACACGTTCTGACCATTTTCTCGATGATGTTTGTGTGTGTGATAGATATATTGTGGGTGCTCTAACTCTAAAACTATTAATCAGGTCAACGCGAAATTTTATGTATGACGTTTCATTTAAAAGTACAAGAGCTGTTAAGTTTTTGGTAAAAATCGGTCAACCGGAAGTGGGTGTTTACTCTTGTCACATGTTTTTTATATTAGCATTAATGTTTGATTAATGTAAAAGAGTACTGAAATAAAAGCTCAGGAAATTTAATTTTCTACAACTTTTGTTCGAAACATTTTTCCATATAAAGCATTGTTTAAGAGATATCTTAAAAACCAAATATTTTTGCTGCCACCACCACGCCACCTGCTGGCGACTATTATCAACACTTGACGCTTAGTTACGTCTTATTGCTAGTAACGCTCCTTTTTATTTTCTTAATTGCTGAAGCTTCCTGGCTATATTCAATATCAGAATGCTACGGATTGAGTTCATTTCTGTTCTTTGTAAAGACTACATTTTTCTCGCAGTTCCTTAAAATGTTTGTTATCATTTAAAGCCAGTGGCGAGCAACCTTTTCTGCATGGCGGGAGGCAATCGCGGTTTTGAATTCTTCGGCGGGCCGCATTGCAAGCTGTCAATGCTTCGGCGGGCCGGATTAGACTTTAAATCGGACGTTAACTATATATTCCGAGGTATCATATCAATGAAAATCAAGTCTACATGAAGTTTTTAGGGTGAATATTTCAATCTCATGTGTTTTATTGTCGTAATTTTAATATCATATGAATTTGTGTGTTAATTTTTACGGGTCACTTTTTAATCATAGCTTGGCGGCATAAAACGCTTCGGGAGGTCGCATGCGGCCCGCGGGACGTAGGTTGCTCACCACTGATTTAAGCTATTTTGAATTATGAGAAATATTACAGGTATGGAGAGAGTCATATGCAGAGCCGTCTGAAAGGGGGGGGCTGGGTGGGAAGTCGCCCAGGGCCCCGCGCCTATGAGGGCCCCACGGGTCTTAAAGATGGCTCTGTAATTAAATAAGAAATTTGATTTGTATTAATAGGGGGCCCCGCGGCAACCCTCTCGCCCGGGGCCCCGCGGGTCTTAGAGACGGCTCTGGTCATGTGGTGGACACATCATATTTTTTAGGTTTTACACTCCTGACAACGGGGTCAGTGGCTGATTTATCCGATGGCTAAAGGAGACAGGGATGAAAAAGAATGGATACCAATGACCCGATTTTTTCCTTTAAGCTGATCCAAATGGCTCTTCACTTATGATTCTCCCTATTCGAGGTAGTTCCCTTCTTATTACAATCGCATTCCTTGAGATTTCAATTCCCATTCTATTTCTTAGCCTTCGTCTGCTGCCCGAGCACTACATTCTTTTGCTAAAACCCTCTCAACGCCATTTTCAAATTTTTGTTATAACTACTCCTCAAAAAAGCGTATTGATTAAACTTCTATCGCGCCTTTTCCTATAATGGTACATTTGTCATGTAATATTTTCGTGGTTGAAACTATCTTTATATATAATTACTCAATGTCTGTCCGTCCGTCCGTCCCTCCTTTTATCTCTTGAACAGTTTGTCATAGAAAAATGCTGTAAACGCCATTTTGTTTTTGTCAACTACGAGACCCCGGAAAAACTATTTTCGTTTACGAAAGCGTCCTGGATTCAACTCCGGGAGGCGCTTACATTTTCCATATATTTACACAGGAGTTTCGATTTTTCAAGGTGTAAGGTTTATTTCTTTCATTCATTAAAATACGTAAATATGGACAGAATTTCTCTGTTTTTGCTTTATTCGACGGCTAAAACTATAAAATGTATTATTCTTGCAATGTTTTGATGTCGCACCGAATAATTTCTCAGAAGCACGCATTTATTTTAGAAATTTTATGGCTTTTTCGTACTCTTTCAGGGTGTTGCCAAGGCGACCCGCATTGTTGCCTCCGTTTGAATTAGGGCCTTCAAATAGACACAGAATTGCGTTATTCGCTCCGCGCTGCTTATGAAGCAACGAAATTATAGTTGTAATAATGTCAAACTTAATAGATTCCAACGTTAATAATTAAAGATTATTATTATTCAGTAGACTGCGTGTGAGGCATTTTTAACGATTGACCAAAATAAAAAAATCTTCTTTCTTCATTTAAACGCTAGAATGTGACCTTTTTCGTATGGGGAAGACAATTAAACTTGCACATATAAATTATAAAAACAAACATGACATTCAAAATATCAGTTGTCTAATTTTATAAGGAGAAAGTGGCAATTATTACTTTTAAACATTCAGATTTATGACTTCGCAAAAGTTTTTTCGGGTACCACTAGTTTTCTGTATTCCACGATATACCTGAGTCGAAATGTTGTAACACCAAAAGTGCATGTGTCAAAAATCATGCAATGACACGATTAAAATCAATGCCTTCGAAGTACAGATTTGCGAAAGAAAAAAATAAGGAGTGACGTACCGTAATGAAGAACTGGGGAATTTAGTCACGACACTGCTACATGCAAAGCTGTCTCGTTTGTACGGAATACCGTTTTAACGGAAATGTCGTTTTTACAACATGAAAGTGACTGATATAGGAAAGACGAAAAAAATGTTCCGTGGTGCGCGTTGGTGCTGTAACAACTCTTATTTCAGTTCCGGAAATGACGTCCTTATTTCAATGGGAAATTATCGAGCTCGTCTTATGGCCACAAAAATCGTAAAAAATGGAGCTCCATTTGCTGACGCAATATGAAAAAGCACGTACTATTCATTGAGGTTAATTTCTAATTGTAAGCTTAAAAATCATTATAAATATATTCTTATAATCAGACCAGTCTCTAGGATCCGCGGCGGTGTCCAGGGCGAGGCGGTAGCCGCGGGGACACCTCTATACCGCACTCAGAAAAATTATATCTTTCTTATAACAAACAATCGTTACGTCTATCTACTAAGACTAGTAAGTAAGAGTAGTTCGTAAGCCAGGGGTGGGCAAACTGCGGCCCGCGGGTCACATGCAGACCGCGAGGGCATTTTATGTGGCCCGCTATGCCATTACGAAAGCGAACCTTAATATAATTTCATATTTGTAGCTTAAAATTATTGCCGGAAAACCTTTCCCAGTAATGTTACGGGGATGACATGCTATTTATTATTGATTTTCAGTATATGGGTCCCTCGCATTAACTCATATTACTTCCGATGTGAAACCTATCGTGACCCGCCGAAGCGTTTCCATCTGTTAATGTGGCCCGCCTAAGAAGCTGCAAAACTGTTAATGCGGCCAGTCACGTAAAAAGTTTGCCCACCACTGTCGTAAGCTAACTTCAAGCGCGGAGCCCCTTAAACGCGGAGCCCCTTAAACGCGGAGCCCTGGGCGACTGCCCTCCCAGCCCCCTCCCCCCCCCCCCAATAAACACGGCCCTGCTTATAATTATACGATATAAAGTAATCTATTCAATAATTAATTAAAAATTTTTAATTTTCTACCTATAACCAATCGCTCAGATTCTTATTTTTGCAAACCTCGAAGGCATTCCCTGCCGCCCATCGATTTCTCAAAAGAATTCCTAAGGTAGCGTAATAAATGCAATCACAGACATCCTGAAAATTTCTGACTTCTAACTCTTACCGTTTACTGGTCATTTTAATTTAATTGATAACACAGACGGACGGACAGAACGAAAAGATAAGCGCGTTTATAAAATGAAACGCGCTAAAAAAATATCTGTTATCTTAAGCATCTCCAATAGCCACAGTAAGGTTATAGAACAAGTTAGGAAAGTTTACAGTGTATAGGCGCGTTTCTTACGATTGAGTATTTGAAACTAAACGATATAATTTGAACGAACGCACACGGTACAACAACTAAACACCGGTTGTGTCTCCGTCTATTAAAAACTTCTTCTCCAACTACATAAGTTGATGGATTAATAAACGAAATTCCGTAATTTCAATGCACAAATACTGCAAAACTATAACTTATAATATCGTAATTGCCCATCAAATATGACGGGTATGCGTGAATTAAGCAATACGTTAAAATAAAATTGAAATACAAAATTAAAGAAACCAACTTTTATATGCACGAAAAAGTAAGCAATAAATATAAAATTCACACAATTGAGTGTTCCAGAGAGTAAAAATAGTTTTGAGCGAATAGAAATTGTATGGCAAAGAAATACATTACGCTATACAGTTCAAATGAACCTAAAACTATTTTTAATTTATGGAACATTTAATTTTGTCTCGCACTTCCTCTCTCTCTCCAGTCTTTCTTCCTCTCTATCCTTCTCACTCTCTCTCTCTTTCTCTCTCACTTTCTCTCGTATTAAAGCATCATCAAAATATTCCAAATGTATTTGATTTCGATCAGTAAAATTTGCTATGATCTGGTTTGGCATTCATGCTCAATCAAATCACTGTTTTTGAAAGTTATATCTGTTTCAATTATGTTTGAATAATTATTATCAGAGAGCCCAAATGATTATCCAAATATTTGCTGATAATAAGAGGAAAACCGAAATAGTAAGATATAATGTACTACGAAGAATCAGCAGAAATTTACTTGAAATATTCGAGCAAATTATAAGTTATTTAAAACTTACAGGATCTAACATAATAATTATTTAACTAACTCTTTTTAAAGCGCAAAAATAGGATAAAACGCGAATGAATTCAATTTACCTTTAAAGGAAAATGTGGGGTAACATACAATGAAATAAATACTGTTTCAGAAAATTGGCTTAATTTAAAGATATTTAAATAAAATTCGATCTTATTAGATATTCGAATATTTGCTTTATTATCATTTAAAGGAATCCACTGAAAATGACGTTAGTTATATTTAGTTTTATGAATTCCCACCATTTGGCAAAGGCGCATGATTCGACCGTATAAAATGTTTTATAATCAATTATAATGTATTATTGTACTTTTTGCAGATACTTTTAATACTATACAATTGGTACGCCCTCTTCCTTTTTCTCCATTTCAGCTCATTTCCATTCTCTTTTCCTTCCTCCCTCTAAATACTTAAATGTGTTATACTCTGACATAAATGTCTGATCAGTATTAAAGCACTAAAATGAGTAAAATTGTGCATGTATTAAGCAAGAATATGAGACCAAAAATAGATCTCAACAATCGGGACAACAATGTTCCAATATAAATAAAATGCGTGAAACGTGAAAAAACCGTATTAAAATGTAATTTTTGTAGATTTAAGATTGATATTAAAATTTTTTTTTCGCATAACTAAGCTAAATACCTCATCCTTGAGATATTTTTAAAAGCTAACGAAAAACGTCTGCATGTCAAGAAATAGCTTTTTGCGCGTTACATATAAACGATGCGAATTTAAAACTCCAGTAAATTATAAGCTATAATAACTACAAATAATTCAATGTGAATTTAACTGAAGAGAAATTAATGAAAAGACGATATCAATTATAAAAAAATCGGGCGCCTTCTCTCTCTCGCACTCAAGCATTGAAAGCACGCTATCCTTACGTATATAGTATTAGCATTGAAACGAAAATACAACGACGACAAAAGTCGAAAAATCGATTTTTACGTGCTATCTTATGGGAATAGAAATTATCTCCTGGAGTCGAACCCGGATCTTTTTTGGGAATTTTTAGCCTACTTTCCAGAATGGAAATAGGCTTATAGTTTTGTCATTGTGTCTGTCTGTCTGCCCGTCCCCCACTATTAACTTTTGACCCAAAAGACCGATTTTCATGAAACTTGGTGAAAAACTCTTGCTACATGGGCCGAGCTTCCGAGGATAGTTTTTGTTGCGAAGATATGTCCCAGGTTCGATTCCAGGAACTATCATTCCCATTTGATTTACATGGGAAATCTGAAATCCATCGTGCAGAGTAATTTTCTCTCGCACATTAAAATAACTTATAATTGTAATATCGGAGCGAGTTTTGTACTATTCTCTGGGGAAAGGAATTAAGATTCTAATTTTTATCCTAGAATTTTGCTTATCGATTGTATTTCTTAGAATTTTGCGTAAATACTGGCAATTTTGCAGTTTTTATCACTCATTACGAGAGTAATAGCAACAACTATTGTTAGATTCAGATTCGGCATATTCTTATACGTACACGCGTTATTTTTTTCGCACACGTGATCAATTTAATATTCCGTGCGAATGTATTTGTAGTATTTTATAACGCTAAATTATGAAATTTGGGAACATATCCGCGATGACTTTAAAGCTATTAAAGCCAATGTACGTATTAAATAAATGAATAAATGGAAAGTAGGCATCATAAGTTCTGTTTGGATCATGTTGTTTTTCATAAATGGCTTTTGCTATAAAAATAAAACTCGTAAAAATTTCAATCTTCTACCTAATCGCAAGATTTGCCAAATCACGTTAAATAGATCGTGATCGAGCTTCAGGTTTCACTCAATACGAATTATAGCAGCGTTCGGACGGACGGAATAAGGATATTATGTATATAATAACTAAAACTTATATAAAAAATGATACCAGGGAAATATTAAATCTTTATTTGCCCATCTATTTTCTAATCAACTGAAACTAATCAAATAATCGAAAATTATTTAGAACGTATCTCATTTCAGTTAAGTACTCGGATATTTGTGTTCTTTACTTCGCCGTAGATAATGCATTTCGCTTCGCTTACAAAATGCTGCATGCACACGTAATGAAATTTCACTTATTTTTGTAATTATAGCAGATCTTATTTACTTCAGTAACCGGTAAGTTTGTTTTCGTTGACAAGCTACGCAAGAAATTTCTCCAAGTCCAAAGCGAATTGCGAATTTATTGTTCAATTTTCTTGATAACTGCTACTCCTACAATATAAATGTGCAGGAAAAGAAATACTCTACGTTAATAGGGCTACAAGCGTTATTTGAGAACAATTTTGATATGACGAATAATTTACGAGATATAGCGAAACGTTCATTTTTTTGTCACCAGTCAAGTGGCACCCTTTATTGGCTTACGTGATTCTATTTTGTGATTTTCTTATTGTCTTTGACTGTAAGTCCTTAATATCAAAATTCATGGAAATCCGTTCGGTAGAAGTCGAGAACGAGCATGCGGACGGACAGACGGCCGGACAGACCGAAGTTAATAGGTGCTCATACTGGAAGCGAAACGCCTAAAAACCAGATGCGCATTTCGGCTACAGCGCAGCTACAGTGCAGCCAATGCGTTCATTTTTATGCGTTCTTTGCACGAAGTGAAACGCATATAGGGAGGTCGTTTCCGTCCGTCCGTCCGTATGATAAAACTTGGGAATCGCAGGACGTATTATGATGAAATTTGGTATTGGGGAGTTAAAATTGGTCGACCGATTTCAATTTGGTCAAAATCAGACAACAATGACGACCACTTTACATAAAGACCTACAATGTTCTTTTGTTTCAACTCGGGAACCGCTTTATGTATTTTGATGACATTTGGTATTAGGGAGTTTTGCTAAAATTGGTTGAATGATTCCAATTTTGGTTAAAATCGGAAAAAAATGACGACCACTTTACATGAAGACCTGCTTGTAGTTTAAAATGTTCCTTTGTTTAAACACGGGAACCACTGAACGTATTTTGATTAAGTTTGACATTTGCTAGTTTTGCTGACATTTGTCGGCCGATTCCAATTTTGGTTAAAATCGGACAACAATTACGACCCCTTTACATAAATACCTACAATTCTCCTGTTTCAACTCGGAAACTGCAGGACGTATTTTGATGAAATTTGGTATTGGAGAGTTTTGCTGAAAATGTTTGACCGATTCCTATTTTTGTTAAAATCGGATATCAATTACGACTACTATACATGAAGACCTACATGTAGTTTACAATGCTCCTTTGTTTCAAATCGGGAACCGCTGGACGTATTTTGATGAAATTTGGTATTGGGGAGTTTTGCTAAAATCGTTCGACGGATTTAAATTTTGGTTAAAATCGGACCATAATTACGACTACTTTACATGAATACCTACATGTTAACAATATTCATGTTTCAAATCGAGAACAGCTGAACGTATTTTGATGAAATTTGGTATTGGGGAGTTTTACTAAAATTTGTCAGCCGATTCCAATTTTGGTTAAAATCGGACAATAATAACAACTTTACAGAAGGACACATGTATTTTACAAAGTACCTTGTTAGCTTCTCGTTAAATACTCATCTGGGTAAAACATATTGAGAACATTGTGAAATCTCAAAGAACGCATTTGGAAACTCTGTGTATTCCGACATGCACCTTTCCAATCTTGTTCGATTTGCGGGTGTTGGTAATTTCAGATCGTTAACACTTATCGTGTGTCCCGTTTCTTGAATGTGTTTCGCAACGCTCGATTTTCCAAATCTACCGTGCTTGAAGTGTGCCAAGTGTTTGGAGCTGTCTTTTTGTTTGTCCTATATAATATTTGTGAAAATGTGTAGAATTTATTTTATAAATTATAGACTTCCAGAGATTTGGAATTTTACCTTTCGTTTCCCAAAATGTTTTTAATGCTGTTGCTGCTGGTGAAAACGACTGAATGGTTTGGTGTTCTTAAATATTTCGTCCAGTCTTGATGTGAGCGGAGGAAAATACGGAATTTTATAGTATTTCTGTTTCGTTTCACTTTTTTGTTTCGAGTGGAGAGCTTATATATATATATATATATATATATATATATATATATATATATATATATATATATATATATATATATATAGGTAGTGATGAGGGTGGCAACAAGGTGTTGAAGGAAGCCCAGCGGACACTTACCAAGTCGGGGACCAAGTTGGCAGGCTGCTGGGGGCGTCGAAGAGACACATAAATAAACACGCATACAACAAAGAATCGCAAGCTTATCGGGCCTAGGCCCTTCTTCAGCGATAGAGTAACTGAGAGTGACACTCTGGGCGGGGAATGACAGAGTGATGAAGAGAGGTTGATGATTGGAGGAGGCGGGGAGTAGGAAGGGTGGATAGCCAAGAAGGAGGGAGTGTGGTGAGGTAAAGTGCGAATAGCTAAGATGTCACAGTGGAGACATTGTAAGGGGGGCTAATAGGGTTAGCGGAGGTTGAGGCCAGGCGGGGAGAAAGAGTCAAGAAAATGTATATGTGCAAGTTCCCAGTGTCGGAGAAGGGGGGCAGGAGTGTCATTGGGTAAGGCGCGAATAACCCTTACATTGTAGCAACTATTGAAGGGGACATTGTAGGCATTGGCGTGTAAAGCAACTGGGAGGGGGAGTCTGAGAGAGACGCTATTCCGGTGACCGTTCATGCGGATATTTAACGGATTGCTGGTGAGACCTACGTAAAACGCGGGACAAAGAGTGCAGGTAAGGAGGTAAATGACGTTACGGGTGGAGCAGTTGCTTCTAGAGGTGATGGGGTAGGTGATGTTGGTGGAGGGACTCGAGAAAGAAGATGAGGGTAGGTGGATAGGGCAATTGAGGCAGCGAGGTTTGCCGCAGGGGTGAGACCCTATAGCAAGAGGCGTGTTAGAAGTGGGAAGTTCCTTCATCCATAGGATATATTCCAAATTGGGGGTCCGGCAGAAGGAGAGGAGCGGGGGATTGGCAAGAAGGTTGGTAAAGAGGGACTGGTGGGAGGAAGAGGTAAGAATTGGGTGGGTAGCATGGAGAATTGTTCTGAGGGCTTCGTGGATACCAGGAAGGAAAAGTGTAGTAAGAGTGAGTGGAGGGGTTGATGCAGGGATAGTGGGTGTGTGGATGGGATCCATAGTGGGTAGGTGTCATCGCCCTATGGATCTGTTCGCGGACCAAGACTGGAGGGTAGCCACGTTTGAGAAGAGCGTCCTCGAGGACAGAGTAGTACTGTAGAAGGAATGCTCTATCAGAACAAAGCCTCCATCCTCGTCGAGCAAGGGCATAGGGGATAGAGGTTTTGGTATGAAGGAGATATATATATATATATCATCATCATCATAGGTAGTCTGTCCGTAGACAGGTCCGTGATTATTCATGGTTAAACCTGGTTCTCCATATACTCCTATTTTCCGCTGTCCTCTTTATATCTTGATAACTCTCTTTCCCTTTCAAATCGTCTATCAGCTGAAACCTTTTCCTGCCTCTTTCCCTTTTCCCATCTAGTTTTCCTTCTAACACGTCTTTAATCATACTCTCTCTCCTCAGGTAATGCCCAACCCAGTTAGCCTTCCTCTTTCTGATAGTCTGTATAATCATTCGCTTCTCTCCTATTCTTCGTAGCACTTCATCGTTTTTCATCCTATCTGTCCATTTTATCTTCAGCATTCTCCTCCAAGTCCACATTTCAAAGCTTTCCAAGTATTTGATGTCATTTTTCCTTAGCGTCCATGTTTCTGCCCCATACAATGCTATACTCCATACGTAGCATTTTATCAACTATATATATATATATATATATATATATATATATATATATATATATATATATATATATATATATATATGGAAAAATACATTTTTAATCTTTTTTCTGAAACACTTGGCGCCTTTTGCTAGCGGCGCCATATCTTCAAAAATGAAACCATGTCCATTCACCGATCCCACCTATCTCCGCTATTTCCTTACAAAACATGTCACGTCGATTTCTTAGAAAAAATCTTCGGGATTAACCAAGGTAACCAACTCCCCCCCTTCCCTCAGCCTGCAGTAAACCTTTCGTTCAAATACCTTCCCTTTCAAATTCGCACGCCCCAGGACATCCCTAACCCCCAAATTCCCCATGCGCGGAAAATTTTTAATTTGTTTCCCCCGCAGTGATACAAGAAATTCGAGATCAACTCCTGTTGCGTTGAGTCGTGGAAGCGCCCACCAGCATGAATGAAGATAAGCGCTTTGAAGAACTAAATGTACGTAATTTCCGTGATTTATCGATGAATCATAAAAATTATAAAATGAAAAACTTATCTATGCGTAGTAAACAAAGAAAAAGTCATGAAACTAACGTGTATGCGAAAAGTGTTTGGTTTGGTTTGTAAGCGTGCGGCTTGCAGAGGGTTTGCTGAAAAATAAGATTACAATGCTGAGAACCGTTCGAAAAAATAAGAGGGAACTACCATCGCAGGTGGTGAATGCGAAGGGCAAGGAAGAGTGCAGTAGCATTTTTGCATTCAGAAATAACATGACTCTTGTATCATATATCTCTAAGAAGGGTAAGAATGTCATTGTGCTATCGACTATACATAACGAAGTTAGCATAGACAGTTCAACTGGGGAAAAAAGGAAAGCCAGACATGCTAACATTTTATAATTTGACGAAAAGCGGTGTTGATACAGTTGATAAAATGTGTGTGACGTATAATACTGCAAGGAATACAAGAAGGTGGCTACTTTTTATCATTTAGAAGACAGACTGGGAATCAACGCATTTATTATCCACAGAAATATTTATCCCGAAAAACAATTAATAGGCAGACATTCTTATGAGAAATATCGAGGGAATTAACAAAGCTATACATGGTAAGACGAAGTTACATGAAAATGTTGTCTTTTCCATTGCAGAGAAAGATAGAGGAATATGGAGAACCTTCGATGGTGGTGGTGAGGGTGGTGGTAGTGAGAGTGGTGGTAGTGAGGCTGGTGGTGGTGAGGGTGGTGGTGGTGAGGCTGGAGGTGGTGAGGGTGGTGATGGTGAGGGTGGTGATGGTGAGGGTGGTGATGGTGAGGGTGGTGATGGTGAGGGTGGTGATGGTGAGAGTGGTGGAGGTTAGGATGGTGGTGGCGAGGGTGGTGGTGGCGAGGGTGGTGGTGGCGAGGGTGGTGGCGAGGGTGGTGGCGAAGGTGGTGGCGAAGGTGGTGGTGAGGGTGGTGGTGATGGTGAGAGTGGTGGTGGTGAGGGTGGTGGTGGTGAGGGTGGTGGTTGTGAGAGTGGTGGTAGTGAGGCTGGTGGTGGTGAGGGTGGTGGTGGTGAGGCTGGAGGTGGTGAGGGTGGTGATGGTGAGGGTGGTGATGGTGAGGGTGGTGATGGTGAGGGTGGTGATGGTGAGGGTGGTGATGGTGAGAGTGGTGGAGGTTAGGATGGTGGTGGCGAGGGTGGTGGCGAGGGTGGTGGCGAAGGTGGTGGCGAAGGTGGTGGTGAGGGTGGTGGTGATGGTGAGAGTGGCGGTGGTTAGGGTGGTGGTGGCGAGGGTGGTGGTGGCGAGGGCGGTGGCGAAGGTGGTGGTGGCGAGGGTGGTGGTGGCGAGGGTGGTGATGGTGAGGGTGGTGGTGGTTAGGGTGGTGTTGGCGAGGATGGTGGTGGCGAGGGTGGTGGTGGCGAGGGTGGTGGTGGCGAGGGTGGTGGTGGCGAGGGTGGTGGTGGCGAGGGTGGTGGCTAGGGTGGTGGCGAGGGTGGTGGTGAGGGTGGTGGTGGCGAGGGTGGTGGCTAGGGTGGTGGCGAAGGTGGTGGTGAGGGTGGTGATGGTGAGAGTGGTGGTGGTTAGGGTGGTGGTGGCGAGGGTGGTGGTGGCGAGGGCGGTGGCGAAGGTGGTGGTGGCGAGGGTGGTGATGGTGAGGGTGGTGGTGGTTAGGGTGGTGTTGGCGAGGATGGTGGTGGCGAGGGTGGTGGTGGCGAGGGTGGTGGTGGCGAGGGTGGTGGTGGCGAGGGTGGTGGTTAGGGTGGTGGTGGCGAGGGTGGTGGTGGCGAGGGTGGTGGCTAGGGTGGTGGCGAGGGTGGTGGTGAGGGTGGTGATGGTGAGAGTGGTGGTGGTTAGGGTGGTGGTGGCGAGGGTGGTGGTGGCGAGGGTGGTGGTGGCGAGGGTGGTGGCGAGGGTGGTGGTGAGGGTGGTGGTGGCGAGGGTGGTGGCTAGGGTGGTGGCGAGGGTGGTGGTGAGGGTGGTGATGGTGAGAGTGGTGGTGGTTAGGGTGGTGGTGGCGAGGGTGGTGGTGGCGAGGGTGGTGGTGGCGAGGGTGGTGGCGAGGGTGGTGGTGAGGGTGGTGGTGGTGAGGGTGGTGGTGAGGCTGGTGATGGTGAGGGTGGTGGTGGCGAGGGTGGTGGTGGCGAGGGTGGTGGTGGCGAGGGTGGTGACGAAGGTGGTGGCGAAGGTGGTGGTGAGGGTGGTGGTGATGGTGAGAGTGGTGGTGGTTAGGGTGGTGGTGGCGAGGGTGGTGGTGGCGAGGGCGGTGGCGAAGGTGGTGGTGGCGAGGGTGGTGATGGTGAGGGTGGTGGTGGTTAGGGTGGTGTTGGCGAGGATGGTGGTGGCGAGGGTGGTGGTGGCGAGGGTGGTGGTGGCGAGGGTGGTGGTGGCGAGGGTGGTGGTGGCGAGGGTGGTGGTGGCGAGGGTGGTGGCTAGGGTGGTGGCGAGGGTGGTGGTGAGGGTGGTGATGGTGAGAGTGGTGGTGGTTAGGGTGGTGGTGGCGAGGGTGGTGGTGGCGAGGGCGGTGGCGAAGGTGGTGGTGGCGAGGGTGGTGATGGTGAGGGTGGTGGTGGTTAGGGTGGTGTTGGCGAGGATGGTGGTGGCGAGGGTGGTGGTGGCGAGGATGGTGGTGGCGAGGGTGGTGGTGGCGAGGGTGGTGGTGGCGAGGGTGGTGGTTAGGGTGGTGGTGGCGAGGGTGGTGGTGGTGAGGGTGGTGGTGGTGAGGGTGGTGGTTGTGAGAGTGGTGGTAGTGAGGCTGGTGGTGGTGAGGGTGGTGGTGGTGAGGCTGGAGGTGGTGAGGGTGGTGATGGTGAGGGTGGTGATGGTGAGAGTGGTGGAGGTTAGGATGGTGGTGGCGAGGGTGGTGGTGGCGAGGGTGGTGGCGAGGGTGGTGGTGGCGAGGGTGGTGGTGGCGAGGGTGGTGGTGGCGAGGGTGGTGGCTAGGGTGGTGGCGAGGGTGGTGGTGAGGGTGGTGGTGGCGAGGGTGGTGGCTAGGGTGGTGGCGAAGGTGGTGGTGAGGGTGGTGATGGTGAGAGTGGTGGTGGTTAGGGTGGTGGTGGCGAGGGTGGTGGTGGCGAGGGCGGTGGCGAAGGTGGTGGTGGCGAGGGTGGTGATGGTGAGGGTGGTGGTGGTTAGGGTGGTGTTGGCGAGGATGGTGGTGGCGAGGGTGGTGGTGGCGAGGGTGGTGGTGGCGAGGGTGGTGGTGGCGAGGGTGGTGGTTAGGGTGGTGGTGGCGAGGGTGGTGGTGGCGAGGGTGGTGGCTAGGGTGGTGGCGAGGGTGGTGGTGAGGGTGGTGATGGTGAGAGTGGTGGTGGTTAGGGTGGTGGTGGCGAGGGTGGTGGTGGCGAGGGTGGTGGTGGCGAGGGTGGTGGCGAGGGTGGTGGTGAGGGTGGTGGTGGCGAGGGTGGTGGCTAGGGTGGTGGCGAGGGTGGTGGTGAGGGTGGTGATGGTGAGAGTGGTGGTGGTTAGGGTGGTGGTGGCGAGGGTGGTGGTGGCGAGGGTGGTGGTGGCGAGGGTGGTGGCGAGGGTGGTGGTGAGGGTGGTGGTGGTGAGGGTGGTGGTGAGGCTGGTGATGGTGAGGGTGGTGGTGGCGAGGGTGGTGGTGGCGAGGGTGGTGGTGGCGAGGGTGGTGACGAAGGTGGTGGCGAAGGTGGTGGTGAGGGTGGTGGTGATGGTGAGAGTGGTGGTGGTTAGGGTGGTGGTGGCGAGG
Source organism: Tanypteryx hageni (assembly GCA_028673005.1). Lineage (NCBI taxonomy): Eukaryota > Metazoa > Arthropoda > Insecta > Odonata > Petaluridae > Tanypteryx > Tanypteryx hageni. The sequence continues at coordinate 92,859,430 of CM054114.1, read as the reverse complement.
GTGGTGGTGGCGAGGGCGGTGGCGAAGGTGGTGGTGGCGAGGGTGGTGATGGTGAGGGTGGTGGTGGTTAGGGTGGTGTTGGCGAGGATGGTGGTGGCGAGGGTGGTGGTGGCGAGGGTGGTGGTGGCGAGGGTGGTGGTGGCGAGGGTGGTGGTGGCGAGGGTGGTGGTGGCGAGGGTGGTGGCTAGGGTGGTGGCGAGGGTGGTGGTGAGGGTGGTGATGGTGAGAGTGGTGGTGGTTAGGGTGGTGGTGGCGAGGGTGGTGGTGGCGAGGGCGGTGGCGAAGGTGGTGGTGGCGAGGGTGGTGATGGTGAGGGTGGTGGTGGTTAGGGTGGTGTTGGCGAGGATGGTGGTGGCGAGGGTGGTGGTGGCGAGGATGGTGGTGGCGAGGGTGGTGGTGGCGAGGGTGGTGGTGGCGAGGGTGGTGGTTAGGGTGGTGGTGGCGAGGGTGGTGGTGGTGAGGGTGGTGGTGGTGAGGGTGGTGGTTGTGAGAGTGGTGGTAGTGAGGCTGGTGGTGGTGAGGGTGGTGGTGGTGAGGCTGGAGGTGGTGAGGGTGGTGATGGTGAGGGTGGTGATGGTGAGAGTGGTGGAGGTTAGGATGGTGGTGGCGAGGGTGGTGGTGGCGAGGGTGGTGGCGAGGGTGGTGGTGGCGAGGGTGGTGGCGAGGGTGGTGGCGAAGGTGGTGGCGAAGGTGGTGGTGAGGGTGGTGGTGATGGTGAGAGTGGTGGTGGTTAGGGTGGTGGTGGCGAGGGTGGTGGTGGCGAGGGCGGTGGCGAAGGTGGTGGTGGCGAGGGTGGTGATGGTGAGGGTGGTGGTGGTTAGGGTGGTGTTGGCGAGGATGGTGGTGGCGAGGGTGGTGGTGGCGAGGGTGGTGGTGGCGAGGGTGGTGGTGGCGAGGGTGGTGGTTAGGGTGGTGGTGGCGAGGGTGGTGGTGGCGAGGGTGGTGGCTAGGGTGGTGGCGAGGGTGGTGGTGAGGGTGGTGATGGTGAGAGTGGTGGTGGTTAGGGTGGTGTTGGCGAGGATGGTGGTGGCGAGGGTGGTGGTGGCGAGGGTGGTGGTGGCGAGGGTGGTGGTGGCGAGGGTGGTGGTGGCGAGGGTGGTGGTGGCGAGGGTGGTGGTGGCGAGGGTGGTGGCTAGGGTGGTGGCGAGGGTGGTGGTGAGGGTGGTGATGGTGAGAGTGGTGGTGGTTAGGGTGGTGGTGGCGAGGGTGGTGGTGGCGAGGGCGGTGGCGAAGGTGGTGGTGGCGAGGGTGGTGATGGTGAGGGTGGTGGTGGTTAGGGTGGTGTTGGCGAGGATGGTTGTGGCGAGGGTGGTGGTGGCGAGGATGGTGGTGGCGAGGGTGGTGGTGGCGAGGGTGGTGGTGGCGAGGGTGGTGGTTAGGGTGGTGGTGGCGAGGGTGGTGGTGGTGAGGGTGGTGGTGGTGAGGGTGGTGGTTGTGAGAGTGGTGGTGGTGAGGCTGGAGGTGGTGAGGGTGGTGATGGTGAGGGTGGTGATGGTGAGAGTGGTGGAGGTTAGGATGGTGGTGGCGAGGGTGGTGGTGGCGAGGGTGGTGGCGAGGGTGGTGGTGGCGAGGGTGGTGGCGAGGGTGGTGGCGAAGGTGGTGGCGAAGGTGGTGGTGAGGGTGGTGGTGATGGTGAGAGTGGTGGTGGTTAGGGTGGTGGTGGCGAGGGTGGTGGTGGCGAGGGCGGTGGCGAAGGTGGTGGTGGCGAGGGTGGTGATGGTGAGGGTGGTGGTGGTTAGGGTGGTGTTGGCGAGGATGGTGGTGGCGAGGGTGGTGGTGGCGAGGGTGGTGGTGGCGAGGGTGGTGGTGGCGAGGGTGGTGGTTAGGGTGGTGGTGGCGAGGGTGGTGGTGGCGAGGGTGGTGGCTAGGGTGGTGGCGAGGGTGGTGGTGAGGGTGGTGATGGTGAGAGTGGTGGTGGTTAGGGTGGTGGTGGCGAGGGTGGTGGTGGCGAGGGTGGTGGTGGCGAGGGTGGTGGTGAGGGTGGTGATGGTGAGAGTGGTGGTGGTTAGGGTGGTGGTGGCGAGGGTGGTGGTGGCGAGGGTGGTGGTGGCGAGGGTGGTGGCGAGGGTGGTGGTGAGGGTGGTGATGGTGAGAGTGGTGGTGGTGAGAGTGGTGGTGGTTAGGGTGGTGGTGGCGAGGGTGGTGATGGTGAGGGTGGTGGCGAGGGTGGTGGTGAGGGTGGTGGTGAGGGTGGTGGTGATGGGAAAATTTTTCCAAGTTCAAAATAAATTACGGCTTTCTCGTTTGATTATCCTGAAATTGGCTACACCTTCGCTAAAAAATTACAGAACAATGTATATGCTATTTTATTAGTTTTACATTGTTTTAAGACCTTTTTTTGTTATAAGTGATATTATCCGAAGTATAAGGAAAAAATCATTTTTGTCACCAGTAAAGTGGCACTCCCGATTAGGTCACGTAAACTATTTATATAATGACCAGAAGAGTCGACTCCGACCTTAAACAAACAAATAAATTAGATATTTCATCAACATAATCATTGTAGTTTCTGAGATGAAACATCCCGACGGACGGACGGACATGACCTGATAATAAGGCGTTCTTTTTTAACGTATTTTCCAGAATAAAAATAGTCTGATAGTTTTGTCGTTGTGTCAGTCTGTCTGTCCGTCAGTCCCTCCCTATTAAGCTGTGCACCAATAGACCGATTTTCATAACTCTTGGTGTAAATCTCCTGCTACCAGAGCTGGGCTCCCGAGAATAGTTTTTGTTCCGAATATTGAAAGTCTTGGGTTCGATTCCAGGAACTATCCTTCCCATTTGAGTTACATGGGAAATTTAAAATCCATCGTGCAGGGTAATTTTCTCTTGCACATAATATATCTTAGAATTGTAATATCGAAGTGGGATTTGTTCTAATCTCTGAGGAAAAGAATGAAGATTCTAATTTTTAATTTCGCGTAAATATTGGCGTATTTACAGGTTTTATCACTCATTACGAGTGTTGCCATAGCAACGACTAGTGTTGGACTCGGATTCCTAATATTTTATAACTGTAAATTATGAAATTTCGGAGCAAAGAGAGCAACTCAACCGCGGTGACTTTAAGCTATTAAAGCCAATATATGTAAGTATTAAATAAATGACTAAATGGAAAGTTGGCATCATAAGTTCCGTTTGGATCATCTTGTTTACTTATGTAAAGAACGCCTATAAATTTAAGTTTCCTTACGCATGAATGGAATTGAATATATTTAATTTACGTCGGTTAATTCATCATATGTTACTAATATGGATTTTTCCTTAACTGAATTGTAGTCATTGTTACTGGATAAACTGATTTACCCTAAACGTGATCCCCGATCCACATATGGCTGAGCTAAATGACTGGGTAACTAACTGCTTACGGAAAAACTGGTGTTTGTCGAAATTATTTACAAACTGCGGCTTTATTGAAACGAACGAATTGACAAACAAATTCAATAAATTTCTACTCAAAAACAACCAGCATGTAGTAATTCAAGTTAAGTTTCTTCTATATATCAAAATGAAATTATTACGAAGTATCACATCTTCAAATTTTGATGCAATTTCTAAGGAACAATTAAAATACATTCATGTATGATGCCATACTATTGAGTCATATATTTCCAAAGTAGATCATATCTATATAGTCCATAATGGATATTTTAACTTTAATTCGAATAATCGTTTTGCTTAGATATAAATTTCTTTTCCCCAGCAGTGATAATGAGGAAACTTCAAAGCAGCCATTGCGCTAATGAAGTACTACAGGTATTACTAGAGAAAACGTTTTCTAGAAACTTATCGCAGTACCTCCTTAATCGAATGAAATAACGAAACTCGAAATACCTATAGCTAAAACGCTTTAACTTAGCAGTGCGCAGTAGGCAAATTTTCGATGGGACGAGTCCATCCTCGAGGTGGGACCGCCTAAAGGGGAGGTGGTGTTTAGGTGTTGGCATTTGATGCGCGAACTTGGACTCGTGCGAACCAAAATTGTGTTATTGCGCATAGGCTCTGACGTCGACTCCCCCTTAAAGTTTCTCCTTCCCATTCCTTCCCTCCCCCTCTCGCTCGTCTCCGGCGGCCACCTTAAAGCGCGTAAGCTATATATGGCAGTAATTTACAATATAACGCTATAAAACGCAAATTAGTTACGACAACACTCCAGTATGGCTACAAATTTACTAAAATACGTGCAGATGTCTTTGCAGAAATCAGCGCCGGTTTTGTGAGGAGATGAAGCGCTCAAATAACTTCATACAAAATGGGACAGGCTAAAGCTATTGGATAATTAAAGAATTAAATCATGACCATCATCACTTATCGCCTCATTATATAAGGCCACCGCATTACTTTGCCGACAGCAATAACAAACAAATCAAGATGTGAATGTATTTAGATAGATAGGAAAAATCCAATTTAAAAGTTCCAAATCACTTTCTTAAGCCTCGGAAAAAACATTAGTTTACAGTTGACTTATATTTATTTCACAAGTGTGATCTTTCTCTTAATTTATTATATGATCTCTTTCAGAGAAAATATTCTTATGAAAAAAACTCTTAAAAGTATGCAAAAAGCCATGTCAGTGAATTTGGATACCACAACGAACTAAATTTTAACAGTTTTTTTGCTTTAACAGCGGTCTGACTCGCAATACCTGCAGTATAATGTTTTCTTTTTATTGGAATTAAATTTTCATTTGAATTTATACTATGAAAACGATTTAACGGAATTTTATCCGAATTGATTCAATTATTCTTATGTTTGAAATAAGGTTCGCTTTCCACTCGCAACGAGACACCACCTTCAGCTGTAAACTAGGTTACGATAAATCCCGTTGGGTAATTACGCCCACGAGTCAACATTGACGCAATCGATCAAAATACTTGGGCAAAAAAAAAGAAAACGAAGTACTTGAATTTCCCCGAATTAATCGGAGATTTTTCGGCGAAATTGGAGTATTCAACGTCCCAGAAATTGAAAAGACCGTCGATCCGACCATATTTTCATTGAATTACTCAGCGTGCACGCATGTTTTCTGGAATTCCATTCCACTTATCCCGATCAAAATATCTCCCTCTCTTGCTCTCTCTATCTCACACTCCATTCACTGGTCCAATAAATTGTTCCAGGACCTATCCTTGCTTCTCAGAATCCCCAACCTCTCTCCCTCTCCTTCTCCCTTTTTTCCCTCCTGATTCTCTTTCCTTTCACTCTCTCCTATCTCCTCTTCTCCTTACCCTCCACATCCCGTCTTTTCCTCTCACTCCCCTCTCCCTTCCTCCTCCCTCTCTCCCTTACCTTTCTCCCATCCCGCCCACCGCCATTCTATAGACCGCTTGAAAACCAGTCTCCATGCTCCAACAGGGATCCACTCGCTCTTCACCCTTTTCGCGGTTATGCACCGGAACCTATGTGCTTTATGCACCAACCTCCAACCAGGCCCTTTTACCCCCCTCCCGAGGACGTATATGTAGGCACGCAATCACACGAAAACACACGCGAAAAAAGTTCCCCGCCGACCAACCATTCCTCCGTGCACAAAACCCTCTATGCACCGCGTCCCGGCCCCCTCCACCCACTTATCAAACTCTCCGCCTACACGTCCCTCCCTCCCACTCTTTTCCTCTCCGCCAACATCTCCTTCTACCCCCACCATCTCCCCATCTTCCACTCTCCCCCACCATCTCCTCTCCTTCATCCCCTTCTCACCCAAATGTTGAACCAGTCGGCAGTGGATGTCATCGACCCGCCAAACCCTTATTCACATGAACTGAGAATGCGAAAGCCACTCCTCCGACTGCAATAAATATATAAATATATATATACACACACATACATACAAACAGATATATGTGTGCATACATACATACATACATACATATATATATATATATATATATATATATATATATATATACACATATACATATATACACACACACTTAGTGCCACCGCGCATACCGCCCATGAATCGTTGTGATCAAAACATCCATCTTAATATAAGAGAGCAGTGGTGCCCAAACAACGGCCCGCGGGCCACATCCGGCCCGCTAAGAGTTGAACAACTCAGTGTAGTAAAATTATAATTAAAAATATATACAATAAACAATAAATGTCTTTATCCTTATAGTTCCTTAACATATAAATACATTTAAAACAAACTAAACCTTAAATTATTCTTTAATTCGTAATTTCGACTGGGTGTGGCCCCGAGAAGAGGGCGGAAGTGGACTATGCGGCCCGCGATAAGCGCAGAAAGGGATTACGTGGCCCTCGAACCAAAACGTTTGGATACAGCTGACATGGAGCAAGCATGCATATGCCTCAATTTACCGCCAACCTCGCTTTAGCGCCAATGCCATTGGTGGGCAAACTGCGGCGCTAAATCAATCATAAGATAATCATAAATGCAAAAAAGCATAGTTCTGCATATCGGATTCCTGCCGATTACATATTAAACAAATGGAAAAACGAAAAGTCCGTAAAATCGAACTCGGGTCTTTTTTTACGCGCCGAATGTTCAAAAACTGCAAGTGGTGTAAATCTAACCAAACTTGAAAGAATCTTTTAAATTGATGGAGCCGTTCTCAAGTTATTCGACGCTATTTGAAATATGACGTCATAACATGTGGGCAACATTCAACATCGCGTAATTGTTAAGAGGATGAGCTAGCGTAAAAGATAGAACAATTCGTATTTTTTATAATTTCCCTTAAATGTTCTGCGCATTTATTTTCATGGTTTTTAAAATATGAGAAAAGTGATTCAACTTCATTCAAACTTTGTTCAATGAAACTGAATTGTCGAAATATAGCAGAAAAGAATATTTAGTGTGATCTAACAACATCCAAGACAATAATGAAAATTAAAACGATACGGAGAAGTTTGCGGTTTTAGCAATGAAATAAGATAAGGTAAAAAATAAGACCTTTAATTAGCACCATATTGTTCGATAAAACACCGAAATAATTTGAGACACCGAAATCCTTTTATAAGTTATTTTCAGGTCACTTAAAAATTTTATTTTGAATTTACTCAACAGTATATGGGAAGGAGTATATATTTAGTAAGACATCAGTAAAGCGTCTTATTTTTAAAATTGTTCGATACATGGACAAAATCGAATTTACCTTTCTCGCTTAAATTTCGAATTGACTCTCCAAGAGGAAGAGGTCCTTCCTTAACTTTTCGCTTCACGTTCTCGCAAAGTCTATATTTATATCGGAACTCGTTTAAAATATAACGCACCAAAAAATTCTAATGCAACTTTTAAATAGAACAACGTACAATTAGACTATTTTTGCCGCCTTTTTATATGCATTTCACCGTAAGCTTAGTAATTTGAAAAACTGTGGTCAAACCCTTAATGTTTAAAATTTTCGCAAAAGCGGTCCACCAAATCTCATTAATTGTTATTATAAAACGATTTTTTTATTTTTATCTCTAGAACTGATGTGATTATCGCATGCAACATTGAACCGGGGTCGGCCCCTGGAATTCTTATTTCCTCCAACGGAATAGCTCATGAAGGGGTGCAGTGCGTTTCTCATTTATACATTAAAATAACTTAAAATAATCGTAGGAATTTGCAACTTGAAACAAATAACGCCTAAAGGAACAAAATTTCATTTTTCTGCCGTCGACTTTCGAGTACGCATCGAATTGGTCCGCAAATCAGTGTACAGCGCGAAAATTTGACGTGATTTCACGTGAAAAACTTTTGTTGCCAAGATGACGAGTATTGTAGCCAATCTAGCGTATTCACTGGGGTTATAAATTAGCGTCACGTCTGTCCATATATCAAAGAAATTTCAATGCTGTTTTTAAATTTATAGGCGTTCTTTACAAAAAGTAAAAAAAGAACGCCTTATGATCAGGTCGCTTCCGTCCGTCCGCATGTTTCATCTCAGAAACTACTAGCTGATGTTGATGAAATTTGGTATTTAGGACATAGGGGCAAAGGAAATAAGAAAATGATATAAATAGTTTGCGTGACCTAATCGGGAGTGCCACTTCACTGGTGACAAAAAATGAACTTTTCTTTATACCTCGGACAGAATAACTTATAACAAAAAGTCTTCAAACAAAATTGTATATTTAGTTAAATGGCATATGTTTTGTTCAGTACATTTTTATCGAAGGAGTAGCCAATTTCAAGAAAATCAAAATTTAAAGTCGTAATTCACTTTGGACTTGGAATTTTCCCGTGTTTTTTAATTGTTGTAAACGAAAACAATCTTCGTGACAACTGATGTAAACAATATCTGCTCTAAATACCTAATTAGTTTAATTTTTTTTCGTGAGCACACAACATTTGGAAAATGAAGGGAAATGGATAATCTACGACGAAGAAATGAACGTTAATACGTCTATTTTCTTTACGTATACACAACGTTTGCAAATGAAAATAAATGGGTAATTTACGACGAAGGAATGAACGTGAACATAAAGATTACATTATTACTATTCGAGTGAAGTAAGTTTTAAATAATTGCCGATTGTTTTATTAATTACGATTGTTAGTAAGTCGGTGAATCGAAAATTCGATATTTCCTTGTCATCACCACTGGGATTTCAGTTCGCAGACATTATACTAGGCCCTAAATATTTACCTCCATTGACATGATTGCATAAATCGTAAAGAACGCCTCTGCCTCGCATGTATGCGCGCATGAATCTTGATATATAATAGCTTGGTAACAATAGACAATATGACGGTAAATTTCGATTAACGATACGCGGTAAATTCCGATTATTCAGTGATACTGCGTTAATGATTGTTCCAAAGTCAGATATAGAGATTTCAATTGATGAATTTTTAAAGGTGCTTGAGAACATTTTCTGCGAAACTGAATAAGTTTTTAATCTTTGACAAAAGTAAAATTTATATTGAAAATCTGAAGTGGCCATATCTTTAATATTTCTAAAAATTCCAAATAGGTTAGATAATAATAAATATTTTAGGAAACCGAGAATATTTTAGACAAAGAACAGAAACTCAAACCATAGCCTTCTGATATTGGATATAGCCACAAAGCTCCAACAATTAAGAAAATAAAAAGGAGCGTTACTAAGACGTCAATAAGCGTCAATTCTTACAATAGTCGTCGGTAGGTGGCGTGGCGGTGGCAGCTAAAAATATGAGATATGTCTTAAACAATGCATTATATGGAAAAATGTTTCAAACAAGGGTTGTAGAAAATTTAATTTCCTACAACTTTTATTCCAGTATATTTTTACATTTATCAAATATTAAAGCAAATATCTCAAAATAACGGATAAGTAACAAGAGTAAATACCCACTTCCGGTTGACCGATTTTTACCAAAAACTAATCAGTTCTTTTGACTTTTATAAAACTGTTAAATATACATTTTCGTGTTGGTCTGATTAATAGTTTTTGAGTTAGGGCACCCACAAAAAGCTATCAAACACACACTAACACACACGCACGCACGCAAAGTAAAAAATTAATGAAACCATCCTTCATAGCCACTTAAACGTACAAAATAAATATAAAATACACGTAATTGAAGGTCCAAGAAAGTAAAAATCGTTTTGGATATTTAAAAGTTGTGTGGCGCAATGTTTACCAAATAAATCATCGCTAATATTTTTTTGCCATACAAATTTTATATGCCCCGAGTATTTATACCTTCTGGAATATTCAATTACATTAATTTCATATTTATTTTTTACTGATTGCATCTAAAGAGTAGTATTATTAAAAATATATAAAAATTATTTGATAATGAAGTCAGTGCAAAGCTAGAAATTCTTCTAGCAGGAATGCATCCATTACTAGAGGAAATACAATGCTAAAAACACAGCTAGCTGAAAATGTCACCGCCAGGAAGAAAGGACCAAAAATTTCGACGAGTTTTATCTTTGATTTCATCAACGACACCATGACGACCATTGATTGTCGAAATTTGTAATGATATGTATCTCTGTACGAATAAACAAATACGACTATGTAATTGAGAACTGAAATCAGATTTTACCTATCACATTTAAGACATTCAAACTAAATTCAAAACTAATTTAGATTTGATCTACAATACTGAATCATAAAACGTTTCCATCATGTAATTTGAGGAGCGGATAATTTTATTATAACGCCAACTAATAAAAAGCAAGATTTTCCAAAATACTAATATCGCCTTGAGTGTAACGGAAGGTATTGCATTTGCGCAAACTAATAGGGAAAATTTCCATCTTATCTGAAAAGGAAAGTACTCAACGCGAATATTATCGATCCTTCTCAGTAAATCGATTTATTTCATGCGACCCTTTTCTTATTATTTCAATTGCAACATCACGAAGCACAACCACCACTTCGGATAAAATGATAAAAACTAGAAAAAAATATAGACGCTTATGAATTCATTCCCACTTCTGTCTTTATAAATTAGTAGCAATTTAAAAAGCAGTTCAGAAAAATTATAAAAAAACCAGCAAAAGAAAAAAGATAAAAATAATTCTACAGAATTATTCGAAATGTCCTAAAAGGATAATTTATCCCCAAAAAATTTGCAATTGCCGCGTAATTTTTCAGAAGGCGCTGGCTTGCGTTTTCAGTTGTAATCCTGCGTCATTTCTCAACACAACTAAAATATTCCGAAAACGTGTACGAATAAAAGTTTTCTCTACAGTATTTTTATTAGTCGTTCCCCCTCTTTCATTAATTTACTCAATTTTTTTTTCCGATGGTGCTAAAATATTCTTTCCATTTTCTACACCAAATTTGACTCGCAAATTACGGGGAGCTGTTATACCTTCTTTTGTTTGGCGCTGCACAAGACAATTCCTCCGGCAAAAATCTCACGCCTACGTATGCCTGTTGTCATTCATGCATTCCCTAATGGCTTGGAACAGCTCCGCGTAAAACGAATCGCTTTCCTGCAAACGGAGTTCGTCGCCATTCTCCGCAATCTCTTTGCCGATGATTTGGATCCACACAGTAATTTATTTTTCGGTGCTGACATAAGTATAACTAAATCGATTTTGCTGCTTTTTCTTGAATCAAAGCCCTCCATTCCCGCGTCACTCACAGGGTTACTGCGCACAGGTTCGATTCTTCTGACACAGCCGGAAAATCCTCTCATGTTTCCATAACTTTATTGCTTTTTAAAATATTGGGATGGGTTTCGAAAAACTATTTGGATCCATTTTTAGTTGCGTTTCGTTTCCAAAAGCGAGCGCCTATGTGCTTCGATTTGTCCGTCCGTACGCATGTTTGTCCTCGGCTTTTACCAAGCGGATTTCCATGAATTAGGAAATAAGGACATTCGGGCGAAGAAAATTAGACAATGAAATAAATGGTCCACATAACCCGAACAGGAGTGCTACTTAACTGGTGAAAAAACGAACTTTCCGTCACATCTCGCAAACTATTTGTCGTATCTAAAAGGTTTTCAGATAAAATTTGTACAACCAGTCAAACAGAACACTTCTTGCACTACACATTTATTTATCGAAAGAGCAGCCGTTTTCGAGAAAAACCAACAAGAAAGTCGTAAGTTACTTTGAACTAGAAAATTTCTTGCATGACTTTTTAGGCTGGTTTCTAAAGGAAACCAGGAAACCAAAGGAAACCTTATGAAATGGATCTGTGTGTATGCCTGTCCCCTACTCACAACTTTTGCATCAATGGACCGATTTTCATGAAACTTGGTATGAGACTCGTACTGCCAGGGCCCACCTCCGGGCTATATTTTATTTGGCGAAGATTGAAGTGCCGGGTTCGATTCCAGAAACTTTTTTTTGGTATTTGTTTTACATAGGAAGTCTCAAATCCATCGTGCAGAGATGTTTTCTTTAATACTTTAAAAGAACTTAAAATTGTGCTTTCGGAGCCATGTTTGTACTGTTCTACGAGGAAATGACTGTAGATTATAATTCTCATCGCCGAATTTTTATAATTGGTCGTTTTTTCTTGAATTTCTATTAAAACATAGCGGTTTTGCGTTTTAAATCGCATTTTATCGGATTGTTGCCATGGAGATGATTATTACCGAACTCGGTTTGAGCATAGACGAGTGAACAAATGGGTTATTTTCTTTTCCACTCGACTACTCTTCAGCAATGGACAGATGATCCATATATATTAGCGTATATACAGTAACATTTATTAAATTCGTTTATTTAAAAAAAAACATGCAAAATATAACGTCAGAAAGAGATTTTTACATTGCTTTTAGTATTTTAAACCTGATAATGCTCTATTAATTTTTTCCCAATTTTTCTCTATCATTGCTAAACTATGAATTACATATGGTATTTATGGTATGAGAATTCCTTGGAATGACTAACACATACTTAAACATTTCCTGTCAATATAAGAAACTAATTCAAGGCGTCAACTTTGGGAAACCAGTATGCATTATTAGTCCTATTTTGGACTTCTTGTTAAATGTTGTCAACGAGTTTTCGAAGTAACTCAAGTAAACAAGATATGCTATATATACTTACGTACGTTTAGTTTACTTTCGTGAGTACACAGAATTCAGCAAGTGAAACACATCACCTACGACGAAAAAATAAACATAAATACCCCTAATTTCCTTACGTACACGCTGTTTTATGCAAGTGAAAAGAAAAGGATAATTTATAAAGAGGGAATGAACGTAAACGTTCGTTTGTTTATCTTCAAACACTCCGTGGCACGAAACATGTCTATTCGCGAGACGTTGTACACCTTCATGTTTTACTAAACACCATGGGGTAAAACCTCGCTACACCGGATGCCGTTGTAAACAAATTTTCACCACAAGCAAAACGTGTTGTATCTCCGACCGACTTTCGATTGCGGCAGTACTTTGCCCATCCCCACTATTATAAGTTCGTATTTTGATGCTGGGGCTGGGAAGCTATAAATTAAACGTTTACACTTGCTTCCAGCAATGAGGAAAAGAAAAGCTTTAGTTAAATAAATCACCGACTTTTATAGGCGAGTTTCGTATCCAACGTAAGAGTCTATTAGTTTCGTTCTGTCCGTCCGTCCGTACCCATGTTCGTTCTCGGCTTCTACCAAACGGATTTTCATGAAATTCGGTATTAAGGACTCATGGCATAACTGTTTCACATAATCGAATCAGGGATGCAACTTTACCGGAAAAAATTAACGAACTTTTCCTCATACCACTTAATTATATTAGTCATAACGAAAGAGTCTTCAAATAGAAGTTGTAGAACTAGCTATATAAAATATTTCTTATCAAATACATTTTTATCGTAGGAGCAGTCGTTTCCAAGAGAATCAATCAAGTGTGTTGTAATTCGCTTTGAATTCATGCATGGATGTAATTGTTGTCACCATAAACAATCCTCGCAGTAAGTGAAGTAAATAAGATATGCTATAATTAAGAAAATACGTTTAATATCATCACGTGTGCATGCAGCGTTTTGCAAGCAGAAGGAAATGAACTATCTATGGCGAAGAAAACAACGTAAACGTGAATATTACAAATACTTAAATCAAGTGAGGTCTGTTTTAAATAATTTTAGATTGTTTGATTAATTACAAATGATCAGAAAATAAATCGTCACATGAAAATTTAATAATTTCCTGGCATAATTCTTATATATTGTTTTGCAGTATTTAGTCACAAAAATTACGTAAACACGTTTATTAAATGGGAATAATTTTTGAAACGAGAAAAAATTTCGCTATGACCGGGAATCGAAACCGGGTCTTCCGCTATCCGTACGGATATTCTACCACCGAACTATCGCAGCAGATTAAATCTCCTGTTTCTGAACGTGAGTTAAATTTCCGGTCATAGAAGAATCTTTTCTCGTTTCCCAACTTAACAACTTATGCCCGTCTGCATAATGATCTCATGGTCGTTTCTTTCCATCAATTTCACGTTCACTGATGCACCAACCTAGGGCACATAAGAAATTTTTCGTGGACAGAGAGACATAACCGCGACATGGTGCTTCGCTGTTACACAGCGTGCGTTCGTTCAAAGTTCAAATCCAGCCCACGAAACGCGTCTACTTGTGACACACCGTACACTTTCCTAACTTGTTTGTAATACTGGGAAATTTTGTTATAATGAAGTTTCGATATAACGAACTGATTTGCGAATCCCAAGCGTTTCGTCGCAGCGTGCTTTTACTTCGTATATAGAATGATATCCAAGAAACTGAATCCAAGAGAGAGAGAACCGTGACGCATTTAAACCTTTTGCGGCGAAATAACGAGGAGCGCACTGATTCCGAACGAGCGTGATAAACGGCTTGTGTATGGTAAAAAAAAACAGCGAAGCAAACAAAGGAACAAAATCGATAGCGTGGAAAACGAGAGTGTGACACTAACTAGTTCGGTTGCCCTCCACTGCACGCCAGTGTCCGACTTTCGTTCGATCTTAAAACGGACACGAGCAGCACCGCTCTAATTTTTCCTTACGTTTTTTTTTCACTTCCAACATTGTCCGTACTGGTTTCTGAAGTCTCTCAACAAACTGAATCATGAACGACAAAGATTAATCAAATTCTAGCATTGAATTCCGCAACGAAAATGATGAAAAAAAAAATATAATTATATTCCATTACCTCTAACAAGAATAAAATACTATATATATACTGCAATTAACTGAACCGTGATTTTGCAGAAATCATTATTTACACTAAAATAGCAAAAGGAGGAAAAGTTTTTCTATTCGTCTGATGATAATGTCCTACGCCAATGAAATCAGTGTATCCTGGTAGAATTTTTTCTTTTTACTTTCTCCATATACGTAGTATAGGGGAAATTATTGTATTCATGAAAAAATCGACTTCGAGATTTCAACAGAAATACACGTTTTGAAGTCCCATGAACACGTTTTGTGCATTTTCTCGATGATGTCTGCGTGAGATAGCTTTTTGTGGGTGCTTTAACTCAAAAACTATTAATCAGGTCAACGCGAAATTTTATATTTAACATTTTTATAAAAATTACAAGAACTGATTAGTTTTGGGTAAAAATCAGTCAACCGGAAGTGTTTACTCTTATCATTTATCCGTTATTTTGAAATATTTGCTTTAATATTCGATAAATATAAAAATGTATTGGAATAAAAGTTGTAGGAAATGTAATTTTCTACATCCTTTATTTGAAACATTTTTCCATATAATGCTTTGTTTAAGACATATCTTATATTTTTAGCTTCCCCCACCACGCCACCTACTGGCGACTATTGTTAACAATTGACGCTTAGTTACGTCTTAGTAACACTCCTTTTTTTTTCTTAATTGTTGGAGCTTTGTGGCTATATCCAATATCAGAAGGCTATGGTTGGAGTTTATTTCTGTTCCCTGTGAAGTCTAAGATTTTCTCGCAGTTTCTTAAAATACTTATTATTGTGTAACCTATTTGGAATTTTTAGAAATATTACAAGTATGGAGAAAGTCATGTGGTGGCCACATCAGATTTTTGCTTGTAACCATTGACTTCCCTAATTTTCTACGCTTTCCTTCTACCCTGAAAAGTAACATTTAGATTTTCTATCCGAAAATATCGTTTTGACAAGGTATTTTGAATACAGTAAGCCCTCAACATCCGCGGGGTTTGTTCCCGGAAATCAAATGTCAAATCCGCGAAATGTTAGAACTAAAAGCTTATAGAAGATTATGGGAAAAGTGGGGTCAGTGGGACACTGTCACGGAGACCCAGATGCAGGTCCATGGGTGATAAGAACAAGCGTATGAAAGTGAATTTAAATCATTTGTTATGATAAATAGAAAAATATAATAGCAGTCCATGCTTCGATGAAATAACAAGTTACAATCTTTTAATACAAAACTCGGGTACATATCCAGTACGTTAAGAGATATGAAGAAAAGAAGAATCCGTATACACAGCTTAGGAAAGCGCTCTCCATGATAATTTCATTAAGTACACGTTCAGGAGATACATGAAATAACATTACTTAATATTTTATCTGAACGCGAGGACAGGCCAGTGAGCCGAAAGAAAAATATATTGTTCGCCATAAAATAATGTATATGTATTTAAAAAATATGAACAGGCAAGAATATGCGCACTTAAGAACACACACACACACATGACAATCGAAAAAAAAACAAGACGGAAAAGTATACATTCCATAAATGGAATACACAGAGATTTCAAAGGCCTTCTTTACGGGGAATATTTATGAAACGGTATCGAAAGATTTGGCGATTCTCGAATTTTTATCTCCGAAACTATAACTCGTAATTGTGTGGTCTTGCTGCCTTTTTTGTGGCAAATGAGGTCCTCTATCCGAATAAATTTTTTAATCTATACCTCGCAGATCATATAAGAGCATGGGATAGAAATATATGGTATTTAATTGTTGTTCGCCGATAGAATCGTCGTATTGACCGATGTAAACAAAATATGCGCTGTTTTACTCGGGATTTTCTCGAGTTTCAATTTGCATAACTATAACTCATAATTATGTGGTAAATGTTGTCCTCTATCCGATTACACTTATTAATCTATACAGTAAAACCTTGGATTGCGAGTAACTTGGTCTGCGAGTGTTTTGTAAGACGAGCAAAAATTTTTAATAAATTTTAACTTGGGAATAATTTTGAAACGAGAAAAAAGTCTGCTATGACCGGGAATCGAACCCAGGTCTTCCACTTGCCGGGCGGATATTCTACCATTGAACTATCGTAGCAGATCATTTTTCTCGTTTCTGAACGCGGATTTTCAATGGTAGAATATCCGCCCGTTTCAAAATTATTCCCAACTTTACAGCTTATGCCTGTCTGCATAGGATCTTCGGATCACTTTATTCCACCAAATTTTAACTTGATAAACGATCGAGTTCTTGCAATACGAGTAGTACGTATACGCTTTGTCTGCCGAGCGTCACGTGATCACAACTGAGCCGATGTTTCTTTTCTCTCTCTCGCTGCGGGATTGTGGGTAATCGTCTCCCATGCTCGGTCTCAGTCGGCGTGCCTCACTCGTATATTCAACATCCGTGCAAGCGTATACTGTTAATTATAGTGTTGTGACCACGTGTGTGTGCGTAAAGCATTTTTTTATTGTGTCCAAGTGTAGTGACTGTTCTTTAGTAACTGTACTGCAACAATGGCCCTCATGAAGTAAAAGGTTGAAAAGGAAGGCGGTAAGAAGAAGGAGATGAAGTTAAGAAGGAAATCATCGAGAAGCACGAACGAGGTATGCCAGTGGCCGACATCGCAAGATTTTATAAAAAGTCTAAGTCGACGATTTGCACAGTATTAAAGAAGAAAGAAGAAATAAGGGGGCTAGATGCAGCAAAAGGAGTCACGAGAGTATCAAAGCAACGGCCACGTGTTCTGAAAGATGTAGAAAAGTTGCTTCTCGTGTGGATAAACGAGAAGCAACTAGCAGGTGATACTGTGACCGAGAACTTTATCTGCGAGAAGGCAAAGACCTTGTACGCCGACCTCGTAAGTTAACTGCCAGGTACGTCGACAGAAAACGAAGAAGGCTTCAAGGCGAGCAGGGGATGGTTTGATAACTTTAAGAGGAGAAGTGGCATCCATAGTGTTTTGAGGCACGGAGCGGCTGCGAGTTCGGACGCTAAGGCAGCTGAGGCGTTCGCTGCCGAGTTCCAGAAGCTCATGGTTTCCGAGTGTTATCTGCCGCAGCAAGTTTTTAACTGCGATAAGACTGGGCTTTTTTGGAAAAAGATTCCAAAGAGGACCTACATTACAACAGAAAAGAATGCAATGCCCGGTCACAAGCCCATGAAAGACCGTCTCACCCTCTTGTTGTGTGCTAATGCAAGCGGTGATTTCAAAGTCAAGCCCCTGCTCGTGTATCATTCCGAGAATCCACGAGCCTTCAAGAAATGCAAGGTGCAGAAGAGCCAGTTAAACGTTATGTGAAGGTCCAACAGCAAGTTTTGGCTCACTCGTCATTGGATAGGTTCCTTGTTAATGTCGCACAAAAAGAAAAAGATTCCAGTGAATGTATTAAAAAAATGTATTTTGTATTAATCATTTTTAAATAAATATTTTTGGGTTGTGGAACGAATCATCTGAGTTTCCATTATTTCTTATGGGCAAATTCGCTTTGATATACGAGTGCTTTTGATTAAGAACACGTTTTCGGAACGAATTATGCTCGCAATCCAAGGTTTTACTGTACCTTACACATCATATAAGAGCTAGGGAGAGAAGTTTATGGATTTTAATTGTTGCTTGACGGATGCCATTTAACGAGATACGAGCAGGTATACGTTTATTAAGGTAATTATGTAAAGTGGAAGTTCTAATTGACTGATGAAGTTCAGAATAACAATTGGGGGATAAATTTTATTAAGGATCACTAATACTTAATTTAAATCCGTCCAGCGATTTAGGAGATGAAAGTTAGGACGGACGGACGGACGAGACGTGTCCATAAGGCGTTTTGCTACTACCGCTTAGCTGGTAAAGAACGGCTAATAAAAATGTGTTACTTACGCATTGAAAGCAACAACTTATGACTGATGCCGCTCGTAATATCCGCAAATAGTCCGGATTACCTATATGTTGCGACTGTTAAATCGGTGTACACACTGTACCCCTTGCGAATAACGGAATCCGCGAATGTTTGATAGTCGCTTTCAGCTATTCTAAAGGTTATCGAAACAATTACATATGTTATCATTAGAAGAAGTTTTGACACATTCCAAATATATATTTTTCTTTTTTGAAATATTTTAGTATTTTCTGTAAATTATTTGCCAAATAAAATCGACGGTCTTGGCCTTAACTTTGTGGTATACCATCGTAAAGAAACAAGTGAAAAGCAAAATTTTATTCATAATTTATTAAAAAATAATCACATCCGGGATTCCGACGCTTGGCGGAATCATGTTGATGATGACGCCAAGCGTCGAATCCCGGATAGTGCTTTTGTTCGAATCAATTAATGGTAAGTGAAATTTTGCCTTTTCACTTGTTTCTCTGCCAATTGAATTTTAATCAGGTCAGCTGGATTTTTGCTTAACACTTTAACCCTGCACCGCAGAAGGGAGGAACCGACTCATTCGATCGCTTTGCAATTCATATACAGTGGCAACAAAAACCAATTGCTGGCCGCAACGTGTCTGGTATGGAATGCTAGATCAGAGTGAAGGAAATGCAATGGCTGTGATTCTGTTGGCCAACCCATCTTGGAAGGAAAACAGGAACAAGACTATATGCCAGTACCTAAAAGATCTTGGGTCAATGCTGGCCAGACCTCACATGGAATCCCGCTTGCATTGTGTAAGTATTCTGGCATCATTTGAGGGAACACATCGGTAAAGTTTTGGAAAAAGCAGTACCTGACAAAACAACACGTCCAACTGATGGTAAAATAAATAGATGTGCTCTTTGTCCTTACTCTAGGAAAGGAAGACGTCACAGTTGTGTTACAAGTGCAAGCATCCCTACTGTCAGGAACATAGCATTTACGTGCGCTGTGCAGAGTAGGTGATTAGTGGGGTCAGACATATGTGCGCTATAAAGACAATACAAAAACACCTGATTGTTGGTCTGAACACTTGCGTTTTTATACATACATGCTATAAAAATCTATGTTTTTATAATTTTTACTCACTCTTTTAGTCATTGAGACTATCTCCAAGTTTGCTTTTTAAACATTTTTAACTTTCAACGATTCTGAAAATTTGAAATGTATTTAAAACATTTTGTATGAATCAAGTTTAAAACTAAAGGTGCTTTTATAGATAGATATGAATTATAAATGTAACAAACTTGATAAACACCAATGCACAGCTATTTTTTCGAAGTTTTTGTGTACAAGGTCGGCTAGACCCTGGTGTACCGGAATCGTAACTAAAAAATAGCAATACCGGTGTAGGATTTAAAATATTTTAAAGTATACTTCTGAGAAAAAAGAAGGAAAAAATTATTTTTTGGTAAAAAGATAAGGAGCTTCTCAATATTCTCCGAACACCTACTCAGACTACACAAAATGATCCAAACGAAACTTATGATGCCTACCTTCCATATAATTATTTTAAATTAAATGTGGTGCAGCAATTACTTATATATTGGCTTTAATCGCTTTTTAAAAAATCATCGCTGATGAGCTGTTATTTGTGCTCCAAAATTTCATAATTTAGCGTCATAACATATTAC
Source organism: Tanypteryx hageni (assembly GCA_028673005.1). Classification (NCBI taxonomy): domain Eukaryota; kingdom Metazoa; phylum Arthropoda; class Insecta; order Odonata; family Petaluridae; genus Tanypteryx; species Tanypteryx hageni. The sequence goes on along the minus strand of CM054114.1, from coordinate 92,839,331 downwards.
AAATACATTCGAACGGAAAACGAAATTGATCACGCGTATTTGTGTGACGAAAATAACGCGTGTATGTATAATACTAGACTATACCGAATCTGAGTCCAACAATAGTCGTTGCAATGTCAACACTCTCGTAATGAGTGATGAAAACTGTGAAAACGTAAGTATCTACGTGAAATCTGAAGAAATACGACCGATAAGCAAAATTCTACGTTACAAATTAGAATCTCCATTCCTTTCCTCAGAGAATAGTACAAATCCCGCTCCGATATTACAATTCTAAGGTATTGTAATGTGCAAGAGAAAATTACCCTGCACGATGGATTTGAGATTTTCCGTGTAAATCAAATGGGAAGAATAGTACCTGGAATCGAACCCGGGCCTTTTATATTCGCAACAAAAAGTATCCTTGGGAGCTTGGCCCATGTAGTAAGAGATTTCCACCAAGTGTCATGAAAATCGGTTAATTGGTTCAAAAGTTAATAGGGGAGACAGACAGACACAACGAAGAAACTATAAGCCTATTTCCATTCTGGAAAGTAGGCTAAAAATGTCAATACAAGTTAGAATTTTCGCTATTTTCACAAATGAACTGACATTTAGAAATTAAAAAGGTTGAAGACTGCAGCAAAAATCAATTAATTTTAACTCTGCCTAGCATAAGAATCATTTTAAATATACTAACATCTCCATTTGATGTGGTCTTTGTTTACTAGCGAATTACAGAGCTCACCTTATGGCCGAAAACAAAATGCAAGTATCAAAAACTGAACATTTAAGTATTTGTATTAATTATCTCCAATAGCCATGACAAGGATACAAAAAATTAGATTAAAATTTCGGCTACAAAGCAGCTTATCACAAATTTTCGATCTGACGTTTACTCTTGTATTTTTCTCTTCATGCGGGACCCACCGTTCCTCGATATGGCCGATCTCTTGGATGCTGCACCCAATCCGACCTGCGACGGTCTATTTTAGTCCTTTGCATTCACGAAGATGCCCGTTCCTTCTCTGATTCCAGCATTCTGTATTACTTTGGCTCCGGGGAACAGCCGTTTCCAATTTATTTTTTTTTAACCGTTCATTTCATCAAAGGCCGCCTTTTGTACTTCGGCTTTTGTCTCAATGGAGGGTCCCCCCTCGACCATTGTTGCGCTGCCAGTATAGCAAAGTCGGGACAACCGTAGCGTTGTTTAGGTTCGGCCGCCTAACCCCTCTGCTGTTTCATTTTGAATTCGATCGATTGCATTCCTCCGTGCCAGGTGGAGGACAGGGAACGCTTGGACGAAAATGAATTTATTTGTTTTTTTTTTCGGAATTAGAAGGCCGGAAAATGGCCGATTTGCAATTTAAAAAATATGACGATTCCAATTTAGACATCTTCCTTAAATTTAACTGCGTCTAGCTACCGCTCCGATCAAAAGGCCGCGTCTTTTCAACGAATACTTAGGCTGTAACTCTTATAACGGGATAAAAATTCAGTGGTCATGTATCTGAGGAAGCGCTTTTTCCTGGCAGGTAAATAACAATAAAACAATAAAAGGAAAGGTACACCGCGCTCACTTTGGTTTAATGAAGCAACCTATATTTTCGCGATATCGAGATACGTACATTGCATTGCAGCGGAGAAGTGTGAAATAAAACCAACTAGCGTCAGAATGGGTTTTATAAATAGAGAAAAGATAGATTAAAATGTAAATACATGAGGCGAATAATATACAAAAAGATTTGCAAATCGAAAAAAAACAGCTTCCACTTTTTAGCACGTTTTCTTAAAAGCAGAAGCGTGTTCACGCGATCACTACGTCAGTACGTGCGCCTGTGTACAATTGACTTTTTTGTATTAAGAGATATTTGAAAAACTCTTTTTGAATTGGATCTTATCAATCGATGAATTACCCACCGATTGGATTTTCCTGATAGTTCCTAGATTTTTCACTAGGTGGCTTCGAAGTCGGAAATTTCAAAACCTTCCGACCCATAGTTGGTGCTATAATATCTACGCAATTTTAGTATAATGACTAAATACTGCAAAACGATATATCAGAAATGACAGCAGGGATATATTAAATTTTTGATTCGCCGATTTATTTCCTAATCGATGATAATTAATCAATAACAATCAATAATTATTTAAAACCTACCTCACTTAAGTCAAGTATTAATGTCATTTTCTTATTGCTTTGGCCCATTTGTATTTCATGAAAATTCGTTTGGTAGAAGTCGAGAACGAACATGAGTACCAGGGATGCCAACCAGTGAAAACGATTTTATTGACAATATGGAACAAAATTACGGACAACCCAACTTTTTTACGGACACTTTTTTGCGTAATATTAAGATGTCTCAAAAAGACATAAGCGAACAATATTCAATGCTGCCATTCATACATCGCAAAAGAAATGATGTTGGTTTTAGTGCACTTACCTTAGGTAAACAGAAAATTTCGGATGTGTTCAGTAAAAATTCTTGCTACAAAAATGCTACCTGATTTTTTATTCCGAGCATTTTGTTTCATATTTTTAATTTGTGCCCATTGAAAAAGGAAGGTTGCTTTACTTTTAAAAATATAAACAAAATGAGAATATATAAGATAAATATATATTTTATAAATCAGCGGTGTTCAACCTAAAGTACACATATTCCTGTGGATACGCGAGATCTTTCAAAAAGATACGATATTGGATATCTAATAAAAAAAATAGCGAAGCAAAATCTAATCATTTTCTCACGCATAAAATATTCGTAAATTATACAAGTAGAATATATATATATATATATATATATATATATATATATATATATATATATATATATATATATATATCATCATCATCATGAGGTGTTCTGCCTCTAGGCAGGTCCCTGGCACCAGCGTTGTCTCCACTCATTTCTGTTCCTTGCCATTTCTTTCATTTCCTGATACCCTCCCCTTTCTTTCAGATCGTCAAACATTTTTATTCTTCTACGTCCCCTTTTCCTTTCCCCTTCTACTGATCCTTCCAACACCATCAATAGTAAACCTTCTCCTCTCAAGATATGCCCTAACCAGTTACTTTTCCTCCTCTGAATTGTTTCAAGTAATCTTCTCTTCTCATTCACCCTTGTTAGTATTGCTTCATTCCTTATCCTATCCGTCCACTTAACCTTCTCCATCCGCCTCCACACCCACATTTCAAATGCCTCTAGTCTTTCTTTCTCTCTTTTCTTTAGCGTCCATGTTTCACACCCATAAAGCAATACACTCCAAACATAGCACTTCACAAGACGTTTCTTCAGATTTAAATCCATTTTACCACATAGTACCCGTTTTTTCTTATTAAATGTTTCTTTTGCCATTGCTATTCTTGTTCTTATTTCTTTTTCACTTCTCCAGTCTTCAGTTAGCATGCTTCCCAAATATCTATACTGTTTTACTTGCTCTACTCTTCCATCCTTTATTGACACATTCATAATCTCTCTATCCCCTATTCTCATCACCTTTGTTTTCTTTATGTTCATTTTCATTCCATATTCCATCATCCTGTCTTCTAGCTTTGTAACCATTTCCTGAATATGCCTCGTTTCATCTGCCAAAATTACCATGTCATCAGCAAACCTTATACAATTTATTATTCTACCCCCAATACTAATTCCTTTATCATTCCCTATTCCATTGTCAATCATTTCTTCAGCATATATATTGAACAGGGTTGGCGATAAGCAGCAACCTTGCCTTACTCCTCTTCCTAAATCATACCATTCGGTCTGTGCATCTTTTATCCTCATAGCTGCTTTCTGTTTCATATACAGCTCTTTAATTAACCTTCTATCTTTCCAGTCTACTTTTTTTGCTTTTAGTATTTCCATCAGTTTTTCCCAGTTCACTCGGTCGAATGCCTTCTCCATATCTATGAAGCACAGACTAATTCCTTTACCCCTTTCTATATATCTCTCTCCACTCATTCTTATCAATCCTATTGCATCTCTTGTACCTCTACTCTTTCTAAATCCAAACTGTTCCTCTGCAACATTTTCTTCCATTTTGCTAATTAGTCTCCTGTTCATAACCCTAAGTAGAACCTTTGCTGCATGTGTAATTAAACTGATTGTTCTGTGTTCACTGCATTTTCTTGTTCCTTGCTTTTTCGGAATTGGAATCATAATTGTTTTGACGAAATCCTCTGGCCACATCCCCTTGTCATAGATTGCATTACACAACTTCACTATTTCTTCCAGTCCTTCCTCATTAAGACACTTAAATAATTTATTTATTTATATATATATATATATATATATATATATATATATATATATGGATGTCAACAAGGTGTTGGGATGAGTTCTCTCTCTGTAGCTGAAGAAGGAGTAGTTCCGAAAGCTTTACGTTTGTGACGTTTCTGTGTTTTTGTGTTATTTTACGTGTGTCGCTTCGACATCCCCGGGGCCTCGCCAACCTGAAGTCGTCTGATTGGTGAGTGCTCACTGGGTTTCCTCATCCCAACACCTTGTTGACATCCATATATTCATTTTAACTTTCCTTTTCCGTAAGTTGTTTTATATATATATATATATATATATATATATATATATATATATGTGTGTGTGTGTGTGTGTGTGTGTGTGTGTGTGTGTGTGTGTGTGTGTATGTGTATATATATAGCAACAAGATGTTGGGATGAGGAAGCCCAATGAACACTCACCAATCGGACGACTTCAGGTTGGCGAGGCCCTGGGGATGTCGAAGCGACACACGTAAAAGAACACTAAAAACACACAGAAACATCACAAACGTAGTAGAAGCTTTCGGAGTTATTCCTTCTTCAGCTACCGAGAGAGAACTGACTGTCCCTAAATTTATGGACGGTTGGCAACCCTGATGCGTACGGATGAACGGACGGACAGACCGAACTTAATAGGCGCTCACGTTAGAAACGAAACGCGCCAAAAAAATCGGTGCAACGTATTAAACTCCACAGCATTTCTTATAATCTTACGCTTGTAGTTCATAAAATTGTCACTGGTTACTTTAATATATGGACAGCTTGGTCGTAGATGAGCTTAAAATTCGATATGTTATTGTCACTAGAAGCTAGACATATATTTTGATATTTATTATGTCTTAGTATTCATGATACCAGGTTCCCATAAATGGCTATATTTAATCAAAAATCCATGCTGCAAATTTTTTTTAATAAATCGGCTTTTTGTTAAAGTCGACTAAAATAAACTATCCCCCATTGATATGGTTAATTTCAACATGATATATATTCTGTGAGTTACACTATATAAATACTAGATATCATCAGTTTTTCTGTAAAACTGTTTAACCCCTAGAACGGCGCACAAGCGACAAACTACAAACAGACAAAATTGCACTAAGGGCATCTAAAACGAGAAACGCCATCAAAATCTCGAAGACGAATTTTTTCACTATTGCAATACTCGTACATGAAAAAGTAAAAAAATACGTGACACATTTTTAGTTATCTTTCCACAGCTTTGAAGGCATAAGTTAAAATAGTCCAAAATATTTTGAAAACTACCAAAGAAAAGAAAATTTTGTTCGGATTTTTAAATTTGGTAGGAATTTTTCGTAGTTCTGAGTTCTTACTGTACGTAAATACATACAAAAAATCTGGGACATGTGCTGTCACAGCCAGGCTGGAGCAGCGTGTATCTAGGATTTTTCACACAACCCATAAACCATACATGCTCTCCACACGGAGGTACTCATGCACTGGACTGCATCCATTCTATCATTCTCTCATCAACACACTTGGCTGCTAGAACCGATACAGCCATTATGGCTTAGTGTAACATCTCCCACCCTCTACAGCAGGGTTGGGCAAACTGCGGCCCTCGGGCCACATGTGGCCCGCGAGGGCATATTATATGGCCCGCGATGCCTTTATGAAAGCGAACCGTAATATAAAATAGAGATTTCATATTTGTAGCTTAAAATTAATGCCGGAAAACCTTTCCCAGTGATGTTATGGGGATAACATTATTAATTATTGATTTTCCCTAACAGAATCCCTGGCATTACCTCACATTACTCACGATGTGAACCCTAACGTCGCCCGCCGAAGCATTTCCATCTGTTTATACGGCCCGTCTAAGAAGCTGCAACTGTTAATGCGGCCCGCCACGTAAAAAGTTTGCCCACCTCTGCTCTACAGTGTTGCAGGCAGCCACGCCTCATCAAATCGAACCCCTTCAACCTCCAGACCTCTCTTAGCATTTCATATCCCCACCCCGCCATATTTTTCCTCCTCCACCTACACTCCTTTCCGGTTCTTCCAATATGAAGAGCCTAATAACACCGATTTCCTCAAACACATCTAAATAACAACACCAAAAAGTTAGGCCCAGAATCTTAAATTGTCTCGTTTTGAGAGCGTTGATGTGTCTATATACAGTTGAGACAATTATAACTTGCACCAATTAGGAAAAGAAAAATCGAGGATTATAAAAGGCATGACTTCAAGTCCATACAGCAGAATAGTAAGATATGCTATCGTAAAAAATTCAAGCTTTACGTGTCAGAATCACAGAGATGCGACTTTATGTGGACAGTGGCGGATATAAGGTCAGGCGATCTACGCAGGGCAGGGATGGAAAATCAATGGCACGCGTGACCCGATGTGGCACGCGGGACAAATTTCTTGACACACTCCTTTTGTTATTATCAAGAATATGTTTTATCTTTTGTGTTTTAAGCAATTAAACTATATTTTGCAACATAATACTCTTATTTTTAATTAATTTTAAATGTAGTTTAATTTTTATATCAAATGCTTTTCATGCTTACCACATTTATATGAAACAAGATGTACGGCTTAGAAATAACAGGTTTCACGGAAAAAGAATTAAAAACTCGATAGCCTGCTTTCCTCTGCAAAATTTAACAACGTTTTCGCGAGTCTTGGACCCCGCAGACTGTCGCCAAGGGGCCTCGCAAGCCACTATCGCTTACGGGGCCAGGTAAACCACCATCGCCCATGGGGCCCCGCTCGCAACCCCTAGATCCGCGACTATTTACAGCACACCCCTGCGCAGCGCGGGGGTTAGGTTCTTGGAAAAGGCCGCGTAGGGGCAAAAACCCCGCAGCGCGCGATTAATACCTCAAGGGAAAAAACACTTGTTTGTGTAGCCTCTCACACACACACACACACATACGTAGAAAGTGTTGTGCGCTCAATCGAGGACCGCAGGTACTAAAATATCATACGGGTTGGGTGAGCAAGTGTCACATCTAAAATCTATAAAAGGCTTTGTCCCTTCGTGGCTCCCTCTGTCACGCTATAAAAATGCGAATAACTCAATAAAAGATAGATATATATTTTTTAAATTTGGCAGGAATACTAAATTCGCATATTTTAAGGTGATGACAAAAAAATCTCGAAAAATGTCCTGGGTTTAAATTCAAAAAAGACATTTCCATTCCCCATAAAATAACACGTACACATCGACTTTTCGATGTGCAGGCTTTTATTCTTTTTGAGATCTAAATTAGAAAGAATTAACCTACAATCTTCGGATCTAAACCATTTTAAAGAAAAAAATTATAGTATCTTATTCTGTTCATCTTTTTTCCGCGTACAGTTCAAAATTTCTCATGTAAAACGTTTAATTCACACATTTTGGAGAAATCTTGCCAGTTTAACGAGATGTTGCCCTGCCAACCCATTACATAGTTAAATATCGAAATCCTATTGTTATTTCAATCCTTATGGATGAAAGCATGCTTTGAATGCTTTTAATACGAGAGAGTGAGAGAAAGAAAAAAGGAGAGGGAAACGATTTTCATAGCAACGAATGTAAACAGCATTCATCGCGTTATGTACGAGAAGGAATGTATTTGAATGTAGAGCATTAATCATTCGCACATTAAAATTACTTGGAATCATGGCAGGAGTACAAGGCTTGAAACTACGAACGCCTAAAAGAACGAAAGTTCGTTTTCCTGCCATCGATTTTTTTAATACTCATCGAATCAATCAACAGATCACTTTTTAAAGCGAAACTTTGACGCCTTCTTAGTGATTCACATTGTTGCCGGTTTCGTGCAATTGGGTACCATTGACTTGGATAATAGCTTCGCGGTGCATCTAACCACGAAATTTCATTTTAAAAAGTTTCCCGTTGAATTTCAACGGGCATCTCCCCAGATTATATAAAAACGGGTAAAAATCGAATTTGCGCAGGAGGAACCAGCGTTGGACAAGGTTTTTACCGCACCTATCCAATTAGTACAGATAAAATTCCAAAATCAATACTCCGGACAGTGGCATTCGTCGATAAAAATACAATAATCATTCCCATCAGATTCATTCCCTAACGCACTTTTTATTTTTTATTGATGTATTTTTTTAAAGAACATCGGTTTCTTCTTCCGTCAAAAGAATTCCGCCGAATGGAAATAATATAAGGAAAACATCACAAACGATCATCTCTCTTGTCTTTCTATCTCACTCGCAGTCTCTCTCCTTGTCGAATCCCGCATTCTCGCGGAGATTGTTTGTTTGTAATGATTACCCGTGGCAACTTTGGATGAACATGGCGCGGCTGTGCAAAGATTTCCATTTTCGGGAGAGAGAGAGAGAAAAAAAGAGCGGCGCGCTAGGGAGGGAGGGAGGGAGGGAGAATGAGGAGAGAAGGAAATTTACCCCCTCCTCACCCTCTTAACTCCTTTTCATATCCCCTACCACACTCCTCTCCGCTGTCGCTCGCCATCTTCGCCTCCAGCCCATTCTTCTCGACTGCCTTTATACCCATCCACCTTCCCCTTTCCCTCCCCTCCCCCCCCTCTTCTATCCCCTCCCCCTACCACCACTCAACCCTCTTCCTTTCGATTCATCTCCCGGTGCTTCGCACATCAACAATGTGCTTTCAACCTCTCTTCCTCCCCTCCCGGCACACTCAGCCCCCCCCCCCTCGCTCCCGCCGTACCCTTTCCGATTCTCTCCCCCTCCCTCCCTCCTTCTTGCTCCCTTTTGTACTTCTACTCCTCACCCACCCTCTCCCCTTTTATCTCTCCCTCTTTCTCTGTCTCCACATCGTTCAAAACCTCTCTTTTTCTACTCCCTCCCTCGTTCTTACCATTTTCTATCTCATTCCTTCACCACCTCCTCCTCCGTTTCACCTTTTCCTCCTTCCGTCCTCCTTTTCTTATCCCTCCCCCTTTCCCCATTCGTCCATGTGAACAAGGCAGAATTCAAAGGTTCCGAGCGGGGAGAAGAAGACGGAATAAAAAAGTGTGGGGGAGGGTGGAAGTGGACGGACGTCCGATGTGTAGTACTATAGTATACACGAGGATCCAACCATCCGACAACTCCTTCCCTCCCTGCAACCTACCTCCATTTTCTCCCCTTCTCTCCCTCCCTCTGTCATTCTCCCTCTCTCTCTATATATCATCACCGCCTCTTCATTCCCTCCATCCAAAAGTCCTCCACAACCTGTCGTTTCCATTTAAGCATCCATTCTCCCTCTCTCATGTCTCCTCGCCCAGTTTCTGAGAATCTTCATCTCCTTCCGGAAACCTCTCTGCCTCTCTCTCTCTATCTTCCTTAGAGGGAGGGTAAAGCGCGTCGTGTTCGATTATCCGTGCCGCGCGTCAAGGGTTATGACGCGGGTGTCAGGAGAACGCGGTCGACGCACGTTAGGGAATACACCTGCGATCGCGCCTTTTGTCTCTCAATGCATGCAAAAAAATTTTTAAGCGCATTTTTATCCCGAAAGCCTTGCCCGAATATCCGTGCCGAGGGTAAAGTGGCGACGACGGTCTCGGAATAAGGTAAAGTTGGATGTACAACCATGATTGTGTTTGACTCTCGTTGTATGCAGGAATTAAAAATATGCTTAAGACGGACTCAATGGGGAGGTACTTGGCGTGTCTGGCACCTGATAGTAGGGTCGTGGGTTCGAAACCTGCCGTAGATGCGACCATATGGGCTCCTCTTTGTCACCGATTGTGCTCAATTCAAAACGCCGTTAAGTGATGTTTATGAGCAAGTTAAAAATAAATAAACATGTATGCACGAAGGTATATGCGATTAAATGACTGCATATCTATCTATCTATCTATCTATCTATATATATATATATATATATATATATATATATATATATATATATATATATATATATATATATATATATGGATGTCAACAAGGTGTTGGGATGAGGAAACCCAGTGAACACTCACCAATCAGACGACTTCAGGTTGGCGAGGCCCCGGGTATGTCGAAGCGACACACGTAAAAGAGTGTTCTTTTACGTGTGTCGCTTCGACATCCCCGGGGCCTCGCCAACCTGAAGTCGTCTGATTGGTGAGTGTTCACTGGGTTTCCTCATCCCAACACCTTGTTGACATCCATATATCTATTTTACCTTTTCTTTTCCGTAAGCATACCTGGTAGGTCGTTGCGCATCTCGGGCGAGTGTCGCGTCGAGCGTGTGACGTCACGTGGATTCCACATTGCGCTTTTAGCCTATGATTTAACATTGACAGCGATAACGGATTCGGAAAATTATTAAGTTTTCTCTTTAACTGTGGTTTTCTCAGTGAAATTTCGTTTTATGCGGTATTTGGCTGTAATAACAGTTACAAAAATAGTAATGGTAGAGTTAGATTTTTTAGATTTCCCCAAGAAAAGTCAATCCAAGAAACGGATTCGAGCATGCCGGAGAAGACACAACATAAACGTGAAAACAGGTAAGAACAGGTATTCTTTGGTTTAAATATGCTACTTATTAATTTTATCTATATCTATTTATTTAATTATTAATGGTAAATTGAACTGCAGTGATCTGTGCGATGTAAAAGTCTTCTCAAACGGTTTTAAGTAGCTACCTAACACCTGATGGTTGTTACACTGAAACCAGTGATGTCGTTATAAATAGTTTAAGCGTAAATATTATTAAATGTATTAATTCAGTATGACGTTAACTATTACTTAATCTATTCCTACAGTGTCTCTTCGGTGGATTATTTGCATATTTAGAATTAAATGTACTTGTGCAATATAAATTTCAGCACAAATACAGTATGTTGAAAGAATATCATGTTAAAAATTAGTTGTATTTTTGTATAATTCTTAAATATCTCTTAGATTAGGGCTTGGTGGGCCTAAATCACATCTCACATCATCAGTGGTTTTCACATCCTCATCAATCATAACCATCTTTGCTTTTGCATGTAAATGCTTGGTCACAACATTGTTATTATTGGCTTTATATCAGTGAAGAAATCCCAACGAAGTTCATGGTAAGAAAGTTGGTACCATATGTGTTGTTTACGATTACAGAATACATTTATGAATGCAACAAGTTTTTTGATTTATCAATAAATATTTTATTCTGCTTTTAAAGTAGTTTTCCTGCAACCCACTTTAATTATATCATCTATAATCTGAGATGTCAAATCCTTTTGAAGCAATGTGGTATTGTTTAATTTTAAAAAAATATGGCATGGGCAGCACATGAATTTTTCATGGATAGTATACATTCGGTATTCATATGCAAATGTAACTTGAGCATATCACAGATTTTCATTTTTGCCATTATTCTAAGGTAAGAATTAAAACCGTAAAATTTGTAAACTGCATTTACTAAGGCAGCAACACCCATTTTAATGAGGCTTCATTGATATTTTGCAAGCTAAGCTTTAACCAATGGGTCTAATTTTTTGTTTGTCAAACATGTGCAGTTGAATATTCGAAATTACTAAATAGAAACTCAGTAAACCTATTAGGCAAATACAGTAGAGGAATGGATAAGGATGCTGCCAAATTCTGACAAGTTCCTTCAGGGTGCTGCAACTGTAAGAATGCTGGGAAACACTGTTCTATACAATAACAAGATGATCCAAATGGAATTTATGATGCATACTTTCCTAATAATTATTTTAAATTAAATGTAGTGCAGCAGTTACTAATACATATTGGCTTTAATAGCTTTAAAATCACCGCGGATGAGATGCTATTTGTGTTACCAAATTTCATAAATTAGCGTTATAAAATATTAAAATACAATCGAATGAATCGCCCGCTGCTCGAAAAGGCAGCTGGCACGAATCCTGCGCAAGTAGAATTTTTTCCCCGTCCCCTGTTAGTACGGTTTGACGAGACCGCGGAAATTCAGCTTTCAGTCCTTCGGAAGGGACGTTAAGCCGTTCACCCACTTGGTGCTCTTTATTAAGAGTAGGCTAATACCGGCACCGGGTTTCCCTCCTCCCTTGTGAGTGTGTTCGGTGTAGAATGAGTTATGGCTATAATAATCCAAGAGGTTGATTAGCCAAAAATACACACACACATTCGAACGAAAAATAAATCGATCACGCGTATTTTTGTGGCAAAACCAGACTAAACCGAATCGGATTCCAACAATAGTCGTGGCAATGGAAACAGTCTTAATGAGTGATAAAAACGCCAGGATTTACGCGAAATTCGAAGAAATCGATGATGAAAGGAACTAAAAAGTTATCTTGGGAAAAATCGGCCTTTGATTGAGAATCATAGGCGAAATGAAGCCCATCTCTTTGAGATGAGTCCGGGACCCTCCTTAGAAGTATTTTCCTTTCGTCGAAGTTCACTTGATTACGAACGTTCTTAACAAACTTGAACTTTTTCCGATTTCGGTAATTTGTTAAAAAATCATTGTATGTACAAATTAACGTCACAGGATTTCATAACATGGCTTATAAATGTATTATTTAAAATAACGAAGGGTGAAGAAATAAAAAGACGGATATCAGCAGTCGATTTACGTTCATTTATATTAATTTTGAGCTTCCCGCTACAAAGTGAAATCCACGTGACTTCATGCGCGACATGGACGCATTTTCGTCCGCGACCTACCTGGTATACTAGTATCACGAGGTCCGTGTTTAACGTGGAATATACCTACGGACAACGCTATCAAGTAGCAAGTAATGAAAGAAGAAACTGAAAAGTGTTTTCTTTTTACTTTTTAAACGCATATATCTCGACTTTCTGAGAGTTGGGCTTTCGTTATTTCCGTCATGTAACAAATACTATCGAACCGGGGAATTCGATAATGCCGATGAAATCGTTGATTCGAAATTCCTAAATCCACTCGTACTTCTACTATTAGAACTAATTATGCAGCGAGTTTGTCTCAACCCTCCCCCAACAACCCCTCACTTGGACAAAAAAAAACAATTCCATGGGCCTGCTTACGCTATCATCACGATGCAAGAATGGCTGTTAAATAATAATGGCGAATAATAATACTACGTTCAAACGATCGCCTAAGACGCGGAATAATCTTTGTTAACTCCGGACGATACGCAAGAATACGTCGTATTTTATACAATAATAAACCCTGAAGGCTGAGATGGCGTCACGACAGGAATACATATTCATCGACTGACATAACATTCACGTAGATACGAAGTTAAAATTCAATCTGCCGCGAAAGTGACACCGCTCAAATTTTTGTAATACTTTTGGAAATGAGTGTACAGAGTGGCGGATACAAAGGGGGAGGAAGAGAGCTAATAGGGTAAATACCCCCATAAGTAAAATGATTAATCTTCATTAAAATGATATTTCAATTATTTTATATTATAGACATTCCAGAAATATTTTGTAAATATCTAAGCAGTGTATAATATAGGCAGTATATTTATTATAATGAGACGGTATTATTTAGCACAAATAGGTGTCAGTAAATATATTTGTCTTTTGTCTTCTTATTACCCTCCCTAAGCTATGCACCTAGATCCGCCCCTGGATATGTATGTATGTATGTGTATATATATGTATGTATGTATAATACACAAACGTGCGAGCACTCACAGAAAATGCAAGTATGTATATACGAACACTTATGTGTAGGATAAATGGAACGCAGACTCACTGAGTCAGATCGAAACGAAAATTGCACGGCATTGAATACGCAGGCAGTATAAGAGATGTAGCGGAATAAGGGATGAAAGGAGGGAGGAATATAGGAGAGAAGGGGGCAAAAGGGGGGAGGGGATGAATAGGGGAAGTTGAGTACAATCATCCCCCTCCCTTTTGGGGATCAGCGATAGATGAGGGCGGGAGGCGGAGGTAGGGGGAAGCGAGATGGAAAGGGGGGAGAGGGGAGGAGTTAGATAAGAGCACACGAGGTTAGGGGGAGGGGAGAGAGAGAGGGAGAAAGGGGGAATGAGAGAGGGAGAAGGGAAAGGATATGGTCGTCTCTTCTTCTAAAGAGTCTTTGGCTTGGGGAGGGGATGCAGAGGGAGGGCGAGGGGGAGAGGGGGATTGTTGCATACTTTGTTGGTCACAGTGAATGGAAGGCATTGACCATGGTTTCCATGACGACCCCATCTAGACTCCCACTCTCCATTCTTCTACGTCCTCCCTCCGCCTCTCCCTCCTTCCTTCCTCTCCCCCTCTCCAACCTCACTCCCTTTCTCTCCCCTTCCGCTCATCCCCCTCCCCGCTTCCCGCCGCTCCGTCACAGGCCTTTCATCGGCATTCGAATCGAATGCCCCTCCAAATAATTCTCCCGACTCCCTCCTCTCCTCTCCCTCCATCCCCTCACTCCCTCCCTCCCCTTTAGCTCGAGGCGCCTGCGCTATTGGCTCCTTTCCGTTCGAATGACTCGAATTCGACTCCCGACACGGGCGGTGGCGTTCCTTACGGAGACACGGTGGCGCCGCTGCGGTGACTTAAGCACGACATTCAATTGTTCGGGAGGAAAAAAATAAGAAGGGCGGCTTAGATCGGAGGAGAAAGGAGTGAGGGAGTTATGGGAGAGAGGAGAGAGAGGGAGATTATGGGAGGAGGGAGGCCGTGGAAGGATAGGTGTGGATGGAGGGATCGAATGGAAAGGGTATTTGTGAAAATGGTGAAGGGGCGAAGGAAGGATGAAGGGAAAGAGGGGAGGTGAAATAGGGAGGAGGAGAGGGGAGGGAGAAGAGGGGAGGAGGAGGGAAGGGGGGACGGGTAAGGATAGCTTGGAGGAGGGGAAGGTCTGAACAGAAGAGTTTGGATTCTTAAGAGAGGTAAGGTAAGACGGGGTGAGGAGAGATGTGTTGGCGAAGGATTTAAGAGGAATAAAGATTACAAAAGAGCTGGAAAATATTGATTATGCGCTTTCCTGTCCGTTGAGAAAAATAAACCGCGAACTCTGTTAGCTCGCGATTTACTTAAGTATGTATTTACCTGGAAATCTTTTCTAAAACTCTGCAAACGTCGCCGTTAAAACTAACAATTCGAAAATTCTCGGCTTTTCCAAGATTCGTCTGCCATTTTTTTCTGACGGAGATTGTCCATAGGTAAAAGTACAGTAATGCCTTACACGCAACGCGTTTTTAGAAAAGCCCGCGTTGGATAAAATCGCGTTGCGCAAATTTAATACGTCACGGGAGAAAATCACGTATTCTTCTTCGAACTTCCTTGCGTCACACAAGAGGCGTGCGTGCGTGCGTGGTACACTCCCAATTCAGGTCCGTTTATAATTGAATTCCACACGTGAAAAAAATGCCACACCTGTTTAAACGTGTATATTCAAGGCCGCATTGGAGAAACCCGCGTTGAACAAGAGTTTAACATGACTACATTCCTTATATTTATAGACACTGCGATGAATTTTTTTCGGTGGTTAGAATAGGTCGAGATGAGGCATGTATCACTACGTTCAAATACACACAAGTTAAATAGTTTTTTTCGTTATCACCGCAAGGGAAAACGAATTGAGGGCTTCACTGAATTATATTTACAGAATTTTTATCTCTCGAATACGAATACAAGCAGGAAAAACTCCCTCTTTTGGGTAACCCAAATACGGACTTTGGAGTATCAGAGACACGGAGTTTGGGCAATCTTTCGTTATTTCGAATCAGGTCAATAAAAGGTACTTAAATTTTAAAGCATCCTGTAATAACCGAAACAGATTTCTTTAATATATACCCTTAAAGATTTTGTGGTGTCTCGGCAGAAGTCGTACTATGTGCCTATTATATCTGGTATGCAGTGGTGGATACAAATGGGGAGGGGGAGATAGCCTCTCCCCCTCCCACTTGGACGACCCCATTGCCCTCCAATGAGTGCATTCTTAAATTCATCCCGCGCAAAATTCCTTGTTTCTACGCCAACGATCTGAGTCATGAAAAAGAAAGATACTGATAAGGGTGGGTATTTTCGAAATATAGAGATCGTCAGTAGGGTCCGATTCAAGATGGGGGAAGGGCAATAAGGGGCGATCATCGTCTCCCCACCTCTTTGGTAAGTTTCTGGATTCGACGTAAGGACGGACATTCAATACTTGCTTTATTTTCCACCAAGAAAAGCTAAAATGTTGCCTCAACGATTCTCATGCGGATATCTAATATTACGGCGAGTGCTATAAATGGGAAATTAATAATTTTTCATTATATCGACTTCTCCGAAATGTTTTTCGTATCCTTTTCGGCGCCCCCTAAAAATATGGCGGTCCAGAGCGGCCACCCGGAACGCCCTCCGGTAAATCCGCCGCCGCCTTCGTAAAAAATCTTTTCCGAAGTCAAAAGAGGTCTTATTTTTTTTTAAATGGATTTTCTTGGAGTAAATAGCGAAAGACGCGGTCTAACCTTTCTTAACGTAAATTTCGCCATACAAAAGTAATCGAAATTTAAAATCGGTAGCTAAAAAAAAATTGGTAATACAACGGTCGCATTTCGGCTACAAATCTGCCATCTTCAGTGACGACTCATCGATCGTTTATCGTGGGATATACACTCTTCATCGGCTGCAATTCAAGCCATGAGATGGCCTCGTGATGTCATTTTTAATAGAGCATTTATGTGATTAAAACTTTCTGTGATTTAAGCTGCAACAATACGTGATGCGAGTCTTCATATTTTACACTTGACAGTATGAGCTTTAACTTGGTGGTATTCATATCTTTAAAAAAATAACTAAAAATATTAACTTTTACAACACCACAATTTATTTATTTTTTAAACTCACGACCCGAGTTTTGATGCTTAGTTTTGTAAAATGTTAATATTTGTCGTGTTTTCTTAAAGACCGAGCAAGGGTACGTTTTTCCCTGGCGCTCTTTTTATGTAACACAATGTCACAATCAACACCCGATGACGTAACACGGGTAGTGAGATTTTGAAAATAAATTGTGGCGTTGTAAAAGTTAACATTTGTCGTTTTTAGACTGGTTTCTAAAGGAAACATAGACTTATGAAATGGTCGTTCGTTGTGTGTGTCCCTTACTAACAGCTTTCGCATCAATGGACCGATTTTCATGAAACTTGGTATGGGGCCAGGGCCCGGGAGAGGGGGGAGCAGCCGGTCCCAATAACCGGGACCCGGGCTTACGGGAGGGAATCTTTTAGACAAAAGTGTCCTGTAAATATATGATACATTTTCTGCAATACATTTACTTTGTTAAGGAGGAATATTGTTAGACGAAATTTTACATCTGAAGACGATTCACAAGGCCAATTTGAGTCATGACAGTATCTCCACTTTATCTCCTCGACAAAATAATAAGTATTAAGTTGGAAGATTTATTTTCTAACGTTTCTATTTCTCTACGTATATTTTTGGTATTGCCAGTAACAATAGCGTCAGCAGAGAGATCCTTTAGTAAGATGAAGTTAATTAAGAATCGTTTAATAAGCCAAGAGATATTAGTTAATTTGGCAGTTTTAAGCATCGAATGTGAACTGGTAATAAACTTTGATAATATAATTAATGCATATGCTTCTATGAAGGTTAGGAAAGGCGCTTTGTCTTAAATAAACCAATATCTTTATTAAAATGTATTAACTATTTTTAATACTTGTTTTGCGCTCAATTTCCCCAATTTCCTGTTTATTTATATTCTTTGAAATCTTCATAAAAATAAATAATTATATAAAATTTATAGATGCACGTACTTGTTCATTTGCTAATAAAAAATTACTGCACTAAATATACACACATATATAATGAATAATTATACTCTATTTTAGTTTAGGAAAGGGTGGCCCGGTAACGGAAAAAGCACCGGGGCCCGGAATTTCTCTCCCGGGCCCTGTATGGGGCTCGTACTGCCAGGGTTCACCTCCGGCCTATAATTTATTTGGCGAATATTGAAGTCCGGGATTCGAATCCAGGAACGTTTTTTCCCTATTTGTTTTACAAAGGAAGTCTCAAATCCATCGTGCAGAGATGTTTTCTTTGATACATTAAAATATCATAAAATTGTGCAATCGGAGCGAGGTTTGTATTGTTTTAAGTGGAAAAGAATGTAGATTATAATTCTTATCACCGAATTTTGATAATTGGTACTATATTATTGAATTTATACTGAAACATAGCGTTTGTGCGTTTTAAATCGCATTTTATCGGATTGTTGCCATGGAGATGATTATTACCGAACTCGGCTCGAGCTCAGATTACTCGACTACTCTTCAGCAATGAACAGTTGATCCATATATATTAGCGTATAAACAGTAACATTTATTAAATTCGTTTATTTTTTTAAAAACACATGCAAAATATAACGTCAGAAAGAGATTTTGACATTTCTTTTAGTATTTTAAAACTGATAATTCTCTATAGAAAGATCTGATGCTTTCCTGGCGAATCGATGAGGTGAAGAGTTCCCGGGTTTCCAGCCAGTATGTTGTCTACCGAGGTGCCGAAACGTCGGTAGACAACGTATTCACCTGGCTGGAAACCCGGGAACTCTTCACCTCACTGATAATTCTCTATTAATTTGTTTTGCAATTTTTCACTATCATTGACAAACTATGAATTACAAATGGTATTTATGGTATGAGAATTCCTTGGAATGACTAACGGATACTGAAACATTTCCTGTCAATATAAGGGACGTCAACCTTGGGAAACTAGCCTGCATTAGTCCTGGTTTGGACTTGTTGTTTAAACATTGAGGAAGAGTATGTTTTTCGCTGGCGTTCTCTTTACCGAAATGTCACAATCAACACCTGGCGACGATGCCAGGAATCGAAACCCGGATGATGAGTTTTTCTTAAAATAGATTGTGGTGTTGTAAAATTTAACTTTTGCCGTGTTTTTTTTAAATAACTATTTTCAATTTTGTTTCAAAATGTCCGGATAATTATGCTTTCCAGAAAAACAATTCTTTCGTTAAATTATATTAGAATTTTCTGCCCAGTTTCATTTCTTATCCTGCCATTCAGTGTGAGAATAAGCAAATGAGTGCTATCAATCGAAGGTTACTCGAGTGACGCGACATTGACCTCACTGTAAATGCTACTCGCTCAAAATTTATCGCTCTCTGTCGATATCTATCTTTTTAATCGTCGCTCTACATTTGCATCTTTAAATGACTGTCGGTGACTATGAAGATATACTTTAACCTTCTTCCCGTGAATTTTATTCGAGAATTCCATATGAAAGGTAAGAAAACCCACCGGAAATGCTCTCAGATCAACAACAAATAAATGGATTGAATATAAATTCGTTAAAAATCAGTGCAATATACACTGCACAAATTCTCTCAAATAATAATATTGCTGCCTACAGTAACATCATACTATTTAAGGAACAAGTGTGATTTGTCCGTCCGGAACCTGCCTCTGGCGACTAGGAATTGAACTATCTCGAAATCGTGATTTTAAAATAAAAATTCCATCTATTTTTTCTGAATTTAACCAATTTTGTATGAATTTCTAAGTCAGGTGACTGTCTCAGAACATATCCTTACGTTTCATCGTCTTTGTAAAATCGAAGACAAAACGTTCGATAGGAAGGAATGAATCAAAATAACCGCTACGGAGGATTCTCATATGCCATATGCCGACAAAATAACACCTAACGATAAACAACATAATAAAGCATGAATAGTTACGCAAAAAATTGTCGTGTAACCACAATTACATTCAGAATCAATAGCAAATTTATATTTTCTACTATCGAATATCTCAAATTAATACAAATGTTTACGTCAATTGGAAATGCCAATAAATTAATAACAGTAAAGGTATTGTTACCAATAAATATTAAAATAAATATGACAAAGTTTCATTAATTATTATAACGATTAACTACAAATGAATGCCACTTCATTTGTGTATGTGTATTTATGTAAGTCTGTGTGTGCCTCAAAGCAAAATTGAGAAATTCTTCGATTTCATTTCAACATCAAAAACTTCGCGCAAATTTGTAATTATCGGGGATTTATTAATATAAACTTCAATGACGAAACTTAATAAAGACTACTGTTCTGTCAGTAAAAAAATCTTTTCGTTAAATAACATTAAATAAAGTCGAATAATATGATTGGAAAAAGTATCGATAATGTATTCATTCCCTTCATTTGGATGGAAAATAACGTCAGTAGATATATAATTACTTATAATAATTATAAAATTAGACGAGCATTCTATGCAACATATGTAATGTTATCTCATTCTTTCGTCAATTTCAGTGTTTATTTACGATTCGCTGTATTGTTGACCGTATGGAATGTTGTGTTTAAATTGAATTTTCCTCTGCTTATGAAACTAGCATTACAACGTTAAGGCTAAGTCTAAGAAAAAGACCAAAATTTTCGATTCAAACTAACAAACACAAACTGAAACAATGGCAAATCAAGTCTCGAGGCTAGAAAATAACCGGGAAAACGTTGGGGGGAAGATCGGAGGACCCAGAAACTGGCAAATAAAGTCGTAAGAAAAGGAGCAATTTATATAGATGGCATGATTTAACATCACAGAAAATTACAACCTTATCGAATACTCATTAGTATTGTAGTAGTATTCGAATATAATAAATTTCAAACGAAGTCTTTTTACGACTGCATAAAGATTAGGATTATAAGCTAGCCAATTGGGCCCGAAGGCCTCCAAGCCCTCCGCAGGAGCCAGGAGTTGATGGCTCGTAGGGCCGGAAATCTATTAGTTTACACTACCGCAGAAAAATAAATCCTAAAATTTTTTCGTAGCAAGTGCTGCCTCTACGCAGTCACTCAATGAATCGATGAGGATTAAGTTCAGGAGGAGAGAGGAAGGACTATAGAATATAGCAGCGGTGGCCAAGCCTGCTTACCCTCAGAGCCGCATATGATAATCTTCTTAAGTTTGAGAGCCGCAAGACACGCATTCTGCGCACAAATATGTATGAACAGTAAGCATAACTTTTATTTTATGCAATGCAGAGAGCCTGCGTGCCCATTAAGCATCCCCAAAAGGTCTTATTTGCACAGCGTTATCGCATTCTGGCGTGATAAGTCTTGATACGCCCTTGACTGTAAATGAATAAGAGCCGCACGTTAAGTTAAAAGAGCCGCATGCTGCTCGCTAGCCGCGGTTTGGCCACCCATGGTATATATCTTTTCGTTAAATCACACCCCCCGCCACACGCTGCCGGTGGCTTGCAAGACAATAACGTAAATGTAAATAGCGTTCAAGACAGCCTACCTAATGAGTAAGGAAGGAGACTGGTTCCGAGGACGAGGGTCGTTGCATAATTTCTGACTCTAAGCCCTTCGACTGGATGAATTTGATAAAAAAATCCTTGAAGCCATTTTTATGAGCAGACTTTATGCGAAAATTAACTAGAGTAAATTGCCCTATTGCTTTTCAAAGTACGGGTCGCCACCCAGTACCGGGTCGCGAGACTAATGAGGAAAATCTGAGTATATCTAGCTGAAATGTATAGAAAATGACAGGGAACTAATTGTAAGTGCTCTCATTATATAAATGCCAAACTTTTACTATGAGTTAGTTTTTATCGAGAGTTAATGAAAACATAATTTAGAACATTTTTCGCGACGTTTCCTTCCCTTCGACTGGATCGCGATACAAAAAGTTTGAAAAACATTAATTTAGACTTTTCTGCTGTATGGTTAATTTCAATATGGTATCTGTCCTATGTGATATCTTATATAAACACTTAATTTCTGAAGTTTATGTTGACCGATTTTTACCAAAAACTAATCAGTTCTTGTGACTGTCATAAAAATGTTAAATATAAAATTTCGCATTTACCTGATTAATAGTTTTTGAGTTAGAGTACCCACAATAAGCTATCACATACACACACACTAACACACACACACACAGACATCATCGAGAAAATGGTCAAAACGTGTTCAGGGGACCTCAATCTCAAAATCGATTTCATTCATTAAAACAATACTTTCCCTATACTGCGTATGGAGAAAGTAAAAAATCGGTGCAATATATACATCGCACAAAATTTTTCATATACTACATTTAATGCATCTGGTTTCATTACTTTCTTTCCTGACTAGAAGGAACTTATACTGCCACAAAATCACAGAAAATGACCTCTGCACGTAAATGGTATTAATATGTTGATTATGTGAAGTTGATAAATAGTCATACCATGCCTACAGATTGACGGAAGCACAAAGGCGCTGAAGCATTATTGCTGGACGAAGATTGTAAAGAGAACTGGGAGAGTTGGGTGGTAGCTGGGCGTGAAAATCTATAAACCGCTCCGGCGGTTTACGCGACTTCAGTTTACACGGTTTCACTTTACGCGCCGTTTAACATTAGGACAATGGTTGGAGTTTGCGCGAATCGTTTCTGTTTACGCTAGGTCTTAAGGCTCATCCACATCTGGATCCACTGTATGCACACATTTTATAAATACATGTTTTCGGTACATTCCAAGTATGGATGTTTTTAAAACGTCCGATCTGTATCTTAATTTAAACTAGGGAAATTCACGTTCTACGAACGGTTTTCATCCGGAAATTAAACAATTTATACATTATAGCTATTCTATTTGAATCATAAATAATGTTATCAATAATTGTTAATTTTGCTCCCGTCAATACTTGGGAGATTTGAGAAGGTTTTCTTATAGAGAACAGAAATTATATCCTGCAGTCAAACCCTGGTCTTCTAGTCGGGATTTTTTTTTTCATTGCCTTTTATGCTTGTAATATTTGTCATATACAATATTATTATCATTACTTATACAATCAAATCAGAAAGGAGTTACTGAAATAACGGAGAGTTAGTTTTTCATTTGTGCAATAACTCATTGTGTTATATTTAAACAGTCAGTACTCATAAAATCAAAAAAAAGAATTTATTTACTGAAATAACGTAAATAACTTTATTGTTCTTACAAACATGCGTTTTCAGTTGTCTTTCAATTTACGAATGTTGTTTACTTTGGTTGCTATGAAAATCATTTCCTTCTCCTTTCTTCTTCCTCTCTCTCGTATTAAAAGCATTCAAAGCAAGCTTACACCCATAATAACAATAGGATTTCGAAGTCTAACAATGTAATGGGTAGGAAAGGCAACATCCCGTTAAAATGGCAAGATTTCCCCAAAATATATCTTTATATATTAATACTCAATGTCTGTTCGTCCGTCCCCCCTTTTATCTCTTTAACAATTTGTCACAGAGAAATGCTGTAAACGCCATTTTGTTTCTGCCAACTAGGAAACCCCGGAAAAACTATTTTCGTTTACTTAAGTGTACCGGATTCGACTCCGGGAGACGATTACATTTCCCCATATGTTAACACAGGAGTTTCGATTTTTCAAGGTGCAAGGTTTATCTCCTTCATGCATTAAAATACGTAAATAGGAACCGAATTTCTCCGTTTTTACTTTATTCGACGGCTAAAACTATAAAATATCTTATTTTTGCAATGCCTAAACGTTACACGGAAGAATTTGTAAGAAACACTTGTTTCTTTTCGAAATTTTATGGCTTTTTCGTACTCTTTCCGGGTGTTGCCAAGGCGACCCGCATTGTTGCCTCCGATTGAATTAGCGTCTATTGAGGCATTTTGTGGCGAGATTCAAGTCGATCTAGAAGGAATCCTCCCCGGTTTTCTGGGCAGCAAACTTTCGCTAATGCTTCAGTTACTAATTTTACATGTCTCTCCATGGCCCGAGTATGCTCTATAACTGAGTGAATTTTAATCAAAATCGTTAGAGACATTTTTGAATCAAACGATATTTTGTGAACGTCAGCAAAAATAAACTACCCTTCATTGTTCATCTATTCACAGTTTCTATTCTGGATGATGGTACATATGCCTAAATACGAAATATTATTCGATGTAGGCTCTAGTGTCTCGCACAGACAGACAGACGGCATGGCGAAAATATCTTTGGACTCGGGGACACCTAAAACGTGTATTTCCGTAAAAATCTCGAAGTCGATTAATTTTCGCGATTACTACTACGTACAGGGTGTACAATTTAAATCGTGACCCACAGGAAGTATAATTTTTTTACAAGTTTCATTAAATATACACTATATGTATATTGTTAGCTATTTGTTATAAATATTGCCAATCACTTTACAAAAGATTTCTGAAAATGTCCACCACCTCCTCAATGACATACTTCAACCCTTTTCACCGTGTTCCTGTTTCACGAAATTTATTTATTAGAAGGTATATTGATGTCTTTTCCAATTCTTCCTTTGCTGGATATGCATTCCTGTACCCCTCACGAACTGCAGTAAAAATAATGCTCAACAATAAACACGTTCTCCTCGGGTAAAAACCATGTTTGCACCTCCAACGCTATTCAGCAACTGAGGACGCCAGCTATGAAATAGTCAATGTCATCTTGACATCGTGTGCAGTAGTGTGAGGGGACTCAACAAAGACGGGAAGAAGCCCTCTCGAAGCAATATCTGCGCTTGTGAACAAATTTAAGTTGGGTTGCGTTTTAAATGGCACACCCTGTATAAGATCAAGTAAATAGGTGGGGAAAAAGCGCAAACAGGTTGGGGCTAAGATTTTATATAAAATCCATTCCGAAATTTCAACTGTTAACAATATATTCGAGTCTCAGAACAAAATGAATGTTTTGTTTTTTAAATATGAAATTAGTATTCCATTCAAAATTTATAACGTGAACAGGATTAGGTTTGGAATTAATGGAATAAAGCGATCTAAATATCCTATGCAGACGGGCATAAGCTGTAATGTTGGGAATAGCAGACTTTTTTCTCGTTCCAAAATTATTCCCAACATTACAGCTTATGCCTAGTTGTCTCTCTGAAAGAACGGGGTTTTTTAATTTTTGAAAGCAGAATTGAAATGCCTACAGAATTAGAGCAAATATCTGCTTTTAATCGGAAAAAAAGTGTGAATTTTTTCCTCTTTTCAACAATGGAAATCATTCAATACTATGGTAACGACCTCAATGCTTTTAAGGGGATATGATATTATACGTTACGATTGCAGTGATTTAATGATTTTAATTGAAATATTATATATATTTTATATACATCGAAAATAAATTGATTTTTAGGAATGCAATTGAATGATATAAGTCTATCAGATTCATTTTTAGGTCAACATTTTGCCGAAACCAGTTCTTAATTTTGTGAAATTTCCATCATTTCTATGTTTATACTGCATATCTTTTACCCGATGAAGGTAATTGTGAAATCGTAGGGCAGTCAAAAACGAGTAAATCGATGACTTTATGTCCTATTATATCGGATAAGAATTTACATTTTTCTAAACCTTTTACGAAAAAAGATGATAACCTAATGCATATTTCAACATACATTTTCGAAATTTTCATGAGTGATGTCACTTTCTTCTACCTCTATTCCGTGATAGTATTTGGTAAGACATGAAGTTTCTTTTTAAAAAATTAATTCACGTGGTGATGAAAAAATCCATGATTGGCTATAATCATTGTAAATATCGCAAATAGCCAATTCTTTGACTACAAATTCATTCTTTTTATTGCAAAAGGATTGAAAATCCACTATACATTTTCGCAATTGAAAAATCTCAAATGGATTTTGGTTTACGGGAGTATTAGCTCCATCGCCAGGGACCAACTCCATCATTCACACACACACACACACAGAATAGCAGTTAACGAGAGTTTTAATTCCGCGCCAGGGACTGCAGTCTTCTCACATACGCTGTAATAAAAATTCTCCGATTGAGCAATGTATAGGAATTTCCAAATTTAATCTTTCAAAATCGATTTTGCTACCTGTTGGTTTAGCTATATCGGTAACGTTATGCAGACCGATTACGCAGCCAACATTCATGAATGTTTCATAATACTCTTTTACGTTTGAAGATTCTTTAATTAAAGTATTTAATGTTAAATTCAAAGGTTTAGAATGCACCAATAGTTTATTACACTCTTCCACATTCAAGGTGACCGAGCAACGGTCACCTTTGATTATTAAATGTTTAGCTCCGAAATACTTTACAAATCGTAATGGCAGCTTTTCAATGATTGGTTTTCTATCAGAATTAAAATAGTTAGAAATTATATCTTTTTGTTCGAATAAATTAAGCCATTAATCATTACTCAGATTGACTACCCTTTTATCGATTTGAGTAAATTGCACGCACAATTAAAATATTTCACAATTATTAAACCCAGCACTAACACTTTTCACTTTCTTATTATACAGATAGTACAGTTCCCAATAACAGTTGATTGATTTCACAAATATTCTTCTTCCGCGATGTGGGAGCTGCTTGCAGACTGGATGGCGGTGGTGGCGATGACGATGGTGGTGATGATTGCATATCGGATAACTCCGGTCTTGGAACACTTCTCTCCCGTTTCGGTAGAACTCCTGAACTGCTCGAACTCTCCATAGCGAATGATTGTGTGGAGTTTATATATGTCAATATAACCTACTATAACTGATGGAGGGGTGGCATGAGTGAGGGGGAAGGTGCGAAAGTGGAAGGGGAGCCTCAGAATTCTTAAATCCTCGGCGATTGGTTACTTGTTCTAGATTGCATCATGCGTTGGAGTTGATTTATCTTCGGGCAGCAGCTTTGTGATTGGGGATCACAACGTCTTCCTTGTCTCGCTTTCCAAAATTTGAAGAAAAAGATCTTTGCGACTTGACAGTCGTTGAAGTGGGTATGGGTAAATTGGGAAACGAAATAGGTTAAGGTTTTCCCGATTGATTTGCAGAGTGTAAAGACAGCAAAACTCTCCACAAAGGTCAGAGTCGAAATGGATTTTCGGTGTAGGAAAACGGTTGGAGGAAAGAGATGATTTCGTAAATGAGAGGTGGATGACTCCCAGGTTTATTAGATGGATCAAAGTTTATTATGTAAATTCCAGGTTTTGGCTGATGAGGTAAATGATCTGAAGGAAAAACTCCACAAAAAAATCTTATCGTTCGATTGTCTTTGGAAAGCGTATCGACGATATCTCTCGTGTTCATTGCGAATTTATGAAAAGATTGTGTGGATGTTTCTATCTTTATCTATCTCGATGATTGTCATGTATTCGGCATAAACTATACAGATAATTGTTTTAGATAGAGGATTTTCGAAATTGGCTTCAATCCTCACATTTCCCTTTTCCGACAGACTGCTATAGTCAGTGTTACCATCCGTCAGGTGTTAAATCGAATGCTAATAAGAAGTACCCATGAGCAAACATTTCCATCGATATTAGATTACCCTTATCATGGTGTTCTATACCTAATCCTTGATACAGAGATTAGTATGCATGAGTGTAAAGTTTCTCAGTAAAATTCATCTTCGACCCTCCAGGAGGGATTTGAACACCGTCAACCAAAAGATTAAAATCTGATAGAGAATAATGATTGAATGAGAAAGGATTTTTTCCCTCTCTCCAACATACGATCCGTTATCTACCATAGTGAAAATCATAGTTTCTGGTAATTGCCCCATCACAACGTTAATCACATTTAACGTGCGTGTACCTTTTAGAATCGTAAAAGTTTTAACCTCGACTCGTTTGTACGGCTATATTACATTGATGCCGGATGATAAAGTTTTATTATGAGCCAGTAAAATACCCGGATTCACATCCAAGTGTCGAAAGTATAAAGTAGCGTCAATAATTTTCAGAATTGAATCTCCATTATTTTCCTCCATTATGTAAAAACTAGGTCTCGCGCGAGTCAGTTTAATTACCAACTCGATTCCATTCAGGAGCAGCCGAGATTGATTCAACACATCTGCATGGAATCTACATACAAGTTCTACGGTAGAACTATCGGCATATTGTTTCTTTCTCTCTAAAAATTCTCGATTAGTTGAAGTTTGCGAATTAATATCTGTTCCACTATCCGGTAACCATCCAGCACATCTCAAATGTGTAGATGCCGCATCTTGCCCATAATTTAGGAGAGTTTCTATGCAAGTACGATAATGGTAATTATCTTCCGATGGTGTGACTTGTATTCCATTTAAATAAACGTTACATTGGGAGAATAAGGAATGTAAGAGGTTATTAACCACCCCCGGTTGTTCGGCATCTGCCCCATCTTCTTTACAAAATTTAACTTTCAGCTTTAAGTATTCGTTATTTAAATCTACGTATAAATCACCAGAATTTTTAACTCGGAATTCTATTACAGATTGATTATCTACAGAAGCTGTCGGTTTATAAGGAATCACTTGTTTCGATAAAATGTTCGTTTGATAAGTAGGTTTATCGAATAAATCTAGAGAAGTGAGCATGCATTCATTAGCCATTACGAAAATATATCGTGAGTAAACGTGTTCACTCCCCGCTTAGTCTTTCCCGAATGGCGCTTATTGTGTACGGTCGTTCTTTTTATTTTCCTCGATTTTGGTCGTTTACTAATACGTAAACCCATCCATCCCATCGATTTAATTTTATCTTCAGCTTTTCTCTTCGAATTTATCCCTGCTTCCTTAAAATTATCACGCATTATATTAATAACGCGTCTTGTACCTAATTCGGACAAGGCACCCGCACTGGCTCTAAGAGCTTCTCTACCCACCGCTTTGATTCCACTGCTTAACAGCTGTTTTGCGAGACGAAATAGTCCTCTAAATAAACCGCCCAATCCTCTAACTCTCTGAACTCCATAACTTTGTTGATAAACGGACCCAATGTCTCCCCCGCATTGATTGGCATAATATGCCGAATATCGATCCGCACTGCATGTCATTTCGATTTATAATGATGATTTTGACTGTGATACTTTTATAAAGTGTAGAACTAAAGTAGAAGGTTTTTTACCGGGAGAGAAATTATAAGGTTTGATTAGCTAGCAATATTTCAATGCTTTCGATTTCATTTTTTTTGGATTGGGAAATAATAAATGCGATCAAATTTCTGTCGATTTTTCTTAGAATCAACGATTTTCAAACATCTACTCATCGAATCACCTATCATTTGAGGTTTTATTATATCAGTGTAAACGAAGGTATCACCATTTTCAGCTGTATCATCACTCCCCGATAAATCTCTTTTTGATCTTCCAGTGACTAATGATCTGAAATAACGTTCCTTTTCTGGACCATGACCTTTTACCATATCTTCGGTAATATCGTTCAGCACTTTAATAAAATCATTTTCTGTTATTATCGAACGTATAAATTGAATAAAAGAAATGTAATATCCTCTCTTTATAGCATAAGTGATTTTTTCATTAGATATAATCACATATTCTCTAGGATCATATTCACCCAATTTCTTTTTTGGGGGATTAGGAACATAGCTGATATATAATTACGAATGGTATTTGCTAGGGTGATATGAAGAGTATCTCTATATTGCGCCGCGTAGCTTCTGCACAAAGATTCGAAACATATTTTTGGGGGCGGAAATTGAGATTGTGTACCTTGTCTATTTTTATTACCGCATCGGTGGATGTGATTTCTGATATTCCTGATTGTTTTTCGCTTCCTTCTCCTATCGATTCTGTTGAACTTGCGCTTCTTTCACTTAATGTTTTTGCACTTCTTTCCTCCTCCTCCTTCTCATTTATGATCTGAAAAAAAATCTCACAAAGCCCAACTTGCCATTGACTATTCTACAAATATAATCTATTAGCTAATTTTGCTTGAAAATGAGCTATGGAATTATCATTTAAATACTTATAGGAAGAATTGCTTAAAAGAGTGATATAAAAACCATTCCTTTTTTTAATACCCCAATTTATAATGAATCAACATTAACTATCGTTGAGACTATCACTCTTCGTCTTCTTTCTTCACAAAGCGAATTGAATATCGACTTATAAAATTTCAATTTTTTAAACGATTCGCAGTAGATGCTTTTGCCCATGAGTTAAAAGAATCAGAATATCCTACCCACTTGACGAAATATTCTAGACTGTTACCTTTTCCTCTTCTTCTCAATATTTTATCTATTTTAAATTCGGTAGTTTTAGATATAACCGTAAGTCTTAATTCCGGACCATAAAAATTTTCCTCGATGTGTTCACCATTCAAATCTTCCAACTTGTACATAGGAACCTTATTCCCTAAAATAACGGAATTAATTTCAAATATCTCAGTTGTATAGTTCGGAGTCTATCCTTTAGCGAATGGCATTCTCTCCTTGCTCATCCTAACGTAATCGCCCACCTTATATTCTGGCTTTATTTTTCACTTTCCTCTATCGAGTAATCTTTTTTCACGAGAAAAGCATTCGATTCGTTCACGTCGGATGGTGCCATCCCAATAGATGAATGAATCGTATCATTATATCCTTTCAATAATTTTGGTAATACGTTCACATAATTATAGGTATATTTTTCGTAAAATACTTATACATCGTTAGATTTTAACGTCCTATTGAATCTTTCTACTACGGCAGCTTTGACATCGGGGTTATGAGTATAATAAAACTTGACGTTTTTTCTCTCGAGGAAATCTTGAAACTTTTTATTCCTAAATTCGTAGCCTTTATCGCTTTGTAATTTTAAAGGTTTTCTATGTTTGAAAATATAATCAAACGCACTCACCATTTCTTCCCCCGTCTTGCTCTTCAAAGGAACTGCTCAAGAATATTTTTAGAATAAATCTATAATGGTTAGAATATATGCAAATTCACTATTATACTTTTTCAAAATTCGCATATCATTTAAGTCACATTGCCAAGTTTCGTCGGTATAATCAACATCGTCAAAATTTCTTTAAAGGCCTGTGAATTCAACCAATCTCTTCGATAACTTAATTTTACCCATTGCTTTATACAATTTATTGGTTGTGGAAAATCCTGATTGGTTAGAAGGGTCGTAATAAATGGATTCTAAAATTTCATCGGACCCCAAACTATTTTTGGTTTTCGAACTCGTTCCCCTCTTCTTGGTAATTTGCTTTTCCTCGCTTCTTCCCAATCTGATTCGTTCTGCATTCTCTCGCCTCTTAACAATTCTCCCGTATTTCCTATTCTTTCCATCATACGCCTCCATTGTTTATCTATACGTTGGTTATCGACCCTGAGACGTTTCGTTATACTCTTCAAACTAAGTCTCTTAGGAGTCGTGGAGGGAGAACTCAAACGTTTTCTTTTCAAAATATGTCTCTTAGGTGTTGGGGGAGGAGAACTGGAACGTTTTTCCTCTTTCACTATCGAAATAGAGATGGGCTTTCTTTTTTCTGCAGCAATATTTAAGTACGTATCCAAAGCATGCTTATAAGAGGGATCCGGCGGTGTGGTTTGAGTGTTGGCCTCACCTTACGATTCCGGCCCTCTATTTGTGCGTTGCTATTAGGCGACGAGGATAAGAAAACGAGACCACGAGAAATATTGAGGAGACCGCACAAATCAACACTCCGTCCTTCGGAAGGAACGTTAAGCAGTTGGCCCCCCTGGTGTATTTCGCAAGAGTAGGCTAGTGCCGGCACCGGGTTTCTCTCCTCCCTTCTCTTATAAAATGCAGATGACTTAGGACCGAGTGCGGCTTCACAGCCTGCCATGGTGCCTAAAACTTGCCGATGGGCAAACCTAAGTAATGAATAAAACTCACTACTGACAGCTTAGTAGCAATGCTGGAAAGCTGATTGAGGAAAGCCGGTAATGGCTGGTTTCCACCAAACCCTGCACCATGCTTATAAAGGTGCCATTTATCCAAGTCATTCAAATCTTTTCAATTCAAAATATTTTACATCTCATCATCCAATCTAGATACGCGGTCATTGGATTGTTCTCTATCGAATAAATCGGGGTAAATTAAGAGCATATTTTTAAGACTCATTTTCCAAATAGTTGACTTCCTAACACACTAGAAAGAAGAGGGCCTAGTAAAACCGGAATAAAACCTCCTTTTTGTATTAACAATTTCCTTTTCTGCTTTAATGATTTATTTTTACTACCTATTACTCTTATACTCTTACGATATTTAAATAACTTGTTCTTCGATGAGGGACTCAATTTAATATTTCCTTATAAGGTATTCAAACAGCACTCGCACAAAGTTTTAATCAAATCGTCGCTACCTTTTTTCAAAATCACGTTTGGGTTTGGCTACTTTCAATACATGCAGCAAATGCTTATTAGATTTCAATCTTTTCATCTTCAATCATATGCTTCGGAACATAAACGATTGTAATTTCATCGGGGAAAATTCGTGTACTAAATCTAAAGCGATCATCCGCCTCCTGCAAAAGATCTAAGGTTCCGATGTTGCCTCCTTATATACTCTTGTCAACTCGGTCGAATTCTCCCGATATACCTGCCTCGCTAGATGACTAAACTGGAACACTACGATATACTTCGCATTGAGAGAAATATTTCTCGATTGAGGACTCTGATAAAATGCGTTCTGTGTAATGAGAATGACTGAAATATTGAAATGGTGGGAACCTCTCGTGAATAATTCGCTGACTTGTTTATTATATGCTTCATGCATCAAATCATCTATGATATATAATGTCGGTATTCCGCCAGCGTTCTCAAAGGATGGGCCTGATTTTCAATTTTAACACCTTTCAAGTTAGGTTCGCTACCTGCGCTGCATCACCACACTATGCATTCAATTTTTCCCTCAACCAAATGCGGCAAATTTTTCAAAAATGTTTCTACAAATGTTGTTTTTTCAGAAGAACTTGGACCCGCACAGATGCGAGTAAATGGATGTTTCACTCATGATGCTTACTGAACAAAAATTCCTCACTACAAAAATATTTATTCAAGGATCGCCTTCAAAGGCTTCTTCCCAGTTTCTCTTTAAATTTGGAATTTTGAGATGTTCCCACGCTAAGGTGTTTACCTCGTCGTCACAAAGATAACGTTTTTCATCAGAAGCACTCAAGGCAACCTTATTCATTTCCATCGAATAAAGTTCATGCTTTTTACTTTTAATCACATTCATTTTGCACATCCTAGTGGCAAAAATGCGAAGGTCTACGAGAGATGGCGGGTGGGGGGTGGAAGTGGAGGCACGTGCGACGCAGCCCAAGTGCAAATAATTCTTCGCAAGATGTATTTTATCTTAACGCAAATCTAAACAACTAGTGACAATGAATGCAACACATTACCAACTGAGCCAACGAAGACCCTGATTTCGAATTAGGTAAGTAAATTAAATAAAACGTTATCGAGCAAGTATTCATTTGCGAAGAATAAATGCAATCATTACCTTTTACACCAATAACTATCTTTTTTCATAGGAGGATGTCCATCGAAACAAATCAGTCCTTTATTGTAGTGATCGAAGCAGAGTTTATATTTTTCCAACTG
Organism: Tanypteryx hageni; assembly: GCA_028673005.1. Taxonomy (NCBI): domain Eukaryota; kingdom Metazoa; phylum Arthropoda; class Insecta; order Odonata; family Petaluridae; genus Tanypteryx; species Tanypteryx hageni. Next base: position 92,805,942 of record CM054114.1, on the reverse strand, counting down.
TTGACGAACTTCAAATCCTCAATATCTGATGGATGTCACGTGGATGAAACAATTCAATATAATCAAGCGGTATATAATCCAGGTGTTCCATTTTAATACTCTTCCAACCATTTTCATGATAGGAGCGAATTACCTACCCGATCTTTTGTAAAATTATATCATTAGTCGAGTCCATTACTGAAAGAAAATGAAAATCGAACCGATAATTATTTCACCTAATAATTTAAAATCAAAATTATATCCTATGGAGACAGAACTCACATTTCGAAATAGATGTGGTTTATTATTATTTATTACTAACACATGAATGATGTTGAAATCCACAAGCGTAATGAATAACGGAGAGATGCACAATTTCGACTTTCTTAATATAACAACAGTGAGATTCTCTACGGAGAGCTGTTATGATGCCACGATATGGATTTGTATTGTGAGAGGGAGCGGCCGGATTTAGATAACGTCTTCAAAGTGCAAGGGAGCAATCTTTGAGATAGCGCGCAGGCTTAGTTTCCCAGCGGAAAAGAAAGAGAAACATACGCGCGGAGACTTTCAACTTAAATCTCTCGATGATTAATACGTACTTTATTAAATACAATTGGGATACGGGAATTCTTTCATTTCACCGACAACGCTGGATAGAATAGAAGACTCTCCACTTAGAAGATTCGGATAAAAGAAGAGAATTATATCGTATCAGGTTAAAGTGAATATTTTATTATCCGTATTATAATTTTTGGATATAATATCGATTATAAACAGAATTTAGACAATATAAATCTGTAAAATTGTCGCTACTGCACCTTAGATATAATAATGTTAATTAACAAAAAGTTGATTTAGAGGATCCTAAAATTCCAAACGTAAATAACTCGCTTATTTGCAAATGGAACCTCTTATGAGATACGCGTGGCATCTCAGGCTCATCATCATCATAGGTAGTCTGTCCGTAGACAGGTCCGTGATTATTCTTGGTTAAACCTGGTTCTCCATATACTCCTATTTTCCGCTGTCCTCTTCATATCTTGATAACTCTCTTTCCCTTTCAAATCGTCTATCAGCTGAAACCTTTTCCTACCTCTTTCCCTTTTCCCATCTAGTTTTCCTTCTAACACGTCTTTAATCATACTCTCTCTCCTCAGGTAATGTCCAACCCAGTTAGCCTTCCTCTTTCTGATAGTCTGTATAATTATTCGCTTCTCTCCTATTCTTCGTAGCACTTCATCGTTTTTCATCCTATCTGTCCATCTAAGGCTATATCCGATAAAATTGATTTAAAGTTCGTAAAGTTAAACAGATTTGATAGATGGTAAGTACATACAAAATTTTAACGAAAATCATTTTATTGGAAAACAGTATAAAACTGAAAATTTACATCTCAGTACAAGCTATAACTTTTGTTTGAAACATTTGGATATAAATCATACCTTACGCAATATAAAAAAGATTTTTCAGTTATTTTTTTCGAAATAGGCTCTCTTCGTCAGTGAAGCGGATAGTAACGTAAGCATTGATGAATCTTTACAGCGAGTTACGAACTGCCATAGATTCTACCTTTTTAATGTCATCATAAAGGAGATTTGATAGATTAATCATTTTTATAGATTACTGAATTTTAGAAATTTTCGGTATATTCAAATTTATTTGGCATATATTTTTGGTTAAAAAATGTTCAGGTTTTGTGGAAAGGTATTCTAGTAATAGATATTTTGGAAAAAATTAAGTATAACCTTTTTAGAAAATTTCTCCGTAATACTTCATCGAAAAATGTTTTCCCAAACGAACTTTGAAAAAATACGTTTTTTTAATCAATAGTTCTTTATTTCCATTTAAAAATGTCTTAATCAAATTCATTTCTTTTTATTAAGAAACTTCATGGCTTACCAAATACTATCAAGGAATGGAGGTAGAAGGTGACATCGCCCATGAAAATTTCGAAAATGTACTGTTGAAATATGCATTAGGTTATCATCTTTTTTCCGTAAAAGGTTTAGAAAAATGTAAATTCTTATCCGATATAATAGGACATATAGTCATCGATTTACTCGTTTTTGACTGCCCTACGATTTCACAATTACCCTCATCGGGTAAAAGATGTATGCTGTATAAACATAGAAATGATGAAAATTTAAGGTGTGCTGTGGATAACTGTCACAAACTTAAGAACTGGTTTCTGCAAAATGTTGACCTAAAATGAATCTTATAGATTCAATTCCTAAAAATCAATTTATTTTCGATGTATATAAAATGGCTTCTGTTGGATTTATTTATTCTGGATATATGGACATGACTATTTGTAGTAAATGCGGTGTAAATGTACACGAGTGAGAAAAAAGGAGATGATCCTAAAAAGGAACATGATCGATTTGTGATAACTTGTCCTTTAATAAAAAGAAATGAATTTCATTAAGACATTTTTAAATGGAAATGAAGGAATATTGATTTTTAAAAAAACTATTTTTATTTCATCTCATCTTCCATTTCGACCTTCAACAAGTTACGACTTGTTAAATCATGTCCTGGAGAGATAAGACGAGTTAGGACCAAAATATTTGTTTCATTTTGACGTATTTAAAATCACCGCCGACCACAAAATTTTAACTCGATTCAAATATAACGCAAGTTGGGAAAGTGATAACGTTAACCCCCACTCTCCAACTCACATCCGGTGTATGCATGAACTCCGCATTTTGTAATTATGGTTCTTACTTCGCCGACTCAAGATCGCTACGCAGTCTCGCTGGGGGGAGGACGTGCAACCTCAGCATTTTTGCAATCTTGCAGTTAGAATGTTTCATTCGGATTTGCGAATCGGCAGAGGACGGACGCGTGCATAATGTGAGTTTCTCGAAGAAAGACGCATCCAGATATTCTACGCATCAGATCGCTCTCCAAAGTTAATGTAATTTGTAATTAAAATTATTAATATATTATAAATCTAAGCAATCATTGATTTGAAAATAATTAGTTTTCAGTTATGGACTAAAAACAAATTGCAATTATACATAAAGTTGGGTCAGCTATTCGGACGTATCATGAACATGATTGGAAGAGGATGAAATTGAAGAATCTGAAATTTATACCTTTTGATTACATTGAATTGTATCATCGACGTGACATCCACCAGATAACGGCCACATTTCCCGAATTACAAGAATTAGAAGATTGGTGTCAGAGGGAACGATATCAGCCGTGCCTGGAACATTACAATAAAGGAGAAATTCATTCCAATGGCCCACCTCCTTTGAAAAAATATTGTTATTTGTGTTGAGGGTATTTATAACGTAATAATGACTGTATTTTATTGGAAATAAAAACTTGATCAACCTGTTCAATATTTCGTTTCATTTTAACGTACTCAAATCCGCCGCCATCCAAAATACCAACCCAGAAAGTTTAATTCGATTCGAATATACCGCGCATTCGGCACTGCCAACAGCAAAATTTTAACTCGATTTGAATCCGCCGCCATCCAAGATTCCAACAGCAAAATTTTAATTCGATTCGAATATACCGCGCATTCAGCGCTGTCAACAGCAAAATTTTAACTCGATTCGAATTCCCCGCCTTCCATGATACCAACCTAACATTGCGCATTACGATCATCTTTTGTTATGACGTCATTACGATCACCTTTTGTTTATCTTTAGCTCACAGTTCCACCGACAGGTGGCGTCACTGTCGCTGTGCCAAACTCTCCATTCCTATTCTACTTGAATATTATAAAAACATCATCAACAGTATTTTCTTCCGATAATATGTAAGATTTTACTACATCCAAAACACTAAATGAATCACGAACTGTGATTGAGGGTATCATACATAATTACAATTCTTACGTATTACTCAGAGAATTTAGAAATTCCGGATAGATGCCTTAATTTCGCAGAAAATGAAAACTATTATCTTAAATAAATGGGCTCTGTGTAGTTCAAATGCTGTCCCGTTGGTTTATTTACAAGTTTATATCTTGGTGTACGGTGATTTTTTGAACGCTTGCAGTATGCAGGCACCGACAATTCGTAGCTAAAAGAAATGATCAACATTGGACATCTAGTGTCATTGAATGGATCCCAAGAAAAATCAATGAACCTAAAAGAAGACCAAAAGACATGAAGCAGGGAGTTTGTGAAGTTCCCAGGGCCAACTTGGAGAAGGAAGGCAGGTAACAGGGAAAATTAGGGGAGTCTGAAGGATGTTAAATTGTTTAGTACTAACTGAAAGTACCCGGCGTTACTCGGGAATTCGAAGAAACAAAAAAATACTGAGATTTATATAATGATAATTTAATTTTTTTGTAGGACATGGACAAAAATCTGCTCCTTGATTTCAAGAACCATCATGCAAAATTTGGTTATGATACCTAATGAGTAGGATACGGATTTTTCGGGTTATGGCCGATTTTTACCAGATTCTTACCCTCCGATGGCCTTTTTTAAATTTTGGGTAAAACCCGAAAAAACCGAAATTATTAGTTTTCTTTAAACATTTTTTTTAGATTTGGTCACAGAATATTTATTCTGGCGCTTGTAGGCACCTCAGCACTTGAGTGCAGTCCGAGATGTTCGTGATCAATCTGTTTATTCTCATTGTAAACAATTTATTCGTAAGCTTACCTTGTAACACAATCTTAATCTTTTGGTTTGTTCGCGCCACGAATAGTCAAGGACGCGCATTAGCTAGTCGCTGTTAGATCTTTGATAGGATAGGGAAAAATGATCCAAAGTGTCTGTTACACAATAATAAAACCCGAAAATTACCCATTGAATGAACTTTTTTTAAAGCCTTGAAAAATCTGTAACTTATTTATACCCGATTTTAACCCGAATGAAAGGGAAAATAATAAAACCCGATATTTACCCTCCGAATGAAATTTTTTTACCCGAAAAATCCATGTCCTACTTATAAGTAGGGTATGGATTTTTCGGGTTAAAAAAATTTCATTCGGAGGGTAAATATCGGGTTTTATTATTCTGTAATTCGGATAAAATGATTTTTAAATAAAAATCTTGTTCAAAAATTTAAAAGTTTTATCAGCCAATCAACACTTTTTACTATACTTACTTGAAGTATGGTTGAGAGTGTGATATCTTGTGTTAAACGCTTCCAGGTGGAGAGGAACACCTCGCAGGACGCACAAATATCGTGCTTCCCGCTCAACTTCTTTTGAAAACACAACAGATATTAGTGAAATAATTTTTCTTTCGTAGTGTTTTGAACTAACAGACACTTGGGCTCTTTTTACCTTATCCTACCAACGATCTAACAGCGACTAGCTAAGGTGCGTCCTTGACTATTCGTGGCGCGAGCAAACCAAGGAGAATAAGATTGTGTTACAAGGCAATCTTATGAATAAATTGTTTACATAGAGAATAATCAAACTTATCACGAACATCTCGGAGTGCACTCAAGTGCTGAGGTGCCTACAAGCGCCAGAATAAAAATTCTGTGACCAAATCTAAAAAAATTGTGTTTAAAGAAAACTAATAATATCGGGTTTTTTCGGGTTTAATCCTAAATCTAAAATAGGCAATCGGAGGGTAAAAATCGAGTAAAACCCGAAAAATCCATACCCTACTTATGAGGTGTCCAAATGCATGCCGAACAGAAAAACAACTTTCCAAAATATATGGTAGACCAGGTCTCGACAATTTTTATACAAATCTAGGTGCCAGCATTGCCATTATAACGATAACTGCCTTGACGACAATGTAATTGTCAAAACTCGAGCTCCTTTTGTTGTCCCAAGGCTAAATTCCTTCCCCCCTCCCTTCCCTAACCTCAAAATTTTGTTTATTTTGTCAACCGCTTGCTGCGAGAAATGAAATCAATATAAATGGGATGGTTAAAATAATTTGTTATCAGTTAAATATTTAAATTGTTTTTATTAATTTGAACCAGTCATTTTTGATGGGCAATATACTGGTTATATTATATTTTGCTGCTGCTGCTGAGTCCGACAATACAATACGACTACGGTATAACCAAAACCTAATTACAGAGCGAATATACAATTTACTAGGCGCCAGCATGAAAATGTTAGGCGCCATGGCGACCGGGATCCGTCGAGCCCAGTAGTAAACTATTTCCAGCAGTGATAGGCAGCTTTTTCATTCTAGCCGACCACATTTTTCACAACCTGTGTTCTGGGACAGAGGCTATATGACTAGAAAATGTGCGCCCAGAAATTTCATTTCCTGCATCGAATACACGCCATATAATTAACAGGAAGAATGATATTAATCCTTTCGACAAAGATTTAATACAGACAATGCCGCACGCAGTTTTACTGTTTTAATTTGTTAAAAAATAATTTTATGGTAATACTGGAGGCCTATTAAAAATGCTTCCGCAGGACTAATGTGGCTCCCGGGCCGCTTGTTGACCATCGCTGGTGGCAACTACCAATAATGCGCCTCGTTAACAGAACCCACGATTGAAAACAACCGATACGGGGAGTCTCACTTCCGACGCATTTCTTCCACAGTCCTTGCGCTTCAACTCCCTAATTGCTAATTGATCTCGCTCCAACACTACTCCTACACCCGTCGCAACCGCATCGTCCAAACTCATCTTTTGTGCACCCCTGTAGAACTTTACCACTCGCCAAATTCTCCTCATAATATCTTTCGACTTCTTCCGTTCTCAAGGCAAAGAACGACTTCTTATTGTCCTCGAGAGCCGAGAGAACGACGCCATGGGATTTGTGGATTGCTGTGAAGGGACCGAGCTCAGAGTCGATGAAGTTTCGTCCCACGGTTTAAGTTGTCGCGACGACTTACTTAGATTTGTGGAAAGATGGCGACCAAAAGAGACGATTATTTCAGCAAAAAGAAGAAATAACTCCAATTTCTTAAGAGAACTGGCAACGATCCCTTCCTTCAAAAGCAAGAACGTGGACGATTTTTTCGTCAGGCGAAGAACCGGTATTCTGCTACTGTACAGCCTGACTGCTTTTTAACTGATTCTAGTTGAGTTCCTTTGCTTCAGAAATTAAACATTACAAATCATTTTCAATAATCGATACGCATGTAAACCGATTTCCCGTATAAACAAGTAAGATATCTTTCCTAAAGTAAGAGGTAAAAGAACGTTTCCTTAAACATTTTTAGGGATCTGGTTTGCCTCCCCCTTCGGAGAGGAGACGGCACTCACCGTTGGAATTTAGATCCTGATTAGGTCGTCCCATTCGTGAAAAATCTACTCCTTTAGCTTAGGTAGTTTGTCTACAATACCATTTCAAAGATTTGAATTTTCCGAATTTGAAGCAACCTAGCGGATAATCAATGAACTTCTTGGGATACACAATCAGTGAAAAATTCATGGATGGATATGAGCTACGAAATTTAAAAAAGAAATTTCCAAATATCTCTTTAAACGAAAAATTTGATTGTCCACGGACGGACGGACAGAGTGATCATGTAAGCGCTCTTTTTTTAAGAGATGAAAATTGCCTTCTTAAAAGAATGTCAGATGATACATAAACTTGTGGCAATTATAATTTCATGTAAATTAATACGTGATTTTATCCTTGTAAAATGGGCATCTTTTTTCCCGGTAATTTCAATTTTGCATTGCATGGGTTTTTTCTCGTGCGTTTTCTCCGCTTACTCCATTGACTGAATTCCAAATATCATCTATCAAGCACAACGATGCTAATACATCAAGTTAACTTGTCGAAAAGCGAGTACAGTCTGTGTTTCTAAGAACCGCCTGAGATAACCCAATTAGAGGAAATTAATATTTTTTTAAATAACCAATTACAAAAATACGTAGTTTTTGAAAAATTAACATTTTCAGTTGCTCGCTAGGATGGAGGAGAATCAGTTCCTGAGCAAATTTAAATCATTGAAAACTTAGTACATCTGGCAGTGAGAAATTCACCATCTCGATTTTGAACATTTCAGCATACAGAGCCGATTGTACGCAAGTTGGCGTCAGCCGAAAATTTTATCGTAATTTTCCAACACCTATTAAGCATAAAAATTCTATTTCTCTCTTATTCTTGAAATTACATTTTAAAAGGACCAGTGATTTCGCGGTCGATTGCCACCAAAACACCACCTGTCATGCTAATGATTTACAACATCGCTCATAGCAAAAATATATCGAAAATGATTCCGAAATCGATTTTTCGTAAAAAAAATAAAAGGCCACGGATGTAAAAAAACGTCAACAATTCATTATGAGGAACAATTTCGAATCTATTAAAAACCGAATTTTGGTCACAAACAAACTGATATCAACCTGCATTCTGTCTATCGTGTGACAAATGCTCTATAAGACTCACAGAATTGCCTGAAATTCTATCGGGTTTTCCTTAGGTTAATTATTTTCCTCAAATCAGTTTCCGTTTCAAATGTCACCTTCTTGTTCCATTTTTACCTCTCTTCCTCCCTCTCCAATCCCATTTTCCCTTCGTTTCCTTGACAACCCACTTCTTTTCGGTCACCCTCCTCAACCACTCACAAATTGTACGATGGACTTAATCTTATTCGCTCTGTTACACTTCCTCTTTTTTGGACCCATTCCTCTTCTCATCTTCCCTTCCCTCTCCATTCCCGCCTCCTATTTACTTTACTTATTTAAATCCCATAAGTAATAATATTCTGCAAAAACTCTCTTCTTCTTGGATAGCTATTACGAATTGAAAAAAGTCAAAGAATCTCAAGAATATAGTGAAATCCATTTTTTAATTCATTAATGATGTCAGTATTATTCCTAATTAATTTCACATTTTATCACCAAATACCTACCATTAAAACTCTTAAACCTCCCACTTATAATATGATTCGCATATAAAAATCACGTAAATAAAAAATGACCAGGTTACCATGTCAAAGAAAAGAATGTATATTTTTATTTTCCATTAATATTATTACTCGGTGTTTCATAATTGCAAGTCTATTGATGTAACCAACGATTAATGCTTCTGTCATTATTCCTAAACAATTTTTAAACGTCTGTTTTTTTATTATTAGCATTAGATATTATAAGACGTTTTTACCTCAAATACCAACGCAACATGGATTTGCTACCAGCAAATGTAAATTTCCATTAAAACATCATAAACTAGCATAAAATTTTAATAAATATTATTTTTAATTTTCAAATGGATAGATAGATAGAGTACCAAGTTCTCAATATGTCTACATTGATTCTTGGCTTGAATTATTCAGCATGTGTAATGGTTTTTGCAACTAAATACCACTAGAAAAGAGTCAAAAACAAAGATATTGAAGGGAGAGTTATACCTGAAAAAGTCTTAGTAAAAGTTATGCGAGCAAACCATATGCAATTCTACATATGAGTCAGTCAGAGCGAAAGTGGTGTAAGTCAATTGCTTTTAGTTATGCGATACGAAAGGTATTGCGCTTTTCAACAGAAAAATCAGTTTATTACGCAACGCAATGTAATCCAAAAAAATGTATTCAGAGAAGAAAAAAATTCTTATTTATATAGATATGAATTGGGTTTTGTTCATAGCTAATTACATTTTGCCTATCAGTTTGACTTATACAACTTTCGCTCTGATCGGCTGATATGTTAAGAATCATCACTCTTCAGAATTGCTTCAAAATATGCGAAGAACAGTCTCAACCTTGTTTTCTTCATATTTACGAGACGTAAATTTTTATACCCAACGGAAATAAAAAGCACCAGTTTCCGAGGTTTTTAAGTACTCCATCTACCTGTAACTCGTTCTCCCCTTCTACGAATTCCCCCAACTCTCCCACCGACCCATAATCCCTATCTACATCCCTTAGAACAGTGTTTTCCGACCTTTTTGCTTTGGCGACACAGTTTTTAAATGATCCAGCTCCCGCGACATACCATGAAATAAAAAGTCGATTTTTTTCGTTAAAACATAACAAAATGTTTCTTAGCATAAAAAACTTTTCCGTATTTGCTGTACATATTTTAATTTTTTCTAATTTACGCGACACACCCGGACCTGGTCCGATACACGCTAACGTGTCGCGACACTCAGGTTGACAACCAGTGCCTTAGAACCTCCTCCACATACACAGTTCTGCGCATCTTTCCTTTCCTGCTCTTCTTTTTCTTTTAAACTCGTCCACAATCTCCATTCCGATTGCTCCATTCTCTCCCTCGTCCTTTATTCTCTCCCTCTCCCAGGCATCTCTCCATTCTTCTCCACCTCTACAATCCCTCCATTCTTCTCTCTTCCTCTCGATCCGTTCCTCATTCCCCTCCCATCTCTCTCCATCTTCGCCGCCATTTAACTCCAATCCTTTACTCCACCTTTCCTCCCTTCCTCTACCCCATTCCCGCACGCACACACGCGCAGACAAAAGCGATAGTCATTCTGGTCGGATAAAACACGAATGATTGCGAAGTTAGAAAACGGAGAATGAGATCCAATTAAAAGTGAGGATGTGGTCGAGGGGTTGGGGGAGTGGGGGAGATCTTCTCATCCTCCTCACAATTCTCTTTTTCTCTCTTCCTCTCTCTCTCTCTCTCTTTAACCTCGCTCCTTCTACATTGCGGTGACGGGCGGCGGTCAGTGGTTTCTCCTACATTTGAGGGCGGTTTGAAATGTGAGGGGTAGAAGGGTTGGGAAGGGGGAAGAAGGGGGAGAGGGAGAAAATGGGGAGGGGGGATGCGCCATCGAGTGGAAGATGTCTCCGCTCCGTTGGACTCCTTTAGTTGCTCTTCCCCATTAAGTGCACCAAGGAGCATGAAAGGTGGAGAGAGAGAGAGACGGAAGAAAAGAGGTAGTAAGGTAGAGAGGACGGTAAGGGGGAGAGGAAGAAAAAGAGACATGAAAAGTCGGAGGAAATGTTCGGCAAGTAGGAAAAGATAAGGATTAAAAAGACAACGAAGAGATGTATGAATGTTTAGAGAAATGCAGAAAGCGGAGCGAGAGAGAGAGAGAGAAAGGTTGCGTTAGATAGAGGAGCGCTCTGAAACCGGTGTGCCGCGAAAAAGTACTTGGTATGCCACGGTACATTTGGAATTATATGAAAAGTGGAAAAAATGTAACTGCTCTCTATAATTCTCAAGCTAATAAATACCACAGAAAATGTATCTCTTAAAAGACCGGGCAAGCACTAAAGGGGGCCCGATTGCGAATATCCATGGAAGCTCCCTGATATATGTGAAATCTGAATAATGAATTTTTACTGAAGTTATTTTTTCAAAGAATTGGTTGTCAAACAAACATTTTTAATTTATAAGTGAACAAATAATATTGCAGTAAACAGTAGATACTTCTGTGACATATGGTACTCCTGGTTTAAAAATCATAGCTTTTTTGGAGTGTTTTTATTGAAAATAAGTTTAGCAAGTGTTTTTTAGTAAAGGTTTATGCAAAATTTACACCCGATACTTTAAAATGAATGGGATCTACAAACTTCGGGGACCCGGATGCCTCCTCGCATTGGTCTCACCTCCCCTTTGACCGGCCCTGGGATAAAGTATCGCCGATACTTTATCTTGAATGTGATGCTGATTTTTAACTGGAGAATCGAGAATATTTGAATTATTTCGTGATCCGAATTAAATATTTAAAATATCTGACAATCCTTCGACTTAATTTGCTGATAACTGAATGAAGAAAATGTTCCACAAAATCTAGTGAAATTCGGTTCGTTGCGCCGCGTGGATCAAGCGAACACGAAAGTGTTGCTGAGAACTGACACATACACGCACGCACGCATACACATAAATTCTTCGAATTGGTGAGAGATGTGAACTAAGAAGTGTCTTCTTCCATATGAAAGAGAGTGAAAGAGAGATGAGGGAATGAAGAGATGAGGGAGAGAGCTGAAGCTAGAGGAAAGAATATAGAAGAGAAAGAGAAGAATTAAGATAGGAAGAACAGTGGACAGGAATAGGCTAGCTTCATGAATTTTAATAAAAAATTCGTCCAGTTGTAAATTTCAATGCCATAAACAAGAATAAGTAAGCCATATTTCTCAAAAAAATAACGCCTTCCAGTGATGTTAAGAAGTACTACGTTATATTCCCCGCTCTACCAGTTAAAAGCAGCAGAATTGCTGCTGTGAGTCAATCTGCGATAAATGCATATAAATAATAGTATAACATAACCGGTGATGTTATTATGTGGAATAGAAGCGTATGGGTACAGCAAAGTTTGTGCAATTTATGCTGCACTGATTTTTCTTTAGTAGTAGTAGTACAGGGGTGGGAAAACCTTATAAATGGCGGGCCACATTACCAGTTGCAGCTTCTTAGGCGAGTCGCATAAACATATGAAAATGCTTCGGCGGGTCACAATAGGGTTCACATCGAAAGTTAATCGAGATAATTTAAGGGATCCCGTTGGTGAAAATCGATAATAAATAATATGGTGTCCCCATTACACCACTGGAAAAGGTTTTCCGGCCATAATTCTAAGCTACAAATATGAAATTATCTGTATTTTATATTATGGTTTGCTTTCATAATGGCGTCGCGTGCCGTGGTTTGCCCACCTCTGATATAGTACCTATAGAACAGTGGTAGAAAACTCCTTCAGCCAAAAATTATAGGATAAGCCCTATGCATTTCGCCCACTAAGTGGGCATCTTCAGGGGAGAACCTGCCGTGGTAGTGAACAGAGTTCAACTGCGACGAAATTAGAAGAAAAGATTATAACGAAGACCGAAAAACATTTGAGGATCGAAAAGAAATTTGTGCGTCAATATTGTTAAGTTCGGTCAATTTATATAAAGTTTTGTTAAATGTGTTCTGTGTTCATGAGATTGTTTCTGTTTTTATAGATATGCAGATTTTCTAAAGAGTTAAGTGAATGGTTGGCTGAAGTTAACAAGGTTAAATCCTCTAGATGTATACTGTGTCCAGTTTCGAGGATATGAGTGGCTACGCTTGATTTCTCAAAACGATTGTGTTTGTAATGGGCTAAGTGTTCTTTGAATCGTGTTATTAGTTTTCGTCTGGTTTGTCCTATGTACATTAAATTGTAATGTGAACACTGTATTTTATAAATTCCGGATTTGTTCAGATTCTCAGTTCTGTCCTTGGTGCTATCCAGTAAGTTTTTCAAACTATGTGGGTTCGTGTATGTTATTGTGCAATTATTATGTTTGAAAATTTTATTCAAGCCCCTATTTAATATGGGACAATACGGTAGTTTTATATATTTGTTGGCCTTATTGTTGTCAAGTTTGAAAGTGGTGGAGTTGGACAACGTTTTTTTAAGATTGTTTTCTCTTATTAATTTATTGATTAAATTGGGATCGAAACCAAGTTTCTTTGCAGTTTGTTTTATATGTTTGAGTTCTTTAACATAACACGGCAGATACGGATAGAATACTAAATCGAACGGCGAAAAAACGAAGTCCATATCTCCTTTCGTTTAGGGGGAGTTAGCGCGCCAAAAACACAGACGGACAAACCGAGAAAACATGCACAGCGAGACAATACTGAGTCAAATGGCAAAAAAACGAAGTCCTTAAGTGCTTCCGTTTACGAGTGAGAGACAGACGGACCCCACAAGAACAGACGGACCTCCACAATAAAACGTACAAAACGAGACAACATTCAATAGTTTGGCGAAAAAACGAAGTATCTCTCTGCTTTCGTGTAAGAGAAGCTAGCGCGTCAGTCAGACTGATGGACAAACCAAACGCGGAAATGTTGTATTTATAATAGCTAAAATTTTTTATAACGATGCACCATAAACTGGCATAGCTTAATGCATTCCATATTAATAGGACGCCGTTCCATAACAAATTTACAATTTTTCATTCTATTATTTCCCCAAATTAACTCCCTAAAATGTTGGGTGCCTCGGGCGGCCTCTCTATCAAAAGCGCTGCAAAGTACGAGCCATCCTTGTCGATCGAATAAAAGAAACTTCACGGCGCATTATTATTCCTTTCGCGGTGAAATACATGGAATGTTACATCGTCCCCTGCAGCATCGTGTGACAGCCTCGAGAGGGAGGAGGAAGGGAGAGGGTAGGAAAGAGAAACGGGGACGTATGATGTCAATGAATGCGACGACGCGATTCAAACTCCAGATCTTCCGGTCAGGAGGCAGGCGCGCACCCGCCGACAGTTTAACGACGTTCGAAACGAATCACTTCATGACTTCGCCGAGCGGCTAAAGGGGGAACTAAAAAACATGACGTGTAGTGCCGCCCGGGTGATCTCCAGAGGGAAAAAACGCAGCGGCAAGTTTTAAACGCACGGAACGAGACAAACCGAGTATCTTTAAAGCAGAGAAAGATAGAGAAACTACGGATCGGAAAGAATAATTTCTCTTCGATTTATTTACTGAAAGTTGCACGCGAAATTGTTGATTCGGATGAGGATTGTCCAGCTCGCCATGCTGCTGAAATGTTTGCAAACTTATATCTATCCAATATCTAAAATAGGGGTGGCCGAACCGTGGCTCTCGAGGCCTATGCGGCTATTTTAAATTTACGCTCAGAACACAATGTCGCAATGCGATTTGCGACGTATTGGCGATGTTTCAGGGACACGTATTATATCTGAATTGCTTCGGATACACTATATGTTTTACTCTTCGTAAATTTATGAGCACAGAATGCGCGCCTCTCGAATTTCCGAAGATTATCGAATGCGATTGTCTCTCGAACTTCTGAAGATTCTCGAATGCGACTGAGGGAAAATAATTTTCGGACCCTTAGACCTTCTCTCCCTCCAAAATGTAAAACCCAAAATCAATCAAAAGTTACTTAAAACATACCTCACCACAGTTAAACAGTTGTGATATGATCTTTATCCCTTTTCTAAAGTAAATTGAACGTATTTACGCTTCCATTTTATTGTTGTAGCAACGTAAACAAACCGAAACTTTACGAAAGAAACGGACCCGTATAGATAGTTAATATAAGTTTTATAAGGCAAACAGACAGCAGAACGGTCCCCAAAATCTATAAGATTCATGTTTGTCACCATCCGAAACTAACCTGAAAATCTTAGCTTCTCAGCTCTCCTTGTTACTCCAAAATTTTGCTGGCGGAAGGACGGAAGGATGGACAAAGCGAAAATACAAGCGATTAAAAGAAAGCGCTAAAAATAATAATATCCGCCAGTGGTGGATTCAGAGGGGGTTTAAAGCTTTAGGGTAATCGTCTCCCTCCCCCTTTGGTATCTTCACCGCCATCTAATGGTTGCATTCTTAAACCCATTCCAGGAAAAATTCTTTAATTCTGCACCGCATATTAGGTCCATAGGAAGAAATATTTTAACAGGGGTAGCGATTTTCAGAATTGGGAGGGGAGGTTTCCTCCCCCTTGGGAAGTTCCTGGATCCGCCCCCTGAAATGCGCATTTCAGCTAAAAACTGTGTCCTCGGGATTAACTTGTCGATCGTTAATTCTGATACAGTATAATTATTAAAATTGTTTCTTCATAAGATTATACTATCAAAAAATCACCACTGATGATGGCTGTTTTTCATCCGAATTGCGTATTGGGTACTCCCGACCTATTTATTTCTATTTGATAGGCCGTTTTTCGATACGATGGCATTGGTAAACATTTTGTATATCCTCGTTAATAAATTGTTTTTTGACATACAAGCAACTTCTTCTGTTGTCTCAATTGGAATCTCAGACGAAAAACCACGAATTGGCCTCATCAAAAAGCATTATTATATTACCAAGGATTAAAACTGAAAAATTCAATATACCAACCGAATGTTTGATAATAAAAAATTGGCATATCCGCGGAAGTGACCCACTTTAATGCCAATATACTCGCCTACAGTAAAATAGCATAAAGAATACCTAAGAATAACTTTTTATATTAAAAGAGGGATAAAAAACCAAAGCAGAGGCGTTATCATCATTTCTTTCATCGTATTGTACCTAATACAAGTAACATGCATTGAGAAAGGCTATAATAGAAAAAATTAATTTCTGTTTCCATATTGTAAGCGAATTTATTGTATAGTACTATTTTACTTTCGGCTGCACAGGGAAAATATTAAAAAATAAGAAATCCGTTGAACATACGCTTCAGAAGTTACGTGTACAAAATGCAGATATAATTTCCAGAAAAAATGCCCTTACCCAAAGGGGACTGCCAATTACAGCATTTACTGATTTATTAGCAACTGCCCAAAACTCCATTGATTAATTCAGAATAATTCTATAGTAATCGCTCAACTCTTTTCTGTAATTATAACATACTGTGGTGAAACTGAAGTTTAAAGGCTGAACCACATATGACAAGCAGAAAAATTAAGTCAGAAAGATCGAAAGACTGAAAAAGAGCCTTAAGGGGATTGATGGAGGAGAGAGGATTAGACAGAATACAACGTTATTGGATAATATAATAAACTGGAAGTCATTTTGGTAAAAAAATCCTTATTATTAGTCTCTACTATAGCTACTAACAAATTATGTAGGTTTAATCACTTGGTCGATCGGCAAATATGTAAGTGAATAGGCCATGATAAGTTGTTCACTCTTCTTGTTGCTAGTCTCAAAACTTGACGTAGAACTTATTCTACAATGTTCCCATTCAAAAGGAACTAGCCAACTATGTACTTTTGCTAGGACGAAAAATTTACACGGTAACAAAGCCCCTCGCGACGTAAATGGTGGAATAAAATCTTCGGATAATAAAGAAAATATCAATATAATTTTTCTCCATTTTAAATATTTTTTCGAAATACACAAAAGGAAAAACCGCATACGCTACAGAAAAGTTAACGAAATGATTACGACGAAATTTAAAAAAAATATCTAAATAAACATCTTATAACCACATACTTGATTTAATTTTTCCGTGGAACATAAGTAAGAAAAGTTTTAATTATTTCGCATTATTTCGTTCGTATTAATTCTGTCTATGGTTATTTTGCTGGCTTCTCCCGCGAAATCATGAGAAAATTTTTCCTGAGCCTGAGAAGAAAATTGATAAAAAGAATGAGTTTCCCAGTCCACGGTGTCGAATACCTCAGGGAATATGGTCATTATTCTCTTCGTGATTAGTGTCGATTTCTTCATTTCGAAATAACCCATTTCATATATTATACTTCATGTTTAAAAAAGAAATATCAAAAGAAACAATAACAACTCACTGAAGCTCAGTTGCGGTAAGTAGAAGTGTATTTCTCCTTTTTAGCAAAAATCACCCTGCAAAAAAATTTCTTAATTACTAAACAGATCGCGCATAAAACAACATTCCGTCCGATGTCCGCACTTTGTTAATAACTACAGCATACCGATCTTAAACAAGAGAAACGCATATTCATCATCATCATCATAGGTAGTCTGTCCGTAGACAGGTCCGTGATTATTCTTGGTTAAACCTGGTTCTCCATATACTCCTATTTTCCGCTGTCCTCTTCATATCTTGATAACTCTCTTTCCCTTTCAAATCGTCTATCAGCTGAAACCTTTTCCTACCTCTTTCCCTTTTCCCATCTAGTTTTCCTTCTAACACGTCTTTAATCATACTCTCTCTCCTCAGGTAATGTCCAACCCAGTTAGCCTTCCTCTTTCTGATAGTCTGTATAATCATTCTCTTCTCTCCTATTCTTCGTAGCACTTCTTGGTTTTTATCCTATCTGTCCATTTTATCTTCAGCATTCCCCTCCAAGTCCACATTTCAAAGCTTTCCAAGTATTTGATGTCATTTTTCCTTAGCGTCCATGTTTCTGCCCCATACAATGCTATACTCCATACGTAGCATTTTATCAACTTCTTGCGGATGTCTTCCCTAATATTCCCTGTAAGTAGTTGTTTCTTTCTCCTGAAAGCCGCTTTTGCTTTTCCTATTCTAGTTTTGATCTCATCCGTACATTTTGCCTCTCGTGTTATGATACTTCCAAGGTATTTATATTCTGAAACTTGTTCTAATGGCTTTCCCCCAATAGTTATGTTCAGATTCTCTTCTTTACCCGATATTCGAATGACCTTGGATTTTTCTGTATTTATTTCCATACCGTATTTTCTACCTGTTATCACTAGTCTATTTATCATTTTTTGTAGCTCCTCTTCCTTTCTTGCTAGAAGTACGCATATTAGCATCCCATAAATCAGAGGTCGGCAACCTAAGGCCTGCGGACCGTATGCGGCTCCCGAGAGAGAGAGAGAGCTATATGCGACCACGAAGCTATGATGAAAAAGTTGTCGGTAAAATTTCACAAAGGCTATTTCGTATTTTTCAGCAAAACTATGGTCTCAAAAACCTTTTCTGATAAAGTTTTAACGATACCAAGTAAATTACTTGGTCTTGATTTTCGCTAATGTGACAACGCAGAAACCCTAGATAACTTCTTATTTAATCGTTAATCCGGCCTCCCGAAGATATTTTGACTTTCAATGTGGCCCGCCGCGCAGAAAAGATTGCCGACCACCGCCTTAAACCACGAAAATATCCCATACCCTTAAAATGTTGTGTCATATTTGGAATGGACCTCTGTTTCGATTCCCAGAAACAGAAAACACGAATGGGGGGAGAGGAGGCAAAGAAAACGATCCGAATGCTGTGAAAGATCGAAAAGGTTTCAAGATTTAGAAGATTGGATGGGGGGGAAAACGGGAACGGAAATATTTCGAGTGTTCGTGGCGAGGATTTGAAAATGGAAATCGTCAAAAATTTTAAAAATAAATAAATAAAATAAAGACATCGATTCGAGAAAGCGGAGTCTGGATGATCCGCCGGAAGGGCGGATTGGAGGGGGGGAGAAAGAAAAAAAAAGAGGGAGTTTGTTTAATTCTCTAAGTGGTACAAAAGGAAGAGGTGGTCCTAATATGCAGA
The DNA here is from genome assembly GCA_028673005.1 of Tanypteryx hageni. NCBI lineage: Eukaryota > Metazoa > Arthropoda > Insecta > Odonata > Petaluridae > Tanypteryx > Tanypteryx hageni. The sequence goes on along the minus strand of CM054114.1, from coordinate 92,787,212 downwards.
GAGAGAGAGAGACTGGGGGTAGAAGGGAGAAAGCAATGAGAGATCACAGGAAGAGTAGTGTGCGTCGGACTTATCAAGGGAAGAGATCCGCAAAGGGTCAAGAGAAGCCGGAGACGAGGGGGGTTTGGGGGGAGGGGGAGAGAGAGGGTGCAGAAGGGGAGGGGGAAGAGAAGGGATGGCGACGTGAAGGGGAGGGGTGAAAGGGGATGAGGAAGGATGGAATGAGGAGGGCGGCGGTGTGCACGGATGATGTGTTCCTTTCACCCGATACCTCCTTCACGGGAACCCTCCCCCGCTCCTTAACGACAAGAGGAGTATAGAAGGATTATGGAAGAGAGAGGGGAGGCAGAGAGGGAGGGGGGGAAGAGGGAGAGAGTGACGTATGAGAAGGTAAGACACGTATCTACTACCCCGCCCTTACCACGATTCCCCTTTGTTCTTTCCCACGATTTCGCATCCTCACGCCGTCTCACAAGCCATTCACTATTCTTTAAAATAGCATCTCGACGATCTATTGGCTGTATGGCGACCGTCAAATCCACTCCAACGCCCTGTTCAAGAGGCTTTCTGATCGTTCATACAAAACAGAACTAGATGAATTGATTTTTTAAAACCGCCTTCTTCGATGTAATCCTATACGATAAATTCGATAGTTTACGCGTCTACAGCCATTACTCATAAGACAGCATCGATTTCTGTAAATGATGAGCCCGTGGATTCAACTTTCAACAATGTGCAGAACTTCTCCTGATAGATAGCGTCATCGTGGTAAAAACAAAATATAAGCACGTGAAGAACTTAAGACTCACCAGAATAAGATGACAATCCCAGATGATTTTTTTAGTAGATTTAATACTAAATCACAATTCAACTGTGAATTATCGAGATAGCCACGTAGCTAAAATCAAATTAACACGATAATTATCTATAATAGCCATAAAAAGGTTATGGAAACCAGATGTACATTTCCTCATCAGTAGTATTCACCGATCTTACCTAATGCCAATAAATACCACTGAGGACGGCTGCTTCGTAGCCAAAATCGCACGTAGTTTTCATAATCTTTTTATGCCAATTGGAAATAATACTTGCGTCTATTCAACCACCTGTTCCGGACCAGAACTGTTAATATTTTTTAGGCGTTCTTGAGCAGCGAAGCGATAGTACCGGAACACCTTATGGGCATGTCTCGTCTGTCCGTTCGTCTGCCGTGCCTTTCATATCTTGCACCACTTGATGGGTTTTGATTAAGTACGAGTGTTTCTTATTAAAAATTATCGCCCAATTGTGATTTTCAACTGCATCCGTCAATTAGAACTTCCACTTTATTTAATTACTTTAATAAACTTATACTCGTATCTCGTTAAATGGCATCTGTCATGCAACAATTAAATGCCATATTTTTTCTTCCTATCTCTTATATGATCTGTGGAGCATCGATTAAAAATCCCATCAAGAACGCTTTTGAAATCTCTGTGTATATCGCTTACGGGGTATACTTCCTGTTTATCTTCAACGTATTTAGACTACTAAGTTCCTTTGCTGGGAATGTGGAGTCACTAAGACGTAGTAAAGTGGCACTGACAGGCGATTCCTGCATTGGTTTTTTTATGAAATGTAAAGCACTTAAAAGCGAAGAAAGTGGAAAATACTTCACTGCTAGATTAATCATGATTTAAGTTTTGGGATAATACCTCAGCGAGCATGTTTCAACTGAACGGCATTGAAAATCGGTAAACGAACGAATGAGTTAAGCTCAATAGTTTTACCAATTTAATTTTGCCATCACTCAATCTTGTTGGTTCTGTAATCATGAGTCGACGGAAATTAAAAATCGAACGTTAAGACTGTAAGGTCCTACGTTAATGTCTATCCGTGAAATGTTTCATTCGTACGATATAGGAATTTTGACAGCATTGAAAAATGTACCCAAAAAAACTAAATTGCACAAGATGCGACGATTCTAATTGATTTCTAATGACTTTATTAAAACAGCTGCATTTCGCAGTAGAGTGACTTTCTCTTAATCGTGCCCATTTCTATTTTTAGGCCACCAATTTTTTATTAATAATGCTAAATGAAATGAGTTCATGAACGCTATGTAATTGAAGCATGATGTGGATGAAGGTAAAGGCGGGTTTCTTAAAGGGCGTTCCGATCTCTCACCACATTTTAGGGACCGCAGAAAAGGATATAGAAAATTATTAATTTCCAATAGAAACTCATTCCATGTTGGAAGATGCATTAGCTAGTTAAAGCTTTTGGGACAACATTATAATTTAAAAACAACATATCACCAATAATACATATTCAATTGAAAGTTTTGTTCCTATCCTTAATCTTATGCATCACAAAACACAATCCTTCCAATGGTATGAATCAAATTTTGAACAAGATGATTCAAACGGTACTTATGATGCCTACTTTCAATTTAATCATTTATTTAATAATTATATTGCATTTAATAGCTTTAAAATCACCGCGGATATGTTGCTTTTTGTGTTATAAAACATTACAAAAGAATTCGAACGGAATATTAAATTGATCACGCGTATTTGTGCGGCAAAAATAACGCGTGTATGTACTAGGCTTTAACGAATCCGAGTCCTACGATAGTCGTTGAGATGGCAACACTCTCGTTATAAGTGATAAAAATTGCAAAAAACGCCAGTATTTACGCGAAATTCTAAGAAATACAATCGATAAGCAAAATTCTACGATAAAAATAAGAATCTTCATTCTATTCCAGAGAGAATAGCACAAACCTCGCTCCCATATTACAATTCTAAGATTGTATACAAAAGAGAAAATTACCCTGCACGATGGATTTAAAATTTTCCATGTAAATCAAATGGGGAGGATAATTCCTGGAATCGAACCCGAGACTTCAATCTTCGCAACAAAAACTAACCTCGTGAGCTCGGCCCATGTAACAAGAGATATCCACCAACTTTCATGAAAATCGGTCTTCTGGTTCAAAAGTTAATATGGGGGACGGACAGACAGACAGGCATAACGACGAAACTACAAGCCTATTTCCATTCTGGAAAGTAGACTAAAAATAGAAAAATTTCGCATCAAAAATGGCACTGATGCAAAATTTTCCACAAAATATCTTGGACTATTAAAATAGTTATTCTGGGAAACTAAGAAATGAGGATCCTGTTTCGAGAATCCCTGAGAAAAACTGTTGAAACTGATAATAAGAGTAAATTAAATAGACAAACTACGATTCCTCTATGGCCATACAAATTCTTGCGAAACCAACGAAAGACAAAGAAAGAGAGCTTATCATGTCGACGAAAAATATTATTTGACTGCAAGTTTAATATTATTTGCAACGATGGTAAACAATTCCTTTTAAAAAACTTCTATAATAAAAATTTAAATCAAAGCGACTTTTGGCGCAAACAGGTCGACGGATAAAATTATTTAAACATTAACAAAATGAATGACTGACTACCAAAACAACACGCACACAAGTTTTGCAACTTTTAAAACTCAAGAATTTCTAACGCATCTAAAAGCTTGACAATGAAGAAGCGCGCTCTCTTATAGTAACTGTAATAACGCGGCAAACTTTGCAATAAAGTCCCAAGAATACTCCAGGAATAACAACCAAATTCCATGATAAAAAAGCTGGAGTTTAGTAGAGGTATTATCGTACATATGTACATGTCAGTTTGAGGCGTTACGAAAATGTAGTCTAAACTGATTAGAACTCTTGAGATAAACAATTACTACAGCTTCGCAAAAAAAATAATAGAAGGATAACATATTATTAATGCGCCTTTCAAAACATTCATGTTCATCTTTTTCTGTGCATAAAAGCTATAACGGGAACTCTTCCATATTTGGCACGAGTTTCTAAGCATTGAAATGTTGAATATCTAAATGAAAAACTCATTCAAGTCATTTTCTGGTTCAACATCCGATCACGTTGAGTAATTAAGGCCTCAATCAAAATACTGTACTGAAATATTCTTGTATTGAGCCATTTTGCATAACATCGATATTACGAGCAGGAACCAAAATTTAAAAGTTAATGTGACCGTTTCACCGTTTTAAAAAATTATTTCGAGGTTGACGTCAAAGTTCGAGTCAAAATGCTGCTATACGTAAATTTCAGTCAGATTAATCTAAGGAAAGTAATTAAAAGCTTCTACATATAATGTGTATAATTTCATGTAAGCGTAAATTGAAATAGATAAAGCATCTATCGATGATGACGAAACTAAATTTTGCTTTTACTGATATCAATCAATACCTACTATAATGGAGCAAGTGTGCGTCTCTGTCCGGATTCTTATTGGCTGCCTAGAAGCGACAGTCACTCCTCTGATAATCGTAATTTAAAAATAAATTTGATGCAATTGTTTCCGCATTGAACCAATTGTCTATTAATTTCAAAGTCAGATGACGATCCATCGTCTTTGCAAAGTCTAAGATAAAATGTACGATTGGAGGGAACGAATCAAAATTACCAGTACCTACTAAAGATTTCCACAGGCCATCTCACGACATACTAACACATAACGATACGCAATCATGAATACTTGCGGCGAACATTGTCGTGTAATCACAATTATATTCAGAATCAATCGCAACATAATTATTTTCTTTCGATCGTCTAAAATAAATATAAACACTTATGTCGCCTTGGAAGTGTAAATCAACGAACAACAGCAAAATAAAACAGTATGTTTGCCAATAAACAAAAATAAAGATAATTATTTATTTCGAATGTTAAATAAATAATTTCCTTATAATTTATTTCCGTGCAAACAAAGCGTATGGTAAATGGTAAATAAAAGAAATGGACTATCTACGACGAAGACGACGAGGAAATTTAAGAAATTCTTCGATTCCATATCAACATCGAAAAAGTCTTACAAATTAATTATCGGAGACTTATTACTGTAAACTTTAAAAACAAAACTATCAGTCCTACACCATGCTAATAGAGTATTTTTCGCCAGTAAAAATTTCTATAAATGAATTAATGTTGTATAATATGATTGGAAAAAAGTATCGATAATATATTCAAACGCTTCATTTTGATGGGAATTAACGTCAGTAGATATAATTACGTGATAAATTGCACAAATTATAAAATTCAACAAATTATATAACAATATTACCTCGTTCTTTCGTTGATTTCAGTATTTATTTACGAATCGCTGTATTGTTGACCGTATGGATTGTTGTTTAAGCAAATTGAATTTTACTCTGCTTATGAAACTAACCTAAAACCTCAAACTCGAAGAAAAAGACCAAAGCGCTCAACTGAAACCAACAAACAACGAACTAAACATCTGAAAGATCAAATCGCTGGGCTAGAAAATGACCGGGAAAACGATGGGAAAGAACGACGGACACAAAAACTGGCAAATCAGATCGTAAGAAAAAGAGTAAGGTATATAGATGCCACAATTTAGCATCCCAGAAAATTGCAATGACCTTAGCGAATGCTCAGTTGGAGTACTGGAATGCAATAAATTTCAAGCGCTTAATTTTCTGGGTGAATACAAATTAATGTCACATTCCCGTTCATTTTCAACATGCACATCTCTAGTAGCAATAAAATCGACTTTTTAGATTGTATCCGCTCCTAAATTAAAATGAAACAAACAAACAAAAATAACCTTTAAGAGTCAACATATGCTTATATTTTAAAGTGTATTAGCCATAAAAGTGAGATGTCATTCGCATATTGTCTGTAACATGATGGAGAACTTCGCATTAACGACTTGCCTATTTTAGTTGCAAATTTAAACTTTTCGGTAAACAGGTGATTGTTTTTCTTTTCAATTTCTGTATTATGCGAGCCGATCAATAAAATCGACAGAAACAATTTATAATAAAAAACACCCAGAATTTTCAGTTCCTCGTCCTTTTCTGAAACCGAATTGATCTTCCTCTAGCATTTCTTCTGCCATTTCTCAAGCCTTTTATTAAGAATCCTCGTGATGATCTTCGAAGTGTGTGGCAGAAGGCTTATTGTTCTGTAGTCTTTACACTGCATTGCCTATAGCTTCTTCTTTAGAGGGATCATTGTTACTTCTAGAAAATCCCAAGGCCACTCTCCAGTGTCATAAATCTTATTGATTAATTTCTTGATCGCTTTTAGTCCTGCTCCCATGACTTTATGTACCTCAGCCGGTATTTGCTGCCTGTGGCTTTCCCTTTCTTTAGTTTCACTATCGCTTTTTCTACTTTGCTCTCCATAATACTTGGTCCTAATTTGTATTCTTCAATGTTTTCCTCTTCTTCCAGTTCTATTTCTGTCAATCCTGCCTGCTTGCTGCATAGTTCCTTAATGTATTCTTCCTATATCTGTGCTACATCCTTTGTTTCTGAGACTATCTTCCCATCCGTATTCATAATTCCTATATCATGAATTCCATTCGACTTCTTATCTTCTAATTCCAGTGCCCTAGCGTACATCATATCCTACCATCCTAACTTCTACATTTGTTGTATTTCATCGCATTTTTCATTTATCCAATTTTCTCTAGCCTAATCTGTTATCCTTCTCAACTCATTGTTTATACATCCATAGTTGGCTCCACCTTCTTCACTGTTAACGTTTTTCCATTTTCGTCTCTCATCCATTTTCTCCAGCATTTCCTCAGTGATCCATGGGTTTCTGATTTTATTCTCTTGTTTTCCAATCTCTTTATCCAAGGTATCCTTAATACTGGTTTTAATTTCTTTTCATTCTGTATCCACGGTCTTTGGTTTGTTTTCCAAATTTCTTAGGCAATCTTCCAACTTCATTCTGTTTACATTCTGTCTTTATTTCAGTTTTTCTAGGTCCCAAGTCTGTCTTTCTCTTCTCGTTTTTCTTATTTGTTTGAGCTTTGTACTTACGTCAACTATTAGAAGGCTGTGATCCCAATCAATGTCTGCTCCTGGTAATGCCTTGGCGGTCTTTATGCTGTTCCTGAATCTTTGTTTTACTAGGATGTAATCTATTTGGCATCTCATTCTACCTCCTGGGTTTTTCTATGTATACAACCTTCGTTTATGGTTTTTGAGTCATGTATTAGTCACTACAAGGTCATTATTGATGCAGAATTCTACTAGTTTTCCCCTCCTCGGTTTCTCTTGCCCAAGTCCGCATTGCCCGACAGCATTTTCTTCCTGTCCTTCTCCGACTATTCTGCTCCAATCTCCCATTATTATGCAGTTTAACTTTCCTCTTCCGTGTTCTTCGTAAATGTCATTAATTTGCTCATAAATCTCCTCGATTACTTCATCTTCATGGGCTGATGTTGGCATTTATACCTGGATTATCAGCATGTCCTCTGGGACTGCTTTTATCTTTATTGCCATCAGTACGTAGTACTTCTAACCTATATATGGGCGGATTTCAATTAAAAGCAAGTTAATTTTGAGTAAATCGACAAAGCGACTGTTGCGTCATACCAACTGCTCGTTTCAACGAGGTTTCTATTTCGGGTGATGCCATACATAAAAACGAGGTTTCTTTAGATTCTGTTCAACTAATCATTACCGAAAGCCGCGCACAGAGGACATAATACAAACAGAATTACAAAAGCCACTTTTTTGGAAAATAGAGTCGCCTAAAAACGTGCAAATTCATCTGAATCTCGGTTTCTTCCCGAAGATTCCCTGCTCATTTAGCATCACCGGTTGTTTAACTGCGAACAATAATGGGTGGCTAAATGCGCATCCGGTTCAACAGTTTCATGTCTAAAAGAGTTCCTTTTTAATCATCCGCTGTAAATGAAGCTCCCCATTAATTCGGTCAATTCTATGTTTTTATTGCACTTAAAATTGCGAGGAATTTTCCGGAGAAAAAATAATGAGGTCGTGTGAAATCACCTTTCGGATAGAAAATGTCAACCCGATAGTCGCGCGTTTTCCTGCGAAGCGATATTATCAGTTGCGAATGGGAAAAATCTCAAAACGCTCCTGTAGAAAAATTTCATTGCTAAGAGACGAGCTATCTTTTGTTCCGATGATTCAATACGCGGGCACCCTGCTCGGATACGGAGAAAAATAACATTATCGGCTTTTAATTCGGGACGTAAGTTTATCTACATCAGAGCGATAGCAAACGAGAAAAAGAATGGAGAATTCAAAAGCTTCGGGACGCATGAATGAAAACGTAAAGCAAATTGGGAATAACGATAAGAGAGGACGTCCAAAAAGGGAAGATGGAGCGATATGGAGAGGAGAAGGGGAGAAGAGAAGGGGAAATAAGAGGGGAGGGGGAAAGAAGAGGGGAGGGGGGGAGAAGAGGGGATGGGGGAGAAGAGGGGAGGGGGGAGAAGAGGGGAGGGGGGAAGAAGAGGGGAGGGGGAAAGAAGAGGGGAGGGGAAAAGAAGAGGGGTGGGGAAAAGAAGAGGGGAGGGGGAAAGAAGAGGGGAGGGGGAAAGAAGAGGGGAGGGGGACAGAAGAGGGGAGGGGAAGAAGAAGGGGTAAGGGGAGGGGGTAAGGGGAGGGGTAAAGGGGAGGGGTAAAGGGGAGGGGTAAAGGGGAGGGGTAAAGGGAGGGGAGAAAAGAGAGGGGATGGGAGAAGAGAGAGGGGAAGAGAGAAGATAGGGGAGAGTAGTGGATAGGTAGAGTGGGAATTGAGAGTGGGGGAGCAGGAGGGAGGAGAATGTAGGCATGGTCAGGAGAGAGAAGCAAAGAGGAGGTACTGCAGTAAAGAGATGAGAAAGGTGTGCTCAGACAGAAGGGAAGGAGAAAATGGCTAATATAAGCTGGGGGTAAAAGTGAATTCGAATCGCGATAATTCGAACTTCGGGGGTAGATAAATAATCGAAAAATTAGACTGATCGAGATTCCTACACGTCAAATGATCGATTTATCAAAACTTCGACTCATCGATTAATCGAGACTTCGACTGGTCGAAAGTTCGACTTATCGAGACTAGGAGTTATCCGAATTCATTTTACGGTTCACGAAAACGGACAGATAAAAAAGATCTCCTTCGAGCTATCGAGCTACAGCCGCTAGAGCCACGGGGGTTCAACTATATAAGAGGAGTAAAAGCGTGGTCATAATGAGGTAGGGATGTGAACATTCAGGTACCTAAAGGATAAGAGAGGGAGAGAGACGAAAATGTTAGGAGAGAAAATGGGAGTAAAGGGGGATGAAAGGAGTAGGAATGGACATGAATAGAGATGGAAAGACGGAATGACAGAATGGAAGGAGTGAGTGAAAAAAAGGATGGAGTGAGCAGAAAAAATAGGAGGGTGGAGAGGTAATGGGGTATAGCGAAAGATACGCACGGACGGTCGAAGGGGGAAGGGTGCTAGAAGAAGAAATTCAAAGAAGGGCTGGAATGAAACCAGAAGAAATGTGACTTTGATAGACAGTAATAATAAAACCTCGACTATCTTAATGCACAATTTTCAGCGGCCTGGAATTAAAGTACACGCGCGCGGCATCTCATTGAAGGCTGCTGAACTAAGTTATAAAAAAAACATTTTGCATATTTTGTGTAGCCTGGGAAGGCAAACAGAATACAGAATTTATCTGAGCAATTATGTTGCTCGAGTTGATATTTTGAAGCAGTGATAACTAGGAGCGGGTTTCACGATTGGATACATGGGCCTATGCACAGCAATCCAACTCCAGTTCTTTCAAATAGAAAATTAGCATATGCAGGGAGATTACACATGATCCCCGATTTTGACAATTTATTATGACAAACCTAACAAAGATTCAGTGAAAAGTAGGCTCCACTTCCAAGAAAAAACTCAAGGAGTTTTGTTCAAATTAACGATAGTTGCCACTTTCTTCAAAATGAGGTCACAACATTCCTGAATGAGCAATTGCCCGATCGTTGAAACAGTCTCCTTCGACTTTTTCCTCTAGGGCAATATAAAAAAATGAAGTTTATGTTCCACCAATACCAACAACTTTTCAGAGCCACTAACGGAATATGTATTGAATTTACACAGCTTGAAAAAAAAAACTTTTCGAGTTTTTCTTTATTCGTACAGGTTGATTTTCACTGTATTTTTGTTAGTTTTTCAAAATAAAATTTTAAAATCGGGAAGACCGTTTGTAATCACCCTCTATTTTCTGTCCCGCAATGCGTTTATTTTGCGAGTCAAAGATATGACCATAAAGGCGGATGTGAATATAGTCATATAATTTTTCAACAAACTATAAGATGTTTCGTAAAAATTTAACTATTTCAGGCAAATAACCAACGAATATATTTAACCCATTGAAACACATAAACCGACTTCGAATATAAAGACTGCGCCCAAATTGTTAAGCTGTGTAAATAAACCGAAACTCGTTAGTAATATTTATCCGATTGCGACAGGATGAGACAAACGTGCAATTGCTGCCGTGGTGGAGGGCTTAAATTTACCAGCAACAAGCAAGCAGCAGCCACGGCGGGATGCGAACCGGCGACACTAACATCAGAAGGCAGATATTCTAACCACTCTTGTACACCAAGGTCGTGAACGGTAGATTGAGTTGGAATAAGGAGGAGACGAAGGGCTAATGTGCGGGGAGAAAATAGCAGAGTGGGGTGGGGAAGGATGGAAGTGAATAGGGAGTGATAGGAGCAGAGAAAGGTGTAAGGGAATAAATAGAGGCGGATGAGAGAAAGAATGGGAAGAGATAGGGGAGTTAAGGGAGCGTGAGGATGACTGGGAAGAGAGAGAGAGAGAGAGGGAGGAGGAGGGAGGGGGAAGGGCATTCAGGAATGGTGGCGGAGGTAAGGAGAGCTGCACAAACGATACCTACACACCACTTCTCCTTCCACAAGCCCCCTCTCCAACCCCGCCGCGCCGCACTTACCCCATCAACCCTCCCTCCGCGCCGCTTCACCCCTCCACACCCCCACCCGCCCACCGCCTCCATTCCCCATTGTCGCGTCACAATCGCACAATTGTTACTCCGTGCTAATGGAATATCCACACGCAGAATTAGGAGGCGAGGGTGGGTGGGAGCTCCATGTGAAAAGACGACAATGGAGGAGGGGAGGACAATGGGGCGCGAGGGAGAGAGGGGCGCGGGAGGAGGGAGAGAGGAGAATAGAGGTGGACGACGGGAGGTCGGAGCGGGGGGGGGTGAAAAGAAGGGGGTGGAGAGATAGAAGATGAGCGGGTCTTTGTCGAAGGAGGGAGAATAGGTTATCCCCCTTTCTCTTTCTATCTCTCTCCTCTTTTCTCCCTCATCTCCCTCCCTCCCTCTCTCTCTCCTTCCTCATCCCTTTCCTCACCTCCTTCAATTCTCTATCTATCTCTCTCTCTTTCTCGCTCGCTTTCCCCTCTCTCCTTTTCATTTACGCTTCCATCTCGCCCGTTCTGTCCATTCCTCTTTCGCCCCGAAAGTCGCTCCGGTTTTGCTGCGAGGAAGATGGGGAGGCGCGGTGGATATGCGATTGAATCGCAGCTTCCTCCCCCACCAATGGATGACGCCTTATAAAGCGACCTTTCCCTCCCTTCTCCGGCTCAAGCAGTCCTCCTTCTCTCTCCCCCTCTAAATCTCCTTAAGAAATTCTCACACATCAAACGCCAATGATTTCTCTCGCCCCTTTTTTTAAGCGGTCCCTTCCAAAAATATCCGCTTATGCGTCCGGTTTGTCCGTCTGTCTATCTGACGTGTCAACTCTTCTCAAACGGAAGTAGATGGAGGCTTCGTATTTCGCCAACCGATTCAGCGTTCTGTCTCATTGAGCACGTTTTCTAGGTTTGTCCGTCTGTCTGTCTAAAATAAGAAAACGCCATTTACTGTTTGTTTCAGTAGCTTTTTCCTTACATGTTTTAAGAGCTTTCCTTATTTTCCAACCTACCTGCGCTTGTAATTCCACGCTTACGATCAATGCCAGTAATACGTCATAAATACTTCATTTGTTCTGAAAAAACTTCAGAACCGACACATGCGATCAAAAAAACCTGAAACTTGACGTTCTCCATGCGGTAAAAAAATAAAACGGATAATCCTTTAAAAAAATCTTCCCGATACGTCATAAATACCTCCTTTGTCCTGCAAAAATATCCTCAGAACCGAAATATGCGATCAAAAAAATCTTACACTATGTTCGATATACGGTAAAAAAAATAAACTGGATAATGCTTAAAAAGATCTTCTCAATACGACTATTCCGCGAGGAGTTAATCCGTCACGTCGTCGGAGGGCGTTAACTTAGACATTAAAAAAAAGGATCCCCTCCCTGACGACACGCCGAAAAGAATGAGACGGTCTTCTCGAGGTTGGCAGACTGGACATCGACGAAAGTGAGGAGTTAGCAACCCGTACTTTTTTCTCTCTCTCACCCATTTATAAAAGGAAAGGGGGGAAGGGAGGAGGGAGGTTGGAGAAGATGAAAGGGAAAATGGAAGAGTGAAAAATGTCACGCTCTTAAGGAATAAAGGGAGCGAGGGAAAAAATCAGTTTCTGGGGGAAAGGAGTGAGGATTTAGCTGGGGAGTAAAGAAATGGGGAAGAGAAAATCGAGAGTTAAAGAAAATATACGAGGAGAAAGGCAGGGGCAGCAAAATAGGGGAGGTGGACAGAGAGGATGGAGAAAGGTGGGTGAAGAAGAGTTTAGGAGAATCTACGGAAGGGAGGAGGGTGGAAATCGTGTGGGGAGAGAGAGGAGAAGATGCGGGATTTGTACAACGTGAAGGGATACGGCAAGGTGGGGCGGGAGGGTATGTGGGTGAAAAGGGAGTATAGAAAATGCTGTAAGAGGGATATAGGAGGGAAGGGGGAGAGAGAGAGAGAGAAAGGGAAAGGTAGGCAGGAAGAGAGAGAAAGAGATAAAGAGAGCGCTAGATAGAAGCGAATGTAGGGGAGGAGGGGCTGGAATTGAGGAGTGGGGTGTTAAAGAATGGAGTTTTAATTACGCAGGGCCGCAATATCTGTTTTTCGTGGGAAGGGATTGGGAGGAAGGGGGGGGGGAGAGAGGAGGGGAAGTGGAGGCAGGCAGGAAAGGTGGGGGTGGTAGGGAGGGGAAAAGAGGGGAAGTAGGAGGAGGGGAAGAGGAGGTAAAAGGGAGTGGGGAGGAAGCAGTGGTGGGGAAGGCTGGCAGTTAAAAACCTTTCGCCATTCAATTTTTCACCCTCCGTAAAAAAAGAAAGGCACGCTCGTTTACGCTATTCATTCCTGCGTCGTGCGGGACAACCGTTTCCCCTCTCTCTCTCCCTCCCCTCCCCTAACCCCTATTCCTCCCCTCTTGCTCTCTCTCTCTCCCTCCCTCCCCTCCTTTCCTCTTCCTCCAACCAACAAGCCCGCCTCCATCGGAGGCCCGATCAAAAATGTTCTGGGCCAGCCACTGCACTCTTTCCCAGTCTCTATCTCTATAGCAACCATCTCGAGGCAGAAAAGTTTTAGTGCGTTTTTCTCCCCGTTCGTATCTTTTTTCCGCGTTGTTGTTGCACAATACACAATCAATTCATTGTCATGTATACAATATATATTTATTTTCGTAGGAGATAAATTGAGCGTATCTAAAAATTCGGGATGGGATCCGAGATGAAAAGGAACGCGAACAAATTCTGGCGCGGCTTTAACAAAGTTATCGAATTTGTGCCCGCTTTGCGATGTGAAAGGCATTACCGTAGTTAGTTAAAGAGTATTGTAAAAAGGGAAAAATGTTTATAAAATTCGGAGATCGGCGTGAAAAGGTTCGTGATTGTGAATGCGCTCCATCAACATTTTCATATTCTGCCCATTGACATCGGATAGCATCAAGTAGAATTCGTTCGAAATGAGACAACTATTCAAACTGTAGCATGTGTGCGATAATTATAAATATGTTAAATGAAGGTCTTATGTCGTGCTTACATATCGTTTAGATATCCGAGAAATATAAAATGTCAAATAAATATCTTTCAACCCCCAAACACTGCGTAGAAAATTTGTTCGATACAAGAGACATGGGCGACGTTTATCTAGCCGTTTCATACGTTCTAGGAAAATTTATCCGTGGCAGTTTATATTGTGATAATATCATCGAAATGAAGAGCTGTATTCTGCAAACAATCTTCAATAACTATAAAACGAATGAATAAAATTCGAAGCGATTGTTCGAAGCCAAGTATTATATCGTTATGGAAGTGGATTAAGTATTAAATTGTTCATTTAGCTAAAAATTGATATAAACATCCTCACGTCAAAAAATAAATTATGCATCGATACATATTTTATGATCTTCAAATTTATCTTCTAAGATTTATACCTACCAATTTTAATTCAAGAAAATCTTTTTCGAAAATAATACCATTATTGTTTCATCTCCGTCAACATTTAATATTCTTTATTTGTCTGCAGACCCGTTTTACAGTCTTTCTTCGCTAGTACATATAAGGGATCACGAAGTTAACTTGATAAAACACCCAATGCTTAAGAATTCACTATAAATTCCGTCAATGCAATAGAATGCAGTTTAGTGGTTAGAGAGTATATTTAACAGGATGCTAATGAGATGGATTAATTTTAAAGCGTTAGAGCGGAAAAAAAAACATTAATCGAATCAAAAAACTAACGCGGATTCTGGATATTTATTTTCTCAGCAGTAAAAACGAGTCGAACGACTACAGAGAACTTCGCGCTCTCCGGCATGCACCGACAGACAGACAGAAGATGAAGCATTCAGATGTAAATACAACAACTCCACAAGCGTCCGAAAAATGAATTCAAGGCTTTAAAAAAAAACTCCCAACTTCCGATGAGAATCCATGATTATTTATAAGTGAAAATAAAATGGTGCATAAAGTCTAGCGATAACGTCCAAAATATCCGGAGTGGATTTGTATGGAGGGGGGGGGGTTACATTGTGGGGAGGGGAGGAAGAGCTGAGTGGCAAAGGGGGAAAAGGAGGGAGGTTGGAAAAGACGTCGGAGTAAGCAGAGAGGCTGGGTTGGAAAGCGGGAAGAAACAATGTAGGCATTTAAGACCCTCGGAATTTTCTCAAGACCTTAAGGAGGTAAACGGAATTTCCCGCGAAACAATGGTCGCATTTGCTCACGCGGGACATGAAACGCGGTTAACTCCGCAATTTAGCTACTCTCTTAAGGACCTTTGTCGGTTTAATTTCCTTTTTCAAGATCGCACGGGAACACGCGGCAATTCGTCATCCCTTTCCGAGTCCTTAAGACATGACGCAGGGACATCTACCGAGGCAGATGGCGCGTTGCGCGAACAAGAGGAGGCGTCCTTACGGAACGCGTGCCCTCGCGGAATCTTCCCATAAACTTAACGGCAGAAACTGAAAGAGGGATTTAGGAAATGGGAAGAGGGAAAGCGGTGCCTCGAGTGGAGTTTTGCCGAACGGCTTAATTAATGACCACCGTTTCGTTGGGGCCATCGGAGAAGGGACTTCCGCCAAACGAGCGACATGGATGCGCCCACACACACGAACACAAACCGCGAACTGTGACGGAAACATGCGTGAGAAGGCGTGCTAGATTCGAAAACTGGACTTTGGTTTTTGCGGGCGTTTGTTTTCGTTTCCGTGAGAACGATCCTTGTAGTTCCTCGTTGCGACGGTGTCTGTCGAAACGGACGGTTTTCAACTTGCGAGAAATTTCATTTTAGCTATACGAATGCAGAAAAAGTATAGTCATTAGCCTAGAAAACGAAATAAAATACGATCCACAGTAAAAATATTTGCACGTAGACGTAGGGCGTTGCGTCATTAACTACCTTGCACCCTGATAATAATTTTTAACAATGAACGATAAATTTTATCTGAGCGAACCCTACTTTCATTGGGGAAGGACATGGACTTAAGGAAATAAAACAGTCAAAGATAAATTTGTAAACATCTACTGTCGAATTATTTGTTTCCCGTAGATACTCGAAAGTAATTATTTGTTTAAAAAATAATTTATCGCCTTCAGAATTTTAAAAAGTATCATCTTTAACGGAGAGGAAATGAGAGTATGCTAAGCTGAAGCAGAAATATTCAGTAGATGTAGATCCGGAAAATTAAAATAAACATGTATCATAAGACCCATACTTTAATATGAGTTAACGGTTTATAGAGAGCGGAGAGCGGCATTCGAAGATCATGAATTTATCCGCATTTTAAATCCGCGCACAAATATCAAATTAAAAAACGAATTCATTCCTGACCGCATTTATTTTGAACGCGTAAAAATGTATCCACGCGAACCGAGTTACTCCAGAATCATATACAGCTGTCCAGAAGTTTTCGCCTGACAGAAAACTGTCGAGATCGTTGCAAGACCTCCTCCCACAGGGTGTCCGCCTCGGTCCACCTTATTTCTACGACCGATCAGACTACACACACACACAAACACAGGAACCCAAACAAAACGGAAACAAGTGCTTTTCCCCGACCTCCCCCTTCTTCTTTCCAGCCACCGTCTGGCAGCAGGTGCTAACAGGGAAGAGAGACCCGACCAGGAGGGCGCATTCGAGGACCACAAACGGGACCGCTTTGAGGACAGGTAGATGGTCAGGTGAAGTGGGAGACGAGGAAAGGGGGTATAAAAAAAGATGGGCGGTCGTGTGTGTGTATGACTTTTGAGATGGCGAGGTAAAAGATCGGGTATTGAGGAGGGGAGGAGGCAGAAATGAGGCTCTGGGGAAGATGGGCACGTGGGAGAAGCACTCACCCGCGTGGGCTGGCCTTCCTCGACCGCTCCCGAAACAGACACCTTAAAAAAAACGGGACAGAATCCTCTCGAGGCATCTTCTAAAACGACAGCACCGTTCGGCGACACACCGAAAAATATGAGAAACACGCCGAATAAGCTCCAAAGAGGTGCGTAAGCCTCTCACATTTTCGTATCCACTGAGGAGGAAAAGGCACCAACAAAAAAAACACGTCACTATCACACACACACGCGCACACACCCTGTAGTTTTTTATGCCCGGCGTCGCGTGTACAGAGATGGTCGCTTTTCGAACGAGAGAACGACAAAAGGCGGGGTTAGCCGAACATCGCCGCGCCTGCTTACATCGCGTTCGGTGGCCGAGGCGGGACTGAAGCAGGGCGGGCGGCGAGAGAGAGAGAGAGGCGGGGAAGACCGTGGGAGGGGAACAAGAGGGAGGGAGGGACAAGAGAGTCGGCGGAGCGCGGAGTGGGGATGATGATGATAGGGAGGAAGAGGGGATAAAAAGGGAGATAGAGAGAGGGGCGGAGTGAGAAAAGGGGAGGGTTGGGAAAGGTGGGGGTGTAGAAAGAGATATATAGATGGAGACTTCCCAAAGAGACGCAGAGGGTGGGTTTTTATACACACACACACATACTGCTGCTGCTATTGCGCAAATATTAGAAATGTCGTCCGTCCGTCCGTTTCTCTCCTCCCCCTAGAAGGCGCATCTCCAGGGCCGCCGCGACGGCAACTATTTTCTGCTATCGATTTCGCTAGAATCGAGAGTGATTTCCTTCGCGGGAAGGCGTTAGAGGATATCTAAAAAAAATAAATTATGAAAAAAGTACTCCGGGTGTGAAAAGGATGCATTTTCCGCCTTCTTTTGTCTTCTTGGGAGGGAGGGAGGGTAAGGGTAGGAGAGGAACGAGGGGGGGGGAGGGGGAGAGAAGAGAAAATAAGGGCGTCGCAAATGAGAACGAAAATAGGTACGCGGATAATGAAAGTCGAAGATGAAGGGACGGGAACAAATGAAAGACCTTTTTCGCATCCGACCAACGAAGAGACACGGATCTCGCTTTTAAAACGCGACAAAAGCCGAAAAGAATAACAGCGATAATGACGATGATCGATAAACGTAGACGATCTGACGCGATAAATATTCTCCATCTAAGCCCGGCGCCTGTGTCATTACGGTATACGGAAATGAAAATGACCTCTTCGGTCAGAATTTAGTACTTTCTTAACCTGTAAACTCTGCCGCTGTCAGGAAGACGATCGACCTGTGGTTAAATAATGTCGCGCAGAGTAATCGATTTACACCACGATCGCCGATTTAGCCAACATGAGATCATATGTATGGCAACCATGACTTGAATAAATCGTATGTACGGCACTCTTGATTTGAAGAAAATTTTCTCGTTGGGATAATGGAACTATGAATCATTTTAGGGATTGTTTTTATTTTTTTAGAGAGGCTTCGACAGAAGGCGATTACTTCAGTTCGTACGTTGGCACAACAACACGTTACAACACTATAAAACCGACCGAATTACCGCCCCCGTTAGCTCAGGTGTGATTATGCGACGCGCGAAAAGAAGGAATTAAAAAAAAAGATGGGAGGACGAACAAGACAGGTATTATTGGCGGGGTTGAAGGGGCGGAATGGGAGGAGGATGAAAAAGGGAATAAAGAAGGAGGGCAGGAGGATGAAGGGGAGGAGGTGGAGGGGCGGGCAGAACTTAAGGCGGCGTAGGAAGGCATTCCGTGGAGGAATAAGGGGAGAGTGGGGGGGAGACACCTGAACACCTCCTAAGAGTATTCGAATCGAAAGAAGTATTCGCTTGCGCCACTCTTCGAACGATTGGACAATGGAGTAAGGTCTACCGCCTCCTTCCCCCCTCCCCTCGTTCCCGCCTCCCTTCCCCGCCGTCATTCCCTACCTACCCCTCAGAGCATTCTATGAAGAGAGAGACCGATGCTCGGACACCTTTCCCGTTTCCGCCCACTCCTCCCTCCAATACCCCCCTTCCCGTACTTCTGTATTTATCAAGCCCTCCACACCCCCTCCCCCCTCGCCAAAACCCCACTACCACTCCTACACCTACCATCCTTCCCCTCTCAAACACACAATCCCTCACACCTCCCGCACCTTTCCTAGACGTTATCAAACTCACCCTCCCCTCTCCCCTATTCTTGCCCCATCCTCCACCCAGGAATCCACCCTATTCCCTCCTTTTCATATATAAAAGGGTAGCAACCGGCACGGCAGTCAGGGGAACGGGGTTCGAAGAAGGGGAAGAATTGGCGCGTGCGTTTTGAGGGTAAAAAGAGAGACAGAGGATAAAAGGTGGAGGGAGAAGAAGAGCGAGAGGGAGGGAGAAAGAAAGAGAGAGAGAGATAAAGAGAGTGGATGGGGGGGATGGGGAGAGTTGAGAGGGAGGGGGTACTCCCGGCGAAAAGAATACAATTCATTCTCTCGCGTCGCCAAAATCCAAAAACCCCTCCTCCTTTTCCTTTCTCTCTCTCCCCTCCCCTCCCTTCCCCGCCCCCTCTCACCCACACCTCTGCGACCGCCTCCATTCTTGCAGTAACAATGCCGGCATTCGACAATGCCTCCTTTTTTCCCATCCGCTCTCCCGCCCGCCCCTCCGTCATCCACCCACACACAATGCCTCTTGCCGCTATCTCTCCCCCCCCTTCCCTTAGTATATCCCCTTTCCCCTCCCTTTTACTCTCCCAAGTCCCTCTCTCTCTCTCTCATCCCCCTCCACTTCCCATTCTCCTTCCTCCCTCACTCTCACTCCTTTTTAACCCCCTCTCTCCACCACACCCCTTTCCACCCTCGGATCGGTGTAAGACAGGACTCCACCAACCACGCCAAATATAGAGTCTTCCCTCCACTCGTCCACCTCAAACACCCCATCCCCCTTCCTCCCTCTCTTCCACACTCCCTCTCTCCCTCCCACTCTCTCTCTGCCGACACCATGCTCTTCCGTCCGCCACTGGGATTCCACAGATTTGACTTGCGTCTTCAGCGGCGCCTCCCTCTCGCTACCTCCCATTGTCCCTCCCTCCTTCCCTCTCCGGATCCCCCCTTCTCCTCCCCCCTCTCTCAATGCAGATGGCGCGTCAAAGACAGATGACTGTTGTTTAAGCGGGTGACGGCCGAAGGGTAAGGTTCCCCCGGGAAGTAAAGGAGGAGGAGGAAAGATCCTCTCTCTCCATCTCTCTCTATCCCTTTCTCTTCCATCCTTTTTCCCACCCACCCTCCCTCACTCACTCACTCTCCTCCGTTATCCTTATTATTATCTTCCTACCTATCTGTTCCTTCGCATCCTCCCTCTCCCGACCCGTTCTCGCCGCCTCCGTTTCCCTATCTGTCCCCTTTTTACACACACGTCCCCTGTCCTCCCTCCTCCTCTCTCCAATACATGTCCCTTACGACATGTCCTCTTTATCCCCATCTTCCGTTCTCTCTCTCTCTATTCCTCGCCTGATTTATTTCTTGTTCCCTTATCCATTGACCGTATCTTCTGCTCCCTTCTATTATAACGAACATTCTTCATCTTCAATTCCAAACTGTGCCATATGATGCACGTTGAAATTATTTTATTACCGCCCAATAACGCGGTGTCCTGGAGCGCGGTTTCGCGTACAGGCGATTCACTAAGTGTGACCGTATTATCCTGGAACGCGGCCCGGCTTCACGTTTACGCGATTTTTGAAACCGATTTTTCAGACTTATAATAAAGAATTCCTGACGCGGAGCATTATTATGCAATTTGTCTTCGATCATAGCTACAGTGTGCATTTTGTCTCTCTATTCCAGTAATAATGAATTGTGTTACAGTGCCTATGTTCACGTGAAATTTATGTAATTTATACCCATTTATTACTATATTAAACCAATTTTTATTATATTAATACAATTTTATTAAAGCAAGTGTTAATTAATATTAATATATAGATTTATGATTACATTATGTCGTGTTTTACCCTATTATTCGGAGTTTTAATGTCAAACATTAATCCGACGGGTCCTTATCCCCCTATTACCGATAGGCTTAAGGCCTTCCATAACGCGGTTTTCTATTACACGGTGTTTTCCAGGACCGTATCTCTCGCGTTATAGGAGGCCGTATCTGCGAATTACACAGGGTTAGACGGAAGAACATGCAAGTCTCAATCTCGTCCTAATAAAGACGTTTATCTATCAATCTTCTCTTCTCTACTCCCCCCTCTCGCACTCTTTTGTCATCTCCGAGTCTTTTTATCTCTACCTTATCATCCTCCGTGATTCCTTAACGTTCGCTCGACTCAACTCTCGCACTCTCTCCGTCAACCTCCTTCTCCCTCAAACCCTTCTCCCTCCACGATCAACACACCTACAGAAACTCTCCTACAAGTACTTATTTTTCGTATCTTTACCTCCGTGAAGAAGAGTGTACGATTATTATTATTAATTTTTTTTTTCGAAAATATTCCCGCATTTATTTCCTCTGCTTTCGTTCGCAAAAAAATAGAGGGGGAATTGATCGATGGCGTGCATGAGCGATTCCGTACGGCGGAATTGAATGGGTTTCGCGAAGAGCCCGCGCGATAATTGCGAGAGAGAGAGAGGCAGACTCCTTCCGATTGAGGGGATGACCGAAGTCTACACGGGATTCTGGAGGAGGGGGAAAGGTGAAGGTATACGGATGTAAAAAAGTTCGTTACACACCACTCGAAACTTTTTGGAGAATGCTACGGTTCATAATGAGAAGTTTTGACGCATAAAGGTTAAGTACGCGACCCTCCACTCTTCTCTATTTCGCATACTACTCGAAGCTCGCTCGCTAAAAAGAATCCCTTTTTGCGTTGAATGCCGAATTGTTTCATAAACCTCCACGCACCTTGATTTCGATGTATATTCAACGTCAACAGTTTCCTTTCCTAAAAGTCTAAACAAATTTATTACATCTGTAGTTTTGTCTTAATAATTGTTAGATGTAACGATAACCGTGTCCCAAGTAGTTCGTTGAAAAGTGCTGCACATAAACTTATTGTTATAAGAACAAAATAAACATTCTGCTGATGATTCCTCACCGTAAGAGCGACAAAAAGACCTAAAAATAAAATTTTGATACAATAATATACGCGTTGCTAGCCCACGCTACAACACTAATTATTTCAAACTAGCGTAATTGCCCGGGCTTTAAAGTTTAGAATTTTTCATGCACATATCACTCGGTAATATCTTCATCCAAACTCAAGGTACTCTCAAGTTAAATGACCAATATTCCCCTTTAATTGTTATAAAGAAATTAAATATGGACTCAAATTTTATACCTCCATCCCCCCCTCTCCCCCTCAAGAAATAAAAGTTCTGACACCGAGGTGCATAACCTCAACGTCTCATTAGTGCGTATACCCAGTTTTAAGTCTCTTATGTTTCTTGGTTCAACATTGATATTGGTGGAGGATTCATCAATTGGTTGCTGAGATATCTTCCGAGTGTTTTAGTCAAATTCGCCGTAGTATAATCGTACACTAATGTATTTGCTTTGAAATCAGAAAATTATTTTTCCTTACATTGTGGTAGCCCTGCTTTTTAGATCCGTTTTAAACATATTCATTTTGTTTTGCCATTTATACCCGCCCTAAAAACGAAATTTCTTATTGAAATTGGTTCAAACACTGCCTTCGAAATTCATAGTTACAGAAGCAAATTAACCTTGATATTGTGGTAGCCCTGTTTAGTCGACCCGGTTACATATATGAAGATTATATATACCATAATGGGTTCAAATCCATGGGGACAGCTCTATAGAAATACGTGTAAATGAAATGTTATTTTACCTTTAATTGTGGTATCCCTGCTCTTAAGCTCCGCTTTAAAAATCTTGATTTCATTATGGTATTTTGTAAAAATCTTATATATAAAATTTAGTTGACATCCGTTGAGCCAAATCCATAATTACTGAAAGTATAATTTGTAATTGTGGCACCCCTGTTTAGTTGATCCGGTCCAAATAGGCTATTATGGTTATATGTGTGTGTGCGTGTGTGTGTGTGCGTGTGTCTGTGCGTGCGTGTGTCTGTGCGTGCGTGTGTATGTGCATAATAAATATTATAATTTGGTTAAAATTGATGCGGACAGTTCAACACAAACACTGGTAAAAAGAAATTTTTTATGACTTTTATTGTGGCAGCCCTGTCTTCTATATTTATCCTAAAAATCATAATTTTGTTTTTTATGTTGTCCTTCATACAAAATTTCGTTGAAATCAGTTCGGCCAATTCCTTCCAAATTCATAATTATCGAAAAGATTCATTTTGTAATTGTGGCACCCCTACTTAGTTAATCGGTAGAAATATGTCATTTTGGTCATGAATTTATGTGTTAATTCTAGGTACCAAATTTGATTGAAATCGGTTTGGCCAATTCCTTCCAAAAGCATAACTACCGAAAAGATTTATTTTGCAATTGTGGCACCCCTGCCTGGTCGATCCGGTCCAAATATGCCATTTTAGTCATGTATTTATGTGAAGATTCTACGTACCTACCAAATTTGGTTGAAATCGGTTCAGCTAGTTCTCTCCTGATATATGTGTACGGGCAGACGTGCATTACCGAAATTTGAACCGACCGTTCCATGGGGACCCCTCGAAATCGTGAAATTTGGATCGGCCCTTACATTACGATCCTTGACCCCGTAGACCGATTTTATACATTTTAGGCTCGAAAATGTGTCTCATCAAAACATTGATATTAGTGGAGAATTCATCAAAATCAGTCAATTGGTTGCTGAGATATCTTCAATAAACCGACATTTGGACCAACAATGGGGACCCTCGGGCCCCTGTCGGCAGATTTGTATTATTTTTGGCCCTATGACTCTCAGGATCAACTTGAAGCTGCTGTCAAATTTTTAAGCTCCTACGTTTATTTTCTGAAGAGTTATAACTGCCACAGACATACACACAGACAGCTTCTTTTATTATTATAAATAGATACCCGTGTATGTATTATGTGAGTTGAATGTTACATTTTGGTGATGCTAATTATTATCCTTTTTTTCCACGTAAAAATCTCAAAGTCACAACCAATTAAAATGGCATCGTGAAATTCTAGGGTGATAATTTATGTACGCATTATCATTTAGTACATTCGATGAAGAAAAAACAATAATAACCGAACGAGAATTATTTTATTTTCGATTCTCGATCATCCATTCACTTGTCTTCATTGTCCAAAAAGACGGCGCCTTGGGCGCATCGACCGTTATATCCTGCTCAATAAGATAAAACTAAGCGAATGGTTGCGTGATAAGGCCAGAGGGGTAGGTGTTCTGAATAGGAAGACTTGCAATGGCGCTCGGGTTGTTCCTCATTTTTTTCCGAGACTTTGCCAACTGACAACGAAAAAATTGCTCCTGTTTCGTTTACATAAGGTACCCTTGCTTAAACCGCGATCCTTTAAAAATAAGAATATAGCACGGATTTAAGTAAGTATGATTCATAATAAATAATTTTCTTATACTAAAATTTTTGGATTAGAAGAATTAGGATATGAACAGGAGTTGAGAGAAAAAAATACACTTTAAGATCTCTGAGATATCCAATGAAGAGAAGATTTACCACGTAATTCGTGAAGATAAAACACTGGTCACCAAATGTTGTAAGCCAAACAAAATGTAGGTGTTTGAGACCAGAACAATTTTCTATTTCAACGTGCATTTGGAAATTATTCCGATGTTTTTATGAACCTTACAGCGGCGTATCGCTCCCAAAAATTGTTCACAAATTTTCGCAATACGATTTACGTAGCATATTTTTTTTATAAGTGACGGACTCGGAACTGAGCAAAAAAATGTAGAGATAAGCGCTAATAAACAGATGAAGAAAACGAAAGCGTACAGAAATTGCTTTGCAATTGTACTTTGGTGAAATCAGTATGGTTCTAAAAACTAAATTCTGCCTACGAAAATCTTCAATGTAAAATGGAATCAAAGAGTGTATCAACGTAATAGATCGGAAAGTTTTAATCCATCTTAACTAGAACAAAGACAAACCGTACTCAGAATAATATTGAAAATCAAAAGACAAATATAATAAACATCTCCGTGAACACATTTGGATTATAGAGGGCGTTCCGAAAGTAACGCAACTGCATGCATTTATAAATGTTAATTTTTAATGAGTACTATTGATGATTGTATGGCTCAGATAGTTCTTTTATTGCATGTTTGTTAGCAGTGTAAGTTATATCTTCTGATAAAGCGGTCGTGAATGTAGTTTCAAAAAGAAATTATTACTTTTATTATTAGTATTCTATTATTAATCATCGCTATAATACGTACTTTATGATACTACGGAAAATGCTTATGAAGTAGCTAGAAGAATCGCTTCGGAATTTCCGATAGAAGATACTGCAGCCTCTGAAATTTAGATATTAAGTGCAAAAATCCTTAAAAACTGGTTCCGTTTATGACGAGACGCCATCAGGGTAATGGCGATTTGTTGAAACGACAAATTCCAACATGCTGCGTGACTGATGGAACAAGGAGTCGATACGTCTACTCGCATAATTTTTAATCCTTAAGTTGCTGGTTGACAAACCTAGACATAAAGTAAATTACTTTTATATTTAATTTTAAAATAAAACCGTTGCGTTACTCTAGGAATGTCCTGCAAAAAGACATTTCTACGTGCAAGTTTGAAATTAGAAAACTTACATAGGAAATATATGGTTCAATATTTTGCGCAAGAATTAAACTGGATACACGCGTTCAAATCAATTAATCGAGTATTCTTTCAAGATTATTAGCGGAAGAGAGCTCAAGATTCATTTCTTTTTGCGGCCATTAATCCCATGCAATCATAGCAGAATTATCAGGCATTCGAGGCCGATGCGAGATTTCGATTCGTAACACATCCGGAATGCGCTAATGAACCGCAATTGTTTTCGGCGACCGCGGCGACTCTCGCGGATTTTTGGCAGGAGGTTCCGGATTTCGAAAAAACGGCGACGACGCCCGAAGAGATTAGTACTACATTTTGATATTTTGCGAAGATGAAAATTTTCTTATTTCGAAATCGCCGACTTCATTCCGGAAGCCGTATGTTAGATGAACGGCGGGAGGAGAGTTGAAGAGGAGGGGGGGAGGGAAAAAGAGGGGGAAATTGGGAAGGCGAGAGAAGAAGTTCGGTGGAAAGAAAGGGAGAGAAAGAGAAGAAAGAGCGAAGGAAGTAGTGCGTGAGAAAGGAAGAATAACAGGAAGGAATAAATGAATTAGACTGGCGTCCTTTTTTTGGGCGAGCTCGAGGGCTAAGTGTAAAGTATAAATGCAAGTAAAACCTTTCGCTTGTTTTTTTAAGATAATACTTACGGATGGGCGAATAAAGTTAAAGGAATTACTACCTTTTATGTGTTTACTTAAATCTCGTTTCTCCAGAGACTAGACAGTCTCTTCTTAGATGGAAGAATTCTATCTAATTCTCAGCCAAATTTAAAAAAAAATATCATTCACGTTACGAAACAGAAGTGACGCAAGTGGAAATGAAAAGGACACATTTGTGATCAAAAACTATGAAAAATCCTGTAACTATAGGAAAGTTCGCACATTGACATATAGGTACACATATATACACGCACGCTGATACACATTGCATATAAACGTCGTTTAATACTCTAAAAAAATAAAAGAAGATGCAAAATGGTACGAATTCATAATAAAAAACGTGCCGATTTGAATTTGAAAGAAGAGGCATTTTCCAAAAAAAAAGAAATCATAAGATTAAATAGATGGCTATACAGCGCGTGACAAAAGTCCGTTCTTATTGGGAAACCGGACAACGGAATTAAATTAATTCAAATAAAATTAACGGAGAAAACCATTATAATTATACATTTCAAATTAGTACAATCAAATCAGCAATTAACGCAGTACGTGCTCAAATTACATTTCAACCAGCCATTGACATATATCCACTGGCCTCCGTAAGCTGTCAGTTACGTTTTGTAGTTTATCCACGCTAATATTTTTACACTGATCGGTATTTTTAGCCGGTTTCATTTTATAAACGCGATTATGTCTCAGCTCTGTCTGTCCGTCTGTGCAGTCAGTAATATTTATTTATTTATTTCCAAGGAAATCCACTTACAGCACGAGGCCAATTACAATAGACTGGTTTTTAACAATAACAAAGACAATCACAAAAAACTATGACCAATGCGGGACCCGCGAACCAGGCATTGGGAGCCAGACGCGCTAGCAACCCCTCTACCGAGGCGGTCAAATTGAAATAGCAAATAAACGGTAAAAGATAGACGACTGAAATTTGCAGGGTGTATGTGGTCTATGACGAAATTTAGTACCCTGCATAAGAAAGTTATCGGAGAAATTGGTGGACGGCAGGGGGTGCCTTCAAACATTTCAAATTAAGATTCTGAGCAAATAGTTATAGATAGAAGGTTAATTTTTTCAGTATGTGCGTGGCCTTGAATGCCATATAGTATGTTTTTTAAGAAATTGATTGACGGCATGGGGTGCCTTCAGAATTTTCAAATTAAAATTTTGACCAACTACTTATAGAGGGAAAATTAAAATTTTTTAAATTAATAATTAAATAAATTACTATACATATATAATTATATTACTAAATTTATCTAGAATTTTGTTTGCAATTCAAAAAAAATCTCAATAAATAAAACTCGCTTTTTCACCTTGCGTCAGCAAATAAATCTCCAATTTTTTCTTTTTAACTGCTTGATTGCCCGAGGTTTTGTCTTGTAAACGACAGAGTTTAAGTAACGCATAAAAGCTCACCACGGCAAGAAAATACATAAATAAGAATTACAAGACTTTTTTCTCTTTTAATTCTATCGTATCTTATATCCCAATGAGAAAGCTCTTTTTTGCTGCACCCTGTGTGTATGTATGTACACATGGATGTATACGTGCATATATACATTCTTACATATGACAAACACGTACGTATGGCACGGTAGTAAGAGGGCGAGGAGGGAAGGATGAGTATAGAGAGGGCAGGAGAAATGAAGAAAGGGGGCGGATTTAGAGCGCTTAAAGGCAGAGAGAAAGGGCGAGCGCTCAGAAATAGATAGATAATGATCTTTATTATAGGGGAGAGAGGAAGAAGACGAAGAAGAAATGGGGATAAATCGGACGGAAGAACGACCCGAACGGAACGGAGACGCCAGGCGGTTTCTTTTTTATCTCTCTCTCTCTATGGGTTTCGGGAACGCTTCAAAAGTCTCGAACAAAATAATTTTCTCGCACACAGGTAACTTTATTTCAGTTCAACTCGGAACCGAGGAATCCACGACTCACGTTGCGAAGGGACGGTGAGGAGCGTGTGAGAACGAAAGAAAAAAAAATATATATATACACACAGTGAAACTTCCATAACACGAACGTCTATAAGTCGAATTTTCCAGAGCTCGAAGTGAATTAATTTTACCGGGCTAAATCCCTTTGGGAAAAACATATTTCCATGACTTGAATTTTTTATAACTCGAATATTTTTTTCATTTCCTTTGAAGTTCGACTTATGAAAGTTCCACTTTGTGTGTGTGTATGTAAATATATATATATATATATGGAAGGGGAAAAGAACAGTGGGAAGGGGAGTGGAGAAATGAGAAAGAGAAGGGGAGATAGGCAAGAGTCTCCTTCCCCGTCGACACTTGTGATGCGAGGGTGTGCCCACGCAACAATGAGAAGACACCGGCGGCAACAATGCAACCCTAACCACGCTTCCCCTCCTCGCCCTCCTCATTCCCTCCCTCCACATCTCCCCCACTCTCGTCCTCCCCTCCCGTTCCTCTCCCCCTTCCTCAGCACACTCAAACGATCCGGTGCATTGTCGTGGCATTCCCATTGTTTGGGACACAAAAAGAGAGTGTTAAGGGGGTAGGGGGAGGGGATGGGGAAACGAGGGAAAAGGCGGGAATGGAGTGAGGAAGGCAGAGGAGTTGGGGAAGGGAGGAGAGGGGAGGGTGTGAGAGGGGGAGGGTGTGAGAGGTGGAGGGAGGGAGAGATGGAGGGAACTGAAAGGGGGTGGAGGGAGGGGTAGGTGAGCCATCGTTAAATGAGGTAGCGGTGCCCTACGTGGGAGTACACTACAGACTCCTGCGACCGGTGTCTTAGCGTCTCTCCCTCTCTCCCTACTTTCTCTCTTTCTTCTCTCTCATACTACGGATATTGATCATAGCCGGCTTTCCTTGATGTTAGCGTTGAGGTGTACGAACACAAAAAATTCAATTATAGAATTCACTTCCTGAAGCCTATAGGAATGTTCTCCCTTTATAACTTGACTTGCACGTGCCACGGCGAAATGCTGTATAAAAAATGTCGAGGTTCATAAATGCCGGTTGATAGAAATTCCGGTTTATAGAAATTCCGGTTGATAGAAATTCCGACTGATATAAATTCCAGTTTATATAAATTCCGGTTGATAGAAATTCCGCTTGACAGAAATTCCGGTTGATAGAAATTCCGGTAGAGAGAAACTCCTGTTTTTTAAAATTCTGATTGGTCGACATCCGGTTTAACGGGAGTTCGCCGCATATCATTTTTTTAGGCACAGGGTATTTTGAAACACCACATCAGCGATATTTTAGCGTCGCAAACGTCTTGTGAACCGTCCGGCAGTTTTAACGTGTCCGAGACATGAAGTTAGCGCTAAAAAAAAACATAAGACCGAAATAGACGAGGGGATTGTGGAACGACATTCTACTAATGCAAGGTTAAGGGAATTTATGAAAAAATAAAAATAAAAAACTGACGAAAAGATCGTTCGGCCTCGTAACGCCATCGTTACAAAGAGTGCAAGTCACCGCTCTTGGTCGAGTCCCTCACTCGAATCCGCCGAGCGAAACTTTTCATTTTATGTATTATAAGACGTCCACAGGATACAAGGAATTATACACACACACACACACACACACGCGCACCTGTTTCACCCCACGCTCATCCACTCTTCGCCCTCTTAAAATGGAAAAAAGCAACCCTCTATCTCTCACACACGCACGCACGCGCTAACACACACACAGACATTCTCCCTCACAGACCAAGGCCTCCCGACCACTTATACTATACCTATACCTCCCTCGCCTCCATACCAATCCCGCCATCTTACACCCTCCCACGTTAACCCTTCTCCCCTCCCATCCTTTTTCACACTGCCTTTCTTTCTAATTCCCTTCCATTCCTCTTTTGCCTTCTCCCCCTCCCTCCTCCTACTCTCTCCCATACCCCTTTTTTCCCCTCTCCTACGCCCCACTCCACCTCCTCCTCCCACTCACAGTTGAAAGAGAGAGAGGGCGCGCACAACGTCCTTGTTATTATTACTATTCCTCTCTTTTATTCGACTGAGGTTCTCGCGGAGGGTATGTCATTGTTTGCCAAACAATGGAGAGACAGAAGAGATGGAAGGAGGTGAGAGAGAGAGAGAGAGAGAGAGATGCGGGGAGGAAGGGAGGGAGAGGAGTGGGGGGATGAGAGAGGAGGGAAAGAGATCGAGTAAAAAGCGATGGGTAGGGGGAAGTTGAAGGAAAGTAGGGTGAGGAGGGAGGGAGGGCGGAAGGAAGGAGGTAGGGAGAGGGAGATCGGGCATGTACAACCTCCCTTCCAACCTTCCATATCCTCTCTTCTTTTTTCCCTCTCAAAGGTTGATCATACGGTGATAAAGAGAGCAGCGTGATTTCCAACCAGTTCTCTCTTTCTCCCTCTCTCTCTCTTCCCTTTCTCTCTCCCTCTATCTCTCTTCCTCCTACACTCTCTATATAGAGGATCATACAGAGCATTCGGTCCTTAAATAAACGACGTACCAAAAAACATGGAGAATGCGATTGGAAAAAGCGGGGAGGAAAAAAACACTGGACGGGGTTTATAAAGAGATAAGGATAGAGAGAGAGAGAGAGGAATAGCAGCGAGAGAGAGAGAGCGAGGAAAGAAGAAAGGAGATGGTTTACTAGATGGAGTGGGAGACAAGGGAGGAGGGGTGGGAGGGAGTGAGGGTGAGAAAAATTCGAGAGAATTGATATCACGGATGAAATTTTCGCGAGCCACGATGAAAGAGATATGTACCCGTCATTGCTCTCCAGGTTTTTTATATCTCCCCCGCATCCCTCGTTCCCAACATCCGCTCCCTTCCTCCACACACAAGTGCGGAGGAATGTATCCCCCCTCTTCCCCACCTTCCCCCTCCTCCCCAACGCGCTTCACACAATGCTACCGAAATGCGCTAAACGCCCAAATGCGCGGGGCGACATCTCCTCGGAGATGATTTGAACAATAATAACGACAAAAAAAAAACGCGCCGATCGACGAACCTGCGATTCTTGGAAGAGTGGAACGCGCGCGAAAGAGGCGACAAAAGAAGAGCGAAATGGGGCAAGAAAAAAAGAACCGAATCGATAAAAACGACGCGAAAGGATGGTGACCTTTCGTACTTCTTGGAGGTGTTATAAAATTCCTGTACCCATTCGTCACCAATAGATGGCGTTTGGATAAATTTTTATCGATAAATGGTATACCCATACCATTAGTTTTATTATATTTTGGAAAGCGTAAGGAGCAAGTTCGACATTTATTGCGGTTAACTTGGCGAAGAAAATAGAGCGATGGAAATTAGTGCTGAGAAATCACTACCTTTTATCAAAATCATGTTATCCGGGGTGCAGTGGGTGCAATGCACCCAGGCGCCGACTTGCCTTCCCATTAAGGTACATATTTGTATCAATATATTGTTGCAATTCGAGTTGTGCATTCTGTTTGGGAATGTTTCATCCTTGGTCAGAATGAAAAGGGAAAGTGGGAGATACTAAAATGACACGAAATTTTCTGTGCAAAATTTTTCCGATCCCTTGCGATACGCGGTCGCGTGACTTAAGGACGCTAGAACACGTATCAGTGGCGACCGAAAATAGGTTCCCCGTAGGATTTGCCAGGAGGTGGGGGCGCAACTCTGTTAATTGCTATCCCGACCCTAGCGAGGAGCTCCAGCTAAGGCGGCGATCCTTTCGCAAAGTACCATTAGGGCCGGCCCGAGGTAGGGGCGAGCAGGGCGGCTGCTCGGGGCGCCAATATATTGTGGGCACTAAATCAATCATCTATGTATATATTACTTGCAAGTGAATACAATTTGGGAAAAAATTTACGTCAAATCTATATGGAATTCCTATTTCCTTTCACTATCAATTATTTTACAGAGCAATGGATAAATGAGCAAGTTCTTCTTAAAATATATATACAAACATTTACGGACGGGAGTGCTGGAGCACTTTCTCGCCGGGGCGTCAAAATACCTTGGTCCGCCCCTGAGTACCATCGACCTTTACCATAAATCCTTTCGCTGGAAGAATACCAGATGTCTACCATTTTTTTAATTCTCCCTCTTACCGAGTCTTAAAATCCCAAATCTGTTTTAAATTGATTTGGAATAGCTTTTCCGAAAACTAGCTTTACTTACTCCTTCACGATCCCCCTCCTACGTTAACGTTCATATTCATTTCGAAATAGTAAAAAGCTCTTAAAACTCTTGAGCTTTCGTTGGAGACTGATGGCTTTTCCTCAACGGTGTGTGAACAGAAGAGTGTGATACTTGAAGATAGGAAGATAGTACCTATACTTCGTTCAGCGAAAAAAATTTTTTTGGAGTTGAGGAGATCATCGTCCATGCAGAGGAAAACTGCACATACGTAGTGTTCATTTTCTTTATTTAATCGAGGAGGTATTTCATATAACGTGTTTCAGTTTCTACTCGAAAATTCTGTTATTGCTTTCCGCTCATAAGTCCTTAGTTGTTTTGAGTTTTTGATAAAAAATTAGGTAGGTAGTTATAAAAGATAGCTTGCATAGGCAGCTAAATCTGTCACAATTATAACATCATAACAATTTTAACTATTAACCCTATTGAATGTTCACTCATTTTTGAAGCGTGAGTTTACAGTAATGTACTCCTGTATTCGGTACTTGTATCGAGTCCACATAAATTTATCGATTTATATACACAAGATAACTTTTGAATACGAAAGAAGGATTCCATTATTTAGAATAACGAGGATCGGCGGAATAGCAGGAGGATCATTTTGTCGTAGGCCTGGCGCCAGTGTTTTTGTATTCGCACGACTCTTTATTTGTTAATTATATCCTTATGGAAGATAGACTAGTTATACTAGTGGACATTATTATTATTAACAACTTTTCAAATAAGTGTGTGTATATTGGGTTACGTTTGGTTTCGCAATTATTTGTACATCATATCGTAGATCCGCGATGGTTTGCTAATACTCAGAAAGTTATAAAAGTTCGAGAGGTAGGTCGAAAATTGCTAAATAAGATTTGATATATGTTCTGGTATCTATTATTAAAAGGTGGGGAATGAGTAAAGTGTTTTGTTAGGAGCGCGAGTTTGAGGATTGTTCTAAACAGTTTTTAAAAATACTTTAATCAAATTAAACGCAATGGATGTTTAAGTTCTATTCATGATTAATCATGATTTTTTATGACCAAAAACCAAATAAAGTACAATTGCCATGAGTGGGTATATTTGAAATACGATCGAAAAATCGATAAAATCTGGTAAATGGAATTTTTCAGATATAATGCAAATTATTATTTTTATTTTTTTCTCTTCTTAACCATCTTCGTCTTACAATTTTTTCTTATATAGTTACATGTATATTAATTTATTTATACATTTATCCATAATATTCCCTATTAAAGTAATCATTTTATTTTATTATTAAACTATAGTTTTAGTAATGTCAAACACCGAAACGCAAAATTAATATAACATGATATTGCGTGAATTTTGCCATATGCTGTATTTCGGTGATTGTATGTAGATGTATCGAATTAAAATTTCATAACAATTTCTCCAAATAATAATCGAATTATTGACATCTACTTCGTCATTGGATTTTTAAATATCTTAAAATAAAAATACGAAGTCGGGAATTTGACGTAGAAATGCATAAATAATTGAAGTTTTGTTTTCTTATAGTCGAAATAAATATCGCATCTAATTAGGCTTGTAAATTGACAAAATAACCCAAAAATATTGGAATTTTTGATTGTTCAATAAGGTAAGGGGACAGAGTATTGACTTTTAATCAAATGTGCGGCGTTTTATAAGCTTCGTTCAAAGCTGATATTATATTATATGTTTATATTTATGCAACGAATTATTTCAATCAGTTCGTTCTGGGATACATCGACAGAAATCCATCAGCTTGTCTGCACTCTCTATCGATGAAAAAAGTCGTATTTGTTCATACCGCAAAATTCGCTAGCATGGGGGCGCCACAGAAATATCTTGCACCCGGGCGCCAGACACCCTAGGCGCGGCCCTGAGAGGGAGACTCATATTCAACTTTTCATCAAAATCTTTTCGTTTCTTACAAATAAGTCAAATTATAGCCACTTAAATGTCTACGGATTTTAAACTATGCCCACTAACATTTACAGGCCAGGAAATGAGTCCACGAATTTTAAAATACCAATCCCTGCTCGTATGAAATAAGAGACTTCTAAGGTACTTATCATGCCAAACAATACGTGTACTTGGAAAAATTTTTCCAAGTATTTTATTTTATCCTTCTTCACTATGTAGCCTTTGTATTTAACATTCACTTAAATCACCTTAACGAAAATTTTTTACAAACTACAATACCGCCTCTAAAATGATTTAGGGTGATTAATGGCAATGATTTTTTTTACCCTTACTTGCATTTACAGAAATTTGAAGACCGATTCTTTTACTTGCACGGGAAGCAATGATTTATTTTTTTCGAACTCCATGAGTTTTGAAGTCTCGTAATTCGCTGACATTTCCATTTCAACTTTTTCTTCACGTCATTAATGGCCATTCTTCAATTAGTTGTGTCCATAACGCTTACAAAAAGGTGAGTCTTACATTTTAACAATATAATGCGGCATCATTACAATACGAAATATAAGTGAAATCAAAGAAAACCTCTTTTAAATGTAATTATTATTTGAAATATCGTGCCATGTAAAATCTCTTCGCGTGTCATAGGTTGCCGACCCCTGGCCTACAGCATTTATCGAAAACATATAGTTTTTCATATACAAACTTTTCTCCAAAACGCACATTTTTTAAGACAATTTTCATCCAGTTTCCACACACCGTGATTGTAAGAAGACCTTCACCCAGTCGGGTTATTATTTTTGTTTGAACCGAAAAATCAGTCCCATTCTTTCTTTTACCAGACGCAATAAGCGATGTTGCCCACCAAGTACGTTTCCATTGCTCGGAGAAGGTTACGCGCATCGAAACGAAGAGGCGTGACTTTTGTAAAATAAAAATAAACGGCGCAATATACATTGCACAAACTTTCCCATATACGTATATACATTTGGACGACTTTGTACGCTTATAAAAGACAAACGTTTAATAAATCATAGTTAACCGAAGTTTAGCGCATATTTTAATGTCACTGATCGACATATAGTAATTTTTGGGAAATACGGCTTAGTTAGTATTATTTGTGACATCAATTTGTGCAATTAGATGGATTTTAATTTTTATAGCCATTTTTGAGTAAATCGAGTTTTGTTTCAAAATATCCTAGAATAAAGTACCCTTAATTGTTCGGCAATATCGTTCATCTCTCCAGAGTATCTATTATGCATGATATTATCCACAAATATGAGATATCATTCGATTTAGTTTAACCGTCTAGGCTGTAGTAAGATTTTGAATGGATCGCGGCGGTGGCGTGACGTCATAGGGCTTAGGTAAGATAGCTTAGCGTATATTGTAATGTCACTGGACGCCATATAGTGATTTTTTGAGACATATAGCTTAGTCAGTATTGTTTGTGAGAACAGGATCTACAATTGGATTGATTTTTATCAGATTCCTTAGAGCCATTTTTGAGTAAATACATTTTTCTAAAAATCGCCAAGAATAAACTACCCTATATTTGTTTGAATTATGATTTTTATCAAAAAAGTGTCTGCAAAAGATGACGTATTGCCTAAATACGAGACTTTTAGATTTTATGTACGCGTTTGGGCCCAAGAACCGCGAACAGACCGACAGACAGATTGACGCATGGCGAAAACCCCTTTTATGGACTCACCAAAAACGTGTATTTCCATCAAAATCTCGAAGTCGATTTTTTTCTCGATTGCAATACTTTCTCAATATACTACGTACATGAGAAAGTAAAAAAGTAAAAATTGCTGGCTGGGAGTTGAGAATATCGGAGCGCTGATTCGGAGAAACCAATGGACAATCTGAAAGACGTTCTTCGCTGATATATATATATATATATATATATATATATATATATATATATATATATATATATATATATATATATATTATATATATATATATATAAAGAAAAAATCCTGCTCAAACTACCGTCGACATGCGTCCCTTGGCATCCCAAAACAAACCACCTCATCCCCACCCTTCAATCCTTAATCATCAACCATACGCCACCTTCTTTTGTTTTAAACACCCCTCCTCTTCTCCTCCCTCCGGCCCGACTATCGCGAAGAGCGACGGGAGAATCGACCAAGGCGCCAATGATTTCGCGAAAGGGCGGGAAAGCGTCTCTCTCCATCGGAGGGGGAATTCCCAGGTCGGAATGGGAGGAGGGGATGAGGTTGGGGATGAGGCGCTTGTGTGTGTGTGCATAAAGGAGGGCGATGTCGGAGCGGGAGGAAGAGGGGATAGGGTGGTTGGGAGGGAGGGATGAGCTCCTGCCGATGGAGGGAATGCTGTGTCGTGAATCCGTGTGCTTCCACTATAAATCGATGAACGAACTTCTCATCGGTTTGATGGAATCGAGCGTGAACGAAGGGATGCACAAGTGAGAGGTGGGGAAGGGGAGGGGGGAAAGAAGGGGAGTAAATAGGGAGGGGGGAGGATAGGTGGAACGTAGGAGTAGTAGAGGGGGACATATGTGAGCAGAGGGTGGTTTTAGAGGGGCAAAGAGGGTCATAGGGAGTAATACAGGGACAGAGTTTACCAGAAGGAGGCGGATAATTCACAGAGGGAGTTATAAAGAGGCAGAAGAAATAAGAGTGTATGACGGAGAGGTGCAATGAGTGACGGGGATATGCACAGGAGGGCGAAGGTTCCTTCTGCGGGCAGAGGTGGGTAGAGGATGAGAAGAGGGGGAGCAGGAAGGGTCAAAGTGGAAGCGGAGCGTAGTATGTACGAGGAGAAGGGTAAAAGCGAGGAAAAGAGAGAGGAAAATAAGACTAAAAACATCGGGAATGAAAAAATAAATCTGCCAAAACGCCTATTTTATAATTATTATATCTGCCAAAACGCAGATTTTATAATTATTATTCTCGAATGTTTTCGCAAACAAAATTATTGCAAATCGATCAGTCGATTAAAAACAAATTTTCTTCGATTTATATTGGTTTATTTTAAGGAGCATTTTGCAGCGGCGGTGATCAATTCCTTCGGCTTAGCCACGTCCATCCGTCGCATTCACACTCATCAGCTTAAACTTAGCCGAAGGGTACTTTGGAGAAATTTATTGTACGTGTCTTTGAATTAAACTCGGGGAACAATTCCAGCCCGCGATGAACCATTCGGACCGACAAATCACACTTTCGAAATTTTCACTGTACAAAAGTTTATTCCACGAGTGTTTTTTACCTCCATGGCAATACAAATAAGCCTGTACAACATTTTTTGCTAATGTATGAGTATTTTCGGGGAAGTATGATGTCATACTTGACGAAATGTGCTTTCTTATCACACGCATAACATTTTTAATACAAATTCCCAATTACTGCTCAGTTTCTTCTCCAAGATCGCATTTTTATATAACTGCTGCCTCCGCTACTACTGTAGCAATTATAATATATTTTTTTACATTTTAACTGATGTCGCTGCCAATCACCCTACCTCAATAAGAATAATAGACATTGTTAGATAACAT
The DNA here is from genome assembly GCA_028673005.1 of Tanypteryx hageni. Taxonomy (NCBI): domain Eukaryota; kingdom Metazoa; phylum Arthropoda; class Insecta; order Odonata; family Petaluridae; genus Tanypteryx; species Tanypteryx hageni. Next base: position 92,749,692 of record CM054114.1, on the reverse strand, counting down.
CAAAAAGAATAAAATACGATCACCTATAAAAATGCAAAGGAAATTATGCAAAGATGGAAGAAAACGTTGATAAAATCGAGGAATTTAAAGCGAACGATGAAAAAACAAAAAATGGGAAACGATGAAGCATAAACTATATTGAAGCTAGGAAGGTTTAAAAAAAAACGAGTATCTAAAGAATGCGGCTGACGCAAGAGTGCACGGGGTGGATGTTAACAGGAAATGGGAGAATACGAAGGCGACATAGAGTTGATCGATACACCCCCTGCAAGACGCCGAACTTGTAAGAGATTCATCGCCGGGGGAGTATATGCGGCGTAAAGCAGGCCTCTCCAAAAAGCAAGGTTTTTGAAGCTGAATGGAACGGAACGAATTTGAAAAATCGAGCACAAAAGTCGAAGGTTAAAAGTATTTTGGAATTCAGGAATAGGAAAGTTAATGAAATGTATTTCGAAAGAAATAAAATCCGATACGGGACGAACATTAGTCCAATGTATGAAGCATTGGTGTTGGAAATGCTTAAAAAAAAGGACTACTTAAGACTTGTCTATTTACGCCGCAGAACAACAATACGATGCAGACGCGCAGACAAAGAGAACCAAACATTAACCGCAGAAAAAATGACTGCAACTTCCAGGAAAAGGTTTTACTAAAAAACACTGGTTTAGTAGTAACGATTGTAGCAAAACCGAAAAAAATGTTCGTGAAAGTTACAGAGTTATTTATTCTGTGATAATGAATAGCAGATTCCAAAACAATTGAGCCTAAGTTCATTGATGCGAAAACGTTGGAAGGGATTGAAAAGGAACGATTCGAATAAAATCAAAGGAATTCGCACGATTCGAGATGGAGTGATAGAAAATAAGAAAATGATTTACGAAAATGGTACGGTAACATCACAAGGAAGCACGCACTAAAATAATTATTCGGAAAACTCAACATTTGTAGAAAATGAAAGTGATACAAAATTAATAAGTCAAAGAAAATTTTTATATAAATGTCCGAAAACAGAAAGCTTGATTTTTTCCTTCCCCTCATGAATAAAGGCAAGAAAGCCAAGCTTTCTATCAAATTGTATAGGCCTCCAAGAACTTGTCGTTCTTTAATGCTTGATTTTCCAACAATCATCTCCTCTAGCGGAAAGTATATGCTCTGCCTCAAAAATTCTAATAAGTAGAGAAAAAAAATTTTGCGATACATTTCATTTCAAAGAATGTATGAAAGCGAAGAAGCTCAATAAATCGACAAAATGAAAGGAATAACAACCGCGGTTTGCTAAAGAAGAGGAAACAAGATGATCCAAATGGAACTTATGTCGTCCAATTTACATATATTGGCTTGAATAGCTTTAAAATCACCGCGAATATGTTGCTTTTTGTGTTTCCAAATTTCATAATTTAGCGTTATAAAAATTAAAAACACATTCGAACGGAATATGAAATTGATTACGCGTATTTATGTGGCAAAAATCACGCGCGTGTGTATTAGAATCTATCGAATCCGAGTCCAACAACAGTCGTTACTATGGCAACACTCACGTAATAAACGATAAAAATCTGATGTGGCCACCACATGACTTACTCCATATCTGTATTATTTCTAAAAATTCCAAATAGGTTACATAATAATAAATATTTTAAGAAACTGCGAGAAAAGTTTAGATTTGTCAAAGAAAATAAATAAACTCAAACCATAGCCTTCCGATATTGGATACTAGTAGAAGGTGCTTGCATACTGCAAGCATTTCATCTCACCTTGAAAAAACATTCATTTTCAGAGAGATATTTCATCATTAAAAATATTTTTTAATTCTGAATATTTCACCTCTTCAGCGATTTTCTTTTTTCCCTTATGTAAAAAAATAGATTAAAACAATCCACAAACTTAGCAATTTTATTAATTTTATACTTTCTCTATTATGGGGTACTAATGCTACACATTTCTGCCAAATTTTAAAGTTGTAGTACTTCTAGAACTGAAATAATAATTTTCTATTTGTTTAAATTTTTAACGGTCGCAGCAATATATTTATGGGGAGATTCAAATGTTTATTTGTGCAAATTTACTATTCTGTAAATAACTTGAAAATTTCAGCTTCCTAGCCCATTCCATAGTACCTAAACAGTTATCTATTTGTTTAAATTTTAAGAATTTTTAACTGCCAAATAAATTAAAATATCAAAATTTGTATAGTCCCTATTTCGTTTTTTTACAAATCCTACCTGTACAAAAAATTTCAGCTCCGTAGCACATTCAAAAATACATAAACCTTGAAATCTTGATTAAACAATTGCAAATTTTTAGAGGCCGCATTGTTGCACTTTTTCAAAATTTTCGTTTTTTCTAGGCGGTTTTGCACAAAATGCTACCTAAGAAAAAAAATTCGAATCTCCAGCTCATCTGGAAGTGCCTAAACATTAGTATCCTCGCATATAGTTTTCAAGATAAAAATTATTAAACTTTAATCTTCAAATGGGGTTAAAACAACCCCTAAAAATTAACAATTTTAAAATTTTCAATTTTTATAGTTGTTATGAGAAAAGTTCTATAATCTTGCAAAATTTCAGCTTTCTAAACTTATTAGATTGGTCTACACACTGGATTGCGTTTTCCCATGCTAACTTATGGGAGATATTCCGGGGTCTCTGGAGTCGAACCCAAGACACTGTAAGCAAAAGTGACAATAATTCCTAAAGGATATTGCGGCTATCTAGCAACACTGAAAATTTCATATTTCTAGCTTACCGGCAAGTGCCCATAATTAATTTACAAAAATGGCGCAATGCTTTTCTTATGGAAAAAAAACGCTACTTCCGGAATTTCTGGAGTCAAACTCATGTCACTTAGGTAAAAAGTCTCATTTTATCTGTAGGTTTCTCCATCATATCTACATAAACTAAAACTTTCAGCTCTCTAGCTCTTGTAGTTTGGGCTGGACATTAGTATCCTCCTGTTATATGTTATCTGTTATATCCTCCTCTGTAAGAAACGTCGATATACTAGTAGTTGGTGCTTGCATTCTGCAAGCATTTCATCTCAACATTAAAAAACATTCATTTTTCAGACAGACATTTCATCATTACAAATATTCTTTTAATTCTAAAAATTTCACCTCCGCAGCGATTTCCGTTTTTCCCACATGTAAAAATAATAGTTTAAAACCATCCCCAAATGTTGCAATTTTAGAATTTTACACTTGCTACATTATGGGGTACTAATGTTACACATTTTAGCCAAATTTTAAAGTTGTAGCACTTCTAGAAGTAAAATAATATTTTTCTAATTGTTTAAACTTAAATAATTTTTAACGGCCGCCTCATTTAATATATGGTAAAATTGAAATGTTTATTTACGCAAATTCACTACTCTGTAAATAATTTGAAAATTTCAGCTTCCTAGGTTATCCCGTAGTACAAAAACAGTTATCTATTTGTTTAAACTTTAAGAATTTTTAACTGACAAACAAATTAAAATATCAAAATTTGTATAATCCCTATTTCGTTTTTTTAAGAATTCTACTTTTTAAAAAAATTTCAACTCCGTGGCACATTCGTAAATATATAAACCTTGAAAATTTTTTTAAACAATTGCGAATTTTTAGCGGCCGCATTGTTGCACTTTTTAAAGATTTTCGCTTTTTCTAGTCGGTTTTGCACAAAATTCTACCTATGAAAAAAATTTCGAATCTCCAGCTTATCTGGAAGTGCCTAAACATTAGTATCCTCCTGTTATATGTTATCATTATATATCGACGACTCTTACAGAGGAGGAGATAACATATAACATACAACAGGAGGATACTAATGTTTAGGCATTTCCAGATAAGCTGGAGATTCGAAATTTTTTTCTTAGGTAGGATTTTGTGCAAAACCGACTAGAAAAAGCGAAAATCATGAAAAAGTGCAACAATGCGGCCGCTAGAAATTCGCAATTGTTTAAACAAATTTTCAAGGTTTATATATTTCCGAATGTGCCACGAAGTTAAAAATTTTTTTATAAGTAGAATTCTTAAAAAAACGAAATGAGGATTATATAAATTTTGATATTTTAATTTGTTTGGCAGTTAAAAATTCTTAAAGTTTAAACAAATAGATAACTGTTTAGGGACTAGGGGATGAGATAGGAAGCTGAAATTTTCAAATTATTTACAGAGTAGTAAATTTACATAAATAAACATTTCAATTTTATCACATATGATATGCGGCGGCCGTTAAAAATTATTTAAATTTAAACAATTAGAAAAATATTATTTTACTTCTAGGAGTGCTAGAATTTTAAAATTTAGCTAAAATGTGTAGCATCAGTACCCTATAATGAAGAAAGTGTAAAATGTTTAAAATTGCAACATTTGGAGATTGTTTAAAACTATTATTTTTACATGAGGGAAAAACGAAAATCGCTGCGGATGTGAAATATTTAGAATTAAAAATATATGTGTAATGATGAAATATGAATAATGAATGTTTTTTATGTTGAGATGAAATGCTTGCAGTATGCAAGCACCAACTACTAGTATGTTATATCCTCCTCCTCTGTAAGAGTCGTCGATATATAATAGATAATAGCCACAAAGCTCCAACAATTAAGAAAAGAAAAAGGAGCGTTACTAACAATAAGATGTAACTAAGCGTCAATTGTTAACAATCGCCGTCGGTAGGTAGCGTGGTAGTGACAGCTAAATAATCTAGTTTTTAAGATATTTCTCAAACAAGACATTATATGGGAAAATGTTTCAAACAAAGGTTGCAGAAAATTAAATTTACTACAACTTTTATTCAAATACATTTTAACATGTATAAAATATTAAAGCAAATATCTCAAAATAACGGATAAGTGACTTGATTAATAGTTTTCCCACAAAAAAGTTATCACACACATACAGACATCATCGAGAAAATAGTCAAAACGTGTTCAGGGGACCTCGAAATGTGTATTTCCGTTGAAATCTCGAAGTCGATTTTTTTCATGAATACAATACTTTCCCCTATACTACGTAAATGGAGAAAGTAAAAAGAGAGCATTTTTGTTATTATTTGATTTTTAAAAAAGGTTTCAAATTCATCATTTCCAGTTGGTTGTTCCACGAGAATGAGGAGAGAATCTCACATCTCGCCCACGGACAGCAACTAATGCGCAATGATAAATCCGAGAAATCTTTACTAGATGCATCTCTCAGAAGTAATGCGCCTTTGTTAATCTTACGTTCCATAGCTACAAAAATTGAATTGATCTATATATTCGAAGACTATGTAAGCCCAGCGGGAAAGAAATTAAAAGTAATATGAAGCAATCGATCGATCTTAATAAATGTTCTTTGTTAAATGTTTCAGCATAGTTTTGAGTGCGACAGCATGGATGAAAAGCTGTTTACATACTCAGTGGCGCATAAATTGAGATTCTCGTCGCGGAGTTACTTCCACGTCATGTTAACTTCACGAAGGTTCAAGTCACTAATTTAAATTAATAATTTTTTTCTCCATTCAAATATTTTTCTTTAAACAAATAATGGAAATGCAAGCAGCAATCGCGCGTATGGCGTCCCGAACAGATCCGACTCGCGTTTTACTTCGAGCACGCGCGTGATGGGTTCGCCATTTCTGACCTACATTTTCTTATATTCCTTTGTCTATTTTTTTAGAATTATTTCTGTCGTTAAATTATTCATTTTCCTGCAATATATTTTTATTTCAAATTGGAGGCGTCAGTTAAATTGCAAGCTATAAATACAGCCTCTGAACCATTCAAAAAGTTATAACTAGTATGTCCTCTACCTTTATAATCGTTAAGGAATTATTTATTTCGGCGATCAAGGGACAGAGCCATTTTGATACGAAATGAGCAGTAGGAATCGAGCGAGGTGCTGTTGACAGGACACCGGATTTATGCACGGGGTGAATTCCACCTAAAATATTTATTCGTGATTAAATCTAGCTGCATCCCAAATTAAATTCTCGAAAGGAATGAAAATGCTGTAGTATTTCCGAACACGCCTTCATTGACTGAATTTAAACTCATTATAAGGCTCACAGGATCATCAAAATAAATATATGGCACGCAATATTTCGGAATATGTCTTCATCGATTACGAATACTTTTCGTGAAGCGCATGAACGACCATCAAAATAAATATACGACGCATAAATCCCTTAATTCTACAACCTCTGACCTTTTCGTGTCCTTAGTAAATACACAAGAGTTTTGTGATTTTTTTAATCGTTAGTTTATCGTCGCAAGTCCCATTCTTAGAACCTTTCTTCCCCCAATCCTACGACGGGGAAAAAATCCGAACTTCCAGCTTCTCCTACGCTATTCCGCTCCATCGTATATGACTACTGCAACTGCATAACGCATCGCTCCCAACGACTCTTCGCTGCCATAAAGGATTTCCTCGTAAAAGTTTTAGCAGTTTACAATATCGGATCCTCGCCTCATCCCTCTACTGCGTCCTTCCTTTACCTCACTCCCTTTCTCTTCCTCCCTCCCTCTCGTTTTCTCTCTCTCTCCCTCTCTCTCCATCTCTCTCCATCCATCCCTCCCTCACTCTCTCAACCCTTCTTTCCCCCACCCTCACCTCCGTTTTTCTATAATCCTGCGCGAACATAACTCCTTCTTCTCCCTCTATTTCAACTAAAATATTTTCCCATACTTCTCCCTTCCCGTTCCATTTATCCCCTTCCTATCCCCCCCTCCTCCCCATACCACTCTCCGACATTATTCCACCTCTCCCCAACCCAATCTACCTCTTCATTTTTTTCACCCCTTCATATTCTTCTCTCTCTCTCTCTCTCTCTCTCTTTTCTCCTCCTCGACCCGGCCCCTCTTCTTCCTCCCTATCCTCCCATCCCTCCACATTTCTCCCTCCCTACCAGAGCCTTCCCGCCTCACTCACTGCCAATGCAAATGCGAGCCTTAAAAATGCTGGCGATAAATCAGGGGAAGTGGCGCCCAAGGGGTTGGGATGAGGACAAGGAAGGAGGGAGTGGAACTGGGTGGAGATAGAGAGAGGGGGAGGAGATGATGACGAAGAAGGGAGAGAGGGAGGGAGAGAACGTAGGGTTTGTGTCGGCACCCCATTACGAGCTGAGTGCAAGGAGACGCGGTCCCATTCAATAGGCATTCTACCTTTCTGAGAGGGAGATAGAGAGTGAGGAGAGAGAGAGAGAGAGGAGAAAGGGAAAGGGAGGGAGGGATACAGAGAGAGGTTGTCGTAGTAACTGCCTCCCCTTCTTAACCTCCTTCCAGATCGCCCACGGCCCAGCCTATATTGAAGGATACCCTTCCCAACATTCTTGACGATGTCGGAGAGAGGGCTCGCGTCTTAGAGAATGTGCAGTATGGGAGAGAGTGAAATAAAGAGAGGACTACAAAAGGGGTAGATAAAAATAAAACGCCCGTCGACGTCGGGGGGGTAATGAAGGGGTTATTTTAACCGCGTAATTTCGAAAACAATATATATATATATATATATATATATATATATATATATATATATACACACATATATGTAAAGAACTGCTAAACGCGTGAACAGGCATTAGTATAACTTATATTAGGAGAAACCCGCTAGAAAGATTCGTAGGACGCGGCAGGTGACCGGGTGCAAAAACATGAACTGAATTCGAAGAATCGTGAAGAATGAGCTCTTTTGAGAATATTTTCTGCAATTGCCCGGTACATAATATTAGAAGCAAACATAAATAATACTAAACGCTGCTGCTAAAATTTAGCGAAACATTAACAAAAATTACACATAAAAACTCGGGTCCAACGTGATTTTCCCCAACGCGGATTTTATTGCACGCGGTCAAATTAATGCAGCATTTATTTACGCAACACGATTAAAATTTAACTTAATGCCGACTTGGGCGCCTAGCTCATCTTACTCATGTATTTTATACGAGAAAGTTCGTATCTTGTACGAATGCCTGATCATGTTCCACGAGGTATTAAGTTTGCGCAACGCGTTTTGTCTCAACACGACTTCCTTCAAGAACGTGACCCGCCCCTTGCGCGAGGGACTATTGCGTATTTTTCACCAAAAGCTATGCGAATGAGATTTTTTTTAAATCTCAACCGCACTCAATCGAATGAAAATAACTCATCGTGTTTTTATAAGTGGACACGAACAAATAAATATTCTGCAATATGATTTGATAAATAAATTTTTATTCGAAGGCTTCAAATGGGAACTTTCTTTCGCATTGTGTCTAATGAACAGAAGGGTGTCTTTGTCTCAATTCTGTGGATATTTTCCTAAATTAACTTCTGGGCAAAACAAGCAAAATTGACCTTACATCATGACAAAAGTTGACAATCTCACTTATAGACACGACGGATGTTACGGCTGGGAATTGCGTTTTTATACATTTAAAAGTTCTCTTTTATGAAATGTTTTGATTTGTTGTTTGAAATACTACCAAGGCAACCCTCCCAAAGGCCACTTTAATATGTTCATGTTGCGACAATGAACCACACTATTTTATTTATGCATTGTGTCTAAAAATGAAAAAATACCATTTTAAAATGAAATCCTTTTTCTCCACATTCAATTTAGATAAACATGTCGACATTGATCAAAACTGATAAACTCTAGATCTCAAAAAAGCCACAAAAACGATGGAAAAAGCGCATGCGCATTCTGGCTATAAAGCAGCCGTCATCAGCGGCGATTCACCGATGGTAGATTCTTAAAAAAAAAAATAACCTAAAACTGGACCATTTGTAGCCAGAATGCCAATCTGTCTTTCCCAATAATCTTGCAGTCTTTGTAGAGAGAGAGAGAGAGCCTTTCAGTTGAATTTTAGCCGTTTAAGGTGATCTCGATAATTCTCATTTGAATGATTGACCAACTCGGTAAATATTCAGCTTATGTATCAGATTGCCTCCTAGCTATTATTCTAATTCGATTAAGAAGCTCAACCCATCTACATTATCTCCTCGCGTAATTACCCTAAAAAAAAACATTTCTGAAACGCACGTGTACCGAAACTTGAATTGCACCAGTTGCAAACGCTACATTTCCACCTAAATCGTCAAAAATGAGAAATATATTCTTCCCGGCGCTCTCAACGTCGTTACCATGACTCCCGTCGGATATGTGCTCTGTATTTGCCTCGTCGAAAAATTATACTTTGTTGTATTTTGTATAAGTACCAAAAGATGCAACATCCACGTGCGTAAATTAACGTTCACAGGTGTAGTGGAGGAAATATATCCGCCCGCGTTAAATCTTGGCAGGTGGCCAGCATGGACCGTCACAAAGCAAAAGGAAGTATCTTCGCGAGAAATAGGAGACATTGTAGGAGAGGATCATAGACCGACCGCGGTTATTCCTAAACTTTTAACGACGTGATTTGTTCGAAAATTCATTTGACGTCTTAATAACGCGAAGTTTGGCTGGCAGAAGCGTGGGAGCGAGGTCGTAACGGCAAAGTGATTTGCTGTGGATGGGGAGGGAGGCCAGATTCATAAGTCATAGACGCAACTTGTTTTGTTTTTTGTCTGAGAAATAAAAATTAAAATACAAGGCCGGCTCAACAACCGTCCTAGCTTATCGTGTCATCACAATCGCATATTCCAAACCCCTTTTAAGGGGAGACCTCATTAAATCAAAAATATCCTTTTCCCTGACGCTTTTGAACTCCGTAACCATGACTCCCGTTAACATCGCGTCCCGTGGATGTGCTTCGTATTTGCATAGGCGCGATATTATACGCCGTTGTAGTTTGTAGAAGTGAAAAGAAAGTTGTAACGTCCACGCGCATAAGCGTGTATAAATAAAAGTTTACGTGGTTGTAATCTGTCCTACAGGTATTGCTATGCAAAAACTTTTAATTGGGTGTATACGTACTGCGTTACAATTATTTAACATGTAGACTCTTGTTGATTTTCTATTTTATACGCTGGCAACCTAAACGTCTTATGCAGGCAATTTAAAAATAAAATAGTCAAAATAAAGCAGGTTCTCCACCGGATTTATATTAGTACTCATTCACAAAATTTATAGCATCCGTTCATTCCTTTACAAATTAATAAATGAGCTGTGTTTATGAATCACGTAAGCGATTGAGCTGAATCATACTGCCAGAAATTAATTAGTAAGGATTTTTCCTTATTTTAAGAAAGAAACCATGTAAAAAATTTACCTTTATTATTTTAGATCTGTGGTCGGCAAAGCCAGGTGCTGCTTTTTCTCAGTACTGAAAATTTATCGCCTTATGCGCATGCCACTCTTAATTTTATTTTGTCAGTCATTTTTAGGGAAAAAACAATCTTATAATTTAAGACATCCTCCATAATATAAAAAGTTTAATCCGTTTGTCACTTTGTGTATGACGCTTTTTTAAACGTGTTTTAACCAACTTCCCAACAATGTAGAAAATTGAGATTTGGCAGGAATACTTCAATCACGCATTAAAAGTCAATGATGAAAATAAAATTCTGAAAAAAGATCCGGGTTCGAATCCGTTTGAATGGCATAGGAAGTGCTGAAATGTAGCGAACAAGCTTTTTTTCTTTATCGTAGTAAAATTATTTATAACCATCGTACAAAATCGGGACTTGAACCAAAGAACGCATAAAAGAATGAAAATTTGTTTTTCTACCGTCGACTATCGAATGTGTGCAGAATATGACCACAAATTTGTATTTAACGACAAAGTTTTACGTTTTATTAAGGAAAAAATCGTTTGCCGTCATGGCAATCATCATTAGAAGGTTTTCCGCGAAACTACCTAATCCTAATGGAATTGAAATTGATCGATTCCATTATTTAATTAATTGAAATAAATAGCTATGTTAATAGGTGATTAGCGATTGAATATATTTACAATTATGATTACATTGTTATCGAGAACGAAATATGAAAATAATTTTAAAAGATATGTGATTGATTGTGAGAGAGAGAGAGAGAATCAAGGAAGACTGATGAATGATGCTCGAGATTTTACAAAAAAAATAGCGATTAAAAAATTACTCCAGGTTGGGAAAAGAAATTTGGAAGACCGGTAAAATTAATATATTTTTAATTCTAGCAAAAAGAAAAGGTATACCCCATAAATGGAATACACAGAGATTTCAATGGCGTTCTTTATGAGAAATGCATGTACGAATGAGTGGTTCTTGAATTTTTATCTCCGAAACTGTAAGTCGTAATTATAATGTCTCGCGGACTTTCTTGCGGTAAATGTTGTTCTCTATTCGAATAAATTTTTAATCCATACCTCACAGATAATATGAGAGCTTGAGAGAGAGATGTACGGTATTTAATTTTTGCTTGATGGATGCCATTAAACGCGATACGAGTACTTGGAGAAGGAGAAAAAAATCCTATACTTGACCGGGAATCGAACCCGGTAGACCCATAACAAGTCATCTCAACACCTTTGTTTATTATTCGAGTATACGTTTGTTTAAGTGCTAATATGAAGTGGAAGTTCTAATTGACGAATGCAGTTCAAAATCATAATTCGGCGATAAATTTTAATAAGGATCGCTAATACTTAATTTAATTAAAACCCGTCCATCGGTTAAGGAGATGATAATCACGACAGACGGACGAACAGTCGAGAGGTGCCAATGAATCGTTCCGCTACTACCGCTTCGCTAGTAAAGAACACCTAAAAAACATTGTCTTATTTAAGAGCAATTCCAGCCCGTTTTTAACGTTTTTATCTAGCTCAGATAATGGACAGATACTGACAACACGGAATACAATTAAAAGAAAAGTAAAATTCTTTTAAATGCATATATTACTTTCTTCGTATACGTAGTATAGGGGAAAGTATTGTATTCATGAAAAAATCGACTTCGATATTTCAACGGAAATACACGTTTTGTGGTCTCCTGAACACGTTTGGACCATTTTCTCGATGATGTCTGTGGGTGTGTGTGTATGTGATAGCTTTTTGTGGGTGCTCTACCTCAAAAATAATAATCAGGCCAACGCGACATTTTATATTTAACATTTTTATAAAAGTCACAAGAACTAATTAGTTTTTGGTAAAAATCGGTCATAAGGAAGTGGGTGTTTACTCTAGTCACTTATCCGTTATTTTGAAATATTTGCTTTAATATTTGATAAATGTAAAAATGTATGGAATAAAAGTTGTAGGAAATTAAATTTCCTACAACCTTTGTTTGAAACATTTTTCATATAATGCATTGTTTAAGAGATATCTTATATTCTTAGTTGCCACCACCACGCCACCTACCGACTACTACTGTAAACAATTGACGCTTAGTTACATCTTAGTAACGCTCCTTTTTATTTTCTTAAATGTTGAAGCTTTGCGGCTATATCCAATATCAGAAGGCTGTGGTTTGTGTTGATTTCTGTTCTTTGTCAAGTCTAAAATTTTCTCGCAGTTTCTTAAAATATTTATTAATATGTAACCTATTTGGAATTTTTAGAAATATTACAGACATGGAGAAAGTCATGTGATGGCCACATCAGATTTTTATTTTGTAATGTTTCTGTGAATTAGTGCTGTGTAAAAGCCACCATAGGTACGCATCCTACAGTCGCCCGACCTCTGTTTGAGGTAGTTTCTACTTTTCCTTAGCAGCCTACCATTCGAATGAAACGTTGCTCGAAACTCATGCATCGCAGGTTTTACAGTCCGATGATTTTACTGACGTCCATCATCCCCAAGTCTACTCGAACTATCAAAAATACGCAATGCGAATTTATCATAATCAGGCCCGGATTAAGGTGGCTGCTACCGTCGCTCATCTTTTACTTTAATTCTGAAATATGGATAAAAATCAGGGCCTAAAGGATGAACTCCTAAGTCTACATAGCCTGATAACAGGTTGAAACAGGTTTTTCCCCTGACGATGCCCACCTTGTGGGCGAAATGCATTGGGTGTTGTAACCCTCTAATTGTTTGGCTATAGGAGTATTTCACTTTTAATAGCCTGATAAGCCAATGAGTAAATAGGGCCTTTGGTGACACGTCTACGAATTCAGTACGACTAAATGCCCTCGTACAAAGATAATGGTAATAAAATATACAAGATAAATATTTCATACAGTATTAGCCGGAAGATAATTGCAATCGTGCCCACGAGACGCAAAAAAGAACGATCGTTTACTGGTTTAAGTGGGTTGCGGCGGCGGAGTGGTTAGAGCGTTAGAGCTTTCCACGCAGCGGTCCCTAGTTCGAATCCGGCGGAGGTCGGATTTTTCAACCTGGGATCGTCCCGTCTCCTACTTGTGCGATTTGGGAAGACCGCGCAAAGTCAGCGCTCCGTCCTTCGGAAGGGACGTTAAGCCCTTGGACCTTTTGGTGCTCTTCGTAAAGAGTAGGCTAATGCCGGCACCGGATTTCCCTCCACCCTCGTGTATGTGTTCGATGTGGAAGGAGAGTAATGACTATAATTATCCAAGAGGTTGATTAGTCGGAAATTCCATACAAACGAACAAAGCTTACTAGTTTAACTCGAGCGAAAATTCTGAAAAATTAAGACACTGACGGCCACCGACCAGAGTACAGATCTATTGAAAGCTTATGGCACCTAAATGCGCGAAGAGTCACGTGATGTAGGGGAGGTGCCTGTGGAGAAGGAAAGCTTAAGGGAAAGGTGCCTGTGGAGAAGGAAAGCTTAAGGGAAAGGTGGCTGTGGAGAATGACTGATTACCCCATGCGTATATACCCTCACCCCCGCGTAGCTCGCTTTCGAGAATGGACTCTTCCATGCTGAATTCGTGGTTGTGCGCAGGTGCCATAAGCTTTCAATAGATCTGTACTAACCGGGGCATAACTTCGATGGTCGGACGAGAACCGGCGCTTCCATCGTAGCATTGCCGAATGCCGTAGGGTCTCAGCATTTCAATTACTTCATCTTAAAATACTTAGGTTACGTGACTCGCCGGCACAGGTCAAGGTTATGAGGTGGCTAAGAGTAATTGTTTTGCCACAAAAGGGACACTACCATTGCTCAGCTGATATTTCAATGTGGAATGGAGGGCATAAAGTAGCGACTATATTATGACTGTCTTTCTTTGTTTGCTTGTTTGTATGGAATTTTTGGCTAATCAACCTCTTGGATTGTTATAGCCATTACTCCTTCCACACACAACACACACACACACAAAAGGGTGGAGGGAAACCCGGTGCCGGCATTAGCCTACTGTTGACTAAGAGCACCAAGGGGGCCAGCTGCTTAACGTCCCTTCCGAAGGACGGAGCGCTGACTTGCGCAGTCTCCTCAAATCACACAAATAGGGGACAGGACGATCCCAGGTTGAAAAATCCGACCACCGCCAGATTCGAACCTGGGACCGCTGCGTGGAAGGCCGGAGCTCGAACCACTCCGCCAAACATGATTGCCTTGCTTTATAAGATAATGGATTAATCCGGTACTTAGTACGAGCGTTTCAAGTTCAAAGACTAGTCTCCTCTTCGCATTATCATTGCTGCATTAATCTCTTCCTTTCTCTTTGATTTTCTCCCTTTGAGATTTCCTTTTCCGAAAAAAAAACATTCCAAAAATAATAAACATTCCGAGAGTTTCACCGCATTTCACCAACGTTTCATTTTCGCCTATTATTAGCTCACAAAGGGAACTCACGTCCTTTTAAAATGAGCTCATCAACGGGTAAACAATGACGATCGCAGATGTCCATTCCCACGGCTGGAGTTGAATTCGCGAGCGTGTAGCGCAAGCCCGTATTGTGTTTTAAAGAAACGCTTGTTCTGATATTGTGCGACAAAGTCGAGGCTCCCGAAGCCTGGATTATCGACGCAATTTCTCACGGGTAAATCGCCTCAAAAAATATATTGTCCACCTCCGTCACAAATCTTGAATTTCCTCCAATGCCCTCTTAGCTTAGTTCTTTATATGTACAAAATGAGTTTTGAAGGAGAAAATCCGGGACAATAAAAAAACGGAAGAATGGGAATTTTGCTATCTTTAGATGTTCCATATTTGAAATAAAAACGTTTATAAAAGAGGAAGTACATTTTTTATTTTAATAGCAATTTAATTTATATATCTATGTAACAATAAAGTAGCCAAAGGTTTTTTCAATTATATTTTAGAGTTCTTCTATCTGCCTTAATCAAATTTTTATCCTTCTTTCATCATCTCATAAAAATCTTAACAGGTCAAATGTAAGTTAAATTTACATAACAAAATGCAATCGATTGGTTTTATATACAGTCGATTTCGTTCATCAAAACTCATTTTGTCCCGGTTTTGACGGTCAGCATCTGATCACCATATTCACATGGGGTCTCCCATCAGAACATTAACTGTAACATACGAAGGGTTGCGATAAATACGGTAATAAGTTGGTTGAACTTGGCCATCGATCTTTAAAATCGATTATTTTAATAGCATTTAAGGGACCTGCAAAAATTTCGTGTCACATTTTTTATATTTCAAGCGCAAAAATCAAGCGGGACGATATTAACACTCATGGTAGTTGGAATGAGAACAAAATGGTGTCATGTCGCCTCGTGTTATATGAGAGCTTTTTAAATGTGGCATAAACCGCGGGAAACAAACCCACTGTGTTGGTACCTTTGACCGAAAAATAACAACTTCCTTAATAATTGCCGTAGAAAGCCGTTTAAAAGACGTGCATAATCGAGAGACTACGTACAGTGTTAAACAGAGATGCATTCCAATCAGAAATGCATAAAAAAGTTTTGATTAATTCGTGTTTAATCGTCCCTGCTATAAGGGGATAACTCCGCTGGGACAGGTGAGCTCGGGCGTCGAGTAAGGGTTCGCACAGCCGAGGACTCGAGGTATCTCGCGGGCTAATGACGGTCCAAGGGATTGGCCGCCGCGAGGTCCCCGTCTCTCTACTTTCAACCGAAATGTCTTTCTCGTTCGAAAGATTTGCTCATAAACTATCGTGTAATTCCCTTCGAACCAATATCCCTTCGCTCTTTTCCAGGGGTCGGCATTTCTTTCTACGTGTCGGGCCACATTTTTAGTTGCGAACGCATGGGTGGGACGCGTTGGAAGTTTTAGGCGCTACGGAGAGCTGGGTTATTGTTTCCATCAGAAGTTATCAAGAAACCCCGTTGTTATGCAGATTAAAAGTCAAAATCCAATCTAAATAGTTGATCAGGGTTTTAAAAAGTCACCGTAAAACGTTATGTGGCATATTTAAATGTTAAAAATCTGTACAACATACACTGCACAAAATTTCCCATATAAGTACTGCGTTTTCATTGGGTCTCACAACACTCTTTCCTGACAAGAGGAATCTCCTACTGTTACAAAAACAACAAAGCCGCGGAAAATGTCTTCTGCACGTAAATACTAGTATTGACATAGATTATCACATGCATGTGAAAATTACACTTGATAAATAGTTATCCAAAATCTATAAAAGCCGTCTTCTGTCCTTTAGTCCTTTTGTGGCTCCCTCTGCCAGGTTATAAAAATGCGTATAGCCCGATAAAGGATCGAGATAAATTTTAGAAATTTGGCAGGAATGCTTGATTCACATATTTTAAGGTGATGACGGAACAAATCTCGAAAAAAGTTCGACTCCAAGGAAGACATTTCCATTTCCCTTAAAATAAAACGTAAACTTCGACTTTTCGAAGTGCAGACTATTATTCTTTTTGAGAACTAAATTAGAAAGAATTAACCTACGATCTTCAAATCCAAATCGTTTTAAAGAAAAAATTATAAGGTTTATCTGTTCATCTTTTTCCGCCTACTGTTCAAAATACCTCACGTTTAATTCACATATTTTAGGAAATTTTTGCCACTTTAACGGGATGTTGCTTTACCAACCAATTACATTGTTAAACCTCGAAATGATATTGATATTTCAATCCTTATGGGTGAAAGCGTGCTTTCAATGATTTTAATACGAGAAGGAGAGAAAGACGGAAGGAGAGGGGAATGATTTTCCTAGCAACCGATGTAAACAACATTCGTTGCGTTATTTACGAGAAGGAATACATCTGAATGCAAAACCTCAATCATTCGCATATTAAAATTTCTTAGAATAATCGTAGGAGTTCGAGACCGGATACAACGAACGCCTCAAAGAACGAAAGTTTGTTTTCCTGCCATCGATTTTTTTAACACACGTCGAATCGATCAACATCAGTTTTTAAAGCGAGTGATTTGCGCTGTTGCCGGTTCCGTGTAGTTGCGTACCATTGACTTGGATAATAGCTTTATTCACGCAATTTTATAAAAAATGCTCCCGTTGAATTTCAACGGGCGTTTCACTAGTAAGTATACATAAATGCTTATATAAAGTGGAAGTTCTAATTGACGGATGTAGTTCAAAATCACAACTGAGCGATAAATTTTAAGAAGGATCACTCGTACTTAATTTAATTAAAATCCGTCCAACGGTTTAGGAGATGAAAGTTACGACAGAGGGACGGACGAGCCGTGCCAATAAGGCGTTTCGTTAATACCGCTTCGCTGGTATGGAACGCCTAATAATTTAAACGCATGCGCCTTTAATTATCCACTGACTGTGTCTTTGTGCACGAAATAGGAGATAAAGAAGAGCGTTGAATATTTTCGTAAATAAATTTAAAAGCACGGGAAAACTTATTTTAGGCTGTATGTTGGAAATTTGGCACACAACATATTTTTTTAAATAAAATTCGAGTTAAAGTATAACAATTGTTAAAATTTAACACATAAATTGTTACTCTCTCGAACCGCGGGGATCCTGAAATAGATAATATTCCTCTCACAATTGTTGTTAATTATTAAACAATCATTTGTTTTCGTATATATTTTGTTACTGTTTATACTGTTACTATTTTTACTGTTTTTGTGACGAAATAAATAACATTTTACACAAAAACGGGGTATTTTGAAACCATGGGTCAAACAAAAATGAAAGTTTTGGTGAAAATTATATCCAGGTAAGCATATGCTGGGCATAAATAATTCTGGAAGAGCAGGAGAAGAATTCTGCCTCGAACGGGAATCGAACCCGAATCTTCCACTTAGCCGGGCGGACATTGTACCATTGACGTAACGAGGCGGACTAATCCACCCGCTCCAGAACTGTGCATTCCTCACAATGTCAAAACTCTAGGCCAGTGGTGTCCAACATTTTTACTTCGCGGTTCGCATCGGTTTTCGCGAATCCTTCAGCGGGCCGCACTTGAGTTAAAACTGGAAGCTACCCAAACATTCCGAGGTGCCATATAAGTGAAAATCAATTCCAAATAAGGTTTTTATGGCTATCTTTCAACATCTAAAGTTTCATCGTTGTCAAAATTTTCATAAAAATGATTGCTTTTACGTCATATCTTTGCGAGCCACATCCGACCCGCAGACCGTTGGAACTACTGCTTTAGGCAATCAATTTACATCCTTTCCTATCCGTCCGCCCCTCGGTATACGCCCTTGCACACAAGCGTGTCTGAAAACAGTGAAGAGGGAGATGGGGTTTTGATATTTAAAGGGAGCTCGTTTTACCTCCAACCCTATAAAAAAAGTCTAAAACGTACCCTTTTTAGGCGCGTTTCGATTCCAGCATGAGCGCCTATTAGCTTCGGTCTGTCCGTCCGTCTGTCCGCATGTTCGTTCTCGGCTTCTACAAAACGGATTTTTCATGAAATTTGATATTAAGGACAGTCAAAGATAATAATAAAATCACATAAATGAGTCACCTAAGCCAATCACTTTGCTGGTGACAAAAAATGAACATTCCGTCCTATCTCGTAAAGTATTGGTCATATCAAAATAGTTTTTAAATAAAAAATGTAGAACTAGTAAAGAAGAGTATTTCTTTCCCTGTGCATGATTATCGTAGGAGTAGCCATTATCAAGAAAATCGAACAAGCAAGTCGTAATTCGATTTGAACTTAGAAAAACGCATGCATAGCTACCTAATCGTCGTCAACGTAAATAATCTCATTGGTCACTGAAGTAAATAAGATCTGCTATAATTACAAAATACATTTAATTCCTTACGCGTGCATGACAGATTTTGTAAGCGGAAGGAAATGGATTATCTACGGTGAAGAAAAGAACGTAAACGTAAATATTACAACTACTGAACTCAAGTGAGGCATGTTTTAAATAATTTTCGATTGTTTGGTTGATTAAAACCAATTAGAAAATAAATCGGTAAATAAAAATTTAATATTTCCCTGGCATCATTTCTGATATACCGTTTTGCAGTATTTAGTCATTAAAATTATGTAATATGTTTATTGATGTATCAACTTAGGGGGGAGTAGAAATTTTTAATAGACCGAGATATCATCGGGTCGTGGTGTTTTGCTGTTTTATGGTGCGTGTTCGGTCAAATTATATCGTTAAGAATTAAAATACAAAGTTATTTTTAATTCTTAATAATGAATTTCTACAATGTAACGACCGAAACAATTGACTCAATTATATCGTATATTTTCAAATATTCGATCGCACGAAACGCGTCTATTTGTGATACACAGTACACTTTCCTAACTTGTTTGGAAGTACGAAGAGGGAAAAGACGCCGATCGTAGCGGCGACTACGGCTCGCTCCGTCAGAGGGCCACGTGCACCAGCAGAGAGCGGAGGAGAAGAGCGTTCCGACAATGACTCGGCGATGGATTTAGAGCGGGAGGCGAGAGAGAGAGAGCCGGGAAGAGAAAGAGGGTTGAGGGTGCGAGAGAGGGATAGAAAGGAGGAGGATGGAGGGGGAGGGGGGAGACGTGCGGGGCGGAAAGACGAGACAAAGGAGAGACAGATACAAGCGGGTGAGCACGTATTGTTGCGGGTGCCGAGCAGATAAAGGAGACTGAGAGAGGAGGGGGGTGGGGGAGATAAGGGGGAGGGGGACTTATGGAGAGGATGGGAGGGGAGGAAGGAAGGGGGCATCTAGTAGGAGGAGGGGAAGAGAGCAGAGCGAAAGGGTATCGAATAGTGAGGCGTGGGAGAGAATAGGAGAGAGAAGAGAAGAGAGAATGAGACGCCCCCACCCCATTCTCTGGCAGGCGGAGCGTGTGCAATCGCGGGGACAACAATGGAAGAGGCACAACAGAACGGGGGAGGGAGGGAAGGGAGGGGGTGGAATGGAGAAAAGGATAGAGGGGAAAGAGGGAAAAGAAAAAAGGGTTGGGAAAGACAGAAAGAGGGGGATGAGCGACGGTAGGGGAAAGGGAAGGGGGCGCTAAGGACGGGGTGAGAGGAAAAATGAAAGGCGGACTCGTACTTGAGGGGTGTTGACGTTCCGTAAGGCTCTTTCGAGGATTATCCGTGCGGTGGGCCGGGAAGGAGATCGGCGTCGCCTTGCGACGTATACCGCCGACCGCGAGAGAGCGCGCGCGCGCGCACGCAAGAGTATGGAAGCGCGATGGAGGCAACCCCCTCCCTCTCTCCCTCTGGAGAAGAGTTAACGCAGGAAGCGCCTAGAAGCCATTGGAGGTTTCAAAAGATTGGAGGAAGGATTACAAAAAAGTGAATATACGCTGATGATCTACTTCTTGCGAGAAAGAAAAAGGAACTCAGGAAAATTATAAACATACTGGCAATAACAGGTAGAAAATACGAAATGGGAATAAATACGGAAAAATCTAAGACCCTCTGAATGTCGGGAAAAGAACAAAACTCGGACACAAGCATTGCTGGAAATACATGAGAACTAATTTCAGACTATAAACACCTTAGGAGCATCATGACAAGACATTCAAAATGCACCGATAAAATAAAGGCTAGACAGACTAGACGAGACATGAGATAAAAATGTTGAAGAACCCCTGATCTCAGCAAAACACGTTTTTGGAAAGTTATCTTCGCCACTTTTTTTAGAACGCGATAATATTTACAACGCAGTCCGTATTTCCGAAGACCATTCACATCCAGCGATCTATTTCAAAATTTTTAACGGATCATGCTTATTTGTTTAACCACACCATTTTCTCAACAAGCTCGATTGCATCAATTCCCTTTCTATTTAGAACTCTAATCCGTGATAACACGTTTTTCGAAGTAAAATTAAACATGAATATGGTTAAAACATTCAACACGGCGTAAGAAAAAGTATTAATGATGGGTAACACGCAAGGAAAATACCGTTTACATTCACGAAACCCTTAATCGCAATGAATTAATTAACGTAATGACCAGAATGTAAGGCTGTTTTTTAACAAATAAACCATTTCTCAATTTTGTGACCCGGATTAACAAGTGACGATACAGAGGATATAAGATAAGAAACGTAATTTGACGAAAAAATAAAATCGCTATTTTTAATTTTCGTTTTTTTTTGTAAATTCCTAGATTCGAGCTCTCAAAAACGCCTTCTATTCGATGCCGTCTTATATTCGGGCCAATACGGTGAACATAATATACATCCCTTCCCCCACGAAATTGAATCGTACCCATTTCGAGACTTTAAATTTGATATATTCTTAATAATTCCAAATTACACGTTTTAAGTGAAATGCGAAACAAACCCAAATCTTCGTAAAATGATGAATAATACCTATTGCCAAATCTCTGGCACTGCTGTAGACATACCTGCCGCGGTTCACCGCCTCCTCTGTGTATCACTCAACTCACTCAACGACTTCTCTCGGGGCGTTACCATGCACGGCACGGTCTTAAACAAAACCGAGCCAAGTAACAAAGAAATCCCGCCAATTCGGAAGAATCACGGATAATTTCGTTGAAGTGGTAGTTGTGCAGTGGGCGGGAGGAACTTAGGAAGGAGAAGTGCAAATGCTTGTCCCGCTGCCACTTCAGTATCGTCAAATGAGGTCGAAATGATTGTCTCGAGCCAAGCCTCGATTTAACGCCACCGTTTGTCCATCGCTGACAGGTGGCGGTAAATCGAGGTAAAGTCAGAGCCCGATTTAGCGCCCCTCTATGTAACGGCACCTCCGCATATTGCCTATTAATCTTAGTGAACAGAACTTCCATCTTGTGATTACAAAGAGCAAGCATATACCTCAATTTACCGCCACCCTCCCTTTAGTCATTGGCAGTGATGGACAAACGGCAGCGCTAAATCGGGGTTTGACAGTACATGCTTGCTCTATGTAATCATAAGGTGAAAGTTCACAACGATTCATTAGCGATATGCGCCGGTGGCGCTAAATCGTGGTTTGATTGTGTATACCAGGGCTCTCAAAACTATGACCCGCGAGCCTGTAATAAGTCTGCCACTTTTTACTAGATATAACGTTCAGCGTTGTAAAACGTAGTGCGTGACGTAACGAAATAGCAAAATGATTTTTGAATAACGTAACGAAAACGAAAAAAAATCGTCATTTCGTTATGTTCACGCTTCTACTGTGTGACATTTCGCCCCTTATTTCCCGTACCATTTCTTTTCTCTCTCTTTCTCAGCGGACTCATTGGCCCGCACGTGCAGTCATACTGCCATAAAATGCACCGAGGACGGGATTATTGGGGGTCTTTTCTGGCCCCAAAGCGTGGCAGAGATCCACCGAAGTTGTGCTCCATTTATGTCTGATTTTGATTTACATTCGGTGAAGAAAAAGTAAGTTACATCGGACATGTCGAAAATTTTCCAAGAAAAATCATAATTTACGCAATTCACTAAACCATTTTTAATACGAAAATAGCTTATATCTGTGTAACTGCGCATATTTTTTCATAAAGATATTCATGTTGATACTCTGGCCCGTGAGCATAAAATTTATTAACCAAGTGGCCCGCTTGTAAAAAAGTTTGGAGACCCCTGGAATATACTATGTACCCACTTAAACATGATTTGGTGGAGGCCAGGGCGTGGGTTTATAGGAAGGCGAGTGAAATTGCGAAGGTGCTCCGGATATGGTCAAGGAGGAAGTTGGAGACTTGTTTGTCTAAAAGGCAGAGTGGGAAGTTGGTCAGCGATGCCTTAACGAGCCGAGAGCCTGCATGCTCGGGAGTCGGGCGTCGAACGAGACTTTTTCCGTAAAATGGAAGCCCTCGCTTAGGCTGCTCTTTTCAAATGGACAGCTTTCGAGGGAATAATAGCTTTTAAGACAGAACGGAATTATAATCGATGTGGGCACAGGAGTTATATTCTCGTATTTTATTCAGCGGCGTATTTTGAGCTTTTCACTACGGAGTAGCTCTCACTTTGTACTATTCTCCTAATTCTACGACTTCGCGTAAAATTGTACATTGGTCCGAGGCTAGAACGCGCCTACTTGGGAACCCGCTGTATTACCGATGACACCCTTAACAATGACCGAATTTAATATGTTCATAAGACTTGGTTAAAATTTTGAATTTTACTCAATTGCCACACGCAAAACATATGGACATCGATAATCAGTCAGTGCGCGGGAATTTATTCAAGTTCAGCGTAGAATGTTGAGAGATGAAGGAAAGCCCTGGTTTTAACCGAATCAACGTTATAAAGCTAGTGCGCTATAACCTGAGCCTGCTGTAATTCGAAATAAAATATTTAAAAATAAATAAATAAATGAGTTATGACGATGCGTTTTCTTAAACAATTAATTACGTAAGTAATCTCCGCTGGGAATTCTTATTGCAGCGCATTTTCACTGTAGAGCTCCTAGGCGGGGCCAGCTCTCCTCTTGACAGAAAGTAAGTAGGCCTTTCAATCAGTAAAGGCCAGTCCACATGGGCCAACCTGGGCCGAACGACATGGATCGTTCGACCCAAGCAGAAAGCAAAACATGCTTCGAGTGTTCAACCCGAGTCGAATCGACAGCTTTAAACGAAATGCAGGTGTGTGACCAATTTGTAATGCTATAAGAGAGGAACCCAGGAAAATTTTTAAATGGGAACGCAACTAAAACAAAAGAGGAGCTTGCTCGAGAACAAAAGAAGGGAAACGGGAGTTATGCGGCGTGACCAGCTCGAAAGATCCGGCTATCTGCCAACACATCAGCCTTCTACAAAGCGACATATAAGCATATATGTGCTGAATCGAAGGACATCGACGCACTTGAACCTTAGATACGAGAGCGTTGCCAAACAACTTTTCTTGTACTTCATTGGTTCTTATGTGATGAGCCGTAACAAACTTATGCACACGTCTCTTTCACCTTGTCTGCCAGGATACCGGACGCATTTAATCCGAAATTCACGTTTGCAGTCCTCTGGAAAACATCCAGCCGGTGCCGATGAACACTCTGCACTCCCGACATTATGAAGGGATCTGACATGAGAAGATTTAAAAAAATGCGTACATAAAATCGAAAGATATCTCGTATTTGTGCAATATATCATCTTTTGCAGACCCTTTTTCATAAAAATGATATTGCGCAAAAATTAAGGGTAGTTTATTCTTGGCGATTTTTTTAAAAATTTGATTTGCTCAAAAATGGCTCTAAGGAATTCGATAAAAATCAATCCAATTGTAGAGCCTGATGTCACAAATAATACTACATAAGCCATATGTCTCTTAAACACTCTATATGCCGTCCAGTGACATTACAATGTAAGCTAAGCTACCTTACCTAAGCCTAATGACGTCACGCCACCGCCGCGATGATCCATCCAACCTCTTACTACAGCCTTACGGTTAAACTAAATCGAATGAGATAAATGATATTGCGCAACAATTCTTCTTCTTCTTGTGTGCTCAATCCTAGGATTGGTTGGCAGCAGCTCTCCAAACTTCTCGATCTTCAGACAGCCTCTTCAGTGCTGTGTAGGTGGGGCAGCCTATATCCTCCATGATTTGGTTAGTATATTCCAGGGGTATGAAACTCTTATGGGAGAATAGATTCCCAACTTTTACACGTAGTTCACTATGCTAAGGGGTCCGCGATAGGCGCTGCAGTCACTGTCAGCTCTCTCTCTCTCTTTTTCTCCCTCTATTTCTCTCTCTCTCTCTACCGCATCACCACAGCGCCACACGTTCTTTGTGTATCGTAACGGAACAGTGGCCATTTTGCTTGAATTCTAACGAACTAGTTCTACGAAGTGTTATGTGAATGCGTTTTGTGAGAATGCTTTTATATTTTCTTAACAGATACCTGCAATGAATAGATCTTCTAGGAAGGAAAGAAAGAAATTTCTCTCGTTTGTTTGTGTGCGAGAAGCATTTTGAGAGGAAATGTTTCTCATTTTTAGGTGTTAAGCCTCGCTTACTTCACCTAGCTGTGTCATCTATTGTCCTGGTCGTGAATATGGTACGTGTCAGTTCACAAAATAAGCCGTAATTTTAGATTAACTGAAATTTCTGTTTAAAACTTCTCGCAGTTATCAGTAGATTATAGTGAGTTTGGAAGTTTAACTGCAACATAGACGCCAGAGGATAGAATTGTGCATGTAATAGAATGAAATAAGTGTACCATGGCGATGTCTCATTGTTTTAATATGAAATATTTTGAATTTACAGAAATTGTTAACTTGATTATTTCTTGTTTCTCATTATGCATTTGTTTATAATCCTAGACTTTAAGATAATTCTTTGTTTCAAAACATATTTAGAAATATGTATATATTTTTCGATCGAGAAATTGAAATTTCTATATCAAAAGTTTTCCTTGTTATATGATTAATACATATAGATCTTAAATGGGCTAACTGTAACTGCTGTGAACACGTAAATGTCAGCAAATACAACTGTGCTTAGAATAAATTATAGATAAAGTGGACATTTTCTAGTGCAATGTGATGTGTTTAATTTTACAAATGGTAATGTGATTTTCATAGAAACATTGTTTATGGACCGCAATGGGCCGTAAGCGCATTTGCCATATTTTACATTTATTGCAACATTTGAAGCATGCCCATTGCCTCCTGCATCAATTTCATTAGGTTTAGCAGGTTTAATGATCGACATTCTTAGAAATTCATTTTCGTTCTTTTTACAGGTGCAACAGAAAAAGAATGTGTTCCAGGACCGAAGAAATCACTGTACAAATAGATTTTTGCTTGATCCACAAATTCATTCTTGACGTGAAAGTTTGACGTTTTTCGTCGCCCACGTGAATTTCCTTTAAATACGTTTCATGCATAAAAGGTATTAACGTTATAAAATTCTGTTACAATAATTCATTTTTATATCTTTATTGTATAATATTTATGTAAAAATACCTCGCTGTTATGTAATTTGATGACTTTGTACTCTCGCAATGTGTGATATACGGTAATAAATTTGATTTCTTATATGCAATTATTTTATTTATGTCCATTTAATATGTCCGTGCAATTTATATGCGCTATAATTATCGTAATAAAACGGGAGGGGAAGTGGGCGAGGAACATCCTGTAATGACGTCACGCTAGCATTCGTTAACACGTAGTTCCAAATTTTCCCGTTGACCCATCGATTGTCGCCCCTCCATGGAAAACCTCGGAATCGTTTTATAGCATTAAGTTTCCGGTCTTTCCGTAGGGGTACTAGTCTTTGGTATATTCCATCCTCGGTCTGCCCCTAGCGTTCTTCCCCTCCACAGCACCTTCGAGGATCGTACTAACCAGCCCCTCGAGTCTTATGAGGTGCCCGACCCACACGTCTCTTCTCCTCAGTACCGTATCCCACAGGCACGGCTTCTCCTCCTCAATCCTGTTCAGCACCTCTTTGTTGGTCACTCTGTCCACCCAGGAGATTTTTAACATCCTACGGTAGAACCACATTTCAAACGCAACTATCATCTTCCTCTCTGCCTTCCCGATTGTCCAGGTCTCACTTCCATATAATAATACACTCCACGTTCTCCAGCCGTTCCCCGCTCAATGAGCAGTGCGCCTGCGTGCCACGCCTGCTACCCACCAAGATCTTAGTTTTCGCTTTGTTGATGTTCATGTTGTAGGTGGTGCTGAGTGTGGTCTCCAACTCCGCCAGGGTCGCTACCAGGTCTTGTTCATTCTCAGCCAACACTGCAATGTCATCAGCAAAACGTAGCATGTCAACTTTCTCCCCCTGAATACGGACTCCTACTCCTTCAAGTTTCTCTCTCACCTCATCCAGCCCTCTCTGGTTATATTCGTTGAATAGTATAGGTGAGAGAGAGCAACCCTGTCGCATTTCTTGCCTGATGTTACTCTCTTCCTGGTGTTCGCCGCACCTCACCACCGCTACCTCCTCTCTGTGCAGGCTCTGCACCACTCTTCTGTCCTTGTACTTCACGCCTGCCTCCCTCAGTACCTTGAACAACTTCTGCCAGTCGACCCTATCGAACGCCTTTTCTAGGTCTATGAAGGCAATAAACGTGTCCTGGTCTTTCCTTAATCGCTTTTCAATAATTAGGCGAAATCCCAGAATTGCTTCACGTGTGCCCCTTCCTTTCCTGAACCCGAACTGGTCCTCCGTGAGCATCGCTTCTATCTTCCCCTAAATCCTCCGCAAAATTATAGTGGTTAGGATCTTAGATGCATGGGCCACTAAGCTGAGGGTTCTATACTGCTCGCATTTGATTGCAGACGCTTTCTTCGGCAGTGGGGCAATGATAGACTTCTTAAAATCTGATGGAAGCGGCCCTGTATCATAAATTCTACTCACTAGATGGAACAATTCCTTTTGTACCTGAAAGCCTGCAGCCTTGATGATCTCTGCTGGTAGGTCGTCGATACCAGGAGCCTTCCTATCCTTCAGCTGTTTCACTGCCTGATCGAACTCGTCACGCAAAATACAGTCCCCTCTCTCTTCTGGATCGACTTCATCTTCCTTTTCCAGTGTCTCTTTTCCATCAAACCCTCCTCCTCCATAAAGTTTTTCGAGGTTCTGCTTCCATCTCTCAGCAATGTCTTTCTGCTCATACACTACCACTGCTTCTTCAGTTTGTATACCATTGCATCTTATCCTTCGGTTACCAAAAAACTGCTTAATTGTCTTGTAGGTTCTTTCCAGTTTGCCTTGCGCAACAATTAAGGGTACTTGATTCTTGGATATTTTGAAACGAAATTCCATTTACTCAAAAATGGCTCAAAGGATTTCGTTTAAAATGCATCCAAATTTACAGCCTGATGTCACAAATAACACTAACTAAGCCATATGTCCCAAAAAAGTGACTATATATCGTCCAGTGGCGTTATTTCTGTACAAGACACTCAGCGCACGCGTCAGAGGGGAGAGTTAATTTCGGGGCAAAAAGTGTAGCGAGACCATACGTATATACGTACTCGTATATGAGAAAGTTTGTGCAATGTTTATTTATCAAGTTATTCAACTAATTTTCTTAATTTGTTAATTAAAACCAAACATACATCCCTAAAAAATATATTTATTAAACTCACGTCACGTCAGGGTGTGAAAATACAAATAACTGTAAATTATAATAGCGCAGAAAATCCAATAATTAAAACTATAGTTTATAATGAAGTGTTAAATTGAATGCCATTTAAATTTTATCATTTTTGTTAATTTGTTATTAGGAACCAAATGTATATTTCGTATAAAATACCCATATTCAATTAATCCCATTTTCAAAACATATTCACTTGAAACTAGTGAAAATTCAATAGGTAGTAAATGGTAGGAACGAAGAAACAGAGAGCAAAGAGGGGAGGGGCTGGCGAGCGTCAGCGAGCAGGGGGCTTGTCCCCCCTAGTTATATTATAATGTCACTGGACGCTATATAGTTAATTTTTTAGAAACATGGCTTATCCAGAATTGTTAAAGGCGCCAGTTGTCCATAACTGACTTAATTTCAATCAAAATCGTTAGAGCCATCTTTGAGTAAGTCCATATTTGTGGAAATCCACAAGAATAAACTACGCTTTATTGTTGCGTAATATCCTTCATCTCCTCATAGTTCTATTCTGGGTAATGCTATCCCTAAACACGAAATATCATTTGATTTTGTTGAACCGTCTAGGCTCTAAGCTTCGCACAGACAGGCAGACGGCATGGCGAAAGCGTATGTTTTGGACTCGGTGACACCTAAAACGTATATTTTCTCAAAATCTCGAAGTTGAATTTTTCTTGACTACAATACTTTCTCTATATACTACGTATATGAGAAAGTGAAAATGATTGAAGAAATGGACGGGGAAAAAAAGACATGGAGAAAGGAAATTATGTAAGAATTAAAACAAGACAAAAAAGAAGCAAAGAGATTCGAAAAAGATAAAGGAGAAGACCATTACAGGAGGTGAAGAAGTTTAAGAAGAAGAATATGTCTGGAACAGAGAAAATGAGTCCTCTCTATGCTTCAACCTTGAACAAATTGGTGAGGGATGAGACTGAAATTAGAAAGGGGAAAATGCATGGATCCGCAACGACTATTTCAATTTTAACGGATTAATTATAATTTAAAAAAATTGGATGATCCTTTCAACAGCAGTATTCGAGCACGTTAAAATTACAAACAATGGTTAATCGGTACATATTATAATAGACAGTTGTGACTTGTTCTGTCATGGTCTCCAGCGCCCCTGGGAGCGAGTTGGTTTAACGCAAATAACTAGAGAACGGAAGATACGATTTCGACGATTTTTTCGCAATATACTGGGATCCACCTCTCGCACATTTGAACAAGTTAGAAAAAATGTACAATCGAGTATTTGAAATAAATGATTATATGAACGTTTTTAAACTTCAGATAATTTATTTATGTTAGCAACAATGATGAAGTAAACATGCAAGAAATTTCTTAGTTCAACTCGAATTAAGATTTGTTTTATTTTCTTGATAAACATGCATAGGAAAAGAAATGCTCTTCTTTAGTAGTTCTACAAGTTTTATTTAAAAACTAGTTTGATTTGACCAATACTTCACGAGATAGGACGGAAAATTCATGTTTTGTCACCAGTAAAGTGGTACCCCTGATTGGCTTAGGTGATTCATTTATGTGATTTTATTATTGTTTTTTTACCGCAAGTCCTTAGTATCGAATTTCATGAAAAATCCGTTCGGTAGAAGCCGAGAACGCACATGCGGACAGACGGACGGACAGACGGAAGCTAATAGGCGCTCATGCTGGAAGCGAAACGCGCCTAAAAATGACATCGTATAACATAATATCATTGTTTCAAGTACAGAAGCGTTTATTTTCTCAATCTGTTAGTAGGAATACGGATGCAGCGTAGTAATAAATTGCATTTTTAAATTACTTAAAGACATAGTGGGAAGTCGGGACTTGAAACAAAGCACGGATAAAAGAACGAAGTTTCCTTTTCCTTCCGTCGATTTTCAGATACGCGTCAAATCGTTCCACAAATTAGTATTTTTCGCCATAATTTGGCGTATTTTGAAGAGAAAATCTTTCGTCGTCAAGGTGATTTGCATTGTTACCGGTGTTGTGTAATTGCATATGGTTCACTGGGATTATAAATTCTCGTTGTATCTGTCCACATATTCTCGAAATTTCGATGCTATTTTGAAGTATAAACAATACCTTGGTTGCGACAAAAAACCGACAACGAAAATTTCATTGATATTTTGTTAATGAGAGTTTCTAAGAGATCAAGGGATTACAATAGCTGTTGTAAAAGAGCAAGAGAATCGAGAAATATTTGACTAACAAGGAGAGGACACGGTAGTGGGATCACGGATTCTTATGAAACTTGGTAGGTGTATAGCTCTGGATTCCAGGATCACTACAAACCTCCCTTTTGGCCGATAGTTTTTCCGAAAATCGCGATTAAATATTGCAATTTCACGTCAACTGGTATAAATTTCTTAATGCACGCAGACTTTATCAAGTAATTGTTGGCGCTGAGCGCAAAGTGGTTGCGTCAGGGACGAAAGGGCGCGAGTTCGATTCCCTCGTGGTTGGATTTTTTTTCATTTCGCCTCCTTTTACAAATTCTTTTTCGCATTAAAATTTAACTGGGCCGCCACGTTGATTTTTTTTTTCTATGTCGTTTGGTGGTGATTCGGATTTTTTTCTCAAGTAATTCAACGCACGATTGTCTCCAAAAAGTTTACATTATTAAATCGCTACATCCTATATTGATGCTTATGACATGGAAAGGATTCCTGAACTTATTTTTGCGAAGACTTCATCCGAATACTTGTAATATAAGCGGAGGTATGTCAGGCAAAGGGTCGTTGGAAGTATTAAAAAAATAAACTGGTGAGAAGTCCGTTAAAAGTACAGTAATATAAAGAAATAAAAATATTTCTTTTATGATACGTCCAAAAGGGGGATTTGCAGTGATCCTGGAATCCAGAGCTATGCACCTACCAAGTTTCATAGAAAACCGTGACCCCACTACCGTGTCCTCTCCTTGTGAGTGTGAAGCTATTTTTAACAAACTATGCGAGTAGGTAGAAGATTGAAGTTTGGTAGGAATGTCTGATTATTCTAGTAAACATTTACAAAAAATCCTCAATAAAGACCTAAGTTCGACTCCAGAAAATAATTTCCATTTCCCATAAGATAACACGTAAAAACGATTTTTCGAATTAAAAATATAAATAATTGCCCTACGATCATATGACCTAGATCGCATTAAAGAAAAATAAATAACGTTTCTTATTTTTATCATCACCTTTCGCCTACGATTTTAAATCGCTCAAGTTATACGTTTAAATCCATTTTATTGGAAATTGTTAAGCTGTTTAACGATACTAATAAAAGGTGCTTGCATTCTGCAAGCATTTCATCTCACCTTGAAAAAACATCATTTTTCAGAGAGATATTTCATCACTGAAAATATTTTTTTAATTCTAAAGATTTCACCTCTGCACCGATATTCGTTCTTTCCATATGTAACAATAATAGTGTAAAACTTTCCCTGAAATTTGGAATTTTTAGAATGTTATACATTTTTCAAAGTAGGGTAATAAAGCCAATCATTTCTGCCAAATTTTAAAATAGTCGCTTATCTAAAAGTGAAATAATATTTATCTATGTATTTGTTTAAATTTTAAAAAATATTAACGGCCGCAACAACATATACATGTAGATTGACAAATGTTTATTTGGGTATGTGCACCGAGCTATAAACAGTAAAATTTCAGGAGAAAGGAGAAGAAAGAGAGAGGGAGGGAGGGAGGAGGTGGGAGGGAGGGTGGAGGGAGGAGGTGGGAGGGAGGAGGTGGGAGGGGGGTGGAGGGAGGGGGGCTGGGAGGGGGGTGAATGGGAGGGGGGATGGAGGGAGGGGGTGAAAGGGAGGGGGGATGAAAGAGAGGGGGGGATGGAAAGGAGGGGGCATGGAAAGGAAGGGGGATGGAAGGGAAGGGGGATGGAAGGGAAGGGGGATGGAAGGGAAGGGGGATGGAAGGGAAGGGGGATGGAAGGGAAGGTGATGGAAAGGACGGGGAGTTGGAGGGAGGGGGAAGATGGAGGGAGGAGGAAGATGGAGGGAGGGGGGAAGATGGAGGAAGGGGGAAGATGGAGGAAGGGGGGAAGATGGAGGGAGGGGGAAGATGGAGGGAGGGGGAAGATGGAGGGAGGGGGAAGATGGAGGGATGGGGAGACGGAGGGAGGGGGAGATGGAGGGAGAAAGTGATAGAGGGAGGGATTGGCGGAGGGAGGGATTGAAGGAAGGATTGAGGGAGGGATTGAGGAAGGGATTGAGGGAGGGATTGGGGGAGGGATGGATGGAGGAGGGATTTGGGGAGGGATTGATGGAGGGAGGGAGGGATGGAGGGAGGGAGGGATGGAGGGAGGGAGGGATGGAGGGAGGGGATGGAGGGAGGGATGGAGGGAGGGATGGAGGGAGGGATGGAGGGAGGGATGGAGGGAGGGAGGGATGGAGGGAGGGAGGGATGGAGGGAGGGATGGAGGGAGGGATGGAGGGAGGGATGGAGGGAGGGAGAGATGGAGGGAGGGAGAGATGGAGGGAGGGAGAGATGGAGGGAGGGAGAGATGGAGGTTGGGAGGGAGATATGGAGGGTGGGAGGGATGGAGGGAAGAAGGGATAAATGGAGGGAAGGAGGGATGGAGGGAATGAGGGATGGAGGGAAGGAGGAATGGAGGGAGGGATGGAGGGAGGTGGGAGGGATGGAGGGAGGTGGGAGGGATGGAGGGAGGTGGGAGGGATAGAGGGGGTAAGGGATAGAGGGGGGTAAGGGATAGAGGGGGGAGAGATAAAGGGGGGATGAAAAAGGGGAGTGGAGGGAGGGGGTGAAAGGGAGGGGGGATGAAAGAGAGGGGGGGATGGAAAGGAGGGGGGATGGAAAGGAGGGGGCATGGAAAGGAGGGGGCATGGAAAGGAAGGGGGATGGAAGGGAAGGGGGATGGAAGGGAAGGGGGATGGAAGGGAAGGGGGATGGAAGGGAAGGTGATGGAAAGGACGGGGAGTTGGAGGGAGGGGGAAGATGGAGGGAGGAGGAAGATGGAGGGAGGGGGAAGATGGAGGAAGGGGGAAGATGGAGGGAGGGGGAAGATGGAGGGATGGGGAGACGGAGGGAGGGGGAGATGGAGGGAGAAAGTGATAGAGGGAGGGATTGGCGGAGGGAGGGATTGAAGGAAGGATTGAGGGAGAGATTGAGGGAGGGACTGAGGGAGGGATTGAGGGGAGGGATTGAGGGAGGGATTGAGGGAGGGATTGAGGGAGGGATTGAGGGAGGGATTGAGGGTGGGATTGAGGGAGGGATTGTGGGAGGGATGGATGGAGGAGGGATTGGGGGAGGGATTGATGGAGGGAGGGAGGGATGGAGGGAGGGAGGGATGGAGGGAGGGAGGGATGGAGGGAGGGATGGAGGGAGGGAGGGATGGAGGGAGGGAGGGATGGAGGGAGGGATGGAGGGATGGAGGGAGGGATGGAGGGAGGGAGAGATGGAGGGAGGGAGAGATGGAGGGAGGGAGAGATGGAGGGAGGGAGAGATGGAGGTTGGGAGGGAGATATGGAGGGTGGGAGGGATGGAGGGAAGAAGGGATAAATGGAGGGAAGGAGGAATGGAGGGAATGAGGGATGGAGGGAAGGAGGAATGGAGAGAGGGATGGAGGGAGGTGGGAGGGATGGAGGGAGGTGGGAGGGATGGAGGGATGTGGGAGGGATAGAGGGGGTAAGGGATAGAGGGGGGAGAGATAAAGGGGGGATGAGGAAGGGGAGTGGAGGGAGGGGGTGAATGAGGGAGGGGGTGAAGGAGAAAGGGCTGGAGGGAGGGAGAGATTGGGGGAGGAAGGGATGGAGGGCGGGAATGAGGGATGGAAGGAGGGAGGGAGGGATGTACAGGGAGGCATGAATGGATGGAGGGAGGGATTGAGAGAGGGAGGGATGGAGGGAGGGAGGGATGGGTGGAGGGATGGGGGTGGGATAATAGGAGGGATGGTGTAGGGAGGGATGGGGGAAGGATGGAGGTTGGGATGGAGGGAGGGTTGGAGGGAGGGATGGAGGGAGGGATGGAGGGAGGGATGGAGGGAGGGAACGAAGGAGGAGAGATAAAGGGGGGAGGAAGAATGGAGTGGAGAGAGGGGGTGGAGGAGGAAGAGCAGGAGGGATGAGGGATGGAAGGAGAGAGGGATGTAAGGAGAGAGGGATGGAGGGAAGATTTGGAGGGAGGGATGGAGGGAAGGAGGGAGGGAGGGTGGGATCGAGGGAGGGATGGAGAGAGGTATGGAGGGAGGGATAGAGGGAGGGATGGAGGGTGAGATGGAGGGAGGGATTGAGGGAGGGATGGAGGGAAGGGGGAGGGATAGAGGGAGGAGGAGGAAGGGAGTGGAGGGAGGGGGGTGGAGCGGAAGGGCTGGTGGGAGGGATTGGGTGAGGAAGGGATGGAGGGAGGGAATGAGGGATGGTAGGAGGGAGGGATGGAAGGAGCGATAGATGGAAGGAGGGAGGGATGGAAGGAGGGACAGAGGGAGGGAGGGATGGAGGGAGGGATGGAGGGAGGGATGGAGGGAGGGATGGAGGGAGGGATGGAGGGAGGGACGGAGGTAGGGAGTGGAGGGAGGGGGTGGAGCGGAAGGGCTGGTGGGAGGGATTGGGTGAGGAAGGGATGGAGGGAGGGAATGAGGGATGGAGGGATGGAATGAGGGATGGAGGGAGGGAATGAGGGATGGAGGGAGGGAGGGAGGGAGGGATGGAGGGAGGGATTGAGGGAGGGATTGAGGGAGGGATTGAGGGAGGGATGGAGGGAGGGGTGGAGGGAGGGATGGAGGGAGGGATGGAGGGAAGGGGGAGGGATAGAAGGGGGAGGAGAAAGGGAGTGGAGGGAGGGGGTGGAGCGGAAGGGCTGGTGGGAGGGGGAGGAGAAAGGGAGTGGAGGGAGGGGGTGGAGCGGAAGGGCTGGTGGGAGGGATTGGGTGAGTAAGGGATGGAGGGAGGGAATGAGGGATGGTAGGAGGGAGGGATGGAAGGAGCGATGGATGGAAGGAGGGAGGGATGGAAGGAGGGACGGAGGGGTGGATGGACGGAGGAAGGGATGGATAGATAGATAGATAGATAATCGTCTTTATTCGGGGCGAATTTAGACCATAAGGTCCATTCTTACTATAACCCTTCGTCAATATAATAAAAATAAATAATGGTAATATTATATATATATATAATATATATATATATATAATATATATATATATATATATATATATATATATATAGGTATTAACGTAATGCAAACCAAGAAATATAATACAATAATTAGGCACAATAAGATGAAATATACTTGAAATATATACAATGAATATGGAGATTGTTGTTGGATCATGCATAACATAAGAAAGAAGGAAATGATATAAAATTACACATATGATATAAAACAATACATGATAAAATAAAGTAATACGAAATAGTATAAAACAATACAAAATGATATAAATCAATATAAAATAGTATAAACAATACAAAATGATATAAATCAGTATAAAATTGTATGAAAACAATACAGAATGATATAAAACAATGAGAATTAGTATAAACACTATAACTTAGTAGACACTAAACAATGAAAAGGTAACAGTCGAAGGAGGCATACATTTTGAGAACTCGATAACCTGCGAAGAAATTAATTAATGTTCATTAAGTAAGGAAGAGTGAAGGAAGCCGTCCTTGCAATAGGTAAGAAGAAAATGTAAAGCTGACCTGAATTTTGGGCAAGAGAAACAGCAATTTAAAGTATTTATGTTTGAATATGTGGAGAGATGTTGCGTTTTGGAGGTCAGTAGGTAGGGCGTTCCAAAGTCTACAAACTGTAACATGGAAGGATTTTCCGTCATGTGATGTGGGATCTGGAAGAGATTGGTGCCCCTATTGTTGGCGTTGTGTACAGAGTTCATTTGGGAATGGAGGGAGGGATGGAGGAAGGGATGGAGGGAGGGATGGAGGGAGGGTGAGATGGAAGGAGGGTGAGATGGAGGGAGATCGAGGAGGGAGTAAAGAGGTGAGAGAGTGGAGATGAGACGGAGCTTTTTAGCGATACTTTTTGAGCACACACGAGAAGTTTTGTCTCCTTGCCCGCGGACCTTTGGTTGGGCCAAGACAACCTTCCAGCACTTCAAACCTCTACTATTATTTCACCCACAACAGCCACCACTTGTGCTCGTCTGCTTTCTTATATAATTTAGTGTTAATTGTTTAAGCTTATATTAGCGCATAAGAAGTCGTTATGGAGCGAAAAAGAGCGTCTTGGAGGGGAGTTAGGCTTGCTTGTGGATAGGGTTGCCAGGTGTCCGGTTTTTATACGGACTGTCCGATATTTGAGCAGTCTGTCCGGGAAAAAATTAAAGTTAATACCGGACAAAAATGTAGATTTTCTAGCTTGCTTCGCCCATTCGTCGCCTGTGTCCGGTATTATTGGAGAAGCCTACTTGTGGAACGTAACCCTATCTTTTAGATGTAAATATGAGTTGTGTTTATGCAAATTCGCTTTATGCGTCACTTTCCTGCAACGCAACCACCGCATAAAGAGAAGGAAACCTGCGCATATAACAATTTAAGTTGAAAAGTGTTCCCTCAAGTATGTAATTTTCTTTATTTTTGCGCATAACTTGATCCCGGATGATTTTTCGATGTTTATTATATTCAACCCCGACACGGCTAAAATACACAGGAACATCATTTATTACCAAAATTAAAACAATAAATTACTTTCTTTATCTACGAAAAACTAATAATTTACCCTCATATATTTCATCGGATAGACGGACGGCCCAAAAATCAATCACCGATCTAAACTAATCTGAAAATCTTAAGCTTCCCAGCTCTTCTCGTTGCTTCAGATTTTTTGCGCACGGACGGACGGGCAACGCGAAAACATAAGAAAATAAAAAAATCTCTAACAAAAATCATAAAACTGTTAAATCTTTAAACATCTCGTATGTTTTTTAAGCTTATAAAATGGGTAAATATCTCTAAGATTCTAATGAGTGAATGCCGATAAGCTGATTTCCGGAAAACTTTCTTTTAGGAACGGACGGACGGACGAAGGGAAAACATAAGCGATTAAAAAGAGCTCTAACAACTGAAAAATCATAAAATTGTTCAATTTTTAACCGTGTTTTTTGTATGTTTATAAAATATGGAAAATGTCTTCAAGATTCTAACGAGTGAATGTCGATAGGCTGATTTTCGATAAATTGATCCTTCGAAAAATTTGTTTTCAAAAAACTAGTTTTCGAAAATTTTACCTAGAGCCCGTGAAACGATCTCCCTCCCCCAAATATCTACGTTCTGATTCCCCCACACCCGAACCTTCCCCCCCCCCCTCCGCCACGCCCCTCACACGCATTTAAATCCTAACCCCGCTTCGAGAGGATATATAATACATACTCGTGTCCCCCGAGCCCTTGGGGGAAGAAGGGGGTGATACAAAAATGACACGAAGGGAGCTGTCTCGTGGTGGAGACGCTCTCTGGCTCTCCCTCTGAACCTCCACAGGGGCACGTGCCTCCCCCCTTAAAGCCACATAGGCGTCCCTCTTTCTAATTCATTCCACTTAAAAACGTCCCCGAAAAAAAGATAAAATAAAAACTCCAACTTGCATCATCAAATTCCCTTCCACTTGACGTCATCATAACCCTCTTAAATGTCACGAAAACATTACCATCATCTCCTTGGTGATCTCCTCCCCCTCTATGACACCCCTTAACGCCTAATAGTTGGGTCCCTTCTAGTCAAACACCCTCTCTCTCTCTCCCGTCTCCGACAACACTCCCTCCTTTAGCCAATAACCTCCCGCTTTCATCTCATGAACCACTTACTTAATGGCCGACGTCTACATCTAAAAATATTTCCCTGCAGTTCAACACACAGCTCGATAAAAATGCATCGTAAATATCCTATTTTTGATTTTGAAAAAAACGCATCTTATTTATATTTTTTATTAATCCAACCCGTGTTATTAGCACAATGCATCAACCGTTGAGCTACGGAAGCTAACAAACCAAACAATTTTGATTGTTAAAACAAACAATAAACAAGATTGTAAAAGTATATTCCATTAATGGACTATACAGAGATTTCAAAGGCGTTCTTTATGGGAAAAAACGTATAAAACGGGAACAAAAGATTGGTTGGTTCTTGAATATTTATCTACTAAACTATAAGTCGTAATTATATGATCCTGCGGACTTTTCTATGGCAAATGTTGTCCTCTATTCGAATCAAGTTTTTAATCTATACCTTACAGAACATATATGAGCTTGGGAGAGATAAGTATGGATATTTAATTGTTGTTTGCCGACAGAACCGTCTTAGCGATCGATATAAACCAAAAATGTTATGCTCTGTTTGGGATTTTCTAGAATTTTTATCTCCGAAACTAGAAGTCGAAATTATGTGTTCTCCCGGATTTTTTGTGGCAAATGCTGCCCTATATTCAAATAAATTTTTAATCGAAACCTTTTAATAGATAATAATAAGAATGTAATCAGATACGAAAAATCTAGATTTTCCTAAGACTGCTTCACACATAAATCCCTTAAACGAAGGAAAATTTGCACCTGGACTCAAACCCTGATACTTCGGAGAAAAAGCAATGCCTCACATAGGCCTTCAGCTCGAAAAGAGTAACAAAACAATACCAAATTTTGGCGAATTCGGTGGTCTCCGTGAGCGCCAAAGAGTATAATGGAAATAACAATAACTCGCCAGCACATGGCGCATAAGAAATTAAGAGAGACTAAAAATTCAAATAACTCTTTTTTTCGGAAACCTGGTGGTAATTTTGTTAATGTTACTTCTGGGGATCCTAGAAGTCACCATGCCAAGTTTGGAGGCGATTGGTCAAATAGCGTGGAATGAGTTTAGCCGACAGAGAAATATACGATTTTGCTTTTATATACGTACATGAATAAATATTTAATTTCGGAAAGCTAGCCTTCCACGTTGCTATTTTACTGTCGCTCACCCTCTACAGCTCGACCGCATTCTACATTGGCGGTATTTGCTTTGTTTTTCATGTTTTTCGATAAAAATTTCATATAATGTTTTGTCAATCATATTTACTTCTACACTACTTACTTTGTAAGGTACTTTGAACCCCCATTTTGAAAGAAAATTTACAATCTCCCATATAGGTATCGAAATTGGCGCCACAAAAATTCACAGCAAACATTTCAGCTTACAATTAGACATTGTTTTTCCTCTTTGGGCGTTTAAAGTTTTATTTAAACGAATACAGTCAGCAGTCGGCGGAAGCGTTTTTCGTAAATAATACTTTCAAATTTTGTCTCTCGTAAAAGTTTTAATCATATTCCTGGGCTTACATTTTTAAAATTTGCAAACCAAATCTGCCTAGCTTTACTGTTTTTCGTTCAATTTAAACTACTTAAAAGGACTTGGAATCTACCAAGCTTTAAGAATTCTAAAAACTTACATTTTTACGCTGCAAACAATATTTTATAGCTTACAGATGACAATCATTTACTTAGCTTGAAAAATCAATAATTAACTTTTTTCTGTTTACATTTCTGTTTATTGGTAGCATTAGGTACTCAAGTTCTCTTTTACTGTAATTTATTTATTGACATCACCAAGGCAACAAATTCATTCTGAATAATTGTGGTTATACGAAGTGTTCGCCGTGGGTATACAAGCTTTTTAGAGCGTTACATTGTATAAACGCGCTTATGTTTTCACTCTTGTCTGTCCGTCTGTGAAATCAGTTAAATAAAAAAGCAAGTAAACGGTAAGAGATATAGGACTGAAATTTACAGTTTATGTGATCTATAATTCCATTTATTACACTGCCAATGAAATGTTTTGGAAAAATCGGTGACCGGCAGGAGGTTTTCAAATTAAGATTCTGAGTAAATGGTTAAAAATAGAAAGTTAAAATTTTTCAATATTTTTGGCATTAAATGGCATCTGTAACACCGAAGAAGAAATGTTTCTGAAAAATCGGTGGACGGCAGGGGGTGCCTTCAAAATTTTCAAATTAAGATTCTGAGCAAAAGCTTATAGAGAGAAAGTTAAAAATTTTCAATTAATTATTGAATAAATTACTTTATTTCAATTGGTAATTTTACCAAATTTATATATAATTAAGTTTACAATTCTAAATAAACCTCGATAAATAAAACGCGCTTTATCTTATTGCATCATCAAATGAAATACCAATTGTGTACCGTTAAGTGTTTTTTTTCTCGTGAGATAGCCTGCGGTAATTTCTATTCCTTTCCTTTTATTGTACGTCTATATTCGATTTTGCAGAGGCGATGGATCGTAAATATATGCTCTAAGACAGTCATCTGATTTAGAAATTTATACAAAATAAGTTCCGTTATGAGACAAATACATCAAATTTTCATTTAAAAAGTGACGGTTAGGAGGTAGTTTAATGCCTTATCGTTGGAGGCAGGGCTGTCGCTTATCGGTAACAATCAGATTCCAGAACCACAAATACCTGATCAGTTATAATATTATGTAAACCAGATGCAAAATTACAGTTGGCCGATAAAGTTTCAACGCACAGTTTTAGTATGTCAAGTCTATAAACCTTTAGCCACACTCATCATTTCAGTTCCATAATACAAAAACCATAAGTATTATCAATTTTACGAGTTCTCTAGCCGGTCAACAAGATGCAGTAATTCTCCATCGATAATGTAGCAATTGCAGTAATTTTTTTACTTGCATGAGATAACTAAGCGCTACTATTTATCTAATAATCGATACAAAAATTGGAGCCGTTTTGGAAAATTTGACCGATAGATGGATGGATTTATTTCAAGCAATGCGAGGATATGAATGACCAATTGGCAACTGTGTAAATTTTATAAATGTTTCATCTATTTTAGCTAAAGACTTGCGCGCACTTTAACCTCCTTCAACCCACCTCCTACTCTAACTATGACAAATCCTGATCGAAAATTTTAGGCACACCAACATTAGTTTCGATCGATTCCCTTTGGCTGCGACGAA